>OY757944.1:9131105-9326105 GCA_963585895.1 Sepioteuthis lessoniana
CAGACATTGTGTGTGTGTGTGTGTGCTTGTATAATGGCTATTATGGTGCATGTGCTTGTATAATCGCTAGTACTGTGTGTAATCTTCTTTAAAAATGAAGAATTTAAACCAATATTATATTTTATAATAACAATAAGAAATTCAAATCTAATTTGAAAAATAGAAATGATAAAATAATGAAAAAAAAAAGAATTCATGAACCATAAATGGTACTGAACAAATGAAAGAATACCAGTTAATTGTGATTAATACAGATCAATTTGGCACAAAATATTTTTACTAGAATTATCCTTCATATTCTTAATTGTAGAATTGACAACCCGAATCAGTTTCAATAAAAAGCAAAGAGAATGAAGATTCAGGATAATAACTGACAAAAATGTCTTTAAAAAATTTTTTTTTAAATGTTTGACTGAGTTTCATCTAAAAATAAAAATACAATTTCTTTTTTTTTTAAAAACATTTTTGAAAAAAAATATGTCAACAGTAAATGCTTTTTGGCATTCCAAAAAACGACTGCATGCTTCAGGGAAAGTTATGACGTTCACCTTTAACTGTTTCCAGAGTGGATTTATCTTTAAATTTGATCAATTTTGAGGCAGAAGGGAATGGGAAAAGGTTTTTTAAAAAAATTATATTATGCAGTTGTATTTATCCAAACCCCCCACTATGAATAAGGTGTGACACAAGGTCAGTTTTTATGCAAAGTACAGCTGGTTTTAATAAAGAGTTTTCTTTCTTGATTGGTTGGCATACCAAAACTAAAGAATTAGGAAAGGACAATAGGGTTCATACCTTTCCCAAAGGCAAAATACAAACTCCTCTCTCTCTCTCTATATATATATATATATGTGTGTGTGTGTGTGTGTACTGGTTGGTTGGTTTCTTTTTTGTCTTACAGAAGAACAGCAGTGATACTATTTAACCCATAGCTGAGGGGGTTAGGGGGTTCATGCCTTTCCCAATCTGAAAGTGAACATTATAGCATGACTGAAGTTTGGACTCACTTACTTTGGGTTTGCAGTCCAGCTCTTTTGTCCTTATGCCATGAAGACTCCCTTATAAATTGTGGCTGTGTTGTATTTAGACTGGTTTTAAGGTAATTCAAATTTTAATTCAATTTGTTAGCAACCAACAAAAGTTAATTCTCTCTCCCTCTATATATATATATATATATATATATATATATATATATATATATGTGTGTGTGTGTGTGTGTGAAGCATAGAAAAAAAAATGAGGAAATCTGGATTTTACAAGCTTGAAAATCAGTTTAATATATCCATTATAGCCACTTTGGCTTTTTTTATGAATATACTCTGAGAGAGAATTTCTTTAAAATGAGATTCTGCTGCTGTCTCCGCAATATCTAAGAGTCTCCTGCTTTTTGTATTTTTTAGTTCATTATATATATATATATATATATATATATATATATATATATATATATATGAGACATGTATATAGAGAAAATATATATATATATATATATATATATATATATATACAGAAAATGAACTAAAAAAATATATGCATATATGTATAGAAAATGAACCAAAAATTGACACACACACATATATATATATATATATATATATAAAATGAGAGAGAGAGAGAGAGAGAGAAAGAAAAAATGAACTAAAAAGATCCATAAGTAAATAATGTAAATAAATCCGACAGTATGAAGAAAATAGAAAAATAAATTAATCCAAAAGTGAGGAATTTATTTTAATGGAAAGTCAGCGTTAAAACGTTTCGGTTTTAATAAACCTTCATCAGGACTTTAAGATGGTGAAGAATATTGCTTGAACAGCAACGGATGTTTTCTCCTGTTATTTTGATAAAACATCATACTGTGCTCAATATCGTTGACAGAAGATATATATAGATCTAAATGTTAATAACATAGATAAAGTGTCAAGTGTTTGGTGACTGTCAGTTTCTCCCCTATGTAATGGTAAGGTCATATATATCTATATATAAAACCCAACAATGCCTAAAATTGTTAGGTAAATTGGGCTCTCTAGCTTTGGTAGGGCAACCAGTTTAGGAGAAAGAAAAACTCTGACTTCAAAACCTGAGGAATTTTGTTGATGAGAATCTGTGGCACACTGGTGCACCATTCTTCGGTTATCAGCTCATCCAAAAAGTGTGGCTGGTAGACCAATAGTTCACATGTTTAACCAAATTATATGGCCCCTATATGACAAGATTGAGAGAGTCCATATATATATATATATATATATATTATATATATATATGGAAATGATGTATTGTGCTGAATCTGACAAGATGATAAAAATAAGTGGAAAAGATGGAGAAATCAGACACTCACATAGGTTTAGTAGTAGTGATATTTCATTCTTTTATTCCAAGAATTTCTTCAGACGAAACATATTTTTAGTTTTTATAAATTTAGGCAAATGAGGAAAATAGATAAAATAATAGAGAAAATACAGGTAAAAGGGGGGAGGGGGAGGGTCTAAAGATAAGTGGCAAGTAAGAGGAGAAATAGAGAGGAAGAGGTAGATGTGGGTTTAAGTGATGCTGGTCGGGTTTTTTGGGTTTTGACTGTAACTGTGTGTATGGTGATGGAGTCAAATATATCAGGTTTCCCTAGAGATTTTTTATCATATGGATGTGGAATTAATTTTAGAGAGCGAAAAGGTTTCATCAAAGACATTGACTATAATGGAGTGTCAAAGTGGAAAGGAAGAAAAAAAAAAGAAAAAGAAAATGAAAAGGAAAGAATCCTCAATAGTATGGCAGTATAGAATGAAAAAATGTCTTCGTTTGCTAAAAAAATTTTGCTGAACATTTTGCTTGAATTTTTTTCATCCGTTCTCTATTTTGATATTGTTTTCATATATTATAATTTCTGCCAAGTAGGGTGAAATCTGATAGAAACCTGGACGTTTTATTATGTGGTTTGTTTTGGAAATGACTGTAGATTCTAATAATCTGCGGGATTTTTTGCAATGTATGGGTTTGATTAGAGTGGCTTGGGGAAAATTGAATGTGTGTTTGAGATCTATCATGAAGGAGAAAAGAGAATTTCAGTTGTCATTTGTTTTGATTGATCATATGTGTTTGTAGATTCTCTTTTGTAGCTTGTGTTGGGTTTCACTAATATAATGGTTTGGTTTGGTTTCTTTGTTTAATGGCATATCAACCTTTGCAGGTTATTTAATGCCAAAGCTATTCTCCTAGAAGAACAGTACTGGTACTATTTAACCCATAGCTGAGAGGATAAGGGGGTTCATACCTTTCCCAAGAGTATTAATTTGGTTTGGTTTGGTTTCTTTGTTTAATGGCATATCAACCTTTGCAGGTTATTTAATGCCAAAGCCATTCTCCTAGAAGAACAGTACTGGTACTATTTAACCCATAGCTGAGAGGATAAGGGGGTTCATACCTTTCCCAAGAGTATTAATTTGGTTTGGTTTGGTTTCTTTGTTTAATGGCATATCAACATTTCTAGGTTATTTAATGCCAAAGCCATTCTCCTAGAAGAACAGTAGTGGTACTATTTAACCCATAGCTGAGAAGATAAGGGGGTTCATACCTTTCCCAAGAGTATTAATTTGGTTTGGTTTGGTTTCTTTGTTTAATGGCATATCAACCTTTGCAGGTTATTTAATGCCAAAGCCATTCTCCTAGAAGAACAGTAGTGGTACTATTTAACCCATAGCTGGGAGGATAAGGGGGTTCATACCTTTCCCAAGGGTATTTGCCCGAAAGTGAACGTAATAGTGTGACTGGAGTACGAACTCGCATACTACAATTCCGCAGTCCATCGCTTTAACCATTACACCACGAGGACACTCCCACTAATTTAATGCTTGTTATAATCTTTGCATGGAGTAGAATATACACCGGTGTGATAAGTGGTTTCGTTGTTGGTTTGTTTTGAGATGTTAGTAAGGTTTTTAATGGTTTGTGATGTGGTTTGTATGATTGATATTTCTAATTTGGTTGATTTGTCGTTGAGAGGTTTGTTATGTGTGTTAATGGGTAGGGAGATAAGTGTGTGAGTAATGGGAATAATGGGGTTGTTTCCCTAAGTTTATTTGATGAGCTTTTTTTCTAGCACCTAAAATGAAAAATTTTTGGTATTTTAGGCTTTTAAGGGAGTGTTCAATGTACTTAAATTCTTCATCTAGGTGTTGTGGGCTACATATTCTAAGTGCTCTTTGATAAAAGCCATTTATTAGGCCTATTTTGATTTTGTTGTTGTGGTGGGAGCAAAAATGTATATAATCATTTTCATTGGTGGGTTTGTAGTAGACTTTAAAAGTTAAAACATTTTGGGATTTAATAATCAGGATGTCCAGGAAGGGGGATGGTGTTATTTGATTCTTTTTCATATGTAAAGTTGATGGAGGGTTCAACATTGTTTAATTTCTCTGCAATCTCTTTATCTTTTATGTTTCGGAGTAGGAAAATAAGTATATCGTCAATATATCTAAAATATGTAATGTTACTAGGTAGTATGTACTTAAACGGGTTGGATTCTAAAGATTCTAGAAATAGACAGGCTAATACCCCATGAAGCGGGTTTCCCATAAGGAGGCTAGATTTCTGTTTATTTATCATTAAATTTGAAATAAGTCATGTTATGTGTTTGCAGATGTTAATTAAGGTGTTAATGGGGAGTGATGAGCTGAATTTAATTTTAATTCTAATATATATGTATATATATATATATATATGTATATATACTTTAAGAAAAACAACAAAACCGGTCACATAGGATTATAAATTTATTTCCATCTTGTTACGCATTTTTGAAATTTTCAAAAACACGAAGTCCTGTTAATTTTTTTTCGGGTTTTTGAAAATTTCAGAAATGCGTAACAGGATGGAAATAAATTTATAATCCTATGTGACCGGTTTTGTTGTTTTTCTTAAAGAATTTATTGCTTTGTATTATTGTTACATTGAGCTCTTTACCTCTCTCTCTCTATATATATATATATATATACATATATATGTTTGGATTATATTTAGGTAAGTTTTAAGGTAATGAAACATCAGGTCAAGCTTCTCAGATCTGGAAAGGGTACAAATATTCTTATAATATAAAATTTTCATTATAGTTTCATTTTGTTCACATCTCCCCAATTTTTTTCAAAATTTCCAAGTCAAAGTGTGGTAACTATGAGTAAATTCCCTGTCATACAAACACAAAGACTGGATTGCACTTAGTCTAGCTTTGTTAAAAAAACTTGCATACTCCAAGACAACAACAACTTGATAGTTTGTGAGGTGCCCCGTGGTGTAATGGTTATCGTCATAGGAAATGGACACGGTGACACAAGTTCAAATCCTTGATGAGACTGATTGCATTTCACATAGCACTAATACCCTTGGGAAAGGTATGAATCCAATTATTCTCCCTCTAGCTATGGGTAAATAGTAGGACAGACAAGGTTCTTCAGCCTTAGTGAGGCAACTAGTCTAGGAGAAGGAAAACTCTGAATTCAAACCTGTTAAACTCCACTTAAGAATTGACCTTGTGTCATATCCTGCCCGAGTGGAGGGGTTGGTAAATATGATAGTTTATGAGATAGGTTAGTAAGATTTTCAAAATTAAAGGTGGAAGTCTCTAATTGAAATGATTGCTCTTTCATTTTGATGATGTCTTGGAAGGAGTTATTCTCCCTTCCTGCGACTAATATTTTGATTTGAATGTGTGCTGACAATTAAAAATAAATAAAATTTGGCAAAATTGTTCTGGCTGATTCAATAGCTGATACCACGCTATGTCAATCTGCTATCATAAAATTGGATTGTAAACAAATGTACATGTTTTGATTGATTGCTTTTAATGACATGTCAACCTGTCTAGGGATATTACTTAGAATATTCAGACTATTGACCTCATCTTTATTGTTATAATCACAACGTTTCAGCCGATATATCCTTTGGTCTTTTTCAGGTATTTCATGTCAAACTCAGTAGTTCACATGAAATCTCAAACTGAACCCTTTATTTGAACTACAGGGGTCGAAGGTGAGGGTGGGGTTACCCGAAGGAGGGGGGTTTACCCCGCTGCAGAATATACCGTCAGCATATTCTAAGCCTCTGATGAGGGACTGTTTTCTTCTGGAAAGGGTTAATGGGAAGGTAGAGTCAGTTGACCACGACCGGGTACAAGTGTTAAGTTATAGTAAGCATTCCTTCTTAGTCTTACCTGTTGTTGCGATTGAACCTGTGACCTCCAGATGATTTTACTCAGAAGCACTTCCCAACCAAAATGCCTTATGTACCGCGCCATATGTCCTTGGTTGGAAGGTGCATTTGTGCGAAATCATCTGGAGGTTGCAGGTTCAATCCTAACAACAGGTCAATAGTCCAAATATTCTAAGTAATAATAATTATCAAGCATCTGTCTAGCGTTATTTCATGCCTTGAGGTTAGGGAATCATATTTATTGTATGTTTATATTTTTTGTGTAATTGTTTCTGAAGAGGAACCATCAAATATGAATAGTGTTCAGATCTGTTTATTTCATAGATGGGACCCTGACATGTACTATCACTTCAGGTCAGAGTGGGCCTGGGAGTAATGGCAATGAAACAGAACTCCACACTTTCCAGATCTTCTGAATTGGCGCCTCACCATCAGATCTTTTTTTCCAGCTGGGTTTTTTTTTTTTCCCCCCTCTGCAGAATATACCGTCAGCATATTCTAAGCCTGGATGAGGGACTGTTTTCTCCTGGAAAGGGTTAATGGGAAGGTAGAGTCTGATTAAAGGATCACAAGTCACAAAGTAAATTTCAGAGTGAAAGAATTAACAACCAGTTTTATATTTTCTCAATATGTTGCATATTGGTCCTTAACGAGCCATCAATCGGAGATTCTCTGAACAGGATGCACTTGTGTAAATAAGCAGAAATAGTCACATGGTTGAATGGAAATGTGTGGTGTTATGAAATGATATATGTAGGTGCCCACATGAGATACTGGGCAGCGTGAGTCTTGGGTCAGTCTCACTTGCAGCCAGAAGAGAGCGATCAGTCACGGGAGCGCCAGTAAGTGGCTGGGCACCCTGCAGGGGCTGCGTCCCACAGCAAGCCTCTGGTTGAGTACCCTTCAACCGAGAAGCAGAAGAAATTCTAAGTGGGGCCTTGAAGATAACACATTGTGGTGTAGTCAAAAAAAGTTATGGGTCAATATGGCAGTCTTGTCTTTGTCTCCTTGTCTCTATCTGTTTCTCCCTCACACCATTCAAGAATAACGTGTAAGAGTTATATTTTTATATAAATAAGAGTTATTGTCATTCGTCCTCCATGTATATCCATTCCTTATGAGTACACATCAAATAGAAAAACATTATTAAAAAAATAAAACTTCTATTCCCACCCCTCTCTAAAGATACCAAGGTATATAATGCAGAATAGATTTTGTAAATTTTTTTCTTTCGTTGCAGGAAATGGGTGATCAGGACTATCTGACCTGATTAAAATGATCTACCTGTATTAAGAAATGCTGAATATATCTATATATATGTCCTGAGTATACTTGATATATACAATATATGTTTGCGTAATCAATGCATAAACCCTTGTTCTGACAGTGTTTGTGGTGCAATGATTACTGTTGTAGGAAGTGGACATGGTGACATGAGTTCAAATCCTGGGCGACACTGTTTGCATTTCACATAGCGCTAATACCCTTGGGAAAGATATCAATCCAATTATACTCTCTCCAGCTATGTGTAAATAGTCAGGAGACTGGCCTCTTTAAATTTGGTATGACAACTTGTCTAAGAGAAGGAAAACTTTGAAATCAAATTTTTTAAACTCCGTTTAAAAAATCAACCTTGTGTCACATCCTGCACAGTTAAATGGTTTCAGGTATTGCTATCTAACACAAATAATTCCATTTGATATTGATCATTTATTTGCACACAGTTAAATGGTTTCAAGTATTGCTATCTAACAAAAATAATTCCATTCGATATTAATAATTTATTTGCACACAGTTAAATGGTTTCAAGTATTGCTATTTAATACAAATAATTCCAATTGATATTAATCATTTATTTGCACAAAGTTAAATGGTTTTAAGATTTTCTTATTTAACATTAGGAATATTTGATGAATAGAATTATCTGATACAAACAATTTGTAAACAGCTGTCTGGTTTCAAATAATGAATAATAATAATAATAATAATAATAATCCTCAGAAAATGATTGAACAGTTCTATTTGACCGATAGATGAGAACGTGTAAAAGCTGCCAATAATGAAGCCTTTATTAAATGATGATGTAAGATTTAAATTAACTTGCAAGAGGACAACGTCAAAATTTTATCATGAATGTTGGGACAATTTTGTGTGGAGTTCAAACAACAATTTTCAAATTGGTAAATTGTACTGACAAATGCAAAGGAATCCAGGGAGTTGTGGTAACATCCTGACACTCATTCCTTCCACTTGATGGACCACATTGGTTCGAGATTTACATCATTATCGAATCTGGAGATCAATTGGACATACACTGTATCTGAACATCATTCTACTCTCACACAACAGCGGACCTACATTTTTGGGTATCTGAAGCTTAAACTGTGATAGGAAACCTTTTGTAACCAGCAGCAATAGGGAGACATTCATAAAGGTCAAAAAAGCCTTTTGGAGGCCATATAAAATTGATATTAGAGCATGTTCTTGGTTTGGTTGGTTTCGTTGTTTAAAGGCATAGCAACTTTCATGGGTTATTTAATGCAAAAGCCATTCTTGTAGGATAGTAGTTTTACTATATAACCCATATCTGGGAGATAAGAGGGTTAATACCTTTCCCAAGGACATTAGTCTAAAAGTGAATGCAATAGTGTGATGTTATATAATTGCGGAAGGATTTTTTTTATATTATCATTTTTCGTTGGTTATATCTTATCTTTCGGTTTAGTTAGGCTTAGAACTATTCGGCTTAGTGCACGTGCACACATTGAGTGCAGGTGTTCACACTCGCGCGGGGAGAATGTGACAATCACAGATGTCATAATAAAAACCCCGGATAGGAAATAGGACTGGGGATGTGAATGACGTCATGCCCGGAAGTGATGGGCTGAGGATTTGGGGGGATTTTTGAAAAAAGCAGTTAGTTGAGATTTGAAGCTGGACGAAGCGAGTTGATTTTTAGACCTGGGCGAGGCCAGTCCAGTTATGGACTACGGTATGTCCGCGTGTTGTTGGGCCAGATGGAACAGTCAGCATAGTAGAAATTGTGTCTCTCTCTCTCTCTCCTCATGTTGAAAACCTAAAAGTCCAGAAGGTAATAAAAGTTTCGTACCTGAACTACAAGAGTCGTCATATTCGTATCATGGCTATGCTACAGTGAGTGAGGTTTGAACTCACTCACTTATAGTCTAATTTCAGTCTCTGGGCGAGTCCTTTGGTTTGGTTTGGTTTCTTTGTTTAATGGCATATCAACCTTTGTAGGTTATTTAATGCCAAAGCCATTCTCCTAGAAGAACAGTAGTGAGTCCTTTGGTGTCACAGTTCAACACATTAATATCTACAACATAGGGACATCGCTTTAAAGCATATTTCAAGGTCAGTATCAAATATTCAATACATTGACTTATGATTCAATTACTAATTTTAATAACAATAAAAAAAAAATCACCACTGTATTGAAAAATTCACAAATTTATAAAAAGTTGCTTTGGGTATTAGGAACCCCGAAGCTTAAGCTTTCTTAGTTTTATAGTAGAGGCCTTACATTGTAGAATTTTAAGCTATTTCTTTGTGACATAGTATATATTTATGATAAATAGTAATGTCAGAAAAGTTTTTACCGAAAATTAATTCCAAAAAAACCAAAAAAAACCCCTGTTTTTCAATCTCTTTTTAACATAAATACAAATATATATAATTTATTCCAAACATTTTTCCCCAATTATTAAATTAAAAGTTTTCTTTTTCATACAATCAACTCTCCAACCTTCTTTAAGTACACAATTCATAAAACAAAAGAGACGTTTCACCTATCAGCATAGTTCATATTGCTGGTATTAAGTCAAACCAGTCCATTCATAGGCCACATTTTATTTAGATGAACAGTTTATAAGAAAAAAGAAGTTGGGCCCCATTTTTTATTTTAGTTTTTTTAGTTAAAAAATTAAGCCAAAATAAATGGTAGTTAATTATTTCGATGTCATATTTTCTGATTTTTTCATCAACTTTTTCCTCAATCCTAGAGCTGTAATCTCCATCAAAAAATGGGAGCTTTAAAAAAAGTTGCTGCTTAAAAAAAAAATGGCTGCTTTAAAAAACAGTAACAACTTAAAAAATTACAGCTCTAAAAAGAAAAATGGTTATTTTAAAAAATTAATGGCAGCTTAAAAAAAAGGGGCTGTTTAAAAAAAAATATTGCTTTTCAAAAAAAAAAAAAAAAAAAAAAGAAAGGTTACTTTAAAAAAAATATCACTGCTCAAAAAAAAAAAAAAAAAAACAATGGTTATTAAAAAAAATGACAGCTGTTTTTAAAGAAAAATACTGCTTTTCTAAAAAAAAAATAAAGAAAAATAAAAAAATGGTAATTTAAAAAAAAATGATTTTAAAAACAATGGCAGCTTTGATAAAAAATGGCTGCTTTAAAACTTTGAATACACCATAAAATATTACAATAACCAATGTAAATGTTATGAACAATAAAAATAACCTTGGAATAAAATCAACAAATTTCTTGCTTTGTTGTTCTTTCTTCTGTCTTTTTTGGCAATTATCAGAATAATAAAAACATGGCAAAAAATAATTGGATTTGGTATCAAAATGAACAGTGATTTAAAAAAGAAACATTAACATTTGTATGGAAGTCACTTTTATGACATTATGGTTTCAAACAATTACAAACTGTGCATCACTCGTAGAATCTTCCAAAAGTGATTCCAAAAAAAATGTTCACATTTTTATGGAAGTACCTTAATCAGGAAAGCAGAATAGACAATATGAAGACAAGCTGCAGAATATTCCAGGAATCTGTTAGCGGGGATCGTAAACAGGTAGAAATTGTTTGATCTCATTTACTTTGTTTAATGGCATATCAAGCTTTGTGGGTTATCTAATGCCAAAGCCAGCCTTAAGAAGGACAGTAGTTTTATAATTTAACTCATATCTGAGGAGATAAGATGGTTTAGTCCAAAAGTGATTATAATAGCGTGACTGTAGTTTGACCTCACTCACAATGATATTGCAGTCCAGCAAGTTAGCCACTACCCCAAAGGACTCACCCAGAGACTGAAATTAGAATATCAGAAAAGATACTCAGATAGAAATGTTAACATTTTTTGATTCACCCAAAATGCAAGTGTGGGTGTGTGTGGGCATCTAGATACAAACATTATATATATATATATATATATATATATATACTTATATAAACTTACATATATACTTATATATATTCATATATATATGTATATACATACATACATGAACATATATATACATTTACATAAATAGATAGTAATTCACAAAGCTTTTTGCTTAGATATAGCACAAGTCCATTTGAATGAGGCACCGAATAAGACTCGAACTCATTCATATAGGTTTGCTTTGCTAGTCTAGCTTGTTAACCATTACACCACCCGAGACATATATATATATATATATATATACTTATATATATTCATATATATATATATATACATACATACATACATTTCCCTTAGATATAGCACAAGTCTGTATGAATGAGGCACCGAATAAGACTCGAACTCATTCATATAGGTTTGCTTTGCTAGTCTAGCTTGCTAACCATTACACCACCCGAGACATATATATATATATATATACTTATATATATTCATATATATATATATATATATATATATATACATGCATACATACATTTCCCTTAGATATAGCACAAGTCTGTATGAATGAGGCACCCAATAAGACTCAAATTCATTCATATAGGTTTGCCAGTCTAGCTTGCTAACCATTACACCACCTGAGACATACATACATACATATATATATATATATATATATATACGCCAAATTTTAGTTACCCACAGTCAACCTCATAAATAGACAAATGAAACACAAGACGGCTCATCCAGAGTTTGAACTCTGGTTGCTGGTTCCATTTGCTACAATGATAAGCATTTTGCTAAGCCTGCTTTTAAGAGAAGTGCGTGAAGCTACAAGGCAAATATTCTGAAGTTTATAAAGGCATCATTGCCTAATGCATACAAGAACAAATGTTTTTCAATTGAATTAATAATATTTTTTTTTATCTCCGCTGATAAAGAGTTAAACATTTTTTATAACTAAACATAGAAATCAATATCAAACACACAGTTTTTACGTGTAATAGTCGTAAAGTTGGCGACTGTAGTCGAGGGTGACCAGAAGGCTCCCTTTTTAATAGCTACTACACCGAGGTGTAGGGGAGAGCGCTACTCCTTTCCCTGGATTGCTCCACTTTATCCTTGATACATACCTTATATTGCTGAGTGTTAAGCAAGGAGGATCAAGTACCATTTTTGGGTTCTTTATTTTAATGGCATATCAACCTTGGTCGGTTACTTAATGCCAAAGCCATTCTCCTAGAAGAACAATAGTGGTACTATCTAACCCATAGCTGGGAGGATAAGGGGATTCATACAAGTACCATTTTTAAAGTCTTCGGTATGACACGACCTAGGATTGAACCCTGGTCTCCCAGACCATTGGTAAACTTCTACCCAAAAATTTAAAGAAGGAATGGCAGTCCTATGATTTTTCATAAATGATATTGCCTATTGATTCAAAAAAATAGTACAAATTAAAAGATAATAATAATAATAATAATAATAATAATAATAATAATAATAATAAAAAAATGCAAATGTTTAAGTAAAATTTGCATAAATTAAAGACTGAAAGTTTTATCAAAGATAAACAAACTTGAGAATTAATTTTTATCAATTGCAGACTTTTTGTCCTCGTCTTGGTAGTTTTCTTTTTGTTTTTTTGTGTTGTTTCTTCTTTCACTACGTTTCGGCCCAATTTCTCCCCTGGCCTTCTTCAGGTGATTTTTACTGCGACCTCGGATAGGAATGATGAGTCTTGTAACCGTATTCCCAGTAATTACTGCCTTCCATAGTTGCTGTCTATCACACCACGTTTTTGACCAAGTAAACCTCTGGCCGGCTTGGGTAAGATTTGAAACCGCTATCTTCTGACAATGCTCACCTGGAACTGTAGAGACTCAACGCCTCTATCCGCTGCGCCACGGGCCCCGAAGGGTGATCAAGGATGGATTTTTTGGTCTTATAAATCCTTATCTAGTCTTCTATAGATGAGGACAAAAAGTCCGCAATAAATAAAAATTAATTCTCAGATTAAGAAGCCTCATCTCAAAATGATCCAATTAAAGACAATTATAAACAAACTTGTCCAGTACCACTCCTAACTAAATGATCATGTGCCAGACTAAGCTTTGTAAATACAAAGTCACACATCAATAAATGACCATGTGTCCATATAAGCCTTGTAAATACAATATCACCCATAAATAAATGACCATGTGCCAGACGAAACAATATAATTATATTATCGTCCATAAATAAGTGTAACATATTGATCCCGATCAAACTGTCAAAATGGAAAATGCACCTGTGTAAATAACAGGTGCATCCAGTCGAGGAATATCAGGATGTAACCTTGACCATGGATGGGTTGAATGAGTGCGATTTGTGACGCCCACAAGAAGAAGGTGGGCATCGAACAATTATATAACTCAGTGCACAGGGAGATCAGACCAATTGGAGAGAAGATGCTGGAATGAAGAAGATGTCCCAGAGAGGCTGGGCCCCCAGGCCCCGGTTGAGCAGCCCAGGAGAACGGGAAAGAAACTCTGTTATGGCCATAAGAGTGGGGGTCAATATGTTGCAGTTCTGTTCGGTCTCCAACTCCCTCTTACAGTAAAACCCTTAGTAACCCTTTCGAACCCCTTTCAAATAAAGTGAGAGGTGTATTTTTCTAAAGAACTGTGTCGCTCGTCTTTATTGTGTTGTTGTTATGATTCTGCATGCAGATGTATTATGTGGCTATACAAAAGTACACCAGACAGAAAAAGTTTAATAAAAAAAGTTAATTTCTTTCTCAAAATAGCAGGATTTTATTATTTCAAGTTGAACATTATACACACAAAAAATTATTAGCCATTATTTATTACTAAATTTATCATCATTAAGAATGTGTCAATATATATATATATATATATATAGTCATCCACAGACAGACTGTTTCGTTCTATCAGAACTCTTCAGCGTGGCTAGACACGCATGATGCTTGAAACCGGGATCGAAACCCGTCCAACTTTATGTTAGACTGTGTTTCAGACCACTCGTCCACCAAGCGGACCACGTTGGCTAAGGGAATTTTAAGGTATTTTTATTTTTAGAAATAGCAGCAGCAGCCTTTGTTTACATTTTTATACCCTATCGGCTACCAGAGTGCTCAATTCTTACGAAGAGCTTTGCATTACGCTAGCGGCGGCCGGCAATTCCTTAGTTGCCACTACAAATTTGAATATGGCCATTACATTTCGTTAAAAAACTATTAGGTGTGCTACAAATGGATGTGGCTTTTTACAGCAGCAGATGATCTGGACCAAATTTGGCACACATGATTTATATATATATATATATATATACACACACACACACATAAAAATTATTAGCGATTATTTATTACTAAATTTATCATCATTAAGAATGTGTATATATATATATATATATATATATATATAATGGTTGCCACTACAAATTTGAATAGTGCCATTACATTTCGTTAAAAAACAATTAAATGTGGTACAAATGGATGTGGCTTTTTACAGCAGCAGATGATCAAAAGTATCTGGACCAAATTTGGCACACATGATATATATATATATATATATACACATATATATATATTGGTGTAGGTTGTCAAGGGCAACCTGAAGGGTCCCTTTTCATTAGCTACTACACAAAGGTGTAGGGAAGGTCACTCCTACTTTCCCTGGATAGCTCCACTTTATCCTTGATCTGTACCTTATAAATTGTTTTGTTTAATATTATAATATATATATATATATATATATATATATATATGGATTAAAACTGAAAGATAGTCTTGTGTTATATTGTCATCTACATGTTCATGCAGCATCATAACGGCACAATAATAAAGACAGATGCAGGAAGACTTCTTTAGAAAAATATATACCTCTCACTTTATTGCAAGGGTCCGAAAGGGTTATTCAGGGTTTGCGCGTGAGAGGGAATTGGAGATCGAACATAACTGCAATATTTTGACCCCAAACTTATGGCTGTCAACGTTGTGTCTTTCTCGTTCTCAGATGCTCAACCGGAGGTCCAGAGGCCACTCTGCTGGGTGATGGCTTTCTTTACGGCATCTTATCAGTATCTTCTCCGGACCTCAACTCATCAGGGCCCAAAGGCCCCTTCGGCCTGATGTGGCTTTCCCTACCACATCTCACTCCAACTGTCTGGAACTCTACTGGCTTGTTGAACTCAACTGAGTTATATAATCGTTTGACGCCCACTCGATCTTTGAAATCGAATGTTTTATCGTCATCAAGCGGAAATAACTGTCATGCAGTTCAGAGGTCACTCTCTTCCGGTGCATCATTCTGTAGTGGCACAGTAGGACCTTCACCTTGTCCCATATAATCAGCCTTAATCCGCCCACGCGATCTCTTTCGATTACTGGCCATTGGAATGTGTCACTTCCTTCCGGTGCATCACCTTGGAATAGCATTTTTGGGCCAGGTCGAAGGTCAAAACACTACACTTGTCTATAAAGGAGAGACTGAAACATTTTTCTCTATTTAATTACGACTTAACTTTCTTCAATAAAATCAAAATCAATCATAAAATAAAAATTATCAATAAAATAGAATAAAATAAAAATATCACGCAAATCTCCCTTGAACCAATATATTGGTTACTCAAAGGATAAACATCATTTTAAACTTTTTTCATAACTTTTAGAGTATACATACCCTTCAAAATTCCCCTGGGGAGGGTCTTCCCAGCCCGGAATATCTTTAAAGCAAAATACAGAAATAAAATTAATCTCTGTTCTCAATTGTGTATGGTGTTAGTCTTCAACCAAAGGAAGATTAAAGAAGATTACTTGTTACAAAATTTATTACCCATTGTAAGGTGTTATTTAAAAATTGATCTTGTATTACATCCTGCTCATGTGGATGGTTGAATAAATATATATATAGCTGCAATTTCCCTTCCTACATTCTTAGCTATGCACACACGGCCAATCACAGAAAATAAACATTTAAGTTAAATTTAATATTGGTCCCAAAATGCAAGAGTTCACCCCAAAGAAAAACCGAAACACGCTTCAGTTTAATGCAAAGGTAACAGTTCTCAACTTCAGTAAAGAAAAAAAAAAATCGCATGATATGATCAATGGCTTTTCAAACTTTCCATTCACCCCCAAATAAATTGATAAAATATTAAATTACAAAGCCAAACTAATTCAACAGTATCGAATTCAATTCACACGAGAAAAGAATCGGTATAAAAAAATAGATGGTAACAAATTTTTAATTATCAATTCATTAAATCATTTATTAAGGTGCAACAGTCTTCTGGTTTCTTTCTTTGGTTATTTTATTTTAAATGGCATATCAACCTTCATGGGTTATTTAATGCCAAAGCCATCCTTGTAGAAGAATAAGAGTGGTACAATCTAATCCATAGCTGGGAGGATGAAAGAGTTCATACCTTTTACCGAAGGTATCAGTCTAAAAGTGAAAGTAATAGCAAGATTGGTGTTCGAACTTGCTTACTAAGATGTCGCAGCCCAGCACATTAAGTGTTGTATATTGACCCTTGACCAAGCCGTCAATCAAGAGATGCACCTGTGTAAAAAAGCAGAAGCAGAAGCAAGTGGGCATTATGAAAGAATATAGGCAGGTGCCGGCGGCAGTTGAGTTAGTGGGGACAGGAATGCCAGAGTGAGAACCAGAGTGAGAACCCCCAGTTGAGCAACTCCAGCCAAGATGCGGAAGAAGTGCTGCTATGGTCAAGAGAAGAACTTAGGTCAATATAGCAGTCTGTCTTTGTCTCCACTCATCTCTCACACACCACAAAAACATCGAGAATAAAGTGTGAGAGATATATTTTTGTAAAGAAGTGTGTTCGTCCGTGCATTGAAGTTTGTATTATGATTATGGTTGTGAGTATACAACATAAGCACTACACCATGGAGATTTCTCACCAAATTTCTAACCTTGTGCCAAACTAAGGTCAGCTGAGTAAACTGCTAAGAAATAATTTGCTTTAATTTAAATCAGGGTTTTTCAAACCTTTTGCTTGATGTGTAATATAATCAAGGATGGTAATTAATTATGCTAGTTGATTTGTAATAGTAAGTAATGAGTAAGCTAAAAAAAACTGAGTTAAAGTGTAGGTCGCATATGCTATGACCAGATGTCAGCTCATGTCAAAATAGGGATTTGTTTTGAAATCTGCAGCACACAGAATGTTTAAAGTAAGTGTTTTGAATGCAAGGACAGCTGATTCAGGTTTAATTGGTTTCTTTGTTTAATGGCTTATCAAATTTTGTAGGTTATTTAATGCTAAAGCTATTCTCCTAGAAGAACAGTACTTGTACTATTTAACCCATAGCTGGTAGGATAAGGGGATTCATACCTTTTCCAAGGGTATATGCCCGAAAGTGAATGTAACAGCGCGACTGGAGTACAAACTCGTTTACTACAATTCCGCAGTCCATAGCTTTAAGCATTACACCACGAGGACCCCCCCCACCTCACACCTGATTTAGTTGACGCGTTATGGAAAGGTTTTAGTAATTACATAAGCAATAATTAAAAGAAATATTAGAAGAAAATATGAAAAGAAATTCAAGATCAGTTAATCAGTTCAGTGAGTCAGAAGCAGAAGCTTGCTGCTGGTCAGGCAGTTTCGGGTCCAGAGATTACAGTCCTTTGAGGAGCAGGTTTTGGTCGATGAAGTGTGTTGATTGTTCACCTCCGACGAATGAAACTTTTAGCATTCCTATGTAACATCTATCATATTTCACTCAAGTTTTCTCTCTCGTTTCCATGACAACTATGTGAATGTTGTAAACAGTAATAAATTTTCATATCTAAAGAAAGAACAAAGTTGCTTTGTATTTGCAAAATATTATGGCTATTTATATTTGTTAACCTCATAATATATTGGTCCCATAGCATTACTTATATATATATATATATATATATATATATATATATATATATATATATATACACACACACACACACACACACAAAGTACCCCTGGTAACTGAATTTAATTTCCATTCACCTCAAATAATTTAATATCAAGTTACGAAACATAAGTAATTTGCCAGTGTTTAATACAATTGAGATGATAAAAGAATCCGTAGACTATAAATGCTTGAATTAACACTTTAATACTTGTATCATTTTTTAACAAGAAGGATAGGTTTCATGACTCAGTGTTTTTAAATGCTTTTGATTTCAAGATTTAAATTGTTACAAAATGCAGAAAGTTATAAAAGGAATATTTGAATTATTCACACCAACAAATATGAAAATTGACTTAGTAACTTTAATTAGAACAAAACAAAGGAAAAGTGATTGGTTTTGTTTGGTTTTATGGCATATTAACCATTGTAGGTTATTTTATCCCAAATTTATTTTTATACATATACATCAAACAATACAGTTTAGTTCTATTTGACCCATAGATAGGACCTTATCAGGTGCTATCACTCCGAGCCAGAGTGGACCTGGGAGTGATGGCAATGAAGGGGTACTCCACATTCCCCAAAACTTCAGCATTACTGGGTCCTTACCATCATATTGTTTTGTGTCATAATCAGGATACTCTTACCCCTCTGCAGGGATGCAGTTGGTATATTCTATGAATCCAGCCAACTGGGCCAGAAAGGAAAAATGAGCTTCCTCAAACTAAAAATAATTTAATTATGAATACAATTTTCTTAATTTTATTTGTTTCAAAAGTGATTATTCTAAATAATAATTTTTTTACTTCTCTCGTTCCTGGACAAAAAGTGTATTTTCCCAATTGCTTATGTCTAAAGCAGTGGTTCCCAACCGATCTGGGGCCATGACCCACTTTGGTATTTCTAAAATTCTGATGACTCCCACCCCTGTAAAATTTTACTGCAATTCACGTGAAAAAAGCATAAAGAGCCATTGACTTGGTCTCTAAATAATCCCCACCAAAATATTATACTCCAGTGGAGCATACACCCCACGTTGAGAATTACAAGTCTAAAGACCTATTTTTCTCTTTAAACTTTGCTTTTTTAACCTGGGTAATGAAATTTTCAAATTTATTTATTTTGCAGAATATTCTAGGTAGATAAAATGCTGAGTAACTGTCTAAACATTTTTGTTAATTTTTGTGCAACTTTAGTAGAAATATAAGTAAATTTTTTTTATTTATTGTTGTTTTATTAAAACCTTATAGAAACATTATGAATTGAATTACCATGACCAGAAAATCTGGTGAACACCTACGCACAACATATGAAAACACTGGACAGCTGTTTCGACCTTATTAGGTCTCATCAGCAGTGTATACCGTAATCTCCACCACTGGAGATTGAAACCTTATAAAAACATGCAATTTATCCATTTTCACATTGAAAATAGGTTCATTGCTTAATTTCATTATTCTGAACATAAAAGCAAAGCTTAAAGGTACTAATAGTCATTTTCTATACTTATACGGTATAAGAAATAAAACGTACTGTCCACAAACAAAATATGTTATATAAGCAAGATGGTCAGACTTACTTAACGTAAGAGTCACAAATGATAAAGTTCAGATGTTTGAGAGTCACAAGACATGAACAAAATTTAGACGGATAATAAAAACAAGTGATAAAAGACGGAAATGATTTTCAGAAGTTCATATTACAACAATTCATGCATTTATAGCTCTGGATTCTGGTTGAAATTTCTAGAACATTCAAATTCTCTAGAATTTTTTACAAGCCCCATGATAAAAGTCAAATGGTCACATGTGGCTCACAAGCCACAATTTTACTACCCCTAGTATATAGTATAACAAATGCTGTAAAAAAATATATATTTCTAGTGGGATATTATAGATATTATACACAACTCTGTTGTATTGATAATTATCAATATATGAATATTATTAGTCATTATGTATTACCAAACTCTGTTGTATTGATAATTATCAATATATGAATATTATTAGGCATTGTGTATTATGTTGTATTAATAATTATCAATATATGAATATTATTAGGCATTATTATGTATTACTAAAATCTGTTGAATTGATAATTATCAATATATGAATATTATTAGGCATTATGTATTACCAAACTCTGTTGTATTGATAATCTGTAATCAAAATCTTAAAGTTAGCAGTTTTAGTTTTAATTTTCCATTTTCACAATTTGGGTTACTTACAATTAACCCCAGAAATAAACAAATCATACGTTTTACTTATTAACGGTCCCAAAATGATGCTGGAACTACATACATTCCAAAGGAAAGCTGTAAAATGCTTCCTTGAAGTAAAAAGGTGAAAGTTCTATGGTTTAGTTTCATGGTATATCAACTATTGTAGGTTATTTTATGCCAAATCCTGTTTTTATATATGATTTGAAAACACATTTTGTAGATAACATTCTTAAATGAGCCTGACTTCTTTTTTTGCACACAGTTAAATGGTTTCACGTATTGCTATATAAGTCACGATTTAGCATCAGTCATTTATTTGCACACATCGTTGGTTCTATTTGACAAATAGATAGAACCCTATAGGGTGAAAGTTCTCCGGCAAAATATCCTAAGCCTCACTGGTAGTGTCGTTTTTTATTGGAATGCAAAGAAAATAAAGAAGAAAAGGGTTTTCAGGGATTTTATAAGGAAAGAAAAACAACTCTTTTCCGAAATTCTACAATAAACATCTTCTCTCTATCAGGTAAGTTTTATCACAGTATAAGAGATGTCTTCTTTTTAATTTAAGAAAAAAAAAAAAAAAAAAGGAGATATCTCCCCACTAAGTGGTGTTTCTCTTAAACTAATGGACAAGTTCAACTATCTCTGAAGCAGTATCTCATCTACTGAAAACGACATCAATATGCAACTTGCAAAGGAATGGACTGCTATTGATAAGTTATCAATCATACAGAACTCAGACTTATCCGATAGAGTAAACACAATTTCTTCCGAGCAATGGTCGAGTCAGTTCTACTATATGGATGCACCACATGGACAAAGCATATAAAGAAAAAGCTAGACAGGAATTGCACAAGAATGCTATGAACTATATTAAACAAATCCTGGAAGCAATATCTCACAAAACAGCAGTTATACGGCCACCTGCCTCCCATCTCTAAAACTATCCAAATGAAAGTAAGGTCAAACACGTAAGCAACACTCACCAATAGACCCCTTTACATGGACGTGCAAGTGTTGGACAACCAACTAGAACTTTTGTACAACAGCTCTATGCCGACACATGATGTAGTTTAGAAGACCTGCTGGAAGCGATGGATAATAGGAACGGATGGCGAGAGAGAGTCAGTGAAATCCATGCTAGCAGTACAACATGATGATGATTATGATATCATAAGAACGATATTTTTGGGTATCTGAAGCTTAAACTGTGATAGGGAACCTTTTGTAATAGGGAAACATTCATAAAGGTCAAAAAAGCCTTTTGGGGGCCATATAAAATAGATATTAGACCATGTTCTTGGTTTGGTTGGTTTCGTTGTTTAAAGGCATAGCAACTTTCATGGGTTATTTAATGCAAAAGCCATTCTTGTAGGATAGTAGTTTTACTATATAACCCATATCTGGGAGATAAGAGGGTTAATACCTTTCCCAAGGACATTAGTCTAAAAGTGAATGCAATAGTGTGATGTTATATAATTGCGGAAGGATTTTTTTTATATTATCCTTTTTCGTTGGTTATATCTTATCTTTCGGTTTAGTTAGGCTTAGAACTATTCGACTTAGTGCACATGCAGGGGAACATATTAAGTGCAGGTGTTCACACTCGTGCGAGGAGGATGTGACAATCACAGATGTCATAATAAAAACCCCGGATAGGAAATAGGACTGGGGATGTGAATGACGTCATGCTCAGAAGCGATGGGCTGAGGATTTTGGGTGATTTTTGAAAAAAAGCAGTTAGTTGAGATTTGAAGCTGGACGAAGCGAGTTGATTTTTGGACCTGGGCGAGGCCAGTCCAGTTAAGGACTACAGGATGCCTGCGCATTGTTGAGTCAGATGGAACAGTCAGCATAGTAGAAATTGTGTCTCTCTCTACTCATGTTGAAAACCTAAAAGTCCAGAAGGTAATAAAAGTTTTGTACCTGAACTACCAAGAGTCGTCAGTGTTTCGGGATTCCCCATGTATATTTCACATATTCGTATCATGGCTATGCTACAGTGAGTGAGGTTTGAACTCACTCACTTATAGTCTAATTTCAGTCTCTGGGCGAGTCCTTTGGTTTGGTTTGGTTTCTTTGTTTAATGGCATATCAACCTTTGTAGGTTATTTAATGCCAAAGCCATTCTCCTAGAAGAACAGTAGTGAGTCCTTTGGTGTCACAGTTCAACACATTAATATCTACAACATAGGGACATTGCTTTAAAGCATATTTCAACGTCAGTATCAAATATTCAATACATTGACTTATGATTTAATTACTAATTTGATTATTTAATTACATATTTGATTACATATTTTCATTAAACTCTCATTGTATCAACTTTACAAATTGACCTTTATCATTGGTATGAATGTATAGAAAAAAAACCAATTATATGTATATATATGGAATTTGATAATATCTAAAATTTCAGGGTGGTTGTTTTTATGACATATTGACCATTCTTTAATGTCAAATAAAGTCTTTTTACATAGTTATATAGATTCAAGAATTCTTATCTAATACAAATAATTTATACACAAGTCTTTTTTGTAGTTATATTGTTTCAAGAAACTAATAATAAGTAAGTAGAGTTGGCAACCGTAGTCGAGGGCGATCAGAAGGCTTCCTTTTCAATAGCGACTACACCGAGGTATAGGGGAGGGCACTACTCCTTCCTCTAGATTTCTCCACTTTGCTCTTGATACGTACGTTATAATGCTGAGTGTTAAGCAAGGAAGTATCAAGTACTCTTTTTTAAGTCTTTGGTATGATGTGACCAAGGATTGAACCCAGGTCTCCCGGACCATTGGCGAAAACCCTACCCACTAAGCCAATGAATCATTTGTAATTAATTATAGATTCAAGTAACTATCTTTAAAACAAATACTTTGCACACAGTTATATGGTTTCAAGTATTCCTATTTAATACAAATAATTTGGACGCAGTTATATGGTTTCAAGTATTCCTATCTAATACAAATAATTTTCAGATGGTTATATAGTTTCAAGTATTTTTATATCATAAAGATAACTTATATACAATGATATGGTTTCAAGTAACTAACGATAATAATTATTTGTAACAAATTAGTTTCTGTTCACTTACAAATAGTTTCTCAATTATACAATTTAAAGTATTTCCAAAACACTAATAATCTATACACAGTTATATGGTTTCATGTATTCCTATCTAATACAAATAATTTGCACACAGTTACATAGTTTCAAGTATTCTTATTGAATACAAATAATTTTCACAGTTATATAGTTTCAACTATTCCTATCTATGACTTCAAGTTTCCCTACCTATATTAATAATTTTTGAAATGATCAATTTGACCCATAGATGGGATCCTAACAGATATTACAACACTAGTTCAGAGTGGACCTGGGAGTAATGACACACCTTAGAGCTCAAGATCTGAAGCCTCACCACTGGATACTGTTTAGTATCATATCCAGGACACCCTTTTTGTTGGGTTGAGCTTATTCCTCAGCAGGAGACATAGTCAGTATATTTTAGGCCCTGCAAATTGGGTGTGGTTTCAAGTGAAGGAATTTATCTCCGATAAATAAGACAAGAACTTCTGCATTATATCTTTGTAAGCAACGTATTTTATAATTAAGCAAATCAAAAAATTAATATTTCAAAAGATAAAGCAAAAATTAATTTAACTTTCAGTGATAAAATTCTTTTTTGATTTGATGATGCTTATAACTGTCAACGACTCCACCTTAATTAATTGCATAGTTGGCTTGGCTGTAGAATACATCAACTCCAACTCTGCAGAGGGGTAAGACCCACCACCAACGAGTGTCCTGGATATAACACTAAACAATTTGATGGTGAGTCTTCAGTAATACTGGAGCTTTGGAGAATGCAGAGTACCCTTTCATTGTCATCGTTCCCAGGTCCACTCTGGCTCAGAGTGGTAGCAACTAATGGGGCCCTATCTATAGGTTGAATAGAACTTATCTGCATACTTATGCTAAACTAAATTACTTGAAGTAGAACTGTTGTTATTTAAACAGCGTACTTTTGATAAAATGAATTGTTTGAAATAGAACTGTTTGACCAAACTGAAAAGCTTGAAATAGAAATGTTTCTAACAAACTATATACTCATGCTGAACTGATTTGTATAAAAATAGATTTGGCATTAGATAACCTACAAAGGTTAATATGCCATAAAATCCAACCAACCAACTTTAATTCAAACAATATTTTTATTTAATGATATATAACAGTATATTCTTTTAAAAACTTATGCCATAATTTGGTCAGTCATGGGACACTTTTCACGCAATATGTCTTGAGCAAAGCCCATCTCTCTCCAGGTCTGGCTTGAATCCAGAGTTTATTCCTTCTCCAAGACTGGTGGCCATACCAAAGTTAAAGAAATCAGTCTGCCTGCCCAACTATTTACCTAAAGCTAGAGGAAGAATAGTTGGATTCATGCCTTTCCCAAGAATATTAGCACGACGTAGAATGCAAATAGCCCCATTCAGGGATTGAACAAGTGACACCAAGTCCACTTCCCACAATGATAAATGTTACACTATGACAACCCCCAAATTCATTCATGATAGGGTAAAAAAAATTAATATTCACTGATTTGGACACCAGGTGCATAAAATACTCAATCCTTGTTTGTTTACAATGCATTTTACGAGGTAAAGAAAAAACATTCAATGATTAGATAAAAAACATTTTAAATGAAAACAAAGAAAATGCAGGGTGGTGAGAGAGAAGGAGATTGCTACTTAGTTCAGATTTAGGTAGAAGTTATATATATATATATATATATATATATACACACACACAAAACGTTCACATATATGTATATATATATATATACACACACACAAAACGTTCACATATATATATATGTATATATATATATATATATATATATAGTTATAGATACATGTAATATACATATATATACTTATACAAATACATGTAATTATATATACATATATACACACATATGTAATCATACATACATATATACACACACACATGTAATTATACATACATATATACACACACATATGTAATCATACATACATATATACACATTTCTAATTATATATATATAATACACACATTCAAAATTTATGTATACATACATATATATACAATTATATATATACAGTATTGGACAAAAATATTAAAATCTGAACAATTTTTTATTATTGCCACAGATTTTAATGAAACTTCAATGGCTTAGACACACATAGGAAGTGATTATTTTTCTTGATTTTTGTTGTCAAAGTTTCCTTTGTTGAAGAAAAAAGTCATAATTTTCTAAAAAGAAAATTCTCAGAAATACAAAAAAAAAAAAAAAAAAAAAGGAAATTTCTTAAAAATTTTTTTATATACCTTTGCAAAATTCTTTTATATATCTGCAAATGGCTTGCTGAATTTGAAAAAGGTTAAATCAGCAACAATAACCAAGGGAAATCATCACTTCCTATGTGTGTCGAAAGTCATTAAAATTGGTGGGCAAAGATAAAAAAGTTCAGTTTTTTTTAACAATACTATATATATATATATATATATATATATATATATATATATATATATATATAAGTAAGTAAAGTAAAGTTGGTGACTGTAGTCAGGGCGACCAGAAGGCTCCCTTTTCGATAGCTACTACACTGAGGTGTAGGGGAGGGAGCTACTCCTCTCCCTGGATTGTTCAACATTACCCTTGATACGTACCTTATACTGCTGAGTGTTAAGCAGGATAACACTCAACCCACCAGGTGAATGAGCTGGTTTATATATATATATATATATATATATATATATTTATATATACACATGCACACATACAATTACACAGACATATACACACACACACACTTACACATGCGCATAAAATTAAATATGCATACATACACACAAATACAATTTATATATATATATTTCAAAACAGATAATCTTCTTAGAATTTTCAAGTAAAAAAAATAAAAATGGTAATATATATATATACATATAGACACACACACACACACACACATATATATATATATATATATATTCAAAACAGATTTGTTTGAATTTTTTAAGGGTAAATAAAAAATGTAAAATAAAACGCTAAAGAAAAAAACCCAAAAATCAATAGCAGAAGCTAAGTGTGGAAGAGTGGATGAAATTACAGCTCTGATCAGATCTTAGAAAACTCAGTTCAAATTTAGATAGGAGTGATTATGTAGCTCCAGAAGTACTTTCTGTTCATCAGGCTCCTGCAGTGAACACCGGAACATTGCATGAAGAGAGAGAAGCTGTGTCTCTTCCATAGACTCCTCTCTTTCTCGTATACCAGTGCTGCATTTGTCCCATTTCATGATAAAGTTCTCCAGGATGAGAGCAGTCAAAAGATTGAGGACTATAACGACAGATAACAACCACCAAACAACAAAATAGAGATATGACCATTTGTTGGTGGCATCGGCATATACATTTAAAAAAACTTGCCAGTTATTAACAACCATGATATCCCAAAGAACAATAACAGCAGCAGCAAAATCATCAAAATTATTAGCCCAATATTCAAGCTGTTGGTAAGAGCCACATTTATTGTGACCTTTCAGTAACATGTCGGTCTTGTTTCCAGGATTGTACTGAATTTTCTCTTGAAAGAACTCCATGCCAAGAAGGGCATAACTATAAAAGATCACAACAAGAATCCCGGCAAAGGCTTTCAAGTTCTGTACAAGATCAATCAAGGTGCTGGAAACCAGAGCCATCGTTTTAATCAAAGGAATAACTCGAATGAGACGGATGATGATGAGGAGGTTGGTGACTCGAATCATGTTCCACAAAATCAAGGGTCTTTTAATATCTTCTTTTCCTGTTGAGAATGGTGTCCCAAACACAACGAGGGTAACAATCTCGACAACAACAAGTAAAACAGTGATTACAGAATCAAAGATATTACCTGAAAAAAAATAATAGCGGTGGAAACCAGTTACCCAAACTTTTAGTAATTGCTCTATAATATAGTAAATAATAAACACTAAATTTGCAGTCATCTGGGCTGTGTGTGTTGAGCCCATTGAAAGTTCATACTGAAGGCTTAATTGAACAGTTAATAAGATAACATTGGCAGCAGCAACAATTATCCCAAAGTATGTAAAATAACGGTGGCATACAACTTTCTGGATTATTAATAGAGTGGGATTGTTAAATTGTATTAGGTCAGGAACTTGCCGACCATTTGAATAATTCCGATCAAGGATGACAAAGATCTCCTGGAAGAGACCAAAGTTTAAGTAGGAGTCTGAAAGTCCATACAGTTTCTGCAACATCCTTTGCTTTGAATTTGCAGGCAGGTCAGCCATGTTGATCACCCTCTGGACAGTCCCTGCTTCAACACCAATATTACTAGCATGATGATTCTGACAACGCAAGACCTCGTACGCAGCCCTTATGGCCACCCTTCGACGGAAGAGGCTCGACTGCATCGAATTCAGGAAATAACCACGGAACTGGTTGTAAATAACCGCAGTCAACATGTTCATGAAACAGTAGAGACCGATGACAAGAAATACAACAAAATATATACTATAGAGTCGATTCTGGTTGTAAGCCGGCATCATCACATCTGGGTTATTGGCAGTGGTCAGTAAGACTAGCATACTTGTGAAGGCCTCACTTAATGTCTTGAAATACTTGCTTTCCTCTTTCATGCCAGGTAGTATCTTCGTTGAGTTGAATATGGTTAAGTTTGGGTGAGTAAGGTTTTCCATGTGGGCTGTGTTTGGGATGGGTTTCGGAAAGATGAGCATGCCAAACAGTGTGAAGATATAGAGATGGAAACCAAGAAGCAGGAGAATGCTTATCACCTCTGGGAGGGTTTGACGCAGACAGTTAACTATCTTTTTCATCAGGGATGAATGCTGGAGAATAAAGAACGGACGGATGATCCGTCGGACACGAATCAGCTCGTGGCAATTAAGGGCCATTGTCACTGACCAGTCAGACATGGAGAAGATTAATACAAATACATGTACTATCATCCATTTATTGAGTAGAAACTGTTTCCTTCCAACTAGATAGATCTTCGCCCCTAGATCAATTGCAAGAACAACCAAGCAGATTATTTCAACTGATTCGGTTACCCCACAAGGCAGTTCTACTCGACCAGAATTATCTTTAATGCTAGAAGTCCAGCTAAGCGAGGAAGGGTACTCAAAGAAAGCAAGAATATGAAGAATAAATATGGTCACATACCTGACCCAAGTAGTTAAGTAAGAATATTGGAATCGATAGAATCTTAGAGAAATACGATCAACCTTATGATGAATCGATCTGTAATGATAAGCATCTTCAACAAAAACGACAGCCTGGAGTAGAGAATCTTCATCATCTATCAAGTGGTAATACTGGTGCTGGATTTGGGGGGTTGTTTCGTTACTTCCAGGTTCGCTACTTCTGATATAGACACTAGAGGTCTGAGGGTGTGGGATTCCTTCACTTTCTTTTTCTTTTCCTCCTCCACCTCCTTCGTCGTCGTCTCCATCGTCGTCTTTGTTTAAAAAAAAAGTAGGTGACCGTTGGGATGTCGTTGTTTTTTTAGACTGAGCTGTAAGTCCGTCAACCCCATTCAAAGGTGGGTACTCATTTTCGGGGTTCATCGTATTGTGTGAGGTAAACCTCACTTCGTTGTTGACAGTTGCGAGTTCCAGGAAATTTGAAGTCGTCTTGTTTGTTTGTTTTTTATTTTTTTTATATCATTCAAAACTCCGAATTGATAAATAAATGTTGGTTTACTTTTTAAAATTCTTAATCAATTTATTTCTCTATTTTTTGATAGAAAAAAGAAGAAAAATATTTCTAGCAATGATAGTTACTCACATTTAAAAATTCCTGCATCTTCTGAATCATAGGTGGAGCTAGAAGTCCAATTGTTTAGAATTAAAATAAGAGCCAAATTTGTCTTTCTTTAAATTCGCGAAATTTAATTCAAGTGTTATTTTTTTTTTTTTTGGTTAATTTTTTTTTTGTTTTCTTTAACGAGTAATCAGCAGTGTGAAAGAAATGTCAATGTGATGAAATCTTGTTATGAGAATTACTTCCCTTGAAAAAAACGGTGTAAAGTTAAATATTCACTTCCTTTAATTTATTCCGAAACAAATATAACGTAAACTTTTAGTTAGCAGGGGGAGTCAAATGTTTTGCAGTATTTTGATACATTCTATTTTCGGGAAGTATATCACGTGATTGAAGCAATTCAATACGATTCATGGAGCTTGAAATACGCCCACTGTATCTCCTGCCGAGAAGCAAGCCCCCCCCCCCCATACACACACAAAGAGGTGTCGGAGATATAGACTAAACTGCATTCAGTGGTAAAGCTAGTGGCACATTTTTTATTCTCTATATACAAATAATTATTTCTTGTTTATAGGAAAAAGAAGTTTCCTTTTTCTCATGAGACAGCGCCTTATGCCTCTCCTTTATTGTAATTACACCAGATCTACTCTGACCCGGAGTGGTAGTACCTATAGATTGTAGGGAATAAATAGATAAATAAAAATTTTTAATTGAATTTTTTTAGAAATTATTAAAATATGCAGAAACTCTCAGAGGCCTCTGACAGAAAAAAGGGGCCACGCACACACAATGAAAAAGGCACATCCCGACAAAAGGAGGAGGCTCATTCTCTCTCAGCAGTGACTGGCGAATTGACAACATTTCAATCTCCCGACTGCTTGTGGAAGCCAACATGGCCACTCTAAGGTGCCACATTGGGCTAGTCCTTTCACTAGTAGCACTCGTCTCAGTTAACAGTATGCCAAAGTACAAAAGCTACAAAATGAACCTATTGAACTTCGAACTAAAACACTGGACTTGCACAAACTCCCAAAAGCGACTCACACATTGTTAAAGATTTAAAATACCAAATGAGGACACACATATACCAAGAAATGATTAACGTATTTTTAAACGCCTTGATGGGGGATTTAACCATTTCAATTGTATTCAGGGAAAATTCCCTCACCCATTGAATGGTTGTTGAACCCAGGAAATAAAGAAAAAAATTTTTTAAAAAGTCTTCATCTCCTATCTGTTGTTGTCTTCTTTTGTATAATTCTTTTTGGGCCTTCTTGTTTAAGGAGTTACATCAACAAGACAACGTGGAGTAAAATATAATAACCTCAGAATGGACTCAGATAAAAAAAAACAGTAACACAGCTTGCTCTAACCTCAGCCTGACCCCACAAAGTATCCTATCTATGGGTCAAATAGATCTGTTTGAAAATTAATAGTATTGGCTAGTTTTGAAGATTACTATTGAAACAAGATTAAAAAACAAAAATTATATCAATCCAATAGTTTCACATTTATTTCCCGTATCAAAATATTGAAGTATTTTTAACGTCTTTTCTTCTACATTGTCAGTAAACTCCTCCTGTTTTCTTTGGGGGAATTTTTGTTCCCGGAAAAAGCACTGTTTAAACCTGAAGTTTTGTTGGAGAATAAACCGTACTTAGAATGCAGTGAGGAATTGGGCACCGCTTTTGAAGAAAGAACACAAACAAGTTTTTCATATTTACCCAACCCCTCCGCTCGGGCAGGATATGACACAAGGTCAGTTTTTTTTTTTTTAAGCGGAGTTTAACAGGTTTGAATTCAGAGTTTTCCTTCTCCTAGACTAGTTACCTCACCAAGGCAGAAGAACCTAATCTGCCCTACTATTTACCCATAGCTGGAGGGAGAATAATTGGATTCATACCTTTCCCAAGGGTATTAGTGCTATGTGAAATGCAATCAGTCTCGTCCAGGATTGGAACTCGTATCGCCGTGTCCATTTCCTGCGACGATAACCATTAAACCACAGGTACCTCCAAACGAGTTTTTGCTCCTTCAAAATACTAGCTCTCTGAAACTAGTAGACAAGTTCACCTACCTTGGAAGCAGTGTCTCATCAACTGAGACAGACATCAACATGCAACTAGCAAAGGCATAGACAGCTATATGGATGCACCACGTGGACGCTGACTAAATGTATGGAGAAAAAGCTTAATGGTAATTGCACAAGAATGCTGCAAGCAATATTGAACAAGTCCTGGAGGCAGCACCCAACAAAGCAGCAGCTGTACGGCCACCTACCACCCATCATGAAAACTATCCAAGTTAGACGAACCAGACGTGCGGGACACTGCTGGAGAAGTAGGGACAAACTCATAAGTGATGTACTCAGGTGAACCCCTTCATGTGGACAAGCAAAAGCAGGATGACCAGCTAGAACCTACATACAATAGCTCTCTGCTGACACGGGATGTGACCTTGAGGACCTGCCGGAAGTGATGGACAATAGAGAAGGGTGGTGGGAGTGGGTCAGGGATACCCGTGCTAATGGCACGACATGATGATGATGTACAAACAAAATAGTTCAAAGAGTTTGGTTGGATAAGGTTGGAGATAAATATGTCTATGGAAACTTAGCTGTTTAGTTGTTTCTGGTAACTTGTTCTGGTCCTGTGGAAGGTTCATACTAGTGGTTGTGCTTGTCTGCTATCAGCTATTAGGTGGTGGACTTGGTGCCAAATTGTCACCATCTGGGGCTTGTACAATATGGTCTTAGCTAGAACTGCTAGTCCAGATACTAGCAAAAAGAGGACGATTCTTTGTGACTCCTTGTTTTATAGCCAGACTCACATGACTTTCAGAAGGGTTGTGATTGGCCAATTTGGCCCTTTAAATGTGTGTGTCCTCAATAGAATTCCAATATCTTTTTTTATCTCTAAAGAACACCACCCTAAAGAATGTTATCCATTGTATTCCATTTTAAACTCACTCCTGAAAACAGTCAGGTGTGCAACAAACACTTCCCCACCAGATTGAAAAAATTTTAACTTATGCGTGAAAATGTTCTTGGGTGTACTATATTAGGAATATGAAAAACCATATATTGGATTGCAAATTATTTGTTTTAAATAGGAATACTTGAAACCATACAACTGTGTGCAAACAGATAATCCTATTTACCAACCCCTCCGCTCGGGCAGGATATGACACAAGGTCAAATTTTTAAGCGGAGTTTAACAGGTTTGAGTTTAGAGTTTTCCTTCTCCTAGACTAGTTGCCTCACCAAGGGTGAAGAACCTAATCTGTCCTACTATTTACTCATAGCTGGAGGGAGAATAATTGGATTCATACCTTTCCCAAGGGTATTAGTGCTATGTGAAATGCAGTCTTGTCCAGAATTTGAACTCGTGTTGCCGTGTCCATTTCCTACAACGATAACCATTACACCAAGGGTACCTTCAAACAGATAATTATCATTGACAGATAAAAAAAATGCTGTTAAAAATTTTTGCAATGAAACATTGAAAACCAAATAACTTATGCTTGAATCATATAAGTTGGCAACCTTTGTCGAGGGTGACCCGAAGGCTCCCTTTTCAGTAGCTACTACACCGAAGTGTTGAGGAGGGCACTACTCCATTCCCTGGATTGCACCACTTTACCCTTAATCTTTACCTTATAAAGCTGAGCGTTAAACAAGGCAGCATCAAGTACTATTTTTTGAGTCTTTGGCATGACTCGACCAGGGATTGAACCCTGGTTTCCCGGACCATTAGTGAACACTCTACTCATTAGGCTAAAACTGGTATCTATCTAATATCCCACAGAGTCAGAAGGATGTTTTATGGTGGGAGCCACATACACATCAAGACTCATGCACAGCAGGTGTAAAAATTCTTGACATCACCAGTACTCTCCTTTTGGGGCACCTAAGACACTAAGCAAAAAACTTAGCCCCACCTTCACCCAGAAGCCAAGTTTAGAATGCAAATATAACTACCCAGCGTGAATGCCAGGTGGTTGGCCCAAAGACTCATTGCAAACTTGAATCTGCTAACAAATGATTACTACTGAATAGGAAAGTTACACAAATCTTTATAAGCGACTGAAAATTATTTGTATTAGATTGGAATACTTGAAACCATACAACTATGTGCAAATTATTTATATCTGAAACTATTCTTTCTTTCTCCCTTTTTTCCTTTCTTTCTTCCTTCTATTCATTCATTCTTTGCTTCTTTCTTTCTTTTTCATTTTTTGTTTGTTTTTTCCACTTCTTTCGTCCCTCTTTCTCTTTTCTTTCATTTCTTTCTTCTTTCTTTCTCAATATTATTTCTTCTTTTCAACCATTCTTTCTTCTTTGTCTTCTACTTCCTTTCTTCCATTCTTTCTTTCTTTCATTTATTCTTTTCATTGATTCTTTCTTTCTTTCTTTCTTTCTTTTATTTGTTTATTTCTTTCTTTTATTTATTTATTTTGTTTTATTTGTTTATATATTTATTTAATTTCTTTCTTTTCTTTCTTTGCTTTCTTTTTTATTATTTATCTATTTATATATATTCTTTTCTTATTTCTTTTATATATTCATTTTTTTAATTATTTTATATTTCCAATTCCTGCTCTTTCTTACTCAGCCACTATTATAAATGTCATTTAGAATTCAACTGTTCAGATAGTATTACAGATTTACAGGCGCCTCTGGTGGTGTAATGGTTAGCAATCTCGACTAGAAAACCTATACGAGTGAGTTCAAGTCTCATTGGGTGCCCCTTTCATATGGCCTTGTGCCACATCTAAGCAAAAAGCTTAGTAAATTACCACTATTATAAATGTCATTTAGTATTCAAGGGAGATAACCGTTAAAATAATATTACAGATTTATTTTCCATACTACACAAAGGAAAGAGGATTTGGGTGATTTGATTGATGGCTTTGGGCACCTCGGGTGGTTCATTGATTAGCAAGCTATCCTAGTACGCTATCAAACATGAGTTCGATTCTTATTAGGTGTCCCATTCATTCAGCTTTCTGCAACACATAAACAAAGAGTTTAATAAATTACGAGTATTAATTTTCACTTAGATTATTCCATGACAAAATTTGATTCATTTTAAAATGTTTCAATGTAACAAGATTGTTTCAAGATTCCATGGTATTTGTTTAAATTACAGGTTTTTTCTGTAATTATTTACTGCAATACATTTATATGGTTTCAAGTATTCCTATCAAATACAAATAATTTGTACACAGTTATATGGTATCAAGTATTCATATCTAGAACAGATATTATACTCAATTATATGGTAACAACGATTTCCATCTAATACAAATAATGTAGACACAGTTATATGGTTTCAAGTATTCCTATCTAATACAAATAGTTTGTACTCAGTTATATGATTTCAAGTATTCCTATCTAATACAAATAATTTGCATACAATTATATGGTAACAACTATTTCCATCTAATACAAATAATTTGTACACAGTTATATGGTTTCAAGTATTCCTATTTAATACAAATAATTTGTACACAGTTATATGGTTTCAAGTATTTCTATCTAATACAAATAATTTATACTCAGTTATACAGTTTCAAGTATTCCTATCTAATACAAATAATTTTTACTCAGTTATATGGTTTCAAGTATTCCTATCTAATACAAATAATTTGTGCACAGTTATATGGTTTCAAGTATTCCTACCTACCACTAATGATTTATATACAATTACATATAATATAAAGTGTTCCAATCAAATACTATAATTTATACAAAAATGTTTGAGTGTCTACCAATGATCCATAAGACCTGGGTTCAATCCTAGGTTGAGTTATATTAAAGATTTAAAAAATGGTACTTGATGTCTCCTTGCTTAACACTCAGTATTATAATGTATGGATCAAGGGAAAGTGGAGCAATTCAGAGAAAAGATAAGCACCCTTCCCTACACCTCGGTGTAGTAGCTATTAAAAAGGGACTCTTCAGGTTGCTCTCAACAACGGTTGGCCAACTTATTATTTATATGTTTTGAAGTAACTATTTCTATTTAATAATATCATTTATTAGCACAATTAATTGGTTTAAAGTATTCTTATCTAATGCCAATTGTGACAGTACACATGCCTTCCTTAAATACTTTGGTGATTGTGTTTTCAATTCTCTGATCATTTAACTTGGCTGGTTATGTCATCGAATGGCATGATTGATTTGCATATCTGCCCACATTGTGTTTTTGAACCAGATCACTTATAAATCGGATTCACCAGTTGATGAGAGAACGGATGAGACCACACAATTAAGTGAAAAAAAAAAGAACTCCAACTGTTACATATGTAATATATTAACGTGACCTGCGGGTGTGAATACGGCGGATGTTGTTGACAGATAAATTGATAAGACCGGTGTGATCACCGAAATGTCATCATGTCCACAGGTGCTGTGTATTAGAGGATGTTAACAGGATCATATCTGCTCAAGGATAATATCAACAAGGTGATTGCCGAAATGTCCCCATACCCACAGTTGATATGTTGAAAACTGGTGCATCCGGTCAAAGATATCGGAAAATCACCGAACAGTGGGCGTCGTTGAATTCAGTGATAGTGGCAGATGCATACACCCACAGAACCGGGCTTGGGCAAGTAGCCAATGGGAAGCAGACAGCATAACCAATGTAAAGCAAAGAAGTGAGATGTGGGCATAACCATGGTTAGCGAAAAAGAGGAATTGCTGCAGGTCACGTGAGAGTTGTAGACTATGTAAGTTCCCGAATTTTGGCTAAAGTCAGTTGTTCACTGGCTTGTCCGTGTCCTGACTGCCCCTCCGTGTGCGCGAACTCTCTGCGATTGCTCTCTGCTCCACACAAGTATCATCACCGAAAATAAAAATATAATCTTATATTTTTATATACATACGTGTTCCTCGTTGTTAAATAACAACACAGTGTACTATACAACATACAGCCACAATTAACGCCATGTACGAAATGGACATCGAATGTTGGTAACACATATACTTAGAACATAGGAATCTCGAAATTCGAAAACACATAACGACTTCTTTGTTCAGGTACGAAACCTTTTTATTACTTTTGAGTTAAAGGTTTCGACATAAGGAGAGAGACACAATCTTTTTATGCTGGCTTCTTCATCTGGCCCCTATCTCGTGCGGCACCCATGGCTCGCAAATTCATCTCGCCTCAGCAAGCCCCAAAAGTCGAACCTCCTCATTCGGCGTCTAGTTTCAACTCTCTAACTTTCTTCAAATTTCCCCAAAATTCTCCGCACACTTCCAGTGCATGACGTCACCCACACTTTGTCACCCGTTTCATCATCTCAGGCTATTGTGACATCTCTGAGTGATATGTCTGCTCTGTGTGCGTGCACGCGTTACCACCTGCATCAAGGTTGCACCCAACTAACACATGTGCTGAGCCGAAAGGTTCTCAGCCTAACAAGAACCAAAGGCATGATCCGAAATCCCTCAGCTATTATATTACACAACAAACAGAGGACAGGATATGGTTTTGTAAAAATAATGATATTTAGTTTAAAAAAGTGTCTTTAAAAATGAAACATTTATTTATGCTTCCCTGAGGTTGGTAGCAATAGAAAGGACCTAATTCATGAATTAACAGTCATCCAATTTCTTAGCATTCAAAGTCAGGCACAAGGCTCCTCAAATTATCTTAAAACTTTTCGGCTTTTCTATTCTCACTTACTATAGTCTGGCACAAGGCAATCTCAAATGGTAGTTATATTTGCCTTACTTAGTCTTTAGCTCTCAGTTTCTCGTAGTGTTGATAGTCTGGTACAATGTGATTTCAAGTAGCATGTTATTTCAGTTTCTTCTTACTTCCTTACTTTTACAAGTCTGGCTCAAGGGCATTGCAAAACATCAAGTTATCTCATAAATTATCATATTATCTTAGTTCTATTCACTTTTCTATATCCAGGGTAGTCTGGTAAAAGGCCTAAACATTGAGTATCATAGATTATGTAAGGCAGCTCACACTGGTCTCTATAATATTATATTATCTTGATTTCTCTTCATTTCTCTAACTCTGCAGGTCTGGCACAAGGTTATCTCAAGGCATCGTATTATGTCAGGCTTCACTTTGCTTTCCTACTTTCACAAGTTCGGAACAAGGTCATCTTGAAATCTCATGTAATCTTAGTTTCTCTTCTCTCTCAATCATTTTCTGTTTCTCTCAGTGCCATATTTTCTCATTCTTCCTCTGTATCTCCACACTGAGCAGTCTGGCATAAGGCCAGATCCCAGAACAACAGGAAGTCTAGTTGCTACCTTCTGCCAGTCTCCTATTGGTTTCTCTCGAGGGATGAAACCTTGTTTATATGTATTTTCTCTCATCAGTAGGGTTGTGGTTGGTGAAGCTATTGATAATATACATTTTCTCCACTTTTATCATGCCCAGTCGGCTGGGGCCGTAGAATACACCGACTGCTTCTCTGCAGAGGGGTAAGACCCCCCCAACAAGTGTCCTGGATATGACACTAAACAATCTGATGGTGAGGTTCCAGCAGTGCTGGAGCTTTGGGGAATGCTGAGTACCCCTTCATTGCCATCGCTCCCAGGTCCACTCTGGCCCGGAGTGGTAGCACCTGATAGGGCCCTATCTATGGGTTAAATAAAATTAACAGCATACTTATGCTAAAATGAATTGAGTAAACTGAATAGCTTGAAATAGAAACGTTTTTGACAATTAAGCCGTATCATGCTTAATTGAATTATTTCAAATAGAACTGTTTTTCGACATTAAAACTGTATTTACACTTAACCGAATTATTACATATAACTGCTTGAATAGTTTGAAATGGAAATGTTTTTGACAATTAAACTGTATACTTATGCTAAACTGAACTGTTTTCAATAGAACAGATTTACATAAAAATGGATTTGGCGTTAAATAACCTATATAGGTTGATATGCCATAAAACCAAACCAAACCAAACCAAACCCCTTTTATCTAAGAGGGCAGTGTTTCCGAATTTAGGTCACTTCTAATTTTATGCTCGTGTGATATGACATTTATAAATGTCAGTTTGACAAAAATTTTCCACACTTGAATATCAAAAACATTATCACAGAATTTTTGTTTCTCTGACACCTGGTCATCAATTGAACAGGTATTGATCTCTAAGTTGAATTTGCTTGCTGATTTCCACTTTACACTGTGAGCAATCAAAATAATAATTTGCTCACCATTTCTGTAGACAAAACATTCTCACCTATGTATTATCTCCTGTTCTTCCAGTAAAAAAAAAACAATATATTTTCTTCATTTTCTTTCTCATCAAATAACATGTTTTTGTTTGTTCTAATCTCATTAAAAGATTTTAAAAATCATCCCTGATTTTTTCTTTCAAAATCCATTTCTGTTGATTTTTAACTTTTGTAATGTACTGACTTTATTCTTCTAAAATCCATTTTGATTGAATCTTGTTGTTCTGGACAATAAATTCATTTGACTAGGTCCCTGGTCCATTACGTTAAACAATAATTGCCAGCAATTACAAATAATAATGATAATCTTTAATTATAATAATAGCTTCAAGTAACTATTCTTAATAGAAATAATTTGCACACAGTTAAATGGTTTCAAGTAAATAATAATAATCCTTAGTAAACAATTAGAGCTTCAAGTAACTATTCTTAATACAAATAATTGGCACACAGTTAAATGGTTTCAAGTAAATAATAATAATCCTTAGTAAACAATTAGAGCTTCAAGTAACTATTCTTAATACAAATAATTGGCACACAGTTATATGGTTTCAAGTAAATAATAATAATCCTTAGTAAACAATTATAGCTTCAAGTAACTATTCTTAATAGAAATAATTTGCACACAGTTAAATGGTTTCAAGTAAATAATAATAATCCTTAGTAAACAATTAGAGCTTCAAGTAACTATTCTTAATACAAATAATTGGCACACAGTTAAATGGTTTCAAGTAAATAATAATAATCCTTAGTAAACAATTAGAGCTTCAAGTAACTATTCTTAATACAAATAATTGGCACACAGTTATATGGTTTCAAGTAAATAATAATAATAATCCTTAGTAAACAATTAGAGCTTCAAGTAACTATTCTTAATACAAATAATTTGCACACTCTTGAATATCAACTCTTCTTATCTAATATTGATAATTCTATTAGATAATGATTATTTATTTGCACACAGTTATATAGCTTCACATATTCATATCAAATCTCAATAATTTTCATACAGATTTACTTGACCCATGGATGGTATTCCAACAGAGAATCATGTTTTAAACAATAAATCTTTACAACAGGGTTAAACATGGTCTCTACATGAATCGTCACCACATCTCCTGCTTACCAATCCCTCCGTATGAGCAGGATGAGACACAAAGTCATCTTTTTTTACGTGGGTTTACCAGAGTTGAATTAAAATTTTTCCTTCTATAATATAATTAAGGAATGTTTTTTTATATTAATCATTTTTCGTTAATTATATTTTTATCATTCAGTTTGGTAAGGCTTTGAACTATTCAGGTTAAGAGTTCCGGTGCATAGTCATTGAGTACAGTTTTATGCTCGTGCGCAAAGGATATGACAATCACCATTGTCATAATAAACTCCCAGACAGGAAATGGGGCTAGAGTGTGGATGACGTCATGCCCGGAAGAGATGGTCCTGAGAATTTAAGGATTTTGATGGTTTGGTTTCTTTGTTTAATGGCATATCAACCTTTGTAGGTTATTTAATGCCAAAGCCATTCTCCTAGAAGAACAGTAGTGGTACTATTTAACCCATAGCTGGGAGGATAAGGGGGTTCATACCTTTCCCAAGGGTATTTGTCCGAAAGTGAAGGTAATAGCGCGACTGGAGTACGAACTCGCGTACTACGATTCCGCAGTCCATTGCTTTAACCATTGCACGACGAGGACACCCTCTTGAGGATTTTGAAAAAGAGTCAGTTGAGATTGGACCATTGAGGCATAGAGTCGGATCTTCTGCTGTTGAGGCATGTGGTCAAGTTTTGCAGATCTCTACCTGTAACATAAACATATATAGGAATCCGAAAACATGAAATTGGTTCAGGTACGAAACTTTTATTCATCTTTTTGAGTTTAAAGGTTTTTTGACATGAGGAGAGAGAGACACAATCTTTCTATGCTGACTGCTTTTACATCGTCAGCTCTCAACCCAACCAACGTGCGGCGCCCGTAGCGCACAAATTCGTTAGGCCTCGACGAGCCCAGAAAGTCAATCTCCTTCTTCCAAGGCAGGAACCCAACTCTCACTCACCCAACCAATGCACGGCGCCCGTAACGCACAAAGTCGTCTGGCCTTACCCAGGTCTGAATCTCAACTCACTGTTTTTTCTCAAATCCCAAAAATCCTCTGCCCACGCTTCCGGTGCGTGACATCATTCACATCCTATGGTCTCATTTCCTATCTGGGATTTTTATTTTGACATCTCTGAATGACACATCCTCTCCACGCGCGCGTGAACACCTGTGTTCATGTTTGCACCAACTAACCCATGCACTGAGCCGAAAAGTTCTCAGCCTTACTAAACCAAAAGGCAAGATATATAAAACAAAATCCCTCCGCCATTATATTACACCGACAGAGATATGACGCACGTTGGGGGGTGGGGTTAGCATAGTAAGAATTGTGTCTCTCTTATCGTGTCGCTATGAACAGAAGTCAGAAATTAATAAACGCGTTCGTACCTGAACAACAGAGTCCGCCTGCATTTGTATATGTATTGTGTTACGTTGTGATTGATATTGTAGCAGAAAGAAAGAATTTTAAATTATTATTTAGTGTGGGAATCGTTTTGTGGTTGGGATTTCGAATTTATATATTTCGTCCAATAAGAATGATTCATACCATTCTGCCCGGATGACTTTCCCGGGCAATATAAAAGGCGATGTAACATTCTTTCGTCCTTTCTTCCTCACAGAACTTTCGAGCAGGACAAACCGACTCTCTTCTTCACTCTCTTCTTCACTGACTCTGCTTGACGATTTCAACAGTAGTAACAGACCATCACAACATGAGATGAGCACATTCAACTTTTAGGCCAGTATTCCTTTAGGAGTTCATTCTTTCATCATTTATTCATTCCTCCTAGACCCACTGGTCCTCGAAACTTCAAGGTTAGATGTTTAATTCCGGCTCTATCATTTGCAACTGTTTTCTTCCATGTACGAACTCACAGCACAAGGGTTATCTTTCTGGCAGTCATTAAACTTCTTGAAACTCATCAACATTCTCGTCCTCATTCCTGTATTTCCTTTCTTCTTAATGTAACAGGGTAGACCACAGTTTGCCTTTACATTAAAATATCATTATCATTATGGCTATTCAATACTTCTAAGGTTAAAGAACCCAATCTGCCCATCTATTTACCCATGGCAGAAGAAAGAACAATTAGATGCATACCTTTCACAAGGATATTCGCACTTTGGGAAAATGCTGAGAACCTAGGCCAGTATTTGATCTTAGTTCGCCGTATCCATTTCCAATGACGGTAACTATGATACCACAAGCGCCTTTTCAGTAAAATAAAATGATATACGATTAGCAATTTTTGTTTAAAATGATATTTTTCATTAAAAAGGAATATTAGGTTGTCACGTGAAATAAATAACTTGATATCAAGTTTTGGGCGTTTTATTAAAAAGCCAGAAAATCACTAAAGTGTCACACTGATTTCTCGACAAGCAACGTTCTTACATACCGATTGAGGTCATACCTTAATTACAAACGGACTAGTTTCTACAAGGTTTGTCCGAAAATTATGGTACAAACGCTTACTAAACTAATATGTTTATTCCGAAGTTCACATCAGTTAGTACCAATGTAGGGAACAGAAAAATAAAAAAAATTAAATTAAAAATAATTATTAAAAATATGCAGAAACTCCCAGACGACCCTGACAGGAAGCGGGGCGACGCATGTGCAAAGAAAAGGAACCGTCTCGACAAAAGAAAGAATCTCGTTCTCTTTCAGCAGTGTACAGCGGAGTGACAACACTGAAATCTTTCTTGGTAGTGGTGGAAGGCGCCATACGTCCGTCTCTAATCAACGCGTTGGCTAACCTTTCCACTAGTAGCGGCCGCCTCTTTTACTAATGACCCACAACTAAAAACACCGAATAATGAACTCGTCAGGATCACAATTAAGACACAATACAACGGACTACAACTGAAAACACCGGATTTAGACATATCTCCCCGAAGAGTCTAACACGTTGTTAACGCCTTAAATACCATATTTGGACATATATACCCAAGAATGACAAATACTTTTAACACTTTGACTGGGAGATTCAACCTTTTCATTTGTATTCAGGGAGAATTTCCTCACCCACTGAATTGTTGTTGAACCCAGAAATAAAGGTAAAATATCTTCGTCTCCTATCTTTTACTATCTTTCATACAATTCCATTACAGTCTTCATATCCAAGAAGTTAAACCAGCAAGATAACGTGGGATAAGAATAGAATAACCTATAATGGTGTCAAATAGCAAGCAATATAATGTGACGATACCCCCTTGGCCCCCGATACATCAACTTCTTCGAACCATTTCACTTCTTGGCCGGTGTTCAACTAGTGGTTCCGATAGGGGCATCGCACATTTCTTCATAGCAACAAGAAATACAACCAAGGGAGTAGGAGGAAAGAACAAAGAACGAACGAACAATATGCTTCGGTTAATTCAAGCGCAAGAAGAGGGTGTTATTTAACACTCTGCATTTCCTGTGTGCATATGTAGACTAACGCTAGCGTGGATTCTAGCGAAAATTCTACAACGCTACTAGGAATGCCAACCCATCTTGATCGATCTTCTTTCACTGGCCCTGGACTCACTCATGCCGACTGGTCACTTCTGCTGTCCGGTGTCAACTGGCCACTCGCGTCACCCTTCACCAACTGCTTCTTCTCCGTCCCTTTGTCTCTTTCTCTTACTGGCGTTCCCTTCCTACTTCCGGTCACGTCGAGATCTCGAGTCCAAACCCTTTGTCTGGTTTCGCGCCAAAACAGACTAAGGGATCGTCTGCTTGGCGGACCACCTACATAGTGCTACAATAATAAATTACCTTTGAAACCCCATACCAATATTTCATCAACTGAATATATATATACATATTGTGATGGAACATAGTTCTCATCCCAGAGCATGGCAACAGATTTCTTGTTTGAGGTCAACCATTAGGTTATTGCGGAGGCCAGAACGACCAGGGAAGTATCTGGCTTCCTCCCACACCCTCGGCTGGCCCCAGCCCAACTGATTCGACCCGGTTTGATACCACTGCTTTTATAGCTACCCTGTGCCACAACGCTCTGTGGTCTATGTTGGGTGACCTTGCTTATTATTACTATATTATAGTGAGAAACTTCGTTCTAATTCGACCATGTGTTTTTAAACACTACCTGTGTTGTCCATTTGTTGAGGACTGTCCTTAGAAAAACAAGTTGAATTTAATATTTAAGGAAAACGTTCTGTGCGGAGCAATTTAGTCCCTTAACGAATAGTTCCTAAATACTATTGGCTATCGACATCAGTGACTCATCATTTTTAGGAATGGGGTTTGTTTGTTTTGTTTTTGTTTGGGTTATGACTAGTCGGTCGACTTCATTGAAACAGGTCACAGGGACTGGAAGAAACTTGCTACTCCGCTAGACTTGTTCATAGGAAATCTGTAATTGACATTGTGGGTTGAACATGAAAGCCGGTGATTGGATGAAAGGCGCTACGGGACAAAAAAACTCGAGAGTACACGTGACAGAACGGCGACCTGAGAAATCCGGTGGCGTCAAGATACCCGTTAAAAGACGCACATGAAAAATACCCGAGGGGAGTATAGGATTTACATTCCTATACTTTCAAAATGGCCGTGATACCACTTGTTCCCGAAAAAAAGATGTGGACGTCGGTAAACTAATCAGTCTCAGGAACCTATTGTTCAGGAAAATCGCGTGATTTCTGTTCACAACTACGTCTGCAACTTTGATTTTGTCCCGCGCATTTGGAGCCGACCACATGACAAGGATTGCTTATATACTCTCGTCTTTCAAGAACTCATTCAATTACACCCCTCTCTCTGTCTCTCCAGTTTGACTAACAGAGACAGCACACACACACACACAGACACACTCTCTCTCTCTCTCTCTCTCTCTCTCTCTCTCTCTCTCTCTCTCTCTCTCTCTCTCTCTGACATTTTAGCTTCCAGAGACAACACTCTCTTTCTCTCTCTTCATTTCGACTTCCAGAAACAGCTTGACCGTGCCCTTGTAAGACTCAACTCAATAAGCCTAACATGGGTGCGTATACATTCTGCAACCTTTTTCTTCCCTGTTCTACCTTTTCGGTTAGACTTGTTCCAGTCTCGAACCCAACCTTTGAAATTTCGTCAAATCCCGAAAGAGACAAACAACCAACATGGGAGAAGATACGTTCCTGCGAGAATACATTTCTATATTTCTGTATATTGATACCTCGTGTAACAGAAAGAATTTCGTATTTTTGTTTGGCGCGTAATTTAATTCGAACATTAGGGTCGACGCATAATTTCACCTAATCAGGAGGACTTATCCTATTCACACCGGACTATCTTTCCGGGCAGCACAAACTGGGGAAATCTGCCAAACACTTTGTTTTGCAGAACAACTTTGTTCAATACAGACGTCTTACTGTCTGCTCTTCAATAGCAGCAGCAGCATCGACACAACGAGGGAAGCAGTCTAATTTATGGACCCCTTGCGTCTATTTCTCTTAGACCAAGGGTTCCCAGTTGAATATGAATTAGATGAATTCAATATTTCACACACAGGAACAACTTTACGTCACCCCAAAAATTGGCTACGTCGACTGCGATACAAAATTTCGCCCCGACACCTAGCTACTTTATTCACTGGGCAACATTTTCTGGAGACATTCACGCTTCTCCCCGAAACAACCAGAACCACAAACCCACGGTGACTACAATTGTTTCTGTCCTCAAACAGCAAGCACGACTTTTGCTACTCTATGGCGAACATCCAACAATGCCTTAACCTAACAATGCACTTTTCGCTCAGGCATTCAGCTGCTTAAATGGTTCCGCCACTCTCTCATAACTTCATACTTTTCCTTTTATTTCTCACAACCTAGCGAGGAAACAACTCAAAGTAAACACACAAACACGTAACAACTTTTCCTCGCTCAACAATAACAAAATATCTTCTCGCTAATAACAACAAAACTTAAGGCTAAAAATAAATAACATATAACTCGGCTAAAACTTAAACATTCACCACAAAAGAAATAATATGGCCAACTCATTCACTTCGGGCATCCAGCTTATTTCTCCAATGAAGAAACCATTAGAAAAAAGGGAAAAGACGAGAAAACCCCCAAAATACACCCTGAATTAATTAAGTCCTATATTGCTGATAAGCAAATAATAAGCGACTATTGAAAAGATGAAATTGAGAGTGTAGGAAACGAATAAATAAAAAAAAAAAATTAAAATTAAATTTTAAAAAATAAATAAATAAAAAAAAACTATTAAATTTGCAGAAAACTCCCAGAGGTCCATAACAGGAAAAGGGGATGACGCATGCGTAAAAAAAAGGCATTTCCTCTTGACAAAGGGGACGAGTCATTCTCTCTCTTTCAAGCAGTGTCCAGCGGATTGATAACCTCGTGCTGGTGTTTTGGGCACCACACATACGTCTTTGGACGTAGCGTCGGTTAGTCCCTTTCACCCAGTCGCAGCTCACTCTCTCTCTCTCGGTCAGCACTATACTGAAATATACAAGACTCACAAATGAACTATAGACTAAATCTTACCGGTCTTTGACAAACTTCCAAAAGAAAACTAAACCTTATGGAAGCCCGAAATACCAAATGAAGACAAATACATACATGAAACGAATTAACGTATTTTTAAGTTTAATCCCTAGAGAAGTTATGACCTTTTAACAGAAAATGTTAACCAGTAATTCTCTTATCGGACAACCCATGGTGGCAAGCCGGCTATAAACCCTCAAGAAAAATATTAAATTTTCTGTGTTGTTTTTCTATGAGGTGACTTATGACTGACCAATTTTTATGATTTCAGGTTCAAATGAACAGCTACAGCAGCAATTAGAATACACCCTACTAAAGCCTGATTGTCTCAGCTGGTAAATTTAAAAAATGCAATCTGGACGTGAGGACACTTTCAAAGAACGATATGTAATAAAATAGTGTTTTAAACTTGGAAAAAAATGCCACAGAAACGTATGGAATGCTTCAGACTGCTTTTCGACCATCTTGCATGAATGGCGCATTAGTTTTTGAGTGGTATAAGAGATTCAAAGAAGGCAGGGAGTCTGTGAGGGAAGATGAGAGGTGTGGCAGGAGTAAGGAAGTCAATACACCAGAGTTGGTTGGCCAAAGGGTAAGAGTTAGGGTTACTATGTTGAGGTTTTAAAGGAGTTCAAGAAGAGATTCCTTGGGAAGAGGCCAGCAGCACTCTTCAAATCGGGTCAGTGGCATTTCCAGCAGGACAATGCGCCAGTCCACAACTCCACCCTTGTCGCAGACTATTTAACCAAGATGGGCATCAAGACAGTTCCTCAGCCTCCCAATAGTCCAGACCTTGCTCCCCCCGATACTTTTGGTTATTCCCTAAACTCAGAGGCTGTTGTTATGAGACAATTGAGGGGATGAAAGAGCCTCTGATGAAGGTCATTGACACGCTCACACAAGAGGACTTCGATGGGGCCTTCCAGAAGTTGTTGGAACGGTACAACAAGTGTATTGCAGCCGGGGGAGATAACTTCGAAGGGGACTAGAGTTCCATGTGTGTACTATCAATAAAAGTTCCCATACGAAAAAAAAGTCTGGAAACTTATCGTATGCATCTCGTATTTGCCAACGAAAGATTATCATCTAATAGAAACAATTACTTGAAACCATATAATTATTAGTATTAGATAAGAATACTTGAAACCTTATAAATCAGTGAAAACAAATGACTATCATCAAATAGAAATAATTACCATATAATTAGACCGGATTTTGGCATAATGGTTAGAGTGTTCACCGATGGCCCGGGAGACTCAGGTTCAATCCCAGGTCCAGTCATACCAAAGACTCAAAAAATGGTACTTGATGCTACCTTGCTTAACACTCAGCATTATAAGGTAAGAGTCAAGAGTAAAGTGGAGCAATCCAGGGAAAGGAGTAGCGCCCTCCCCTACACCTTGGTGTAGTAGTTTATCGAAAAAAGGAGCCTTCGGGTCACCCTCGACTACGGTTGCCGACTTTACTTTGCTTTTAGATAGGAATACTTGAAACCCTATAACAGTGCGTAAACAAATGGCTATCAAATACAAATGATTGCTTGAAACCATATAATTATTAGTAATAGATGGAATGAAACTTTATAACTGTGCGCAAACAAATGACTCTCATGAAATAGAAATGATTGCTTGTGACCATATAATTATTAGTATTATATTGGAATACTTGAAACCATACAACTGTGTGCAAATTATTTGTATTAGATAAAATATACTTGATATATAACTGAATCCACAAATGTAAATACAAATGTTCAATGAAAACCATTTCAAATACTCTTGGCCCAATGGGGCTGTAAAATACGCTGAGTTCACATCCGAAAAGAGTTAAGACCAACCTCCGAACGAAGCTAACTGTTGGCTGTGGGTAGGGACTCATAATACTTCAGACCGGGATCTTGGCAGCTGAACGGTCTGTGGCTCTGCAAATGACCAAAGTGGTCTGGTGACTAACAACACTCCATTTTGGTATTTATCGGACTAGGCAGGCCGTTGAAGAAGCCCGATCTGATTAATTGGCAGGTTAGGTGTAAGGATTAAATGAGAAATTTAAAAAAAATATACATAAAAAATAAAAATAGAATTAAAACGAAATAAGACAAATACAAAAATAGCAATCTCCAAAGAAACCTATGACAGAAAGCGCAATCCATGCATGTCTGAAAAGATGGGTTTCCTGGGGTCAAAAGGAAAGTCTTCCTCAGTCCCCTTGACACATCTCGACTGAGCAGACACTTCTTTTTCTTTCGGCAGCCAATTGGAGAACACGTGTCTGCTGGGCCTCTGGCCAAGCAGTGTATGATGTCTCCTTCGCATAGCAGTTTCAGCTGAACACACCGACTGACCACAGACACACATGGCGAACCCTCAAACCCCCAATACTCCATAAAAACAATTCAAATTTTGCCAAAAGGATTGCTGAGATTCCTCTAACGCCTCGAACCGTAAGCACGGCTATTTTTACTAGTTCGGGAAAAACATTCAACTACACAAAATAGTCATCAGCATGGATATAGAAAATGAGTTTAAAAGTATCTCTGTCTCTTTTTTTTTTTTTTTTTTTTCGTCCTTAATTTTTTGCAGCTTCAACAAACAAAAAGAAGATAAGAAGAAAAAGTTCCAATCACATATGTAACGCCAGTCCCCTCACACAGTGTCAATTGTAACGTGATCTCTGGTCAAGGTGTCCATGTGAAAACCATATCCTAACCCCACTTGGCCGGCATCATCCACAAGACCGGCCCTCGGTCCTGTATGGTCCAGTATTACAGGTTAGACCTAAGTCTCTGGTTTTAAATGTCAATTCGATGTCACTCACCAGCCACGTTGTGATTTTTTGATCCTGGCGAGTAGTTATCGGATAGTAGAATTCCGAAAGCTCTCCGTTGGTCCACCTGCAAGCTTGTCGAGTGAGAATCGGGTTAACAGAAAATAGATATGACCGAGTCGATCCTATTGTAGAGGGACAAAAATTATATATATATATAACATCAACAATGCATATAATAGATACAATTCTCGCGGCAAAAAGTTAAATTCTCTTGTATATGAACGATAATCAACAAAAAATATTTTGTGTATTTTCGTTAAAAGAGAGAGGTGGCTTCGTTTGAACCCTTTTTGATTACTGTAGCTTTTTCGTTCTCAGTGGTAGTAATAGTAGTAACAATAGTAGTCTTATCTGTTGGAGGAAATAATTCACTTCTTCGTACTTATATCAACATCACATGCTAGCGGACGCTTTGTTCCAATCTCTGACATCGCTTCCTCTCTCCTTCAAGTCTCCAACTCAACTCTCCGACTGTCTCTAACCCAACTTAACTTAACTGCCCGCTTGTTCCTTTTATTAGGAACGGGGTCGACCGATTTCCTGAAACGCTTCTGATATACAAAATCTTTATACTCGTTTCACCTTCGGTACCCTGACCGTTTGTCATTGTTTATCTATTAATAGATCTGAGCAATTTTGATAAACTTTATATAGATTCATGTTGTCTTGTTTATCGATAAAATTAACCTTTAGATCAAGAAATCCTTAATTCTATTTTCTATTAATAATCTGATATTTCGTTTTCTAAATAAAATCTGTAACATTAATATTTCCAAGTTTTTACGGCATATCAACATCTTAGTTATTCGAAGACGCTTCTCTTTCACTTGGTGTTTTTTGTTTTACAGCATATCTACCTTTATCATTAGTATTATTATCATCATTATTTCGGGTGATATTGTCCCTGCCACACATATTTCATTGCCCTGATCGTATTCTCCAAACTGTCCTTGAGACAAATAAGAACACAATCCTATTTATTCTTAAAGGTGCTAAGAGCCAAACGCGTTGAGAAGGCAGTTGTTGGAACCCTTTAAACTTTATACAAAAAATTGATTAATATTGAAACTATTAAACGGTGTGCTAACAATTGATTAAAAAGAATTATTAGTGTTAAATAACAATACTTGAAACCATTTAACTATAGGCAAACAAAGGATTAATATTAAATAGAATTGTTAGTGTTAGATAACAATACTTGAAACTATTTAACTGCTGGCTAACAATTGATTGATATCAAATTGAATTATTAGTGTTAGATATCATACTTAAAACTATTTAATTGCTGGCTAACAACTGATAAATATTAAATAGAATTATAAGAATTTGATAACAATACTTGAAACTATCTAACTGCTGGCTAACAATTTATTAATACTAAATAGAATTATTAGTGTTAGATAACAATACTTGAAACTATATAACTGTGGGCTAACAATTTATTAATATTAAATAGAATTATTAGTGTTAGATAACAATACTTGAAACAATTTAACTATGGACTAAAAACTGATTAATATCAAAAAGAATATCAATACTTTAAACTATTTAACTGTGGGCTAACAATTGATTAATATCAAATTGAATTACTAGTGTTAGATAACAATACATTAAACCATTTAACTGTGGGCTAACAACTGATTAATATCAAATAGAATTATTAGTGTTAGATATCAATACTTGAAACTATTTAACTGCTGGTTAACAATTGATTGATATTAAATAGAATTATTAGTATTAGATAACAATACTTGAAACTATTTAACTGTGTTCAAACAAATGAGCTCTGAGTCCTTTAAAAGTAATGTTAACTACAAATCACAAATCATTACACTTGCACACACACGCCCAAAATTGTCCAGTTTTGTGACTATGACATTTGTGGTTGAATTGTTGGGTAAAATGATATTTCAATGTAACTGAAGCTACTCCTGAAGCTAGTCCTACTTTCTAAGAAATCAGACGTTTAGCAAAAAGGAACGTCTGCACTGTAGACGGAAGATTAAAAATAGGCTGCGGGTTGGTTGGGATTTATGGCACATCAACCATTGTAGGTTATTTATTTAATACCAAATCTTGTTTATAGATTAAATATATATGATTTGCAAACATTTTATTGGTAACATATTTAAACGCGTCAGGGTTCTCTTTTTCTTTGCACACAGTTAAATGGTATGCAAGATATGAGAAATGTACTCAATAAAAGAATATGCTATGTTTTAGGTCTTAGATTATAATCACAAACAGATGAAAAGTTAAGGAATTTATCCTAATGTTAGTCGCCATAAAGTACAATTCTACCCAAATCAAGTAAACTTTATCTCTGCCCAGTCAAAGAAATTATCTAGCAATAACTATCAGGCCTGGTAAAGGGAGAGTGAAAAATATTTAAAAAATTAAGGAGATGAAAAAGGGGAATGAGAATGCCAATTTTTGCAATCTGCAAGAGAAGTCTGTCTATATTTCTTAAAAACAAAAACAACCAGTTCCCACAAAGTAATTTATTTCAAGAGAAAGAATTTTTTACAGAATTCGATTTTGCTTATTTTCCCCTGTGCTTGTCGAAAACATTAAATAAGGTAACAAAAATCACATACATTCAAGTAACAACAATATTATAATCCCTCTCCCCTAAAATAAAAGAAGAAGAAGGGTATAAAGAAATATAACGATTGACTTGCAAGAAGCAATGCGATAACCCACCGATTGTTAGTTTAACTTTTGTTAATGATAAAATACATTTATTTGGTATTTTATGTCAAAGTTCATTTTGAAGCCAATTTTTAGATGTTATTTCTCTTCTCGGCGTCTCCTTCTTATGTAGAATCAATATAACTGTGTTCTTCTAGTTTCCTGTGTAGACTTGTTAAAAACGAAGTTTACTATTTCTTTAAGTGAACTTCGAGTTGACCACCGCTTCTTCCTATTAGATGAATATATTTCAACTCGAATTTTCTTCTGTTGAGCCTACGGAGGCCTTTACCATATTTTCTGACCAGAGCTAACATCTTCATTTGTTGATAAAAAGTCCAATCGTACCGCCTCCAGAATTTAGACTTAACTTTCTTTAGAAAGGGACATCATACTAAAACCACAAATTGCCTGCAGTAGGCTTATTGTTTCGACAAGTAACAATAAAAATCCTGTAAGAAAGAGAGGCTGAGTCATTGACTAATGAGCTTAATTTGCTTAAGCCACCTTGCTTAAGAAAAAAACTGCCAAAAGTCGAAGGCGAATAAACAAGAGCTCGCAAAGCAAAAGGAACGAGCCAGACAGCAGCTTCAGCTCGTGCTGAAAAACCACAGAGAGAGAGAGAGAGAGAGAGAGAGAGAGAGAGAGAGAGAGAGAGAGAGAGAGAGAGAGAGCCCTTGAAGGTGTCACTTAAATAATAGTAGGTGCTGGGGCTAACGGCACAACGTCAAAACAAACCAATCAGATTTAAGCAGACAGTTACTGCCGGATTTGCAATTTTGAACACCTTGAATAAAAAGAAAAAAAGAGAATTTGTTTAAAATCCTTTTTTGTGCATTCCTCTGGTTGATCTTTTGGGGTGAGAGGGAGCTAATACGTCTGAAACTGAATTTTCATCGGGGACAATAACTACTTGATGAGAAGGAGTGATCGATAACACTAAGGGATATATGTGCTTTATGGAATGCTCTTGCACCTTCCCATCAGGCTTCCTGATCTTAGCCGATTAAACAAGGTCGTTATCACCTTGACTAACCTCCATTACCCCCCCCCAAAGGTCTAGACTTCATAGGATTCTTAACTTCAACCACGTCACCCACTTTAATGACATTATTATAATCTACTTGAAAGAGATCCTTAGACTGCTCTCTAAGGCCCAACGGGTATTCCTTATATCATAAGTCATGGAATTCTTTCAAATAGAGGTCCCTGAATGCTAAACGCTCCAACAGAGCTTCTCAGGAAGGAGAGGCCCACTTAAGAATCTCTTCTGGATCTGTCAAGAAAAGTGCGGCATTGAAGTGAGAGAAGAGAAAGGGATTAAGTGTGATAATGTCCAAACCAACATCTTCTGAACACCGATAGGTAAACGGTAGAGAATTGACAGCATTCTAAACATCGGACAACAGAATTAAAAATTCAAAATACTCTACGCTTTTCCTGCCCACTAGCTTCAACAAACAACATTTAACTGATTTTATAAGTCTCTCCCAGATGCTTCAAAACCTATAGCCAAATACAAAGGAATGGTAAGATGTTTTATATTAAAAATACTAAACTTTCCCCACTAACTCATCGGACACAAAAACTTGTTTCACTAGGTTGCAACCAACTGCAAAGGCTCGCGCATTGTCAGAATAAATGTGCAAAGGTACTCCATACAGATTGAAGAACCGTGCCAAGGCAGATATCACCGAATAAGTGGATATGCCTTTGACCAACTCTCGATGAATGGCTCTGATATTGAGGCACATGAACAACAAGATATACATATTTTTTCTTCCTCCTTTTACCTGTATCCACAAATGACCAGTAAAATCAATTCACATATGCTGGAATGGTCTAACGAAATTTACTCTGTGTTTAGGTGAATTGGTTACCTTGGGGTACTTGAAGGAAATGACATTATTCTTCTTGCATAAGTTACAAGAAGATATAACTGCCTTAATTCTTTGTCTGGCTTTATGAACCCCAAAACCGAACAATCGCAGTTTACAAACGGTAGCTGTGATACCTAAATGCTTACATTTTACATGGCAGTCCATGATGGCTAGGTCTGTAAGAGGAGAAAATCTGGGCAGTAATATAGGAAATAAAACATTCTGAGGGTGAAATTCAGATTTACCTATTCTACCTCTAAACGGAATAAGCCCTTCTTCATCCAAAAAGAGATTTTAGCGAAGGAAATGTCATTATTTTTAACATGGAAATGTTGCAACATGCGTGTGTGTGTTTGGTTACTTCCTCGCTAAGTTTTAAAAGTAAATAAATGAGAGAGATGAAGAAGTAAGAAGATGCCGTAAGGTTTTATATGAAGGTTTTAATGACAGCATTGAATAAAGGGTTTACGTTTATGCTGCAAGTCTCGTAGGAAGGAAAGAAGTAAGGAAACGAAATGAAGTTGTTATAGAGTTGAGAAAGCATTTTAGCAGCTAAATGCCTGAGCGAAAAGTGCATCGTTAGGTTAAGGCATCATTGAATGTGTGAGGGGGATATGTTTGCCATAGTGTAGCAAAACTCGTGTTTGCTGTTTGAGGACAGAAACGATTGTAGTCACCGTGAGTTTGTGGTTCTGGTTGTTTCGGGGAGAAGCGTGAATGTCTCCAGAAAATTTTGCCCAGAGATAAAGTAGCTACGTGTCGGAGCGAAATTTTGCAACGAAGTCGACATAGCCAATACTGGAGGTGACTAAGAGCTGTTCCTATGTGTGGCATATTGAATTCATGTAATTCATATTCAACTGGGAACCTTTCTTCTAGGAGAATAGACGCAAGGGGTCCATAAATTAGACGTCTTTCCTTATGGTGGTGTGATGCTGCTGCTGCTGCTGCTGCTGCTATGGAAGAGCAGACAGAAAGACGTCTGTCCTGAACGAAAAAGTTCTGAGAAAGAGAGAGAGTTTGGCGGCTTCCCCAATTTCTGTACCCGGAAATATGGTCCGGGTGGATAGGATAAGTCATCCTGATTGGGTGAAATTATGCGTCGACCCTAACGGTCGAATTAAATTACGCGCCAAACAAAAATGCGAAATTCTTTCTGCTACAAAGTTGAGGCTAGCAACCAGGAAAGGTACTTCGCTACTAGAGGGGTTCAACAGAAACAACTTTTCCTCAGTGACCGCTCTACTTTCAATAAATGTAACTTGGCAGGTCAACTCGGATCTTAAGAATCTTTCTTCACATTAAACACTTGCCCAGTCGGCTGGGACTGTAGAATACACTGCTTGCACCTCTGCAGAGGGGTAAGACCCCCCTAACGAGTGTCCTGGATATGACACTAAACAATCTGATGGTGAGGTTCCAGCAGTGCTGGAGCTTTGGGGAATGTGGAGTACCCCTTCATTGCCATTGTTCCCAGGTTCACTCTGACCCGGAGTAGTAGCACCTGATAAGGGTCCTATCGATGGGTTAAATAGAACGAAACCGTGCTTCTTTCACTATACTGATTTTTGCATTTAAACTGCGTATTTATGCTAAACTGAATTGTTTAAAATTGAACTGTTTTGACATTGGAACTGCGTACTAGTGCTGAACTAAATTGCTCAAAAGAGAACTGTTTTTGACATCTAAACTGTGTACTTATGCTGAACTGAATTATCTGAAATAAAACTGTTTGACATTTAACTCTGTGTATTGCCCAGTCGGCTGGGGCTGTAGTAGACACTGACTGCACCTCTGCAGAGGGGTAAGACCCCCGCCAATGAGTGTCCTTAATATGACACTAAACAATCTGAGGGTGAGGTTTCAGTAATCCCGGGGCCTTGAGGAATGCAGACTACCCCTTCATTGTGATTGTTCCCAGATTCACTCTGGCCCGGCGTGGTAGCACCTGATAGGGCCCTATCTATAGGTTAAATATAACTAACAGTATACTTATGCAAAACTGAATTGTTTGAGTAAACTAAATAGCTTGAAATAGAAATGTTTTTGACAGTTAAACCGTACTTACATTTGAACTGTGTGCTTGTGCTTAACTGAATTGTTTGAAATAGAACTGTTTTTTTGACATTAAAACTGTATTTACACTTAACTGAATTGTTACATATAACTGCAACTGTTTTTTGACATTGAAACTGTATTTACATTAAACTAAATTGTTTAACATAGAACTGTTCTGACATATAACTGTGTGTAAACAAAATCTGTACTTTTACAAAACTGAATTAGCTGAAGTAGAATTGCTTGACTAAACTGAATAGCTCGAAATAAAAATGTTTCTTTACAATTAAACTGTACTTACATTTAAACTGTGTGCTTTTGCTAAACTGAATCGTTTTTAATTGAACTATTTTTGACGCTGAAACTGTACTTACCCTAAACTGAATTGTTATATATAACTGAATAGTTTGAAATAGAAATGTTTTTGACAATTAAACTGTGTACTCATGCTAAACCAGATTGTTTGAAATAGAACTGATTATTTACATAAAAATGGATTTGGCGTTAAATAACCTACAAAGGTTGATATGCCATAAAACCAAACAAACCAAACATAAATCGGAAAACATAAGTTACCACCATCAGCAGTTTAGCCAAAATATTAATTTAGATTAATATTAAATTGAATTATTAGTGTTAGATAACAAAACTTGAAACAATTTAACTGTGGGCTAACAATTGATTAAAAAGAATTATTAGTGTTAAATAGCAATATTTTAAACCATTTAACAATGTGCAAGCAAAGGATTAATATCAAAGAGAATTATTAGTGTTAGATAACAATACTTGAAACCATTTAACAGCTGGCTAACAATTGATTAATATCAAATAGAATTATTAGTGTTAGATAACAATACTTGAAACTTTATAACTGTGGGCTAACAATTTATTAATATTAAATAGAATTATTAGTGTTAGATAACAATACTGAAACCATTTAACTATGGGTTAAAAACTGATTAATATCAAAAAGAATATCAATACTTGAAACTATTTAACTGTGGGCTAACAATTGATTAATATCAAATTGAATTACTAGTGTTAGATAACAATACTTTAAACCATTTAACTGTGGGCTAACAACTGATTAATATCAAATAGAATTATTAGTGTTAGATATCAATATTTGAAACTATTTAACTGCTGGTTAACAACTGATAAATATTAAATAGAATTATTAGTGTTAGATAACAATACTGAAACTATTTAACTGTGTTCAAACAAATGAGCTCTGAGTCCTTTAAAAGTAATGTTAACTACAAAGTATTCTCTCACAAATCATTACACTTGCACACACACGCCCAAAATTGTCCAGTTTTGTGACAATGAGATTTGTGGTTGAATTGTTGGGTAAAATGATATTTAAATGTAACTGAAGCTACTCCTGAAGCTAGTCCTACTTTCTAAGAAACCAGACGTTTCGCAAAAAGGAACGTCTGCACTGTAGACGGAAGATTAAAAATAGGATGCGGGTTGGTTGGGTTTTATGGCACATCAACCATTTTAGGTTATTTATTTAATACCAAATCTTGTTTATAGATTAAATATATATGATTTGCAAACATTTTATTGGTAACATATTTAAACGCGTCAGAGTTCTCTTTTCCTTTGCACACAGTTAAATGGTATGCAAGATATGAGAAATGTACTCAATCAAAAAATATGCTATGTTTTAGGTCTTAGATAATAACCACGAACAGATGAAAAGTAAAGGAATTTATCCTAATGTTAGTCGCCATGAAGTACAATTCTACCCAAATCAAGTAAACTTTATCTCTACCCAGTCAAAGAAATTATCTAGCAATAACTATCAAGCCTGGTAAAGGGGGAAAGAAAATTATTTAAAAAACTAAGGAGATGAAAATGAGTAATGGAAATGTGCAAAAACAAATAAGCTGTAGCTCGTTTTAAAATGTTAGCAAAAAAAAAAAAAAACGATTCGTTTAGAAATCAATAGATAATATGTATATGAAAAGGATTTTGTATTTTATAAACTACAAGGGTTGATATGCTGAAAATAATCTCAGAGGGTTGATATACTGAAAATAATCTCCAAGGGTTGATATGCTGAAAATAATCTCCAAGGGTTGATATGCTGAAAATAATCTCCAAGGTTTGATATGCTGAAAATAATCTCCAAGGGTTGATATACGGAAAATAATCTTCAACGGTTGATATGCTGAAAATCATCTCCAAAATGTTGATATACTGAAAATAATCTCCAAAAGTTGATATGCTAAAAATAATCTCCAAGATGTTGATATACTGAAAAAAATCTACAACTGTTGATATGCTGAAAATAATCTACAAGGGTTGATATACAAAAAATAATCTCCAAGGTTTGATATGCTGAAAATAATCTCCAAGTGTTGATATGCTGAAAAGAATCTCTAAGGGTTGATATACTAAAATTAATCTACAGGGGTTGATATACTGAAAATAATCTCCAAGGGTTGATATGCTGAAAATAATCTCCAAGGGTTGATATACTGAAAATAATCTACAGGGGTTGATATGCTGAAAATAATCTCCAAGGGTTGATATACGGAAAATAATCTTCAACGGTTGATATGCTGAAAATCATCTCCAAAATGTTGATATACTGAAAATAATCTCCAAAAGTTGATATGCTAAAAATAATCTCCAAGATGTTGATATACTGAAAATAATCTACAACTGTTGATAGGCTGAAAATAATCTACAAGGGTTGATATGCAAAAAATAATCTACAAGGGTTGATATGCAAAAAATAATCTCCAAGGTTTGATATGCTGAAAATAATCTCCAAGAGTTGATATGCTGAAAATAATCTCCAAGGGTTGATATACTGAAAATAATCTACAGGGGTTGATATGCTGAAAATAATCTCCAAGATGTTGATATACTGAAAATAATCTCCAAGAGTTGATATGCTAAAAATAATCTCCAAGTTTTGATATACTGAAAATAATCTACAAAGGTTGATATGCAGAAAATAATCTCCAAGGGTTGATATGCTGAAAATAATCTCCAAGGGTTGATATACTGAAAATAATCTTCAACAGTTGATATGCTTAAAATCATCTCCAAGATGTTGATATACTGAAAATAATCTCCAAAAGTTGATATGCTAAAAATAATCTCCAAGATGTTGATATACTGAAAATAATCTACAACTGTTGATAGGCTGAAAATAATCTACAAGGGTTGATATGCAAAAAATAATCTACAAGGGTTGATATGCAAAAAATAATCTCCAAGGTTTGATATGCTGAAAATAATCTCCAAGGGTTGATATGCTGAAAATAATCTCCAAGGGTTGATATGCCGAAAATAATTTACAAGGATTGATAAGCTGAAAAACCAATTAACTAACTCCATTTCAAACCACAATACTATCAGAGACTAGTTTTTTTTTGTGGGGGGGGGGTCAGTTTGTCTTCTTATTTGTTCAGATTGCTGCCGAAAAGTTACAAAATTTAAAATAATTCGGCTCCCTTGTTTATGTATACTCAGAAAGAGAGATAGATAAACAGTCGAATAATACAGACAAATTGAAAGAAACTGATAAAGGCGTATATGTATGTTAAGAAATGTTAAAAATAGACAGATATGAACGAAATAATGTAAGTATTAACACACACACACACACACACACAAACTAGCATATTATTTTTTTGTTTGGGTTTTATGGCATATCAACTTTTGTAGGTTATTAAATGCTAAATCTATTTTCATACAAATAATCAGTTCTTTTTTAAACAATTCAGTTTAGCATCAGTTTAATTATCAAAAAACATTTCGAGTTCCAGCTATTCAGTTTAATGAAACGGTTCTAATTCAAACAATTCAGTTTAGTATAAGAATAGTTTTTGTTTTCACACAATAAAATGTCAAAACAGTTGTATTTCAAACAAATCAGTTTAGTGTAAGTACACTTTCAATGTCAAAAACAGTTCTATTTCAAACAATTCCGTTTAGCATAAGTACATAGTTTAAATGTCAAAAGTAGTTATATTTCAAACAATTTAGTTTAGCATAAGTACAAAGTTTCAATGTCAAAACAGCTCTATTTCAAACAATTCCATTTAGCATGCAAAAACAGTTCCATTTTAAACGATTCAGATTAACATAAGTGTGCAGTTTAAATGTCAACACAGTTCTATTTCAAGCAATTCAGTTTAGCGTAAGTATGCACTTTAGTTCTATTTGACCCATCGATAGGACCCTATCAGCTGCTACCACTCTAGGCTAGAGTAGACGTAGGAGCGATGGCAATGAAGGGGTACTCCACATTCCCCGAAGCCCTAGCATTCCTGGAACCTCACCATCAGATTATTTAGTGTCATGTCCAAGACAGTCGTTGGGGATGGGGGGCTTACCCCTCTGCAGTGTTGCAGTTGGTGTATTCTACTGCCCCAGACGACTGGACAATAAACCAGTAGATATGTTCCCCTACCCCGGAAGCAGCGTCTCAACAACCGAAAATAACATCAACACTTGACTAGAGAAGGCATGGACAGCAATCGATAGGTTATCGGTCAGATTTTGGTCCATGTCCAGCTAGGCTCCTCAGGCCTACATTGCACTGAGTGGGCTGATCACCAGCATAGTCAAGCAAGGCACGAGCCGAGGCTCGTGCCTGAGCTTCCCATCCCCCAATCCCCACTATAATCGACTTTCGGGTCATTGACCTTGTATCAAGTCGTGTCTGGTGGGAGGCAGAGACAAATAAAAGCTATCGGTCATATGGAAGTCTGACCTATCCAATAAAATACAACGCAGTTTTTCCAAGCAACGGTCGTGTCAGTACTACTATATGGATGCACCTTGTGGACGCTAACTAAGACTATGGAGCAAAAGCTTGAGGGAAATTGCACAAAAAATGCTTCGAGCTGTATTAAACAAGTCCTGGAAGCAACATCCCACCAAACAGCAGCCGTACGGCCACCTACCATCCATCTCGAAAGCCTTCCAAATTAGACGAACCAGACATGAGAGACACTACTAAAGAAATAAGAACGAACTCAAAAGCGATGTCCTCCAGTAGACCCCCTCACATAGACGAGCAAAGGTTGGACGACCAGCTAGAACCTATCTACAATAGCTCTGTACTGATACAGGATGTAGCTTGGAAGACCTGCCGGGAGCGATGGATAATAGAGACGAGAATCCAGAGAGGGTTAAGGAAATCCGTGCGAGCAGCACGACATAATGATGATGATATATATAGACTGATGTAATGTGGATGTTTTTGATGAATTTTGAAATGCTAATTGCGTTACATAACCAGCGGAAGTGGAATTATTAAAAGCTTTCTCAACTTTGTCGTTTTATTTTGTAACTAACTTGATGAAGGCCTAAAAACCGAAACATTTCAAATAAACAAATTTTAGTTACAGAATGTAATATATGCAACATTCATTAAAGAAATAGAGATCTGTTAGTGAAAAAACAAATTAAAACACGCCGTTTAACCAACATTTACCATAGCGATGATGATGACGTCGGCGACTGCTCTAATCTGCTATCCCCCCTCTCTCTCTCTCTTACTCTCTCTCTCTCTCTCTCTCTCTCTCTCTCTTCCCAATATATCTATCAACAGTCACACGTGCTAAGATTTTTGAGCACAGAGTAAGGGTTGCTCTTACTATTGGCTACAGTCAAAAGCGTATTTCTCTAACATTACTGTTATTATAAGGGTCTAGTGCCTGGCACGGATCGGGCGTTTAACTTTATAGCCGATTTTATGGAATGGCCGGACAAAGACCATCCGTTCAAAACAGCATCATTGTATTATTCCCAGATATATTTATGAACTTTTGGCTACTTAGTTATCGAAACTTGAATAGATACGCAATTTAATTGAGATCAGACTAAGTATGTTAGCTTGAAATTAATGGATGATTTTTAATCTATTTTGAATAACATTGACCGAGTTATTGGTCGTGCCGGGCACGAGTAGCACTAGTCCTGTCTCCGCCCCTGATATATATATATATAAAGATTAGCGTTAAATTACCAACGAGAGTTGATATGCCATTTAACCAAATAATCAAACTTTAGACTTGGTTTAGTTTCTTTTTTTAAACCTCTGTAGGTTATCTAGTGCCAAAGCCATTCTCCGAGATTTATTTATTTAACCCATAGCTGGGAGGATAAGGGGCTCCATACCTTTCCCAAAGGTATTTGTCCGAAAGTGAACATAATAGTGCGACTGGAGTTCGAACTCGCTTACTATGATTCCGCAGTTCATTGCTTTAACCATTACACAACGAGGACACCCCCTCAAACTTTAGGCATTTGTTATAAACTGTACCAATAAAAGTTAATGTCCCATTCCTCATAAATACGTTGGACATTATTGAGGTGGGTAATATAGTAAGTAGCTCACCACTATCAGTGGGTTACCTTCTTCACGCCACTGGTGAGTATTGTATTTTGTTAATGTTATAAAGATTTCTATTTTATTTCCAACTTTTGTTTTGGTTATTTTTCATTCAGTAACCTTTTGTTACACACACACACACACACACACACACATATTTATATTTATACATATATATTGTCATCCACAGATAGACTGTTTTGTTGTATCACAACTCTTTAGCGTGACTAGACACGTGAGATAATTCTAGCTGGGATCGAAACCTAGCTGATTTTACAAGTATTATACTTTAATTATGCTATAAAGATTTCCATTTCATTTCCAACTTCCATTTTCATTATTCCTCATTCAGTAACCTTTTGTTAGGTTACAACACACACACGCATATATATATTGTCATCCACAGACAAAGTGTTTTGTTGTATCACAACTCTTTAGTATGACTAGACACGTGAGATAATTCTAACTGGGACCGAAACCCAGCTGATTTTACAAGTATTATACTTTAATAATGTTATAAAGATTTCCATTTCATTTGCAACTTCCGTTTTGATTATTCCTCATTCAGTAATCTTTTTGTTAGGTTACAACAGTCTTAAAGTTTAGACAGTTTGAAATGCCTTTGAAATCAATCTATCAGTCAATCCTATAAAAAATGACTTTCAAAACGACGCAAACCCTACAAAATTGATTCAGTTGTAAAATGAATTTGTAATTAAACTGTTTTATTCTTAAAGACTTTTCTGCGCTAATTTCAATTTGTTTGAATTAAAATCTCTGCATTTCATTATCATCTGTAATATAATGGCCGAGTGATTTCATTTCATGCCTTTGGGTTTAGTTAGGCTGAGAACCTTTCGGCTCAGTGCATGGGTTACTTCGGTGCAACATTAACACAGGTGTTCACGCGCGCACGGGCGGAGCGGACGTGTCACTCAGAGATGTCACTATAGCCCAGATGGGAAACGGGGCTAGCAAGTGCGAATGACGACATGCACCGGAAGCGCGCGGAGGATTTGGGGGATTTTGAAGAAAGTCAGTAGAGTTGAGACTACACAACGGACGAGAAGTGTTGACTTTCGCTTGCTCGCGGAGGCCTTGGGCAGGTGTCGCACGAGATGGGGGGGGGCAGATGAAAAAGCCAGAATAAAAAGAATGTATATCTCTCTCCTTATGTCGAAGAACCTTTAAACTCAAAGGTAATAAAAAAAGTTTCGTACCTGAACTAAGAAGTCGTAAATGTTTTTCGTGTTTCCAGATTCCTATGTTCTATGTTATATATGTTATGAACATTCGATATACGTTTCACATAGCCGTATCTGGTTATGTTACACATCGTCTTTAGCCTGTGAACTCCAATTCTATTCCAAATTGTAATGGTGCGTTACAAATAGTATCAAAAACGACGGATAAGGTTCCAGTCTTTTGATAATATTCCACTCATGAAATGAAGAACAGGGTCCAAAAGGGAATAAACTGAATTTTGTTTTCAGTTTCTTTGGCACAACAATCTCCTTGTGTTATTTAATGTCAAAATCATCCTTGTTGAAGAACAGTCGTGGTACTATTTAGCCCATAGCATGGGGATAAGGAGGTTCATGCCTTTCCCAAGGGTATCTGTCCGAAAACGAACGACTTATTTGAAATCTCTTATTACAATGTTGCACTCCGGCAAATTTTGAGGAAGTGCCCGAAGAACAATGGTTATCGTCGTAGGAAATCGATCATCTGAGAGCTTTCTTTTTCTTTCTTTCTCGGTTGGTCCCTCTCTCTCTTTGTCTCTCTCTCTCTCTCTCCCTATATATATATATATATATATATGTGTGTGTGTGTTTATGTATATGTGTGAGTGTGTGTATGTGTGAGTGTAAATATAGTTGTCTGCGTATAGAGTTCTCTTTGTCTTATTCAAGTATTCGTATCTATATTTGTGTCGAAATATTTTTTTACCTTTCAATCTAAATATAGTCATGAGTGAGTGTGTGTGTGTGTGTGTGTGTGTGTGTGTGTGTGAGTAAATATATGTGCATCTATGGGTGAAGTTGTGTCTATCTATCTTTCGTCATATATACTAGCCATGTCTAAAAATAGACGTATCTATCCATTCATTTCATGTAGTCGTGTAAATATCTAATACAAGATATTTATAGTCGTACCAAGCACATGGCCTTAAGGAAGGCATATCTATCTATCAGTCTAAATATAGACGAAAAAAAAAAAAAAAGAGATCTGTTGATCTCAGTTTTGATGACGTCATTTCCAGTATCGCAGCTATATTGACGTCATTTATTCCGATATCGCCGTCATGTTATCACCTGAATATTTGTCAAGTTTGATCATTAGGTCATCTTTAGAATAGGTCTTGGTGTAGTTTCCTAATTTAATGACATATCAATCTTCAAGTGTTTGTTATATAGCAGGATTCAGATCTCTCCCGATGTACGATTTCATTAAAAAAATATACACGTGGCTGAAGAGGGGTAGCATTTGACCAGATGTTAGCCTGACGGCTTAAACCACCTCACCTACAAGGACCCAATACAGGCCGGTGACAAGGTTTTGCTCCATCGGCCAAAATCGACTGTGGCCCAATCATCGCATCTTCCCTGGGTAGGAGACTTTGAAGTCACAAAAACAAATCACATGTGTCAGGTAAAGAATGAAGACGGTGACACGGCCTGGATTCACCGGGCTCATATCCGCCGTCTGGCACCTCGACCAACGCACTTATATAATATAACACGACCACCTCTACCGTGCAACACTCAAAATACCCAGGACCCTTCACCTCCACCTTCTACGGAGGCAAAGAACTCAACAAAAACTTACAGACCAGATAACATAACTCCACAACGACCCCAAAACGAAACAGAACCAACGCCTATAAGGTCAACGCGGAGACAAATTCCTGCACGTTTTAGAGACTTTATTATGTATTAGATCTCGCAAAGCACGCACTTACAAATACATACACATTGTAAATCGGGATGAGATCTGGGGGAGCTTTGTTATATAGCAGGATTCAGATCTCTCCCGATTTACGATTTCATTCAAAAAACTTACACGTGGCTGGAGAAGGGTAGCATTCGACCGGATGTTAGCTTGACGGCTGCTGCCGAGGCAATGAATAAAATGTGTCTTTGCGCAAGAGGCTCCGTGCTGGGCTTCCGGGCGAGAATGCAAGAAATTAATTCATATTAACAAAATACCCTTTTTCTGGCAATCATAAATCTTCCACCTAAAAAATTCCTAGAACCGACTTGATCCAAAGGGTAGCTATTTAAGCAGCGAAAATCTTCAAAGGCATCATACTGGGTGGAAGGGAAGAACACGCTACGACCATAAAAACTCATCTGAACCCCGACGGATTTTTTGACACACCACCTGCTGTGACAACTGCTGACTTAGCTACAACGCCACCCCGTCCACGACTACTACTACCACCGAGATCATCTGATACCCTTACCACCCTTATACCACCATATCCACCAAGTGAGTTCCTTAACTTACAAACAACATACGTGACCGTACATGAACTCACACATACATATCGATTCAATCTTTCACTTGATATTGTACGCTACAAATTTGTACAGTTGATTCTTCGCTTTATCGCCTTGTTTTTCCTTTTTGTTAATATAATTGTTTAAAAAAACTTTCAACCTGTGTTTGTCTTTTTATATATATATATATATATATATATATAATGTTAAAATGTTAAATCAACATCCAATACTAAAAGTTTCTCGTCGTGTCAGAAACACAATCGCCAAACAACAAAATGAAACGGAGGGGGGATTATGCTCATATATTTTTTTGATAACTGCTAACAAAATAGCCTCTAATTGCAAATTTCAAACAACAAATTACGACTCAACCTAGAGACTAATGAAATAGAAACGATCTGTTACATAGTCAACAATTTGATATCAACTCTGATCTTTTATTCAGCAATACGGCCGATTTTTCTTGACAAAGACTCAAGAAATTACATGGGATTTGGCCCAACAGAGTGTTCACCAACTTTTAGCTCTCTCTCTTTATATATATATGTATGTATGTATACAGGAAATGAACTAAAAAAATATATGCATATATGCATAGAAAATGAACGAAGATTTAAATATATATATATATATATATATATATATATATATATATATATAAAGAAAGAGAGAGAGAGAGAGAGAGAGAAAGAAAGAAAGAAAAATTAGCTAAAAAGATATAGGAGTAAATAAAAAAAACAGTATATATATATATATGTATATATATATATATAGTTATAAATTCATATATATATATATATATATATGCATATAGTTGTGACTTAAATATATATAGAGAGAGAGAGAGAGGGAGAGGGAGAGAGAAAGTGTTTGCCAAAGACCCGGGAAAGCGGGGTTCAATCCCAGGTCGAGTCATACAAACACTTAACACTCAGCATTATAAGTTGTAGATTAAGGGTAAGTAGATCAATCCAGGGAATAGACTAGCACCCTCCTCTACACCTCGATGTAGTAGCTATTGAAAAGGGAACCCTTAGGTCACCCTCGACTATGGTTGCCAACTTTATTGACTTTTACTTTTAAATAAAAACGAAACACCCAATCCATACCTGAAGAGCAGATCAAGTGTTAGACAAAAAGGGTAAATAAGGTCAAAAAATAAAGGGGAGACCCTATGGTTGGGTGGTTAAAGTGCTGGACTGCAAAATTATAGTAAGCGAGTTCGAACTCCAATCGCGCTATTACGTTCACTTTCAGACTAATACTTAACGGAAAGGTATAAACCCACTAAAACCCTCATCTATGGTTTGGAGTCAGTTATTTTGTTTAATGGCATAGCAATCTTCATGAGTTATTTAAAGTCAAATACACCCTTGTAGAAGAATACTTGAAACCAATTAACTATGTGCAAACAATAACCAGCTATACTTGACCTCATTTAACTGTGTGCAAGCAATAAATAAGAATACTTGAACTCATTTAACTGTGTGCAAACGATAAATAACAATACTTGAAACTAATTAACTATGTGCATACAATAAACAGCAATACATGAACTCATTTAAATGGGCGCAAACAATAAATAGCAATACTTGAAACTAATTAACTATGTGCATACAATAAACAGCAATACTTGAACTCATTTAAATGTATGCAAACAATAAATAGCAATACTTGAACTCATTTAACTGTGTGTATACAATAAATAACAATACTTGAACTCATTTAACTGTGTGCAAACAATAAATAACAATACTTGAAACTAATTAACTATGTGCATACAATAAACAGCAATACTTGAACTCATTTAAATGTGTGCAAACAATAAATAGCAATACTTGAAACTAATTAACTGTGTGCATACAATAAACAGCAACACTTGAACTCATTTAACTGTGTGCAAACAATAAATAGCAAGACCTAACACTAATTAACTATGTGCAAACAATAAATAGGTATTCTTGTAATTAATTGTGTGTGTGTGTGTGTGTGTGTGTGTGTGTGTGTGATTGTATGTAGTGGACAGAAAAAGAAAATTTAAATTAAATTAGAATCAAATAAAAAAAATGCAGAAATTCACAAGAGCCCCTGACAGGAAAAGAGCGACGTAAAAAAAAAAAGGAACTGTCTCGGCAAAAGAAAGAAACCCGTTATTTTTCAACAGTGACCAGCGAAGTGATAACACTAAAATCTTTCTTGCTTCTGGTGTAAGGCCACACGAAGTTAACTTTTCCACTACTAGCAGCTGTCTCTTTTACGAACGACCCACGACTAAAAACACCAAATAATGGATTCATCAAAATCACAACTAAAACACCATATAATTGTTATATAGCAGGATTCAGATCTCTCCCGATTTACGATGTCATTCAAAAAACATATACGTGGCTGGAGAAGGGTAGCATTCGACCGGATGTTAGCTTGACGGCTGCTGCCGAGGCAATGAATAAAATGTGTTTTTGCGCAAGAGGCTTCGTGCTGGGCTTCCGGGCGAGAATGCAAGAAATTAATTCACATTAACAAAATACCCTTTTTCAGCCAATCATAAATCTTCCCCCTAAAAAAATTCCTTGAACAGACTTGATCTAAAGGGTAGCTATTTAAGCAGCGAAAATCTTCAAAGGCATCAGACTGGCCTATCGAGGGTGAAGGGAAGAACACGCTACGGCCATAAGAACTCATCTGAACTCTGACAGATTTTTAATACACCACCTGCTGTGAACAACTGCTGACTTAGCTACAACGCCACCCTGTCCACGACTACTACTACCACCAAGATCATCTGATACCCTTACCACCCTTATACCACCATATCCACCAAGTGAGTTTCTTAACTTATAACATACGTGACCGTCAATGAACTCTGACTTCACAAACACACCACGTCCACTCTTTCACTTGATATTGTAGGGTACAAATTTGTACTGTTAATTCTTCGCTTTATCGCTTTGTTTTTCCTTTTTGTTAATATAATTGTTTAAAAACTTTGTCTTTTCCTTGCAACCATACACTAAATATAACATAATGGACTTAACAACTACAACTAAAAACACCGAAAAATAGACATATCTGCCCCAAACTGACTGACGCAACTATTTCATTTGGATTCAGGAATAATTTTCTTATCCACTGAATCGTTGTTGAACCCAGAAATAAAGTCAAAATATAAAAGATATCTTGGCTTCCCGTCTTCTTTTCCTGTCTTCTTTCCATATAATTCCTTTATAGCCTTCATAAACCAAGAAGTGTAACCAGCAAAATAACATGGCGTACGATAGAGAGATTGTCTGGTCGGAAACTGAATTGTTTGAAAAAGAACTGTTTTGACACTAAACTCTGCGTAAACAAAAGCTATACTTACACTAAACTGAATTGGTTGAATTAGAACTGTTTGGCTAAACTGAAAATTTTTTTAACAATTAAACTATGTACTTATACTAAACTGAATTGTTTAAAATAGAACTGTTTATTTGTATAAAAATGGATTCGGCTTTAAATAACCTACAAAGGTTGCCATAAACACCAACGCAAACATTTCATTTGGATTCAGGAATAATTTTCTTACCCAAAGATATCTTGGCCTCCTATCTTCTTTTCCTGTCTTCTTTCCATATAATTCCTTTATAGCTTTCATAAACCAAGAAGTGTAACCAGCAAAATAACATGGGTACGCCATGTTATTTTACTGGTTACTCTTCTTGAGAGATTGCCTGGTCGGAAACTGAATTGTTTGAAAAAGAACTGTTTTGACATTAAACCTTGCATAAACAAAAACTATGCTTACACAAAACTGAATTGGTTGAATTAGAACTGTTTGACGAAACTGAAAATTTTTTTTAACAATTAAACTGTGTACTTATACTAAACTGAATTGTTTGAAATAGAACTATAAAAATGGATTTGGCATTAAATAACCTACAAAGGTTGCCATAAACACCAAACAAACAAACAAAAATGGAGAGAAACCTGTGGGGATTTAGGAATTAACAATAAAACTCCCAACCGGATGTTAACTCGTCGGCTGCCACATACAAAATGTATAAACGCGTCGCCACGCATAAGGCTCCACGCATCCATCCGGTTAAAAATCAGAAAAAAAAAATAATAAAAAGTAAAGTAGCCAATAGGAAGCGGTCGCGCCAAAAGAAGAATTTTGGAGTGGCGAATTTGGAGCCGGTGGAGAGAGATAAATACTCAGGTTTTCTGTGAACTGGGTCTTGTCAGGGAGTGTCCGTCGAACCAACAACATCATTTTGATGTCTGGTGTTTTGGGCACCACGCTACACTTGGGACGTAGCATTGGTTAGTCCATTCACCAAGTAAATAAAGGAAAGTATGGAAGAAATGTTTTCGTCTCTTATCTGTTTCTATCTTTTCTTTTTGTATATTTCTTTTGGGACTTTCTTTGGACAAGGCATTGCGCCGGCCAGTCAACGTGGGGTAAAATAATATAACCAAAATATGGAGTCAGATATCTTACGGCAACACAGCCTTGTCCTTAGCCACTGACCTTCAAAAGCCCTTTTAAACCCCACAAACCCAAAAACGGAGACAGATAAAACCTAAATTACCTGAAAACACATATTTGTGTACTTTTTGAAGAAGTACGTTCTATATGTATATGTTGTATGTTTTTGATTGTGTGTGTATGTGTGTGCTGCGTGAGGGAGTATATGGTATGTATAATATTGTGAGTGTGTTCATTTGTGTGTATGCGTGTTGTATGTTGAAGTACGCGTGTGAGCTGTGTAATGATTGGTTGGGTTTAATGGCATATTATAGGACTTTACACTCCTATAAATTAGTTTGGGCGGTATGCCACTTGTTCCCACAAAGATGGCGGACGCTCAATGTTCAGTCTCGGGAAACCATTGGCCAGGAGGACCACGTGATATACTTAAAACTACGTCGGCGCGCGTAAATTCAAGTCCTGCGTTTTTGAGCCACCTACAGGACGGTATTTTCTATAAATACGTCGTTTTCAAGCACCTTCTTTCTCTTTGACCAATTTTCTTCGCAGTGGCAACACTCTCTTTGACCAAATTTCTCCGCAGCAGCAACACCATGCCTCGCAGACATTCATATACAAGGACTATGAGACGCTTTCCCGTCTCCGAGAAACTACCTGTTTCTAACCATAGAAAAAGGACATTTTAAACGAGCAATTCTTTTTGTAGCTTAGTTGTGTTACACACACACACACACACACACACGAGCTCACACATATATACACACTATTATTTTGTTAGAAGATTTAGTAATATTTTTATGTATTAATGTAAGTTTTGTTTTATAGTGTATAAATTTGTTTTTGTTCGTTCGCCTTGTTTTAGATGTTCATTTTGTCCACGCCGTTTCACAACCATTATTTGTTTCATATCTTTTACTCACTTGTTGCATATCTTCACTCATTTATTTCACTGGCTTCCTTCATTTACCACTTTATCTATGTGCCTATACGTGCTTATATTATATGCCTATTCAACCTTTTTTTCTAAACACTCCATATCAAACCTATACATTAAACTTGCGGAGAAGCCTAAAAACATAAACCCTTATTTTCAATATAAATATTACACCTTATTCAACGTAATATTGTCGGGAACATAAATAGCAAAAATACTTTCATTCACCTACAATATCAATCTCTATAGGTTATTTATTGCCAAAGCTTGTTTACACATATGTACGGTTTGTAAGCACATAATTTAATGATACCTTACTAAAACCAAACAACTCATTTACTCGCATACGAGAAAAATATTTTTAAGTATTTCTAAATGATATTAGTTTATTTAGTGATGATAGTTTTTTTATTTTATTTCTCATTACTATTTCTACAAACACAAACATAATGGTATTTCTATTCAGCAATAATTTGCTTTCAGTTGATTAGATTGCCGTGTTTTCTGGAGTGTAACCAAGTCTATATTTTCTGGTACAACCCGGTCTCTTTCAAGAACGACAAAACTTTATCGATGTGGACGTTCTCAAATAAGTCCTTCATGGTATTTGCGTGGAAATAGTGCTTTCTGGTGTTATTAAAAACTTTACACTCAAGGAGAACGTGTTTGATTGTGCTGGACGTTTGACATGTCGAGCACTCCCCCCGGCTTTTTAGCTGGGCCGTCTGGCATTCGTGCCGGATGGGTGCTCGAAACCAAGAGCAGACTCGGGGCCGAATAGGCCCCCAACTTCGGCTGGGCAACCTTCGGGTGGGCGAGCTGCACTTTTGTCCCCTTTGTACGGCACTAGACCAAGCGTCTAGTTTAAGCCGTAAACTGGCATACGTGCCCGGACCCATATTTGGGTTCGTGAAACTGCTTGCCTCATCAGGCTCACATTGCACTAAGTGAGCCGATGAGCAGCACTGACAAGCAGGGTTCGAGTCTCGGCTCCTTCCCGACCTTCCCCTCCCCTTTATCCCCACTTTAATTGGCCTTCGGGCTTTTGACCTTGTGTCAAGTCGTGTCTGGTGGGAGGCAGCGACAAATATATGGTTGCTGTTCTTGCTTGAGTATAAAGGAGTCTGCTGTGTAAGGGAGTATATGTTATTTGTATGTATAGAAGTTGTGTTTGTATGTGTGTGTGTGTGTGTGTGTGTGTCTGCGTGAGGAAGTATGTGGTATATGTATGTGTTTGAGTGTATATGTGTGTCTCTATGTGTGCATGTATACGTCTCGTATGCGTTTATGTGTGAAAATTTCTGTGCGCATGTGTAAGTTTGTAAGTAAGTGTATGTTAGTGAGTGTGTGTGTACGTGTATGTCTCTTTAAGCCTGTCTCGGATTCAATCTCTCTCTCTCTCTCTCTCTCTATCTCTCTCTCTCTCTCTGTATGTGTGTGAGAATATGTGTGTACGTGAAGAAGTATGTGGTATATGTATGTGTTTGAGTGTATATGTGTGTCTCTATGTGTGCATGTATACGTCTCGTATGCGTTTATGTGTGTATGTGTATGCGTGCTTGCTGTATAAACGGTGGGCGTGCTTGTGTGTGTGTGTGTGTGTGTGTGTGTGTGTGTGTGTGTGTGTGAGCGCGAGCGCGCGGCGTGAGAGAGCATATGATAGTCATTCACGAAGCATTTTGTTTAGGTGTTTGACATGGCTATATGAATAGAGCACCTAATGAGACACGAACTCACTCCTAAAGGTTTGTTAGTCTTGCCTGCAAACCATAACACCACCCAAAGCGCCCGAGTGAAGTGTACGATGTGTGCATGGATGCATCTCTCTCTCTCTCTCTCTCTCTCTCTTTTGAGTGAACCAATCAGAAAAAGAAATCTTGATGTGATTTATGGCAATGGTATGAAGCAAAGTCCTCAGTGACCTTTCTAACCACCATCGATGACGCAAATCCCACTAACGCCCAGTAGGTGAGACGCCGACTACATTCCCTGCGAAGGGGTAACACCCTTCCCCTTACAAACAAAGGTTGTCCTGGGCAGGACACTAAATTATATCCTGCTGTGAGGCTCTATTTTTGGATTTCTGAAGAGTGTGGAGTATCTTTTCGTTTCCATTATTTTCGGAGCCGTTAGGGTCTCACTATGGGTCAAAATGTGTATGAAAATTATTTGTATTATAGAGGAGTACTTGATGCCATATAAAGTAAGCTATTAGCGACCTTAGTCGAGGGTGACCCGAAGGCTCTCTTTTCAATAGCTACTACACCAAGGTGCAGGGGAGGGCGCTACTCCTCTCCCTGGATTGCTCTACTTTACCCTTGATGCTTACCTTATAATGCTGAGTGTTAAGCAAGGCGACATTAAGTACTATTTTTTGAGTCATCGGTTTGAACCCCGGTCTTCCGGACAATTAGCGAATACTCTGTTCATCAGGCCAATGGCCCAGTGTATGATACACACTGATACCACGTAGCTTATGATGATTATTTGTATTAAGAATAGTAACTTGAAGCTGTAATTGTTTACTAAAAATGCGTTTCTTTTTTTAATGGCATATCAATCTTCACGGGTTATTTCAAACCAGAGTCATTCTTGTAGAACAGTATGGTCCTATTTAACCCATAACTAGAGCTAAAGATTATTATTGTTAGTTGCTTGAAACCATATGAATGTGAGCAAAAAAATTATTATTGAACAGAATTGTTAGTATAAGGGTGGTTGGTTGGGTTTAATGGCATATCAACCATTGTAGGTTATTTAATACCAAATCCTCTTTATACATATATATTGAATATATAGGATTTGGTTTGGTTGGGGTTTAATGGCACATCAAACATTGTAGTTTATTTAATGCCAAATCCTCTTTATACATATATATTAAATATATAAGATTTGGTTTGGTTGGGTTTTATGGCATATCAACCATTGTAGGTTATTTAATTCCAAATCCTTTTTATACATATATATTATATAATACGACGTTTTTGGTTGGATTTTATAGCATATCAACCATTGTAGGTTATTTAATGTCAAATTCTATTTTTTATTATATTAAACCTTATACTTTTAAGCGAATAATTTAAATTTGATTTGATTTGGTTTTATGACATATCAACCATTGCTGGTTATTTGATGCCAAATCCTTTTTATATATATATATTAAATATGATTTCTAAACATATTTAGTAGATAACATTTTCAATCGAGCCGAAGCTCATTTTTTCACGCATTTAAATGGCTTCATCTATTTCTATCTAATATGAATAATTCTATTTACAAAAAATCATTTCTTTAATGTTTTCAAAATTTGCTATGTACCACTACCAATTCAATTAAAACATCTGTCATTTGTTTACACACAATTAAATATAAAAATAGTTCAATTTCAAACAATCCAGTTTAGTATAAGCACATAGTTTAAATGTCAAACAGTTCTATTTGACCCATAGATAGGACCCAATCAGGTACTATTACTCCGGGCCGGAGTGGACCTGAGAGCAATAGCAAAGCTCCAGCATTACAACAGCCTCAACATCAGATTGTCACGTGTCATAATCAGGACACTCGTTGGGGTTGGGTCTTACCCCTCTGCAGAGATGCATTCGATATATTCTGCAGCCCTAGCCGACTTGACCATGTTAAGATTAAGAAGATTTGAAACCATATATATTTATGTGCAAAAAATTATTACAAAATAGAAATAATTACTTGAAACAATTTAGTCATTAGTATTAGGTAAGAATACTTCCAACCATATGACTGTGTTGGAATTATTTGTATTAAGAATATTTTTTAATTGTTTTTATTGGTTTGGTTTGGTTTGGTTTGGTTTGGTTTTATGGCATATCAACCCTTGTAGGTTATTTAACGCTAAATCCATTTTTATGTAAATAATCAGTTCTATCTAAAACAATTCGGTTTAGCATGAGTACACAGTTTAATTGTCAAAAACATTTCTATTTTAAACTATTCAGTTATATATAACAATTCAGTTTAGGGTAAGTACAGTTTCAGTGTCAAAAATAGTTCAATTTAAAACAATTCAGTTTAGCAAAAGCACGCAGTTTAAATCTAAGTACAGTTTAATTGTAAAAAAAAAAAAAAAACATTCTTATTTCGAGCTATTCAGTTTAGTCAAGCAATTCTACTTCAGCTAATTCAGTTTTGTAAAAGTACAGATTTTGTTTACACACAGTTATATGTTAGAACAGTTCTATGTTAAACAATTTAGTTTAGTGTAAATACAGTTTCAATGTCAAAAAACAGTTGCAGTTATATGTAACAATTCAGTTAAGTGTAAATACAGTTTTAATGTCGAGAAAACAGTTCTATTTCAAACAATTCAGTTAAGCACAAGCACACAGTTCAAATGTAATTACGGTTTAATTGTCAAAAACATTTTTATTTTAAGCTATTCAGTTTAGTCAAACAATTCAGTTTAGCATAAGTATGCCGTTAGTTCTATTTAACCCATAGATAGGGCCCTATCAGGTGCTACCACTCCGGGCCAGAGTGGACCTGGGAGCGATGGCAATGAAGGAGTACTCCGTATTCCCCAAAGCTCCAGCATTGCTGGAACTTCACCATCAGATTGTTTAGTGTCATATACAGGACACTCATTAGGGGGGTCTTACCCCTCTGCAGAGAAGCAGTCGGTGTATTCTACAGCCCCAGCCGACTGGGCAAAATTGTTTTTATTCTTTTTTTGGAGCTGATGATAATTCTATTAACTTGAAGTGGTACAATTGCTTGAAGTACATGTAATCGTGGGCAAATTATTTGTATTAGATAGGAATACTTGAAACATTATGCTTAACACTCAGCATTATATGGTAAGGATCAAGGATAAAGTGGAACAATCCAGGGAAGGAGTTGCGCCCTCCCCTGCACCTTGGTGTAGTAACTATTGAAAAGGGAGCCTTCGTGTCACCCTCGACTAAGGTCGCCAACTTTACTTAACTTTATATATATTGATATTTATTTATCATTTTACTTCTTGCGAGCTTTTCACACCAGCATTAGCTGGTAGTCTTTCTCTGGAGTCTGAGTGATTGCAATTTACCTCTGGTCTCCAGGACTCTACTCAGTATTCTAACTGATCTTTAGGGGCCGTTACAAGTGCACCAATTAGAATCGGTATCACCGACATTCACATTTTCCACGTTGTTTTTTTTTTGTTGTTTTTTCATTTCTCTGGCAAGGTCTAAGTATTTGTGTCTCTTTTCGGTTTCTTTGATTTTCTTTTTGTGGTTTGCAGGGACGGCAAACTTCCCACAAGTTTTACCTTCTTTTTTTTTCTTTTTTTAGAGAATTATATGTCTCATTCTCTGGGATGATCTAGTTTGTAGTGTAACCCAGATATATAAGAGGGGGGTGTCCTCGTGGTGCCATGGTTAAAGCGATGGATTGCGGAATCGTAGTCTGCGAGTTCGTACTCCAGTCGCGCTATTACGTTCACTTTCAAGCAAATACCCTTGGGAAAGGTAAGAACCCCCTTATCCTCCCAGCTATGGGTTAAATAGTGCCACTACTGTTCTTCTAGGAGAATGGCTTTGGCACTAAATAACCTACAAAGGTTGATATGCCATTAAACAAAGAAACCAAACCAAACCGGATATAAGAGACCCTGATATGAGAGAAACCCGGATATAAGATATATTTTCTCTGGTCCCAAATCAGAGCCTGTGTTACCTAAACAAAATAGACCAAACCCGGATATAAGAGCCTTATCCTCCGGTTCTGAAAACTCTGTTATATCCGGGTTACATTGTACATATACCATTGATTAGCCTGATTAAATTTCAATTACTTGCACAATTCCTAGTGGATCACCTTTCTCGTCCAGTCGTGTCTAGCCTTGCAGCTCTTTTTGATCAAGTTGCCCACATCTGCTTATTACATAATTAATAATTTCGACTTCGTCACCATTGCGATTCTACAATTGCGATTCTGTTGTGCATTATCGGCTTTCGCTTTTAACATTGTTGGTCCTCGTGGTGTTACATTTTATTACTATTAAAAGAGATTCAGATTCTCACTTAAGTTTTCCCTTTAGCCGAAATAATTTTGCGTAGATACACCTTCTAAGGTAAGTGACCCTCTTGTTAACGCTTAGGTAAATAACCCTATTCTTTTCAATTATATTTGTAACTACATTTTCCAGGTTAACCGTGGCGTGTAAAATATTTGAAATGACGTAGGCATTGGTATGTGAACACAAACAGAATTTCGTATATATATATATGTGTGTGTGTGTGTGTGTGCGTGTGCGCGCGCTGAAGTAATTTTGCTTAGACACTCCTCCGAACGTGAGTGACCCTATTTTTTCAACCCACATTTTTTTTACACAGATGGGTGTATAAAATCTTCTAATGACGTCTCTCTTTGTATTAACTGAAAAATTTGCATGACCGAACACAAGTCTGGTGCATAATGTAACAATTTCCTTTGGTTACACAGAGCTAAGAAAATAAGTTATTTATAGAAAGAAGAATAAAAATTACGTTCAAACTCTAAATGGGCTAGGCTCCATTTTTGTATAGTCTCAAAAAAAAAAATTATCGTTAAGAATTCTAAATTTAACAAATTAGTAAACACTGACCAGTTATTTAAGTATTTAAAAACGTACACCTGATTGGTTTGGAAAAGTTATAATTTATGGCATATCAAACCTTGTGAGTTATTTAAACTGAATACCACACACACACACACACATATATATATATATATATATATATATATATACATACTAAGGGAAAGAATTCTTTAAGTTGTTTTATATATATATATATATATTATTTACTAAGGGAAAGAATTCTTTAAGTTGTTAAAATGAAATTTCCCCAGTGGGAACCCGCTACATAAGATATTTAATAAGAATTGTGTGAAATTAGGTTATAGTTGCATGCCCAACATCAATGGCATAATAAATAAGAGTAATATAGAAAACTAAGTAAAGAGAAAAATAAGGTGATTGCTAAATGTAATTGTAGGGTGTAGAAATTTTGGTAAGGAACTGGTGATCCTGTTTCACCGAACAGCAGCAGCCCCTTGGGGGTCACCTGGTGTCCATTATAAACAGGAGCTCCAGGGGAGACTCTCTCTCTCTCTTTTGGTTCCACTCCCACAACTGTTAACATCAGGTCCATTGTAGCAGCCCTTGACGGCATACGTATTTTGGTACCTTCCACCACCCGGGATCCAAGAGCGACAAACGCACGTGCTGAGTTTAAAGGAACAAAACACACACAGTTAAGTTCCAGCAGGCATTTTATCTGCAAACCCACTTTACCTTCACAAACCTTATCAAACCTACTTTACCTTCAAATACCTTCACATACCTTCAAACACCTTTACAAAACCTTACAACCTTCACAATACCTAATCATACTTTATCTTACACCTTGTGAACTTTTTTTGAACTGTTACTTACACATTCGTTGTTTATTCCATTTGGTGTAAAACCCCTGTTTATTGTTGTTGTTGTATATAAATTTTGTTACACGTACAAGTCGTTCGTCTTCCTTTCTTCAAAGGCGGTCACCATCTCTCTATTGCTGTTGAAGTACGGTTTATTCTTTTACAAAATGTAGCAATAAACCGGGCTTTTCGGGGCTTATAAAAATCCCCATATACTTGCAGATAAAACGCATATTGCAATACTTGCAGATAAAACACATATTGCAATACTTACAGATAAAACGCGTATTGCAATTCTTGCAAATAAAAATGCAAATTGCAAGAGTTGGGTGACTGGTTTGAAGTAAGGAATTAAATACAACAAAAAAAAAAAAAAAAAAAAAGAAAAAGAGAGAAATTACCTTCTTCAGAATTGAAAAAAAAATTGGAACATAATATTCAGAATGGCTGAATTTAAAAACCTTAAAGGTGTAAACACTCTGCTGTCCACTAGTTAAATGGTTTTTAACTACCTACAGACCGGAGAAAATTTAACAAGATCTTTATTCCAAGTAGAAAAACAAAGGGTTACAGCTTGGTCTAAGGAGATTGAAACTCTTAACTCCAAAATTTATGACGCCTGTGTAAAGGCGGACATAGATTTAACAAGAAGTGGCTATTTAGAAGATGAAGAAGCGGAGTCAAGTTACCAACTTGAAGTCAACCGTAAACTCGATGAGGGCGAGTATTCGTTCACACAAACCAACCTCTCTCGTAGCCGTAGTAAAAATGTGGGTAAGGATGGAGACTCGTCAATTTTTAACATACCCAGTTATATTCTACCACCGCGACTACAATGTCCGAAATTCAGCGGAAGAATGTATAACAAGTTTGAATTTAAAAATTTCCTGGCACAGTTGTACAACTGTGTCTCTTCAGTGAGTTCGGATAAGGTCAAATTGTCTCTTTTAAAGAGCTATTTGATTGGTTATGCGGCTCAACTAATTTCTCATTTGACTTTAGAGGAGGCTAATTATGAAGTCGCCATAAGATTATTAACAGAAGAATTTCTGGATATACCTGTAATTGTGGACGAGATATTCAAACAATTGTTAGACGCTTCTCCCAAATACGACGCGAATTTCATCAACGTGAAACAATTTTTGTCTGAGACACGTGCGGATTTATCAGAGCTAAGAACTTCATATAACCTAGATTTTTTTGAAGAAGAAACACCAGGATTTAGAATTATTAGCCACATAATATTCGCCAAATTATCGTCCATTCTCCAAAGAGAGTTGGTGCATAAGGTTGGCACTAATTATCCAACTATCAAGGATATATTCGACAACTATAATGAGAATATCAAAACCCTTATAAAAACCAGCAGAGAAAATAATTTTAACCCTGAAAGGAATAATGCCTAGCCAAGCAAGGAAAAAAACAATAATCCCAAGGCAGAGAGTAAAAACATCTCTGCACTGGAAAATTTCACCACGAGGGCGGACAGCATTCCCAGTTGCTGCAAACTTTGCAGAAAAGAGGGTCACCCTATGAGTCGCGGCTCGACATACGCTAGTGCCCAAACTAGACAAGCTAGGCGCAGAGAATTAAACTTATGCACTCTGTGTACTAGTACCAGGCATAAAACGAAGGACTGCCTAGGGAAGCGGAACAGATTACCCTTTAAATGTTCGCTATGTAACTCGAGGAATCATGTAACCCCACTTTGTGACAAGGCGGAAGAGAAACAGAATTCAGCATTGTCCACTAATGTGGGCAACAGCTCTCGCACCCTTAACCAACCCTTCATCCTACCTATGGTATCACTTTCAGTGTCCAAGGGCAGCAGGAACACAACGTCAACTGTTTGCTTGATACCGGCAGCCAGAGGTCATACTTTTCCAAGGGGGTGGCGGAAAAATTAAAATGCAAAATATATTCCTTCACCCCTGGGGATTATGAAGTAAGCACCTTCTTGGGCACGAGGAGGAAGAGATTAGAGGAGGTTGTACTGGGTATTCATGTTGATAAGGATCGAACCTTTCACCTACCAGTCCTAGTGGACGAGGACTTCGACATAAACCTAAAAATTGATCATTTCGGCGAGGTAAAGAAAAACTTAAATAATCTTAAGTAGAGATTAGCCTTCATCGATAATGGCAGTGATCAGGTACGCATACACGGACTTATAGGAGTCGATATAATCCAGTTCATGGACATGAAGACAATAAAATGCATGAATGGAATAGCCTGGGAATTTCCTACAGGCATCGTCCCCCCTGGGTAACAGTCATCATTTCCTCTACCAGGATCAAATTGCCCGGGCAAGAGTTATGAAGAGCGCTCCGGAGAACAATTACCAGACTATCATTACAGGTTATTCCTCCTGTCCCAAGGAGCGAGTAAATTTTGTTTTAAGCCCCCAAAAACTTGTCCCGATGCGTTTTCAGAATGTTTAAATGAAAGAACTCAAGATGCAAGATATGCGAAAAAAAAAAAAAAATCAAATTCAAATCACAGGAACTACAGAGGAATATGAATACCTATTTTGAACAATTATAAAAATTGCCATCCTCATGGCTTTCTCTTCAGGCGGGAATGTGTAGAAATTTTGGTAAGGAACTGGTGATCCTATTTCACCGAACAGCAGCAGCCCCTTGGGGTCACCTGGCGTCCATTATAAAAAGGAGCTCCACGGGAGACTCTCTCCCTCTTTTGGTTCCACTCCCACAACTGTTAACATCAGGTCCATTGTAGCAGCCCTTGACGGCATACGTATTTTGGTACCTTCCACCACCCGGGACCCAAGAGCGACAAACGCACGTGCTGAGTTTAAAGGAACAAAACACACACAGTTAAGTTCCAGCAGGCATTTTATCTGCAAACCCACTTTACCTTCACAAACCTTATCAAACCTACTTTACCTTCAAATACCTTCATATACCTTCAAACACCTTTACAAAACCTTACAACCTTCACAATACCTAATCATACTTTATCTTACACCTTGTAAACTCTTTCTTGAACTGTTACTTACACATTCGTTGTTTATTCCATTTGGTGTAAAACCCCTGTTTATTATTATTGTTGTATATAAATTTTGTTGCACGTACAAGTCGTTCGTCTTCCTTTCTTCTAAAGCTGTCACCCTCTCTATACTGCTGTTGAAGTACGGTTTATTCTTTTACAAAACGTAGCAATAAACCGGGCTTTTCGGGGCTGATAAAAATCCCCATAAGGGATAAGGTTAGATGCCCACTGGAAGGCAAATGTAAACAAGAATGTGTGGTGTATAAAGTGGAAGTATGTAGTGATCCGGGTAATGATAGAAATAAAAATGTATATTTTGGGTCGACGCAAGGGGAATTTAGGACTAGGTACTATAACCATAAAACGAGTTTCTCCCACGAGAAGTATAGGCATAGTACCCCGTTATCTAGTTATGTGTGGGAGGTCAAGGATAAAAAAGGAATAGATCCAATACTGAAATGGGAAGTAATAAAGAAATACCGTAAATATAGGGTGGGAGATAGGGACTGTTTGCATGGAGGAAAAATTAGCAATAGCGTCTTATAAAAGTAGGGATATGTTAAACCAAAGGTCGGAGGTTTTAAATAGCTGTAAACACAAAAGGGGGTGGTTGCTTTATAATTAGAGATAGGTTTCTAAGTATTTATACCTGAGGGTTTGTTTTTTTTTTATAAAAGTAAGGTTTTTTGTTCATTTTATTTGTTTCTTTTGTTATGTAAATTTTAAGCTAGGTAAGTTTTTGGTGAATATAAAAAACGGCATTTTCTCCTTTATCATTGGTCGGTATGAGACTACTTGATGATCCGTTAAGGTGAAACTTATAAGGAGAATTAAGTTAATTTATATATATATATATATATATATATATATATATTATTAGAGAAGAGTTTTAAATGACTTTTAAAACGAGCCAAAATTCATTTGTTTGTACACAGTTAAATAGTTTCAAGTATTGTTATTTATTATTTGCACACAGTTAAATGGTTTCAAGTATCGCTGTTCAAGTATCGTAGTCCAAAAAGAAGTACACTCGAAAATCAATTAATTTTTTTTTTTTTTTTTCGTTTTCCGAGCTTCTTATTTATTTTAAAATCTTCCTTCTTTCAATTGTTCTCATCTTTTCAATTATTATTATTATTATTATTATTATTATTATTATTTTCTCATTTGAGTTTTTCACATCAGTGTTAGCTGATGGTTTTTCACTGAAGTCTGAGTGACAGCAAGTTTCCTCAAGTCTTCAGGACTCTTCTCAGTATTCTGGCCGTTCTCAATAATTATATTTATGCATAAACAAAAGGACAAAACAAAAACAATTATTTTGGCATATTTTTCGATACCCTCCGCTTTTCACATTTTATAATCAGCTAATTTAGAGAAAAAAAGCCATTTTTTATTTTTGTTTCTTTTCTTTTTTTTTTTTTTGTTTCTTTTCTTGTTTAGTTGGCAGGATACGATTGGCCCATCATAAAAAGGCAGAAATCTAACTTTCGAATAAAGTTATTCAATCTTAGATTAATTAAAGAAAACTTTCACTACTCTTTTTTTTCAAAATGAATTTTATAAATGAGTATTATAAAAAATTTCATTTTATAAATGAATATTAGCAAAACTATTGTTTACATTGAGACACAATAAAACAATGAATTGTAATTAATCATATAGACATCCTACATTGTCATTACTCCTGGGCTGTCCCAATCCGAAGTACCTGTTCATGAATGAATTTGAAAACATATAAATATTTACAAAAAAATATTATTATCATTATTATTATTATTCACTCATTAGAGCTTTTCACATCAGCGTTAGCCGATGGTTTTTCACTGGAGTTTGAGTGACAGCAAGTCTCCTCAAGTCTCCAGGACTCTTCTCAGTATTCTGGCCGTTCTCAATAATGTAGGAGTTTGGATGGTTTCCACTCGTCCGCCAACTTACAAGTCCTCCAGTCCCTTTAGTAATCCTTTAGTTACTGTTCCAAACGCACCAATTACAATTGGTATAATTGTCACCTGCATGTTCCTTAGTTTTTTCAATTCTCTAGCAAGGTCGAGGTACTTATCCTTCTTTTCACATTCTTTCTGTTTTATTCTGTGGTCAGCCGGGACAGCAAGGTCGACAATTTTGCAAGTTTTCTTCTTTTTGTTGATTATTATTAGGTCTGGTCTTCTGGCCGAGATTAGGTGATCCGTTTGTATGTTAAAGTCCCATAGGAATTTATGCGAGTCATTTTCTAGGACTGGTTCTGAGTTGTGCATATACCATTTGTTCGTATGGTCAAATTTAAATTTCATGCACATTTTCCAGTGGATCACCTTGCCAACCCAATTGTGTCTAGTCTTATATTCCTTCTGCGCTAATTTGCTGCATTCGCTTATTATGGGATTGATAGTTTCATCTCTGTCACCGCATAACCTACATTTACGATTTTGTTGCGTCTTATTATTCTTGCTTTGATATGATTGGTTCTTATGGCGTTGTTTTGTGCTGCAATAAGGAGAGATTCAGTTTCTCTCTTAAAGTTTCCCTTTTTCTTTTCTTCTTCTAATTTCTTTCCTTCCTTATTTCCTTCCTTTCTTTCTTACATTTCTAATATCTTTTCTCTTTTCTTTCTTTTTTATTTATATCCTTTCTTTCTTTCTTTCTTTCTTTCTTTCTTTCTTTCTTTCTTTGAACACCATTTAGTTTTATAATTTCTTTTTGCCTACAAATCTTTTAGTTAATCATTTTAGTTAACCGGCCCATTGGCCTAATGAGTAGAGTGTTCGCCAGGGTTCAATCCCATGTCGAGTCATACCAAAGATTCAAAAAATGTTATTTTGTGTTGCCTTGCTTAATTCTCAGCATTCTCATATTTACCCAACCCCTCCGCTCGGGCAGGATATGACACAAGGTCAAATTTTAAGCGGAGTTTAGCAGGTTTGAATTCATAGTTTTCCTTCTCCTAGACTAGTTGCCTCACCAAGGCTAAAGAACCTAGTCTGCCCTACTATTTACCCATAGCTGGAGGGAGAATAATTGGATTCATACCTTTCCCAAGGGTATTAGTGCTATGTGAAATGCAATCAGTCAGCTCCAGGATTTGAACTCGTGTCGCCGTGTCCATTTCCTACGACGATAACCATTACACCACGGGCACCTCCACATTCCACGGGCACCTCCACAGCATTATGAGGATCAAGGGTAAAGTGGGGCAATCCATCGAATTGAATAGCGCTGTCCATTATACCCCGATGTAGTAGCTATTGAAAAAGGAGCCTTCGGGTCACTCTCGACTTAGGTCACCAACTTATTTCTTACAAAGTCCCCCGCTTTGGTTTCTGTTCTTTGTCATAGAATTCTTCGATTGTTTTTTTTTTTTTTATCATAAACAGGATAGAAATCGAAGGAAACGCGAAAACACTAACACCCCAACATTATTTTGTTTTTAAGTTTCCCAGTAATTAAATCAATCGGAAAAAATTCTCACGTTTGAATTGATTCATGATCAGAAATCTGCATATTACTCAGGCCATGTTTATTTCATAATAACCTTTATTGATAATATTTGTTGATAATGATATTTCTTGATAAACACATACTTAATGTTGTATAAGTTTTCGATAATCACTAAAATCTTGAATATGTTTATTTTGTTTGTTTTTACTGGTAGAATTCTAAGCAACAAAAAAAAAAGTAAACAATTGTAAATATTTACAAAGAAATGACTCTTTAAAATATCCCTGATTAAATTGCCTCAGAAAATTGTTTTTTTTATCTTTATTTTCGACAAAATTCAAAATGCTAATTTTATTGTCATTTCTTGTAGAATAGGATCTGTACTTTCCAATGCTAGCAAAGAAATTGGCCAACTCGAAGAATTAATGAAGATATGAGACTAAAAATGACTTACGTAGTGCTTAAAACATCCTGATAATGTACACTTTTTCGACGAAATTTCAAATACTGATTATATTGTCGTTTCTTGTAGAATAGGATCTGTACTTTTCAATGCTAGCAAAGAAATTGGCCAACTCGAAGAATTAATGGAGATATGAGACTAAATATATATATATATATATATATATATATATATAGAGAGAGAGAGAGAGAGAGAGTGATGCTTAACAAGCCACATTCAACTTACGACTGTCTGATGATTGTAGTAAACACATGAAGCTTAAATAACGGATTAATTGTGTTCATAATTCTAATATTTATAGGTTTTTACTTATTTTCTTATTCGTGGCTCTATCTTTATATATATATATATATATATATATATATATATATATATATATATATATATATATATATATATATATATATATATATATATATTCAATAGAATGGAGGTAATATTTGAGAAAATTAAGTGGTTACCAGTGAATAGGTGTTATATTTATAAGTTTTTACTTCTTTTCTTATTCGTGGCTTTATATATATATATATATATATATATATATATATATATATATATATATATATATATATATTTTCAATAAAATGTAGGGAATATTTGAGAAAGTGGAGTGGTTACTAGTGAATAGGTGTTATACTTGTTTCAGATCATAATTATTAAACTGGTTTCGACTTAAATTAGCCTAGGAAAGGTTGACATACCTAAAACCAATAAACTAAATTCTTTCAATAAGGAAATTAAAACATTTGTTTCTCAATGGGTTTCCCTAGTAATAATGACAATTTTTTTTTAAATGAAAATTACTAGAATAACCTTTCCTTTCGTTTTCAAGAATACGACCCTACTTTTCGAACATTTGGATAAAATTGTGAACGACATAAAAACCAGAGAAAAACGTGACGATAACAAATACTTAACAAAGGCACAACTTGTACAAACACTGTCATTTTGTTTACAGAGAAATTACTCAACAAATGAAAACAATAAAAAAATAACACCTCAAGCAACAAATATACACCTTAGTTCTGACTAAGCAATCACACCCATTGATAGCAAAAACATCTATTCCATCACGTATAAGTCTTCAATCAATTTTCATTAAAAATATCATATCTCCATATGCAATCTGACACCCCGATTCTTCCTTTGATTTACAGTTCCCCTGTTCGGTCGCCAGGGTTCAGAGTATGTTGACTCTATCCACAGAAGAGGGGTAAGACTTACCCTACCTTAAAAAGGTGTCCTTGGTATGACAGTAAATTTCATTCCCATTTCTAGGGATTGTGGGGTACCCATGGCATGACTTCCTGTTGCACTGAGTTGGAGTGGAAGTACCTGCTAGAATCCCATCTTTGAGTCAAATAGATTTGTTTAAGAAACAATTAAACGGAACACATAAATAAATCGAGCCAGATTAACAGGCTGTTAAAATCAATTGATCGATCAATCAATCAATTTATCAATTGATCAATCAGTCATTCCAGTTCTAGTTTCATTTCCAGGCCTTTACGGACAGTTCTGGGGGCACCAACAATAGGTATTACAACCTCAGCTTCAAATCCTGGAGCTGACTGATTGCATTTCACATAGCACTAATACCCTTGGGAAAGGTATGAATCCAATTATTCTCCCTCCAGCTATGAGTAAATAGTAGGGCAGACTAGGTTCTTCAGCCTTGGTGAGGCAACTAGTCTAGGAGAAGGAAAACTCTGAATTCAAACCTGATAAACTCCGCTTAAAAATTGACCTTGTGTCATATCCTGCCCGAGCGGAGGGGTTGGTAAATATGATTACAACCTCAGCTTCTTCTGGCCTAGTCGGCTGGTGAGGGGGGCTGCAGAATACACTGACTGTATCTCTACAGAGGGGTACGACTCCCCCAAATAGTGACCTGGTGGCCCAGCCGACTGGGACTGTAGAATACACCGACTGCATCTCTGCAGAGGTGTAAGACTCCCTTCAACGAGTGTCCTGTGGCCCAGCCGGCTGGGGCTGTAGAATACATCGACTGCATCTCTGCAGAGGCGTAAGACTCCCCTCAACGAGTGTTCTGGATATGAAACTAAAAAATCTCGCGGTGAAGTTGTAGTAATGCAGGAGCTTTGGATAAAGCGGAGTACTCCTTTATTACCATCACAAACAAACTGAATTGTTAGAAATAGAACTGTTTGATCATTTAACTGTGTAAAAACGAATGACTGATATCTAATTGAATTGTTAGTGATACATAGCAATACTTGGAACCATTTTAGCTTTGTTGACTTACGCTAAATTGAATTATTAGAAATAGAAGTGTTTGTCATTTAACTGAGTGTAAACAAATCACTGATGTTTAATTGAATTGTTATTGATACATAGCAAAACTTGGAACCATTTTAGCTTTGTTGACTTATGCTAAAGTGAATTGTTACAAATTGAACTGTTTGATCATTTAGCTGTGTAAAAACGAATGGCTGATATTTAATTGAATTGTTAGTGATACATAGCAATACTTGGAACCATCTAACTACCCGGAGTGGTAAGACTTGATAGGGTCCTATCTATGGGTCGAATTGAAGTGTTTAATATTTAAACTGTGTACTAATGCTGAAGGGAGTGTCCTTGTGGTGTAATGGTTAAAGCAATGGACTGCGGAATCGTAGTAAGCGAGTTCGTACTCCAGTCGCGCTATTACGTTCACTTTCGGGCAAATACCTTTGGGAAAGGTATGAACCCCCTTATCCTCCCAGCTATAGGTTAAATAGTACCACTACTGTTCTTCTAGGAGAATGGCTTTGGCATTAAGTAACCTGCAAAGGTTGATATGCCATTAAACAAAGAAACCAATCAAACCAAACCAACCAGCAAATATGAGACAAAATTAGGCAGGTCTGGATATTTTATCAAGATTGTAAAAGCGACCAAGCCACTCTGTGAGTGTTACATAGCCAGATACGGCCATGTGCGAAATGGGTGAAATGAACATCAAATGTTTGTAACACATATACATAGAACATAGGAATCTCGAAATTCGAAAACACATAACAACTTCTTTGTTCAGGTACGAAACCTTTTTATTACTTTTGAGTTAAAGGTTTCGACATAATCATAGTAAGAGAGTTCGGACTCCAGGTGCGCTATTACGTTCACTTTTGGGCAAATACTCCATTATCCTCCCAGCTATGGGTTAAATAGTACCACTACTGTTCTTCTAGGAGAATGGCTTTGGCATTAAATAACCTAGAAATGTTGATATGCCATTTAACAAAGAAACCTTATTGTTTGAAATAGGACTGTTTTTACGTTTAATAGCAATGTTTGAAACTGTGTGCCAATAAATGATTAATAGTAAATTGAATTATTTGTATTAGATAGAAATAAGTGAAACCATTTAATTGAGTGCAAAAAATGGGCTCAGGATCGTTTAAAAATTTTATCAACAAAATGTATTTAGAAATCATATATTTGATATATGTGTATAAAGAAGATTTGGCATTAAATAACCTACAATGGTTGATATGCTATAAAACCCAACCAAACCAAGTCCTATATATTTAATATATATGTATAAAGAGGATTTGGCATTAAATAACCTACAATGGTTGATATGCCATAAAACCCAACCAAACCAAGTCCTATATATTTATTATATATGTATAAAGAGGATTTGGCATTAAGTAACCTACAATGGTTGATATGCTATAAAACCCAACCAAACCAAGTCCTATATATTTGATATATATGTATAAAGAGAATTTGGTATTAAATAACCTACAATGGTTGATATGCTATAAAACCCAACCAAACCAAGTCCTGTATATTTATTATATATGTATAAAGAGGATTTGGCATTAAGTAACCTACAATGGTTGATATGCTATAAAACCCAACCAAACCAAGTCCTATATATTTAATATATATGTATAAAGAGGATTTGGTATTAAATAACCTACAATGGTTGATATGCCATAAAACCCAACCAAACCAAGTCCTATATATTTATTATATATGTATAAAGAGGATTTGGCATTAAATAACCTACAATGGTTGATATGCCATAAAACCCAACCAAACCAAATCCTATATTATATATGTATAAAGAGGATTTGGTATTAAATAACCTACAATGGTTGATATGCTATAAAACCCAACCCAACCAAATCCTATATATTTAATATATATGTTTAAATAGGATTTGGCTTTGAATAACCTACAATGGTTGATATACCTTAAAACCCAACCCAACCAAATCATATATATATAATAATATATATGTATAAAGACGATTTAGCATTGTTTTATTGGAATAGTAAACTTCTCTTTTTCATAATAAACACTGCCTTGTTTTTTGGTCGAGATGAGCGATCTGTTAGTATCTCGAAGACACAGAAAAAGCGAAGGTATGAGAGAGAGAGAGAGAGAGAGAGAGAGAGAGAGAGAGAGAGAGAGAGAGAGGTATATTGAGAAAGAAGGAAATGTGTGTGAGAGGAAGAAGTGAGAGGTTTCATTTTAAATCACAGGTTCTGGTTTGTGCATAAGCAATTTTTCAGCATGGTCAAAACTTAATCTCTTGCACAGTTCGCAGTGGATCACTTTTCCCACCGGTTCGTGTCTAGTCTTGAATTCCTTTTCAGCCAGTTTGCTCCATTCACTTATTATGTGATTAACTGTTTCATCTCTCTCACTACATAACCTACACTTTTTTGCTTTGACATAGTTTTAGTGGCATTCTCCAGTGGATTCCTTCACATGGATAGTGCAGTGTAGACCAACAAGCAAAAATACATTCCTCTGATCTATGATAACACTAGGTACCACGTAGAAGGTTTAACAAAAGCTATGACCGATAGGGGTGGATGGCGAGAGAAAGGGTGGAAGGAAGGGTGAGACAGGAAGTTTGTGTGTCAAAGGAATTTGTGCTGTTGACTCACATTGATGAGAATTATTATGATGATAGTTCTTTGTAGCTGTTCATTTGATAGGGTCTCATCATCATCATCATCATGTCGCGCCGCGAGCACGGATAACCCTAACCCTCTCTCTCCACTTCTCCCGATCATTCATCGCCTCCGGCAGGTCTTCATGGTTACATCCTGTGTCCTCACATAGTTGCTGTATGTAAGTTCGTGCTGGTCGTCCTGCTTTTGCACATCCATATGTGGGGGTCCACAGGAGTACATCGCTTATGAGCTCGTCCTTGCATCTCCAGCAGTGTCCCGCGTGTCTGGTTCGTCTAACTTGTATAGTTTTCGTGATGGGGGCAAGTGTCCGTATAGTTGGTGTCTCATTATAATATAATATAATATAATATATATATATTAGACCCTATATATATATGTACACAATCGAGCTAAGAATGTGTGTGTGTGTGTGTGTGTGTGAAAGACCGAGACAGAGACAGAAAGAAATAAGCAGAGAGAGAGAGTGATAAAGTAACATTGGTGAATATGAGAGAGAGAAAGATCAAGAGACATGAGTGAATACGAGAGAGAGAGAGGGGGGGAGAGACGAAGAAACATGAGCGTATATAAGCGATACAGACAGATAGACAGAGACAGAGAGGCATGAGTAAATATGAGAGAGAGGAGGGGGAGAGAGTGAGAGACGGAGAGATATAGGTTATTATAAGAGAGAAGGATAATGAAGATAAAATAAGAAAAAAAGAAAGGGAGAGGAAAAGAGAAGGTATAGGTCAATGAGAGAGAGAGAGAGAGAGAAAGATAGAAAATATGTGTCAAAAAGAAAGAAAGGGAGAAAAAGAGGGATAAAGAAAGAAGGAAATATGTGTGAGAGGGAGAAGTGACAGGAAAGAGCGACAGACCAACAGGCAGACTGAAAGAGAGAGAGAGAGAGAGAAAAGAAAATATGTGTCAAAAAGAAAGAGAGGGAGAAAGAGAGGGAGAAAGAAAGAGGGAAATGTGTGTGAGAGGGAGAAGTGACAAGAAAGAGAGACAGACAGACTGACAGAGAGAGAGAGAGAGTAAGAGAGAGAGCGTAAGAGAGAGATTGAGGGAGGGATAAAAAACAAGGGAGTAAGAAAAAGAGAAGGAGAGAGATATGAAAAATAAGAGAAAGTAGAACAAGAAAGGAACAAACGTTAATAAAAAATGTAAAGAAAAATAAAACAAAGCAAGTGTAAAAAAAAAAAAAAAATCAGGACAAAGTCAGAAGAGGAAGAAGAGGGAGGAAGGCAGAGATAAAGGCAAAGGGATCGGTCTTGGGTTTTATGCTTGTTTGTTTTTTTAGATGGCTGAATAAACAACAAAAAGGAAAGACTTGTCAAATTCTATTATTGGCGTTGCTGCTTGTACTAACTGAAACATGCAAAAACATTTCTCAGTAACTTCTTATAGGTCTCTTTCTTCATATCATTGCTTATTTTGATCAAATTGTTCTAGATATAAATACTGACCAAGGACGTTGCGGGGGCGTGAATGATTATGAGCATTATTCAAGATATATATATATATATATATATATATATATATATATATATATATATATATAATATATATATACTATTGCCTTCAATAATTTTCCATATTGAGTACCCCTTCATTGCCATTGCTCCCAGATCCACTCTGGCACGGCGTGGTAGCACCTGATAAGGTCCTATCTATGGGTTAAATAGAACTAACGGCATATTTATGCTAAACTTAAACCGTACTTATATTTAAACTGCGTGCTTATGCTAAACTGAATTATTTGAAATAGAACTATATATTGACATTGAAACTGTATTTACACTAAACTGAATTGTTTATCATAGAACTGTTTTAACATTTAACTGTGAGAAAACAAAATCTGTACTTATACTAAACTGGATTAGCTGAATCAGAACTGCTTGACTAAACTGAATAACTTGAAATAGAAATGTTTTTCACAATAAAACTGTGTACTCATGCTAAATTGAGTCGTTTGAAATAGAACTGATTATTTACATAAAAATGGATTCGGCGTTAAATAACCTACAAAGGTTGATATGCCGTAAAACCCAGTTTTTCATGGATTCCTCAATAAGCTTTATGATTGAGCGCGGACAAATGATTGATATTAAATAGAATTATTTCTGTTAAACAGCAATACCTGAAACCATTTAACCGTGCGCAAATATAACTATTATTGTTGGAAAGCTGTACTTGAAATCATTTAACTGTGTGCAAACAGTAAATAGCAATACCTGAAACCATTTAACTGTGTGCAAACAAATGATTAATATTGAATAGAATTATTAGTGTCAGATAGCAATACTTAAAACCATTTAACTGTGTGCAAAGAGAACTATCAGTATTAGATAATTGTACTTGAAACTATTTAACAATGTACAAACGAGTAATTAAGGTTTATATGCCATAAAATATGTAGCAGAAAAATTTCGTATTTTTGTTTGGCGCGTAATTTAATTCGACCGTTAGGGTCGACGCATAATTTCACCCAATCAGGATAACTTATCCTATTCAATCCGAACCATCTTTCCGCGCAGCACAAATTGGGGAAGCTGCCAAACACTTTCTTTCTCAGAACTTCTTCTTTCAGGACAGACGTAATGGCTGTCCGCTCTCTTGAATAGCAGCAGCAGCACCACCACCATGAGGAAAGCCGTCTGATTTATGAACCCCTGGCGTCTATTTCTCTTAGACCAAGGGTTCCCAGTTGAATATGAATTAGATGAATTCAATACGCCACACACAGGAACAACTTTTAGTCACCTCCAGTATTGGCTATGTCGACTGCGATGCAAAATTCTGCTCCGACACCTAGCGACTTCACCTCTGGGCAACATTTTCTGGAGACATTCACGCTTCTCCCCGAAACAACCAGAACCACAAACTCATGGTGACTATAACGTTCCGGTCCTTAAGCAGCAACACGACTTTTGCTGCACTAATGGCGACATATCACACTCACATTCAACAATGCCTTAACCTAACGATGCACTTTTCGCTCAGGCATTTAGCTGCTAAAATGCTTTCTCAACTTCATTTCGTTTCCTTACTTCTTTTCTTCCTACGAGACTTGCAGCATAAACGTAAACCCTTTATTCAATTCTGCCATTAAAACCTTCATATAAAACCTTACGGCATCTTCTTACTTCTTCATCCTCTTTTATTTTCCAACAACATTTAGCGAGGATAACAACACGCGCAAGAATACAATTTCTTCGCTAAAAATAATAATGACAATATTCACACCAACAAAAATGACGTCACGCGAAAATAAAAATCCTATGGGTGGGAGAGTTTATTGGAAGCGTACAGCATATTTATCATCCTACATGATATTACTAAATAAAATGAAATTTAATTGGAAATAAATAAATAACTAAACATGAATTTAACTGAATTCTTGCGTGCAATTTCATACTACATTGAACTTTTAAAATAAACGTGTTTCAACGATAATGACTAAAGAATAAATGTGAACTTATAATAAAGGTTAAAAGACTAAGCTAGCTGACCATTGTTAGGGTATTCGATTCTCATTGGTTGCTTCACATTCCTGATCTGAGTAAATATGAGGGAACGTATAAATAAATAGCAGTAGCAGCATTAAATTGAATTAAATTAAATTAAATTAAATTGAATTAAAAAAAAAAGAAAAAAAGGAAAACTTAAATTTGCAGAAACTCCCAGAGGTCCCTGACGGGAAAAAGGGATGACGCATGCGTAAAGAAAAAAGGCAACCTCTTGACAAAGGGGAACAGGCTTTCTTTCTCTTTCAGGCGGTGACCAGCGATTTAACAACACCATTTTGGTGTCTGGTGTTTGGGCACCACGCATACGTCTTTGGACGTCGCGTTGGTTAGTCCCTTTCACCCAGAAGCAGTTCTCTCTCGGTCAGCATTATGCTGAAATATACAAGACCCACAGATGAACTACAAACTAACCCTTACTGGACTTTGACAAACTTCCAAAAGAAAACTAACCCTTATGGAAGCCGGAAATACCAAATGAGGACAAACCCATACATGAAACTAATTAACGTATTTTTGACACCTTAACTGGGGGATTCAACCATTTCAGTGTATCCAGGAAAAACTCCCTCATCCATGGAATGGTTGTTGAACCCAGTAAATAAAGGAAAGTATAAAAGAAACGTCTTCGTCTCTTATCTGTTGCTGTCTTTTCTTTTGTATAATACTTTTGGGACTTTCGTGGGCAAGGCATTTCACCTACTAGCGAACGTGGGGGTAAAATAAAATAACCAAAATATGGAGTCAGATATTCAAACGGCAACACAGCCTTGCCCGTTGCCCGTGACCTTCAGCTTCATACCCCACAAATACAAGCTCATCATCATCAAAGTAGTTCCATGGGAAACCACAACAAACGAAGACTTTGTTCACACTACTCGAAACAGTACTGGAAATTTTCAACCGATACTGTCCCCGATTGGTTCGTCAAGATTTGTTGCGTGTTCCCAATATTTCGCAAGGGTTGCGTTTGGATTAGACAGAACAGAAAATTGTCACAAGGCTTCAACTCATGGAAATAAGAGGTAGATATATATATATATATATATATATATATTTACGTATATATATAAGATACAAGAATGTTTTTTGGTGGTGTGTGTTTGTAGTTGTTGGGTAGTCTAGGGATTGTAAACTGACATTTTTTTTCTTATTCCCATTCATTTGTTTGTTGAATCTTGTTGTATAGTGGTTCATACCACGTGTCTTCCGGTATCTCGGAGAAATAAAAGACGACGTGTTTCTTAAGCACGGCCAATACCGAAAGATCTCTGTCAGTAGTAAGACCAACAGCGCGAGACTTATAATATTTGTTGAACTGTACCACTTCAGTTAAAAAATAGTAATCTCTACTTCACTGTATACCGCTTTCTTACTACGAGAATACAAATCTGCAAAGGGATTAAGGACCGAAAGAAAAAAGATAGGAATACCTTTAAATTCAATTTTTATTATCGGGGTTTACGACTAATTTGATTTGGTTTGATTTGGTTTTATGGCTCATCCATATTTACCCATATTTACCAACCCCTTCGCTCGGGCAGGATATGACACAAGGTCAATTTTTTAAAAAGTTTTCCTTCTCCTAGACTAGTTGCCTCACCAAGGCTGAAGAACTCAGTTCGCCCTACTATTTACCCATAGCTGGAGGGAGAATAATTGGATTCATACCTTTCCCAAGGGTATTAGTGCTATGTGAAATGCAATCAGTCTCATCCAGGATTTGAACTCGTGTACGCCGTGTCCATTTTCTACGACGATAACCATTACACCACGGGCACCCCATCAACCATTGTAGCTCATTAATGATCATATGCATTTTCATACATGTATACACTTCTATTTCAAACAATTTAGTTTTTCATAAATACACAGTTTAAATATAAAAACAGCTCGATATCAAACAATTCAGTTTAGTATAGTTTTTTTTTTGTTTATACCCTGTTAAATGTCAAAACTGTTCTATTCCAAGCAAGTAAGTTTAGCATAAGTACACAGTTTAGTTCTATTTGATCCATAGATAGGACCCTTTCAGAAAGAAATCACTTGACCGGCGGTCGAGAGTCAGTGAAAATTTACCCGCCCTATTTTACTTGGCCGACTCCATTTTCAGTCAATAATTGTCAATAATTTTACAAGTCCAGGCATTCTCGTGTATGCGCTAAGTTTTCAAACCCCATATATCTACCGACCCGGGTCGAGAGGAGCTTAGAAATAAAACAAAATATGAATATTACTCACTTGTATAATTGGGTTTTTCGGTGCGTGGTGGACAAAAGTGAGTGTTGTTTTTTTTAGTGGGGGTGCTTTCTTTCAAATGTTCGTTTCTACTTTTCATAAGCGAGGAATAAATATAGATTTTGAGTCAAGGATATTTTTTACCAAACGAATTTCTAAAAATCAGTGAGGGTCTTCAATCTGGACAACAGAGAGATTTGGGCTCCTCTGTGGAAGCGTTAATTATACGAATGTTTACAATGGCCGGACGTCCAAGAGAGACAGAGACAGACAGAGAAAGAGAGACAGAGAGACAGAAAGAAAAAATGTCAGAGTGAGACAGAGATAGAAAGAAAGAGAGAAGCTGGTCATTCTAAATTTCATTTGATGATTGCGGTATATTATATACTTCAGATGTCCGCCGTAGTGTTGAAGGCACTGTTAAATGCAACGTGCAAAATTTATTGATAACGCGTGCCCATTCCTCCAGGATGATTGGAGGTCCACATAACGAGAAACCCGTTGACTCCACAAGAACCATATGTTTCAAAGTTCTTAACCAATTTGAAAATATAATTTCTGTTTGGTTTCTTTCTTTAATGGCATATCAGCCTTTGTAGGTTATCTAAAGCCAAAGCCAAAGCCATTCTCTTAGAAGAACAGTAATAGTACTATTTAACCCATTGCTGGGAGGATAAGGGGGTTCATACCTTTCCCAAGGGTATTTGCCTGAAAGTGAACATAATAGTGCGACTGGAGTTCAAACTCGCTTACTACGATTCCGCTGTCTATTGCTTTAGCCATTACACCACGAGGACCCCCCCCCCTTTGTTTGGATATGTGTTTGAATTGATCTTCCTTCTGTATCTTGCTTGGACAATCTTCTAACACTTAGTTTCGTAATATATCTTCACTCAATCTTTATCGACCAGGACATAATTTTTGTTAAACTAGAGGTGGGCTAACTTTTTAGTTGGATAGGTTGGTTGGTTGGTTGGTTGGTTGGGTTTTTATGGCATATCAACCTTAATAGATTATTCAACGCCAAATCCATTTTTATGAAAAATAGTTCTATTTCAAACAATTCAGTTTAGCGTAAGTACGAAGATTAAATGTGAAAAACATTTCTATTTCAAGCTATTCAATTTAGTCAAGCAGTTCTAATTCAACTAATTCAGTTTAGTATAAGTACAGATTTTGTTTACATGTCAAAGCAGTTCTATGTTAAACAATTCAGTTTAGTGTAAGTACAGTTTCGATGTAAAAAAAAACCAGCCCTATTTCAAATAATTCAGTTTAGCATAGGCACACAGTTTAAATTTAAATACGGTTTAATTGTCAAAAACATTTCTATTTCAAGCTATTCCGTTTAGTCAAACAGGTCTAATTCAAATAATTCAGTTTAGGATAAGTATGCAGTTAGTACTATTTAACCAATAGATAGAGCCCTATCAGGTGCTACCATTCCATGCCATGCCAGAGTGGAGCTGGGAGCAATGGCAATGAAGGGGTACTCTGCATTCTCCAAAGCTCCAGCCTCGCTGGAACCTCATCATCAGATTGTTTAGTGTCATATCCAGGACATTCATTGGGGGGTGGGGTCTTACCCCCCTGCAGAGGTGCAATCGGCGTATTCTACAGTTCCAGCCGACGGGGCAATTTTTGGTTGGAGGGCCGGGTCACTGGATTATGAATTATTAAAGGGCCACATCTTTTGAAATCAAAGAATTTTAGTCTCGCTTCAAGTCCAAGTGTTTATTTTTTATTTTTTGGTGGCTCCCGCAGGCCTCACAAAACAGTGCAGCGGGCTTCACAACATAGTCCAGCGAGCCGTAGTTTGCCTACCGTAGGGTTAAACATCAAAATGTTAAATATTTCGAAGCAATCATTGGGAAAAAAAGAAAGAATAAATTCAATTGGAAAAATCTGAGAAGTTATTGCTGTGTTTCAATAATAGAGTAATTCCCTTTAAACTCAAAGCTAATAAAAAGTTTCGTACCTTAACTAAGAAGTGGTTACGTGTTTTTTGTGTTTCGGGATTCCTATGTTCTATGTATATGTTATGAACATTCTATATACGTTTCATATATCTGCACGTATCCGTATCTGGCAATGGTACATATATAATAAGAACTTCTGCATAACTTCAGAATACATATTTTTACCGTTTTAATTTCCCGCCAAAAACTATTTGTACAGAAGGTTGATCATATACAAAATAATATAAGAAATCGTATCAGCAATAGTTTTTTTTTTGTGTGGGGGTTGTATTTTATCTTGAAAAAAGAAAAATAAATACTTTTATATGTTTTATAAATAGGATTAAGAAAACTTAATGAAATAATCATTTTTAATCTACTATTAATTATATTTTCATTATCGTAATATAATGTAACGTAATGGCCAAGGGATTTTGGTTCATGCCTTTGAGTTTAGTTAGGCTGAGAACCCTTCGGCTCAGCACATGGGTTAGTTAGGTGCAAACCTCGAGATTCCTATGTTCTTTACGCGTTCTACGTTATGTATATATGTAATGAACGTCCCATGTACATTTCGCAAATAACCGTATTTGGCTATAGTACAATAATAATAGTGTTAAATTGTCTTTTAGATATTTAATGTCTTATTTGGTAATAATCTAAATGTCTTTCATAACTCCTAAAACAATCATTTTTACTTTTATTTAGATTTCTTATTTTTATTTTAAAAAATTACATTTTTTCATACATTTCAAAAAGCTTTTCCGAGAATAAACAAATAATTTATTTGAATTTTAAAAGTGCAAGTTCTTTAGTTTATAAAAATTATTTTATAAGTGAAAATTTAAAAGATATTCAATTAATTCGAATTAGAAATGAATGTTTGGAAAAAAATAATTGAACTTTTAAATATTCGACGTCTTAAATTAAAAGAAGAAGCTAATGTTTATAGCAGTGATGTATGAAAGAATGATGATATTTTTCTTGATAAAATATAACTCGGAGACGAAGGGGCGAACTGTTATATATTGACCCCCGACCGAGCCGTCAATCAAGAGATGCACCTGAGTAAATAAGCGGAAGAACGGCGGAAACAAGTGGACGTTAGAAAATAATATAACCAGGTGCCCGAGCGGTTGGAGTCACTTGGTGACAGAATGCCAAAATGAGAACCAGCTCCAGACAGAGGGCTTTAGGCCCTTAGTGTCCCTCAGTTGAACAACCCAAGCCAAGATGCGAAAGAAGTGCTGCTACGGTCGAGAGAAGAACTTGGGTCAATATAGCAGTCCGTCCTTGTCTCCACTCATTTCTCACACACAACAAACATAACCTTTTCGAAAATTAAGTATGAGAGAATTATATTTTTTATAAAGAAGAGTATTCGTTCGTTATTGAAGTCGTCATTATCTGTTGATTATGTTCCCGTGTATTTGTATATGTATACGCGTAGTATACTATACAACACGAACCGCTATATTAAACCTTTTATTCAAAACAACGCCGTGCCATACTCAGATTCAGGACCATATGTCTTTTCTTCTTTGACGTGGCCATTTGGACCTCAGCGGCCACACTGGGACTACAAGACTGATGACTGAAGTTTGTAGCGGGCTGCCGCACCCCCACTAGGCGGTTTCCGGCGGCCGTTCTCCATGACTGCCCGCTACTATGGGGTAACTGTGTGTAAATAATTTCATAACGCCCGTGCAATGTTCCTCCGGCTCGGATTCACGTGAGCTGCTTCCCTTTGTTTACATAGATGCGTCCTGTAATCACTTTGTATATACAACTGGAACATCCGGCTCTGTCAAGAGTCAATATGCAACGCTAAAATACAAAAATCTTTCTAAATATGACGCAAAGGAAATGTAAATGAGACTGAAAGTTACAACAAAACGTAATAGAAATATTTTTTAACCTGAATACAAGAGATGAAACTGAAAATTGATTTACAAATGACTGCTAGTGTAGGTTTCCATACATTTTTTTTATTAACATTTTTATCTCTTAAAAAATAAATAAATTTTTTTTTTAAACAGTTTTTAGTTTTTGGCTTAAAAATTTATATTTTTCGATTAGTAAAAATATTGTTGACATAATGACACCCTGTGATGGAAAAAAAATTATATCCCAATCGGCTGGGACAGTAGAATACACCGACTGCATCTCTGAAGAGTGGTAAGACTCCCCCAACGAGTGTCCAATTGCCCAGTCGGCTGGGACTGTAGAATACACCGACTGAATTTCTGCAGCAGTATAATCCCCTCACTAATAGGTGTCTTGGATATGACATTAAACAATCTGATGGTGAGGCTCTACTAATGCTGGAGCTTTGGGGAATGCTGAGTACCCTTTCATTGCCATCGCTCCCAAATCCACTCTGGCCCGGAGTAGTAGCACCTGATAGGGTCCTATCTATGGGTTAAATAGAACTGTTTGATCATTTAAACAAACAGATTACTTATGTAAAATTGAATTGTTAGAAATAGAACTGTTTGATCATTTAACTTTGTTAAAATTGATGTTTAATTGAAATGTTAGTGATTCATAGCAATGATTGCAACCATCTAACTGTGTGAAAACGAATGAGTAGTGTTGAATATGAAAATTAGTGTTAAATAGCAATACTTGTAACCACTTCACAGCATGCAAACGATTAATGTTGAATTAAATGATTAGTGTTGGATAGCAGTAATTGAAATTTTGTAGAAACAATAGCAATACTCATATGCAAACAAATTAGTCCTAACTCGTGGTGTAATGGTTAAAGCGATGGACAGCGGAATCATAGTACGCAAGTTCGTACTCTAGTCGCGCTATTACGTTCACTTTTCTTGGGAAAGGTATTAACCCCCTTATCCTCCCAGTTATGGGTTAAACAGTACCACTACTGTTCTTCTCGGAGAATAGCTTTGGCATTAAATAACCTACAAAGGTTGATATGCAATTAAACCAAACCGAAAACAAACTGAAGTCACCGACAAATTAATCTCTTAAAAATGTGCAAACAAATGACTGATGTTAAATTGTGACAGTTATATAGCAATACTTGAAAGAATTTGATTGTGTGAAAACATATGATTTATAGGAATAGAATTTTTTGTACTAGATAGAAATACTTGAAACTTTAACTGTGTGCCAAAAAATGAACTCAGGCTCGTTTAAATATGTTATCAAAAAAATCATATACTTAATGTATTTGCATAAATAGGATTTAACATTGAATAATCGACAATTGTTGATATGCCATAAAACCCAACCAAACCAAATCCTATATATTTAATATATATGTATAAAGAGGATTTGTCATTAAATAACCTACAATGGTTGATATGCCATGAAACCCAACCAAACCAAATCCTATATATTTAATATATATGTATAAAGTGGATTTGGTATTAAATAACCTACTATGGTTGATATGCCATAAAACACAACCAAACCAAATCCTATATATTTAATATATATGTATAAAGAAAATTTGGCATTAAATAACCTACAATGGTTGATATGCCATAAAACCCAACCAAACCGATTCCTATATATTTGATATATATGTATAAAGAGGATTTGACATTGAATAACCTACAATGGTTGATATGCCATAAAACACAACCAAACCAAATACTATAGATTTAATATATATGTATAAAGAAGATTTGGCATTAAATAACCTACAATGGTTGATATAACATAAAACCCAACCAAACCAAATCGGTTGGGATATAGGATATGGCATATACTTTCTGTATATCATTAAAAGACAAACATCTGAAAAATATACAGAAAGTATATGTCATATCCTATACCCCCACCGATATAATATCGCCACACAAATGGCGGAAGAGACGAGTAAAGTCAAGTGACATAAAAAAAACGGCAAGTTTTTTTGAAAAAATAACTGCCGTACTAAAAAAATCTTTCAATAATGAATAAACACCAGAAGTTTTATTAAGCAAGTATTGGCGACCTTCGTCGATGGTAACCAAAAGGTTCCCTTTTCAATACTTGACCTGGGATTGAACCCCGCTCTTCCGGACTATTGGCGAACACTCTGCTTATTAGACCAATGGTCCAGTATCGGAAAATTCATAGCTTTTTGGTGATTTTTTTTTCAAACGGAGACAGGGATTTGTTAGGAAACGAAAGGTCCACGATGGTCGTGTTATAAGTATCTAATATATATATATATATATATAAAGAGAGAGAGAGAATACCTAAATGATATAGATAAATATATTAGAATAAACGAATCCTCTATTAAGCCCAGTTTAGATGGCGTTGTAGAATTTGCTGACTGATACTCTGTAGAGGGGTAACACCCACCACCCCAGCAAGTATCCTGAATACAATACTGAGAGTGAGGCTTCAGTCCTGGAACTTTTAGGAGTGTAAAGTACCCCGTCATTATCATTACTGTCAGGTCCACACAGATCCGGAGTGATAGGGCCTTATCTATGGATCAAATGGAAATATTTTATGATTTCCTGTACTTAACAGTGTAACAATAAGTCAGCTCTAGTTTATTTGAAAATTAAATTACCTTCAAACTATTCGCTTACAAATCATATTTACATGTGTGTGTGTGTGAGTGTGTGTGTGAATAGGATTTGGCTTTAAATATCCCAGAAGGGTTGATATGCCATAAAAACACAACTACACCTAATCCTTTTTTCCTTAATTTTTCTAATTCCCCGAACACGAAACTGTCTCAGTCGATAATCGCTTTCGTGTTAACAATGAAGAACTCGTTTAAAATTGCTTTCTTTACAGATTAAAAAAGAAGAACCCATATTGACTGCGGAGGCATATTTTGATCTGGGTGCGGCAACAACCACTAGACACATTCTTAATATTTGAACCATCAATAAATGACTAGACTCCGCTGTTTATTGATGCGAGCACGTACAAAATAAGAAATACTAGCTGAAATACACGTCTACACTGCGTAAAAACCAAAACTTGAATTGCAGGTGGTTATTTCTACAACATATGTGTGTGCTTCTCCTAGACCGGTTGCCATACTAAGGTTAAAAAACCCAGCCTGCCCTAATTCTAACTCTTACCTTGAAAGAGAATTGTTAGACGTGAACTTTTCCCAAAGCTATTAGCGCTGTGATATACATATATATATATAGTTATATATATAGTTATGTATATATATATAGTTGTATATATATATCGGTCATATGGAAGTCAGACCTGGCTGATAAAATGAAACGCAGTTTCTTCCAAGCAGCGATCGTGCCGATACTGCTATATGGATGCACTACATGGACGCCAACTAAAAGGCTGGAGAAAAGGCTTGACGGCAATTACACAAGAATGTTGCGAGCAATATTGAGCAAGTCCTGGCGGCAACACCCCACAAGGCACCAACTATACGGCCACCTGCCTCCCATCACGAAAATTATACAAATTAGACGAACCAGACATGCAGGACACTGCTGGAGAAGTAGGGACGAGCTCATTAGTGATGTACTCCTAAGGACCCCAACACATAGCCGAGCAAAGGTAGGGTGACCAGCTCGAACCTACATACAGCAGCTCTGTGACGATACGGGGTGTAGCCCTGAGGACCTGCCGGAAGCTATGAACGATAAGGAGGGGTGACGAGAGAGGATCAGGGATATCCGTGCTGATGGCACGACAAGATGATGATGATGATGAATATACATATATATATACAAATTTCGTTGAACATAATAGACATTTTCTGTCTACATTTTTTTCTTCTGGATCCGTTCCTTATGCCGTATTACTTTTATCGTATTCGGTGGGAATTGATTTATGTATTGTCCATAGTTGTATATATCCCAAGTTCTTTCTGCCCGACATTGGGCCACCATCAGGGGAGGATCTATTTATAGAAACCTATTTAAAAGCAAACGATATACTCTCCAACGGTAAAGACGCTTTTGCATAGTAGTAATATGCAAAAACAAAAGTTACATCACTTTTGTAATAGATCCACGTATGTAAAATCTACATTGTTTAGAATTGGTCTAAAGCAAAAGATATTTTAACCTCAGAAAAATATTTGTTTTTAATTCGATTCAATATAGCGCCAAATCCAAGGCTTGAACAGAGGTCTGTCATAAAATTTTTTCTGGCTTGGAAGTACAATACATGTGAAATTTACAGAAGAATGTGTAATGTGTAGGGAGAAACATGTTTTGGTCCAAAAAATGTTTACAAATGGGCTAAAGACAGCTTTAACACTACAAGCCTGATTTGCAAAGACAGTTCTTGGAGTGGAAACATACTGACTCGCCGGTAAAAAAAAGTTCCAGCTGCAGCAGTTAGTAAAGAAGGACAGTCTTGTGTGGTATGACGTATATTTGAGCATTTTTCCCCTTCGCACTTGAGAGCCAACGTATAGCATCTTCTATATATCCACAAAATAAGGGCTGTCAGTATTTTCTTAGTGGAATCTCTATAACTGTATCAACAAAGCATTTGTTTTGAATCGGCCAACTGTAAAACAAATGCATCAATTATGTTTTTAACTGTTGTCTTTTGTCCTTTCTCTATTTATTTCTGTGTTTCTTAGGTGCAATTTTCTGTTCAGTTATTCGGTCATAATTTCTTCTTTTTTTCTTTATCTTTACTTAAAGCTGCATGACGTGGCAGGTGCTCAGAGTGGGGGAGACAATAAACACCTGTAAATGAAATTAATAAATGCACTTGTACTTACATAAATACGTAAGTCTTAGATTGTTTGCTGGGATCAATAGTTTGTGTATTTTTAAGTTTCAATTCTGTTTCTGACAGATTACATTACTATAATACATAATTCATTCATTCATTCACTTCGTTCTCTTTCTCTGAGTACGCTTTTATTAAAGTGGATCAAAAATATGTATTTACTCACATCCCCCACATCCGAGTCAGATAGGATACGAGGTCATTCTTTTTTATAAGCGGGGTACGTTTAATTTGATTAGGTTTGGTTTGGTTTCTTTGTTTGATGGCATATCAACCTTTGTAGGTTATTTAATGCCAAAGCCGTTCTCCTAGAAAAACAGTAGTGGTACTATTTAACCCATAGCTGAGGGGATAAGGGGGTTCATACCTTTCCCGATGGTATTTGCCCGAAAGTGAACGTAATAGCGCGACTGGAGTACGAACTCTCTGACTACGATTTCGCAGTCCACCGCTTTAACCATTACACCACGAGGTTTGGTTGTTTCTTTGTTTAATGGCATATCAACCTTTGTAGGTTATTTAATGCCAATGCCATTCTCCTAGAAGAACAGTTAGTGGTACTATTTAACCCATAGCTGGGAGGATAAGGGGGTTCATACCTTTCCCAAGGGTATTTGTCCGAAAGTGAACGTAATAGCGCGACTGGAGTACGAACTCACATACTACGATTCTGCTGTCCATCGCTTTAACCATCACACCACGATGCCCCCCCCCCCCACCGTTTAATTTGAATTCAGTGCTTTACTTTTCTCAGAACGGTTGCCGTACCAAGGCTAAAGAGAAAGGTCTTTATTAACACAAAGTAAAATGCAAACAACCTCGTCCAGGGTTCGAACTCGGGTAACCGATTCCATTTCCAATGTTAATAACCACTACGCCATGTGTGTCTATATAAACTTGCCTGTGGGGCTTAAAAATACAACAACTGTATCTCCTGCAGATCAGAAAGCACCCCCATTTAAAAAGTGGGCGTCCTGGGTATGACACTAAACTGCATCCGGTAGTGAGGATCCATCTTTGAAATGCAAACAAGTTAGTCAAGTGTCTCTTGTCGTTCGGTCAAGACCTCCTGGCATAGGTACGGGAGGAGCTAACACTTATGCCACGTGGCTGAGACCGACATTCCTTTGGGCCTCAGAGAGGCATCACGACAAGTTCTCACTTGCTTCAGCAGGGTTTGGTTTATCGCCTGGAGCCTGAGGCATCCCTTTTTAGGTGAATGCCGACGGGACCCAAGGTATTTTTGAAACCGCTGGGCGTGTGTGGGCTCTGGTACTGCGCCTAGTACCCACAATAAAAGAGGCCTAATGCCTTACTATGGCGTGCGTAAAGCGTCCGACAAATAATGACAGAACGGCCATAAGACGAAAAGAATTTGTTGATTTCTGTAGTCATTCCAACGCTTTACTCCAGCAGCCAACATCGCAGTCCTACCCGAATAAACGAATTCCTATTCGCTGATCTTTTCCCGCGGCCTCCGGCGGACATCGCTGCAGATACTCTGGTCAAGCAGCAGCGCTCCAGCCTTGCTCCAGATTCCCCTTTTACAACAGTAGTCTTCAAGATTTTAACCTGTCCTTTTCAGGAAAATACGAAAGTCCGTTATCAGTCCTTTTTTTTTTTTTTTTTTTTTTTGGTTAACGTGAATTCTCCAAAGGACTACCTCTGATTCTCTTTCAGCTCTTTTCAGGTTAATCAGACTTACCAGTACCATGAGACACGACCAAGCAGCAGTCTGGTTCTTGTATTTCATCATGCTGACATCTCCAGATCCATAGCAGCCCGATTCCTGAATCTCAGCACACTGACCTCTACAGACCTGAGGCTGCTCGATTCCTGTGTCTCTGCATGCCAACGTCTCCAGACAAGCAGCAAAGTCCACTCGGGAAGCAGAACAGATACACCCGGCTACTCAGGATACAACTTTGGTCCTCGAGCAGACCAACAAACACTTCTCGGCATTTCAAATTTACCTTCTTATCTTTATCACCCTTGCTTAGTTTGTGTCACATCCCATTGTTCATAAAGAGTTTGCGAGATCGACATATTTATCGGCCCTGCAACAAATTCAAGAAAAGGATTATACATAAGACCCTTTGGGTCCTCAAGAGTTGGTCAGTTAGATAGTGCAGGAATTTTTAAGAAAAAATAAAAAAAGTAAATTAAAAAATGTAGCAGTTTCTCAGGGGGCCTTCGCGCATCCCTGGAGGGATGGGCTTCATCACTTCCACTGAAAGGACCCTTTTCTCTCAACAAAGTGATTATCGGAATATTATCTTGACCTATGGACGTGGTTGACCTTGGCGAATGGTGGCAGATACATCCGCCCATAGAAGTCCCAACCGGAAAATACACAGTAAGTGGGCTTGGGCTAGTAGCCAATGGGGAACAAGCAACACATGGACGTGAACTGTAACCAATAAAAAACAAAGAAGTGAGACGTGGGCGTAACCATAACCAATGAAAGAGAAGATTCACTGCAGGTCAAGTGGGAGTTGTAGACTATATAAGTTCCCGAATTTTGGCTAAAGTTCACTGGCTCTTCCGACTCCCGACAACCCCTTCGAGTGTGTGAACTCTCTGCGATTGCTCTTCTACTTCACACAAGTAACACCGTCAAGAATAAGATTATAATCTTATATTTTTATATATAAATGTTCCTCGTTGTTCATCAAGACACAGCTGTAGTATATAACAATTGCCTCTTTCTTTCCGTACTTAATTCACTCGCAACCTCCTTCATACAAAGACAAGTGAATGGGGTTAGAAGAAAAATGAGTCAGATACGAAACTCAAAATCATCCCAATAGAACCCAGCAATCCACCGATACTGACGACCTACACCACGAATAAATAACAAACCCTCTTCAGCCCTATAAAAGTTAGAGGAATAAAGAGGCAATGAATGAGCCAAGCCGTCCGATGATTCGCTGGGTCAGAAACAATTCCACCAATAAAGAGTAAAGTTGGTTGTTCACGCCCAAATTTTAGCTAAGGGCTAAAATCTCTCTTTCTCTTGGCTCCACTTTACCACTGAAATAAAATGCAGTAACGAGATAACTCAAACTGCTTGTGTTCGTATTGTTTGCATACTGGATGCGTCAGTACCATTCCTCTTCGAAAGGAGAAGGTACCTTGATTTGTCTTTCACTTAGAACCAGGAGGGTGAAAGCTGTAAAATGCCCATACTCAAATCCAAAGCGATAAAACAAAGAAGCCATTTATATATCATTTTAATGCCGTGTCATCTACAACGGTGACAACGCTAGGGATAAATACCGGTTATTGGAAGGAAATTTTCAAGTGAAACAAAACGTCAATAAAAGAAGCAAATAATAAAAGTGAAAAAGGAGTCTGAGTTGCAACAAAATTGTCTAATATATATATATATATATAAGCATTCAATTTACAACAGGTTACAAAAGATGTGATATGGTTATGAATTTTTGAATCTAAAGTCTTCGTAGAATCCTGAAAACTTACTTATCTATCACTCCTAAAGTTCTTTAAAGATAAGCCTCTTAGACTGACACCTTTGCATTTGTGTCCTCTAATGCTGTCGTTTCTGCTACTGACCACTTCTCCTGTCCTCAGGATCTTTTTCTAAAACCTCCCTTCCCTATTCTCTTCAACCCTTTCTCCTTTTCCTTCTCTAATTATCTCTCGTTGCTTTCTGTCCCTCAAAATATTTGTTACTCTGTTTTTTGTATTTGGGAGTTGGCGTTGATCCGTCTGGTTTCGTCTATTTTTAGAATACAATTCTTTTCTTTGTTTCACAAATCTCTCCTTGGTAGAAATATACTATATATGAATCATTACTGGTGCCCGTGGTGTAATGGTTATCGTCACAGGAATTGGACACGGCGATACGAGTTCAAATCCTGAACTGATTGCATTTCACATAGCACTAATACCCTTGGAAAAGGTATGAATCCAATTATTCTCCCTCCAGCTATGGGTAAATAGTAGGGCAGACTAGGTTCTTCATCCTTGGTGAGGCAACTAGTCTAGAAGGAAAACTCTGAATTCAAACCTGTCAAACTCCACTTAAAAAAAAATTGACCTTGTGTCATATCCTGCCCGAGCGGAGGGGTTGGTAAATATGATGAATCATTACTGTTTTGATAAAATTTTGATCCACAACTCACGAAAATATTCATTTTTCTTTCTTTGATACAAGAATCATATTCATATTTAATGCAATGATTTTTCAAATATTCATTTTTTTTTTTTAGTAAAAAAGTGAGCATTTCCCAATTTCTAAGGCAGATGCTTATGTATATGATTTTCTGTAGTGAAAATGCTTGCGGTACCTCCAACGTAAAATTACCTTAAATCTTTTCTATAATGCAGAACGCCTGTTGAAGAGCCATGTCTCATGCAAACCCCTGTTGAAGAGCCATGTCTCTTGCAGACACCCTGTTGAAGAGCCATGTTTCATGCAGACTCCCTGTTGAAGAGCCATGTCTCATGCAGACTCCCTGTTGAAGAGCCATGTCTCATGCAGACTCCCTGTTGAAGAGCCATGTCTCTTGCAGACGCCCTGTTGAAGAACCAAGCTTCAGGCAGACCCCTTGTTGATGAGCCATGGCTCACACAGACTCCCTGTTAAAGAGCCATGTCTCATCCAGACCCCCTGTTGAAGAGGCATGTCTCATGCAGACTCCCTGTTGAAGAGCCATGTCTCATGCAGACCCCTTGTTGAAGAGCCATGGCTCATGCAGACTCCCTGTTGAAGAGCCATGTCTCATGCAGACCCCTTGTTGAAGAGCCATGGCTCATGCAGACCACTTGTTGAAGAGCCATGTCTCATCCAGACACCCTGTTGAAGAGCCATGGCTCATGCAGACTCCCTGTTGAAGAGCCATGTCTCTTGCAGACCCCTTGTTGAAGAGCCATGTCTCATCCAGACACCCTGTTGAAGAGCCATGTCTCATGCAGACCACTTGTTGAAGAGCCATGTCTCATGCAGACTCCCTGTTGAAGAGCCATGTCTCATGCAGACCCCTTGTTGAAGAGCCATGTCTCATCCAGACACCCTGTTGAAGAGCCATGTCTCATGCAGACCCCTTGTTGAAGAGCCATGGCTCATGCAGACTCCCTGTTGAAGAGCCATGTCTCATGCAGACCCCTTGTTGAAGAGCCATGGCTCATGCAGACTCCCTGTTGAAGAGCCATGTCTCATGCAGACCCCTTGTTGAAGAGCCATGTCTCATCCAGACACCCTGTTGAAGAGCCATGTCTCTTGCAGACGCCATTGTTGAAGAGCCATGTCTCATCCAGACACCCTGTTGAAGAGCCATGTCTCATGCAGAGCCCCTGTTGAAGAGCCATGTCTCTTGCAGGCGCCATTGTTGAAGAGCCATGTCTCATCCAGACACCCTGTTGAAGAGCCATGTCTCTTGCAGACGCCATTGTTGAAGAGCCATGTCTCATCCAGACACCCTGTTGAAGAGCCATGTCTCTTGCAGACGCCATTGTTGAAGAGCCATGTCTCATGCAGACACCCTGTTGAAGAGCCATGTCTCTTGCAGACGCCATTGTTGAAGAGCCATGTCTCATCCAGACACCCTGTTGAAGAGCCATGTCTCTTGCAGACGCCATTGTTGAAGAGCCATGTCTCATCCAGACACCCTGTTGAAGAGCCATGTCTCATGCAGACACCCTGTTGAAGAGCCATGTCTCATCCAGACACCCTGTTGAAGAGCCATGTCTCATGCAGACACCCTGTTGAAGAGCCATGTCTCTTGCAGACGCCATTGTTGAAGAGCCATGTCTCATGCAGACACCCTGTTGAAGAGCCATGTCTCTTGCAGACGCCATTGTTGAAGAGCCATGTCTCATCCAGACACCCTGTTGAAAAGCCATGTCTCTTGCAGACGCCATTGTTGAAGAGCCATGTCTCATCCAGACACCCTGTTGAAGAGCCATGTCTCATGCAGACACCCTGTTGAAGAGCCATGTCTCATCCAGACACCCTGTTGAAGAGCCATGTCTCATGCAGACACCCTGTTGAAGAGCCATGTCTCTTGCAGACGCCATTGTTGAAGAGCCATGTCTCATCCAGACACCCTGTTGAAGAGCCATGTCTCTTGCAGACGCCATTGTTGAAGAGCCATGTCTCATCCAGACACCCTGTTGAAGAGCCATGTCTCATGCAGACACCCTGTTGAAGAGCCATGTCTCATCCAGACACCCTGTTGAAGAGCCATGTCTCATGCAGACACCCTGTTGAAGAGCCATGTCTCTTGCAGACGCCATTGTTGAAGAGCCATGTCTCATGCAGACACCCTGTTGAAGAGCCATGTCTCTTGCAGACGCCATTGTTGAAGAGCCATGTCTCATCCAGACACCCTGTTGAAGAGCCATGTCTCTTGCAGACGCCATTGTTGAAGAGCCATGTCTCATCCAGACACCCTGTTGAAGAGCCATGTCTCATGCAGACACCCTGTTGAAGAGCCATGTCTCATCCAGACACCCTGTTGAAGAGCCATGTCTCATGCAGACACCCTGTTGAAGAGCCATGTCTCTTGCAGACGCCATTGTTGAAGAGCCATGTCTCATGCAGACACCCTGTTGAAGAGCCATGTCTCTTGCAGACGCCATTGTTGAAGAGCCATGTCTCATGCAGACACCCTGTTGAAGAGCCATGTCTCTTGCAGACGCCATTGTTGAAGAGCCATGTCTCATCCAGACACCCTGTTGAAGAGCCATGTCTCTTGCAGACGCCATTGTTGAAGAGCCATGTCTCATCCAGACACCCTGTTGAAGAGCCATGTCTCATGCAGACACCCTGTTGAAGAGCCATGTCTCATCCAGACACCCTGTTGAAGAGCCATGTCTCATGCAGACACCCTGTTGAAGAGCCATGTCTCTTGCAGACGCCATTGTTGAAGAGCCATGTCTCATCCAGACACCCTGTTGAAGAGCCATGTCTCTTGCAGACGCCATTGTTGAAGAGCCATGTCTCATCCAGACACCCTGTTGAAGAGCCATGTCTCATGCAGACACCCTGTTGAAGAGCCATGTCTCATCCAGACACCCTGTTGAAGAGCCATGTCTCATGCAGACACCCTGTTGAAGAGCCATGTCTCTTGCAGACGCCATTGTTGAAGAGCCATGTCTCATGCAGACACCCTGTTGAAGAGCCATGTCTCTTGCAGACGCCATTGTTGAAGAGCCATGTCTCATCCAGACACCCTGTTGAAGAGCCATGTCTCTTGCAGACGCCATTGTTGAAGAGCCATGTCTCATCCAGACACCCTGTTGAAGAGCCATGTCTCATGCAAACACCCTGTTGAAGAGCCATGTCTCATCCAGACACCCTGTTGAAGAGCCATGTCTCATGCAGACACCCTGTTGATGAGCCATGTCTCTTGCAGACGCCATTGTTGAAGAGCCATGTCTCATGCAGACACCCTGTTGAAGAGCCATGTCTCTTGCAGACGCCATTGTTGAAGAGCCATGTCTCATCCAGACACCCTGTTGAAGAGCCATGTCTCATGCAGACACCCTGTTGAAGAGCCATGTCTCATCCAGACACCCTGTTGAAGAGCCATGTCTCATGCAGACACCCTGTTGAAGAGCCATGTCTCTTGCAGACGCCATTGTTGAAGAGCCATGTCTCATCCAGACACCCTGTTGAAGAGCCATGTCTCTTGCAGACGCCATTGTTGAAGAGCCATGTCTCATCCAGACACCCTGTTGAAGAGCCATGTCTCATGCAGACCCCTTGTTGAAGAGCCATGTCTCATCCAGACACCCTGTTGAAGAGCCATGTCTCATCCAGACACCCTGTTGAAGAGCCATGTCTCTTGCAGGCGCCATTGTTGAAGAGCCATGTCTGATGCAGAGCCCCTGTTGAAGAGCTATATCTCATGCAACCCGCTTTTCGATAACGTTACCCATGCTTGATCTAAATCCTAATTTAGTGAAAAAGTGAAACCATTTAACTATGTAAAAGAAAATGAGCACGGGTTCGTTAAAAGATGTCAACAAAATGTGTTTAGAAATCACATAATTAAGATATATGTATTTTAAGGATTTAGCATTAAATAACCTACAGTGGTTGATATGCCATAAAACCCAACCTAACCAATTACTATAGATTTAATATATATGTATAAAGAAGATTTGGCATTAAATAACCTACAATGGTTGATATGCCATAAAACCCAACCAAACCAAATACTAAAGATTTAATATATATGTATAAAGAGGATTTGGCATTAAATAACCGACAATGGTTGATATGCCATAAAACCCAACCTAACCAATTACTATAGATTTAATATATATGTATAAAGAAGATTTGGCATTAAATAACCTACAATGGTTGATATGCCATAAAACCCAACCAAACCAAATACTAAAGATTTAATATATATGTATAAAGACAATTTGGCATTAAATAACCTACAATGGTTGATATACCATAAAACCCAACCAAACCAAATCCTATGTATGAAGAGGATTTGACATAAATAACCTACAATGGTTGATATGCCATAAAACCTAACCAAACCAAATCATATATATTTGATATTTATGTATAAAGAGGATTTGGCATTAAATAACCGACAATGGTTGATATGCCATAAAACTCAACCAAACCAAATCCTATATATTTAATATATATGTATAAAGAGGATTTGACATTAAATAACCTACAATGGTTGATATGCCATAAAACCCAACTAAACCAAATACTAAAGTTTTAATATATATGTATAAAGACAATTTGGCATTAAATAACCTACAATGGTTGATATACCATAAAACCCAACCAAACCAAATCCTATGTATGAAGAGGATTTGACATAAATAACCTACAATGGTTGATATGACATATAACTCAACTAAACCAAATCAAATATACTTAATATATAAGTATAAAGAGGATTCGGCATTCAATATCCCATAAGTGTTGATATGCCATAAAACCAATCGAAGCGCATGCACTTAATTGATAATTTAAAATGGCGAGAATTAGATATATCAGTACTTTTTAATTTTTGCGTTTCACCCCTGTCCAATTTAAGAAGAGTATCTTACCTGGGAGACTGCCCCTGTAGTTATTCATTTTATTATTCTATATAGTGTTTGATTTCATGTTCTTCTGAGGTACTCCTTTCTTACGTTTCCTTGTTCTAATGTACTCCTTTCTTACTTTTTCTTGTTCTTCTGTGGTACTCTTTTCTTACTTTTTCTTTCATCTCAGTTTGATGGTGTCCGGTTATAATATTCCCAGGTATTTATAATTTTTTTTCTCCAGGTGTGCCTATTCTTTCTTAGTTTTCTAGTTCTATTCCTTTCTTTGTTTTTCCTCTTTTCATTATTAACACGGCACATTTTTCAATCCCCAGAACCATTTCTATATCTTTGCTGAAGATTCTAATCGCTTGTATTAAAGATTCTAATCCTTTTGTTTCTTCTTGGCAAATAATTTAATATATACATGAGGTGGTTTATTTTTTCTTACGTCTTTTTAAATCTGTAGCCTCCTGTGTATTTCCTTAGAATTTAATTCGGTGGCATTATTGCTAAATCAAATCGAAATAGCGACAAGTCTCCCTGGAAGATGCCTCTCGGGATTTTTTTTTTACCTTTGCGAGGCTTTGTTCCTCTGCTGATTTTTTTTACTTTGAAGTTTTTTTTTTTTGTTTTTTTTAGTTCATGACTTGGTCTAATATCTTGAACATTCGTAGGAGTATGTCTGATTTATTATTTTCCTCATTTGATCCTATTTACCCAACCCCTCCGCTCGGACAGGATATGACACAAGGTCGATTTTTAAGCGGAGTTTAGCAGGTTTGAATTCAGAGTTTTTCTTCTCCTAGACTAGTTGCCTCACCAAGGCTGAAGAACCCAGTCTGCCCTACTATTTACCCATAGCTGGAGGGAGAATAATTGGATTCATACTTTTTCCAAGGGTATTAGTGCTATGTGAAATGCAATCAGTCTTGTCCAGGAATTGAACTCGTATCACCGTGTCCATATCCTGTGACGATAACCATTACACCACGGGCACCTCCTCATTTGATAGTTTTTCACACCAGCGTTAACTGATGGTCTTCCACTGGAGTTTGAGTGACTGTAAGACTCCTCAAGTCTCCATGACTCTTCTCAGTATTCTGGCCGATCATTTGCACGATTTCGTGTGGATCACCTTTCCCACCCAATCGTGCCTAGTTGTGTACTCCTTTTATGCCTATTAGCTGCATTCGTTTAGTAAGTGATTGACTGTTTCATCTCTGTTATTTTGTCACCTACAGTTGCGATTCTGTTGCGTAAAATCAATTTTCGCTTTGATATAATTGTTTTTTTATGACATTATTTTGTGGTGATGTTAAAAGATTTTCATTTTCTCTTTTGAGGTTTCCTTTTCTTAGCACTATCCATGTCATCTCGTGTGAAATATTATGTTGTTGGGTATTGCCCACCTTTTCTCACACAATGAACTAGTCCATCTGCCACCAGAGCAGACTAAAAAGTGAAGAGCAGCTTCTAATAAGAATAGTATTAGAGCATTGGAGACTGGAGATCGCACTAGATCACCTTACTTGCTGCCGTAATAACGGAAGCCAATACCATCTTTGGACTCTATATTTATTCTGTATTCACTAATCTTATGTTCATGTCTACTAATAGTCTCTCTATTGTATATACTTTTCCCTGAGAATATATCTCTATTCCCTCTCATATCGTGGTTTGTCCTTTATTTAATATTACAAGCGTTCACTAGCCAGAACGCAACATATGTCTAACAGCAAGTCTAACCAGGACTACAGGATTCCATGCATCCTAGCTGATTTTATTAGTTGTGTGTTCTGTGTTATTTCAGTTCTTCCTCTGACCTTTGACTTATTTCTACGACAGCGCGTATCAGACTTATAAAGGATAAGATCTCGGCAAAATATGAACTAAAATTACAAAATGAAAATATACAGTAAAATCAATGATGATCCTTTATCTAAACGTAGAAATAAATAAAATATTCTATCAACAGAGAAAAAGTGCGTGTGTATCCATTTTACTTAATTAGAAAAATGTATTAAAATAATTTTTACTGTAAAATGCATTGGAGAATGGTTGCGTTTTAAAAAATAAATGCATTGGAAATGATTTTTACTTTAAAAATGCATTGGGAATGATTTTTACTATAAAATGCATTAGAAATGATTTTTACTATAAAAATGCGTTGGAAATGATTTTTACTATAAAAATGCATTAGAAATGATTTTTACTTTAAAAATGCATTGGAAATGATTTTTACTTTAAAAATGCATTGGAAAATGATTTTTACTATAAAAATACATTGGAAAATGATTATTACTATAAAAATGCATTAGAAATGATTTTTACTTTAAAAATGCATTGGAAAATGATTTTTACTATAAAAATACATTGGAAAATGATTTTTACTATAAAAATGCATTGGAAAATGATTTTTACTATAAAAATGCATTGGAAAATGATTTTTACAATAAAAATGCGTTGGAAATGATTTTTACTATAAAAATGTATAAGAAATGATTTTTTCAATAAAAATTCATTGACCAATAATTTTTATTATGAAAATGAATTGGAAAGGATTTATACTATGAAAATGTATTTGAAATCATTTTTACAATAAAAATACATCGGAAATAATTTTTACTATAAAAATACATTTGCCAATGATTTTAATCATAGAAAGGTATTTTTACTCTCTCTCTCTCTCTCTCTCTCTCTCTCTCTCTTTTTTATTTACACCTGTATTTACATTTACCCTAGTAGGTACTTTGTGCCAAAATATTATTTTGTAATCAGTCAGGCATCCAGTGAAACGTTTCAAGAGGTCACTTGTCTGTCTGTCTGTCTGTCTATGATGTCAATAATCTAAAAATAGCGAGATTACAGATTACTCTAAAATAATAAAAGAATTATGAAAATACATTTTTAAATCACTTTTATCATTAAAAAAAGATCATCAAAAATGATTTTTACTATAAAAATAAATTGGAAATGATTTTTACTATAAAAATACATTGGAAATGATTTTTACTATAAAAATACATTGGAAATGACTTTTACTATAAAAATAAATTGGAAATGATTTTTACTATAAAAATAAATTGGTTAATGATTTTTACTATAAAAATGCATTGGTTAATCATATTTACTATAAAAATAAATTGGAAATGATTTTTACTATAAAAATGCATTGGTTAATCATTTTTACTATAAAAATAAATTGGAAATGATTTTTACTATAAAAATGCATTGCAAATGATTTTTACAATAGAAATACATTGGAGAGAATTTTTACTATAAAAATACATTCAAAATCATTTTTACTTTGAAAATGTATTGTAAATGATTTTTATTCTAAAAATGTATCGGAAATGATTTTACAATAAAAATTCACCGGAAATGATTTTTACCACATAAATGCATTGGAAATGATTTTTACAATAAAAATCCATTGGAAATGATTTTTTTCTATAAAAATACATTGGAAATAATTTTTATCATAAAATACTTAAGAAATGATTTTTACTGTAAAATTTATTGGCAATAATTTTTACCATAAAAATACATTGGAAATGATTTTTTATAGTAAAAATGCATTGAAAGTTATTTTTACAATAAAAATGCATTGGAATTGATTTTTACTATAAAAATGTATAAGAAATGATTTTTTCAATAAAAATTCATTGACCAATAATTTTTATTATGAAAATGAATTGGAAAGGATTTATACTATGAAAATGTATTTGAAATCATTTTTACAATAAAAATACATCGGAAATAATTTTTACTATAAAAATACATTTGCCAATGATTTTAATCATAGAAAGGTATTTTTACTCTCTCTCTCTCTCTCTCTCTCTCTCTCTCTCTGTTTTATTTACACCTGTATTTACATTTACCCTAGTAGGTACTTTGTGCCAAAATATTATTTTGTAATCAGTCAGGCATCCAGTGAAACGTTTCAAGAGGTCACTTGTCTGTCTGTCTGTCTGTCTATGATGTTAATAATCTAAAAATAGCGAGATTACAGATTACTCTAAAATAATAAAAGAATTATGAAAATACATTTTTAAATCACTTTTATCATTAAAAAAAGATAATCGGAAATGATTTTTACTATAAAAATAAATTGGAAATGATTTTTACTATAAAAATAAATTGGAAATGATTTTTACTATAAAAATGCATTGGAAATGACTTTTACTATAAAAATAAATTGGAAATGATTTTTACTATAAAAATGCATTGGTTAATGATTTTTACTATAAAAATGCATTGGTTAATCATTTTTACTATAAAAATAAATTGGAAATGATTTTTACTATAAAAATGCATTGCAAATGATTTTTACAATAGAAATACATTGGAGAGAATTTTTACTATAAAAATACATTCGAAATTATTTTTACTTTGAAAATGTATTGTAAATGATTTTTATTCTAAAAATGTATCGGAAATGATTTTACAATAAAAATTCACCGGAAATGATTTTTACCATATAAATGCATTGGAAATGATTTTCCTATAAAAATTAATTGGAAATTATTTCTACAATAAAAATTCTTTGGATAAGATTTTTCGATAAAAATGCCTGGTATTTGATTTCTACTTCAGAAATACTTTGAAATATTTTTGTTTATTTCATAGTCTACATTCCAAATTTGGTAACTCTACATCGAATTCTTTTTCTTTCTTTTTCCTTTTTTTTTTTTTTTTTTGATAATAGCTGATAGATAAACTCTTCACACTAATACGCAAATGAAGAAATTAACCAGGAGGAGTTTAAAATTGAGACAGATGTTCCAAGAAAAAGAATTTTAATTGCTTATGTAACAGGTCATATCAAGAAATATAACCTAGATTTTCTTTTATTTTTTAATTAACTCAGATGTGTCCAAATTAAAGTAAAACTCTCCTAAGTTGAAAATTTTCCTGTTTCCTTTTGTATACAACACCCCCCTTTCTCTCTCTCTCTCTCTCTCTCTCTCTCTCTCTCTCTCTCTCTCTCTCTCTCTTGCGTAGGCGATGAATATCTTCTCTATAATAAAAAGGTGTCTCGTCCGAATTCATTTGTCATTAGGCTTGGTGGTTTTTAAGAAAAAAGACGGAGGTTATTAAGATGCCTGCAGGACTGCGATGAACTGTGTGTAAAAGAATGAAAAAAGATTTTAAAAAATTGATTCTCTCAAAAAAATACCTCGCACTTAACTAAAAAAAAAAAAAAAAAAAAAAAAAAACGGAGAGTAAAAAGAAGAAAAAAGAAAAACGGACAAATAATCATCTGAATGAGATGAGATTTAAAACAATGAAAATAATTATAACATCAAAGGTTTAACCAGCCACCTAGAGACTGAACAGGGATCTACGTACTGGTTTTTACTTTTTTTTACTTTTTTTAAAAAATTTTATTTATGATTCTTTGTTTTTATTAATTTTTCTTTTTTTCGTTGCCGAAAAATTCTAACGACATCTATTTGCTTTTGTAAAACGTGAATTTCACGCAGCTTTTTTCGTCCTATTTGCACACTGTTGACTATTGAACTATTCGATTGATTGATCGATTGATTTTAATGGCAGGTCAGCCAATCTGGGGCTATTTTATGCCTAAAGTTTAGGGACTGAAAATTCGGATATATTTAACGTTCTTATTGTTTTTAAGGTACAAATAGACAAATAGTTCTTTTAAGCAAAACAACAACAACAGCAACAATACTACAACTACGACTAATAATAATAATAATAATAATAATAATAATAATAATAATAATAATAATAATATTGTATCAACAAAGCTATTCTTGCAAAAGTTTTTGCTTGGACTAATAGGATCAGTAAAAGAATTTTTTCGAAAAATCAAGTTGGGATCTTACATCAATAAAAAAAAAAGGAAGAGAGAGAGAGAGAGAGAGAGAGAGAGAGAGAGAGAGAGAGAGAGAGAGAGAAAAAATACAGCCTTACGTTTTTTTAAAAGCTTTTAATCATAATTTTAAAATTGAAAAAAATATTAAATGTCTATCTGCAAGATTCCTCGTAGAAATCGGCAAGAAAAAAAATTAGATTAAGACAAAGTAAATAAAATAACGCAGAAAAGTCAAAAATTAAAATTGAAAAAAAAAAAGACGAACAAAATAAAATAATGAAGAAACATTAAAACCAGTTGCAGACGATTTTACAGACAGATCACCAACGTCTGATAAACAGATGTCTCTACATCATACGACCACCATCTAACTCAAAAAGGATATTCGCGCCAAAAACAGCGATAGCAATCTCTTCAACAATAAGACGATTGGAATTAAAACACAACAATTAGGACAACGGGAGATAGAAAATCAGCAAAAAAAAAATATTCCAAAACAGTAAAGGTTTAATCACGTCACCTACAAATCAACGAGGTGTCTAAAATACCTCAATCATCAGGAAGGATTTATATTTTAGAAGCAACCGCAAATACAGCTAACACAGAGGACAAATTTATCCGACAGTAATTTAAAAAAAAAAAAAGAAAAGAAAACTGAAAAATATAACAAGGATATTTGCATCAACCTAAACTAATTATCAATGGAGAGAGATCTGAGAGTACTTCTATATTTTTTATTGTGGATTTTCCTGGCTATTGGCGGCGTTATCCTGAACATTTTAAACGTCAAATGGGAATCCGATAACATTGCTCAAAACGTCTTTCTAGTTTTGGTCTTAGCCATTTTACAGGGAAGCGTGCTTGAGTTTCCAGTACAAACCATTGCAACGCTGATTATCGGTGGCGCGAAACGAGATAATCCAAAAGCCAACGCCGATAATCTTACTCTGATTATGAACTATAATCTTTTAGCTGTAAGTAAAGATGACGTTGACGAATGTTTTCATACAATGTTTCAGGCCTACATGGGCAATATCTCGCGGAACGTCTCCATAGTGCTGGTAAGCGCGACAGCAAAGGACGAATTACGGCAATATGAGTTAGAATGCCGGGATCACTACCGGACGCTTATCTACGATGAACTTTTCAAAGAAGGTGTCTACTTTTGTAATGATGAATTCTCTGAAGTGGATGAGGACCGCTTGAAAAATGTCTGGTTCCACTATATGCGTATACCAAGGTTAGAATTCGTCAGGAATCATCTTCATTATATCTGCGATCAATTCGCCCGGGAATTTATGGTTATTCATCGAACGAGCAAGGTTCTACGAAAATGTGGCCAATACCAGGACTTGTTGCTCTTGTCTGATGGTGATGACAGGGCTTATACCTATACTGACCCAGTGTATTACGGTAATATGGCCCGGCCTTACGATCAACCGCTCTTTTACGATTCGGAAGATGTTGAAAACCTTTACGGAAGAGGTTTCGATTATACTTTGGTTTTAGACGCCGATACGGGAGTACCAGATGGTATGGTAGATAAACTATTGCAGATTGCAGCTGCCCTGCCAGAAAAAGGTATCATACAACCATCGATTAGATTAAGTTACGAAAAGAATGACACCCTCTACATGAAGTTGGAAATGCTCCGACAGGATATTTATGAGCCATTAACAAACGCCTTCACAGCTCTTTTGGGACAGTGTAGCTTCTTCGGAAAAGGGATGATAAAAAATCGAGTCTACATCGATAACGTCATTGGTACACGAGAACACCTAATTGAACGCGTCCCTATTGATGTACTAAGCCACGACACTTTTGAAGCAGCGCTACTGAAACCATACTACGCCGGATCTATCCATTTGCTTGAAGCCCCCAGCTTTAACTATATCACTTGGAATATCCGAGAGAGACGCTGGAACAGGGGAGAAGTGCTATTGGCGATGTATTTCTGGAAGAACACATTCGGAGTTGTGATGCGGGGTCTGCAGCGTCTGATTCAGAGAAGTAAGTTTAACCGCACTGTTTTACGTACCGAAAGCAAACTAGATTTCATTACATCCTATGTCGCCCATTCAGCTCTCCGTCAAATGTTCATGAAACCCCTTTTGCTTGTGTTCATACTGCTGCACATCGGGGTAGATCTTAAGTACCCGAATACACCGATTTTGGTGATCTTGTTTCTGGTGATAGTTTTTCCAAAATTCGCAACTTGTAATTTCCAGAATGTTCATTACGTCTTCATTGAAACGATAGCTTCATTTTGGCAATTTACTCCAGAGGCTATTGTTGGCTGTGTACGGATTATACGTTCTATTCAAGCGAATTTAAGCCCGACCTGTACTTGGGTACCTCAAAGAACTGTTGAAGAAGAGTTTCGAAAGAGTAACCCTTTTATTTCCAGTCTTAAACATCTTTGGTTTTATAGTCTATTATCATTGATAAGTATTGTTCTTGTGATCCTTTTCCTGCCAAGTTCAATGCTACTTCTTTGCATGTTGGTAACGTTATGCCTGCTTCCTCTTTTTGCTGGATTTACGTCTCTAACAAGTAGATTAAAATCTGCTAAGAGTGTGAGTACACAACAAAAAAGGCAATTGGAAACATTCAATAGTATGGGCCTTAATCGAAACTATGAACCTGCCTGGAATACAGGAGTTCCTTATATTCCTAGTGGAATATATTTCAACACTTCCCCATACCTAAATTACGGCTATATAATGGAATGAATTTCTTGATTTAAAAAAAAATGTGAAAAGCACGTTAAAAACCATGACATTACCTCACTTGAATTTTCATGTAAGACAAGAAGCCATTTACAAACACCTTTCATCTTTCAACTCGCAATCGGTCCACTCTCGACTGCTAACCAACTTCTTTCCACAGGTAAAACAAAGAAAAGAAATACGTACACATACAGATATGCTCGCAACTAGATTTACATACATACATACATACATACAATACCTTTACATATACACACTCATAACAGTAACCAAAAACATTACTGGGCTTGAATATGTGTATCTAAAGACAGAAGAGCTTATAGAAAAACAAATGTTTTTTTTTTTTGTTTTTTGTTTTTTTGTTTTTTCACATCCGTCCCATAGATTATGTCCTGGAGTTCATCAATGACGATTGTATTTCCATCGTGACATTCAAAAATACTTTGTCCACCATATCTTTTTAGGAAGTATCTGTGGTGTTGTTGCAAACGAGCTAAACTGCGACATCGTGATAAGTGAGTTCGAACTCTAGTCGCGCAATTAAGTTCACTTTCGGATTCATACCCTTGGAAAAGCATGAACCTGTCTTATCCCTCTCCCACCCCGCAATTATGGGATAAATAGTACCACAAGTGTTCTTTTACTAGGGTTGCTTTGGTTATTTAAAACCCACGGAGGTTGATGCATTCTTTAACACTGAACTGGACCGTGATTTTTTTTTTTTTTTTTCATCTATGACATGAAGTCGTCAACAAAATTCTTTTTCACTACCAGCCCACCAAAAGAAATTATTGATTTTCACCATAACTTATTTTTGAAATATAATCCTTTAATTCTAATTATTATACCTTTAATTCATTATTTTCATATGAAAAGAGATTAAGACAACGAGGATAAAATTCGTTCACCTTAATCCATTTAGCTTTCTTTCAGCTTCTTCCCTTCCACAGAAAATATTCTGAAACTTTGTTAATTCGAATTATATTTCCACCATGACATTTTTTTTAAAAATATACTCCTGTAATGGACGACTTTTTAGGAACATTTTTTTTTTTAAACTCAAATCGTTTATTACACGAGATATGTCGAAGCTTACCTTTTTTGTAGGCCTAATCTTGCCGTAACAATGTACCCACCGCATAGCCTATATCTAAATAAAGGCAATTAGTTAAGATGATAACAATTTTTACTTAGTATTGTTTACTATTTACAACAACACCTGTGCATAAACAAAGTTTGGTAAAAATTTATTGTCTTAACTAAAAGTCTTTGTTTAGGCATCAGCTCGACCATGCGTAAACACGTTGGGTCAGAATAACGAGAAATTAGACCAAGTCACAGATAGATACGTGATTATGTTATCAAGGCAGTTGTGTATCAGTGATGAAGTTTTCATCATCATCATCATTATCATGTCGGGCTATCAGCACAGATATCCCTGATTCTCTCTCGCCACCCCTCCCTATCATCCATTGCTTTCGGCAGGTCCTCATGGCTACATCCCGTATCGGCACAGAGCTGCTGTATGTAGGTTCGAGCTAGACGTCCTGCCTTTGCTCGGCCATGTGAAGGGGTCCACTGGAGTATGTCACTTATGAGTTCGTCCTTACTTCTCCAGCAGTGTCCCGCATGTCTGGTTCGTCTAATTTTGATAGTTTTCATGATGGGTGGTCGGTGGGTGTACAGCTGCTGCTTCGTGGGGTGCTGTCTTCAGGACTTGTTCAATATTGCTCGCAGCATTCTTGTGTAGTTGCCGTCAAACTTTTTCTCCATACGTTTAGTTAGCGTCCATGTAGTGCATCCATATAGCAGTATCGACACGACTGCTGCTTGGAAGAAACTGCGCTTCATTTTATCGGTCAGGTCTGACTTCCGTATGACCGATAGCTTATCTATAGCTGTCTACTCCTTTGCTAGTCGCGTGTTGATGTCTGTCTCGTATGCTCAAAATATCCAAGTTAACACGGTAGGCTACATCAAGGTCTAAACTACACTGTTTATACACAGTATTACATTGGTTTCGATTGTATTACAATATTCTAAAAATATAGATAAGTGTTTGAACGTTTTCTCTTTATGTCGTTGGATGTTGAAGAAATATTTTTGTAAGCTTGCATACCCAATAGTTCGAGGTCATTCATTAAACGCAGTATATGGTAAAACACCTTTTTGTGGTTAAAAGTTTGGGATAGTTCATTACATTATTACTTAAGTCTATACGGTGTTTTACGGGGGGGGTGTTTTGTTTTTTTGTTTTTGTTTTTTTGCATAGTCATCATTGGGGATAAGCTGTTAAACCTCCCTACTAAAAAAATTAAAAATTAAAAAAAAAAAAAAAAAAAAAAAAACTTTCGTTCATTTACAACAAAAGTTTTTTTCTTACATTTTGTTTTGGACATCAGCAATATTTTTCTATGATTTTATCTTATTTCTTTTTAAATTTAATATTGTTTTTTCAGAGTAGAAAAAATTACTATTTTATTTCAGGGGCGGACTGTCATTGATCTCGGTCCCAAAATAAAAAGGGTTATTGGCCAACTCAACCCAACTATCTTATTCTAATATCTATTCCATGTAGATATAGACATTCTTAATCAGACATTTGTTTCTAAAATTACATATCTCAATTCCTATTTTCCAGAGTAAACTGATATTGATCTGGTCCCTTGGGTAAATATGGATATTGACCTCTTTAAATACATCCTACCCAACCATCCACTCAAAATAGTTATAGACATTCTTAATCAGACATTTGTTTCTAAATCGCCATGAATCTTTCAGAAAAATAAAAGTGTGAGAGAAAAATCTTTTGGAGTTACAAACATATTTAGCAGGCTATATCAACAGAACAGCAAAGATTTGTAATCTTTTACACATTCGATACTGACCCACACAGTAGTATAACATTGATTGGATGAGAACCCTCAGAATAAATAAACTTGGCTCCAGTGGACCGTCACCACCGGCTAACAGCCATCCCTTGTCTAAAAGTAAAAAATCAGGTTCATTAATTGATGCCTAAGGCGTCCGCCAAATGTTGTTATGCCGACGGAGCTAAGTTATTTTGGGTACTATCGTTAGTCATGCAGTCGTGTGTGGAAAGTCCTTCGTCTTAAAATTAACCAGGTATCACCTCTTGCTCGTAGTGGAAGTGGGGTCAAATTCAGAGATTCATAGTGTTCAAACATTGAGGCCACTTCAAGAATGAGACTTTTGCTACAGTCTCTCAGGTTTTTTTGGGGGGACCTCGGGCACTGCTCAGTTGCCCGACAGCTCAGTCCGCTCCTATTTTATTTGCTTTTAAAAAGAATGTGATTTCAACGTTAATCAATTGGTATTATGTATTGTTGTGAATTTTTGTTTTATGTTTGTATGTATGTATGTATGTATGTATGTATGTATGTGCCTAGAGATAGATGGGTTCTGCCCGGATATTTCTGCCTAAGACAGTCACTGGATAAGTCTAAGTCAGGGGGTATGCAATAGGGTATCTAAAGGCTACAATCCGGCCCAAGCCAGTCAGTGTGACCCTTGCAAACTGTATTTATTTATTTTTTTTTACTTCGTATGTTAATTTTGAATTTGTTTCGTAGCCAGTAAGACAAATTTTACAGTTTTTGATTCAATCACAACGAATTTTATGTTGCATTTTTGACTTTCAGTCGTCTGAGATAAAGAGAGTTTAGTTTGCATTCAAATGTTGAAGAACTTCGGGTACCTCGGATGATGTAATGGTTCGAAAGCTAGACTAGCAAACCTTCACGGATGAGTTCGAGTCTCGTTATGTGCCCTGTTGATATGGCTTTGTGCCACATCTAAACAAAAAGCTTAGTAAATTACTTTAGGCGTCTCGGGTGGTGTAATGGTTCGAAAGATAGACTAGCAAACCTTCATGGATGAGTTCGAGTCTCGTTGAGCGCCACATTCATATGGCCTTGTGCCACACCTAAGCAGAAGTCTTAGTAAATTACAAATGTTGACGAACTTCTTTTTATAGTTACAGTATTTGTCGTACGTTCCACCAACCAGAGGAGTGCGGCACAAGGCTTTTTAAGGTGAGTCCTGGCGCAGAGACGTAACCCAGACACACCTGGCGGCTCCAAAACTGCCTCGAACCTTGTCAACATTCCCCTAAAAACGATCGCCTCAGGCGCAAAACAATAAACCTAGCCCCTACAAGGAGGATTAGTACCTGGAGAGACAGCCCTCTGAAACTCCAAGAGTATTTCAGTGTCGGCCGCGAGACGCGAATGCTGGGCTCCCCCGACACCCACGTCAGTCAATCTCGACCGACTGTCACTCGACAAGACACACCTGACACGATTCGTGTTGTTCGCCACAAGGCCGGACGAAGTGTGTTTTTGGGAGGAGACTAAGATGATTATTGTCGTTAATTCTTTAAATCATCATCATCATCATGTTGCGCTGCCAGCACGGATATCCCTAACCCTCTCCTGCCACACTTCTCTATCGTCCATCGCTTCCAGTAGGTCTTCAAGGCTACAGAGCTATTGTATGCAGGTTCTAGCTGGTCGTTCTGCCTTTGCTCGTCCGTGTGAAAGGGCCCACAGGAGTACATCCCTTATGAGTTCGACCCTACTTCTCCATCAGTATCCCGCATGTCTGGTTTGTCTAACTTGGATAGTTTTCTTAATGGGTGGTAGGTGGCCGTACAGCTGCTGCTTTGTAGGGTGTTGTCTCCAAGACTTGTTCAATATTGCTCGCAGCATTCTTGTGTAGTTGCCGTCAAGCCTTTTCTCCATACGTTTAGTTAGCATCCATGTAGTGCATCTATATAGCAGTATCGACACGATCACTGCTTGGAAAAAACTAATTTAGTAATTTTATTTATTTGAAATGATAACCCAAAGTTTTATGCAAAAACATAATTTTTATTTGTCTTTATAATTCACAATGTATTCATGGTTTTAAACACGAGTAGTAATTAGATTACATCTTTTTCATTGCAACTGGCCCTAATTGTTTGTCCAATGTTCAAAAGTGACCCGCCAATGAACGATGTTGCACACCTCTGGTCCAAGTCTTTTTACTTACCGGGCCCCGGAGCTCGCTAGACCACCTGCCAAGTGGAGTACCAACGACAAGCATAGATTTACGTTGCAATGGACCTTAGGGTCTGGTGAATCTATAAGCAGCAAGGTTACCTGGCACACGTGGCCGGAGACTTAGTAAAAGCTAGCATAGTTCACATTGCACCGAGTAATCTTATGACCAGCTGAAACTCGTGCCCGACCTCTACCTCCCCTAAATCCCCACGATAAAATAAGACCTTGTATCAAATCCTGCATGGTTGGAGGTACGGATAAATATAGCTGGCCCAAGTTTTTATGCATGTATGTATGTATGTTGACGTTTGTGAAATGTCTTGTAAATAACCACTGTTTTCATTAAAAGCGTAAGCTGGGTATGACATTAAACTGCACCTGAAAGTGAGGTTCCTGTTCTGGAGCTTTGGGAAGTGTTGAATACTCCTTCATTGCCATTACTCCTGGGTTTACTCTTGTTCGGGAACCATCTGTGGATTATAAAGACTTCCTTGAAAATTATTCGTATTGAATAGGAATATCTGAAACTATATAACTGCCAATTATACTTCCATAGATGTTCGACACATGCACTATCGAAAGTACTAAATGTTGTGCGACGGCATTACGTCATAATTTTTTTCCCTCGCTCAGAGATTATTTGTGAAATGAATTATCTTATCAGTTCATTGAGAGTCTGAAGAAAAAATGCGTAAAAAACAAAAATTCTTATACGCTTTCTTCTTGCTTTCGTATAAGACATTTTGAAAAAATTTAACTTTCAAATATTTTGGTGCAATAAAAATGTAACTGTTAACAAACAAAACATGTAACAAATTGCTTGGATTGTATTAAAGTTTTATTTATTATAAACTGTTTTTTGTATTTTTTCTTAAAAAAAACTATTCCTTTTTTTTTTTTTATCCTTTTCCGTTTGATATTTCGTTTTGTTTTTTGTAGTTTTTTGTTGTTGTTTTTTGTTTTTATAGTTGATATTTTTATTTGTCTCTCTTTTATTTTTTTGTTGCATTTTTTGCATTTCGTCGTTTTTTTCTTTTACTTTTTAAACCCATATTCTTCTTCTTCTTCTTTTGATTCCTTTCTTCTTCTTCTTCTTCTTCTTCTTCTTCTTCTTCTTCTTCTTCTTCTTCTTCCTTTCACCTTCTGCTTCTTCTTCTTTTGATTCCTTTCTTCTTCTTCTTCTTCTTCTTCTTCTTCTTCTTCTTCTTTTGATTCCTTTCTTCTTCTTCTTCTTCTTCATCTACTTCTTCTTTTGATTCCTTTCTTCTTCTTCTTCTTCTTCTTCTTCTTCTTCTTCTTCCTTTCACCTTCTGCTTCTTCTACTTCTTCTTTTGATTCCTTTCTTCTTCTTCTTCTTCTTCTTCTTCTTCTTCTTCTTCTTCTTTTCACCTTCTGCTTCTACTTCTTCTTTTGATTCCTTTCTTCTTCTTCTTCTTCTTCTTCTTCTTCTTCTTCTTCTTCTTCATTTCACCTTCTGCTTTTTCTTCTTCTTTTGATTCCATTCTTCTTCTTCTTCTTCTTCTTCTTCTTCTTCTTCTTTTGATTCCTTCCTTCTTCTTCTTCTTCTTCTTCTTCTTCATCTACTTCTTCTTTTGATTCCTTTCTTCTTCTTCTTCTTCTTCTTCCTTTCACCTTCTGCTTCTTCTACTTCTTCTTTTGATTCCTTTCTTCTTCTTCTTCTTCTTCTTCTTCTTCTTCTTCTTTTCACCTTCTGCTTCTACTTCTTCTTTTGATTCCTTTCTTCTTCTTCTTCTTCTTCTTCCTTTCACCTTCTGCTTCTTCTTCTTCTTTTGATTCCCTTCTTCTTCTTCTTCTTCTTCTTCTTCTTCTTCTTCTTCTTCTTCTTCTTCTTCTTCCTTTCACCTTCTGCTTCTTCTTCTTCTTTTGATTCCTTTCTTCTTCTTCTTCTACTTCTTCTTTTGATTCCTTTCTTCTTCTTCTTCTTCTTCTTCTTCTTCTTCTTCTTCTTCTTCTTCTTCTTCTTCTTCCTTTCACCTTCTGCTTCTTCTACTTCTTCTTTTGATTCCTTTCTTCTTCTTCTTCTTCTTCTTCTTCTTCTTCTTCTTCTTCTTCTTCTTCCTTTCACCTTCTGCTTCTACTTCTTCTTTTGATTCCTTTCTTCTTCTTCTTCTTCTTCTTCTTCTTCTTCTTCTTCCTTTCACCTTCTGCTTCTTCTTCTTCTTTTGATTCCATTCTTCTTCTTCTTCTTCTTCTTCTTCTTCTTCTTCTTCTTCCTTTCACCTTCTGCTTCTTCTTCTTCTTTTGATTCCCTTCTTCTTCTTCTTCTTCTTCTTCTTCTTTTGATTCCTTTCTTCTTCTTCTTCTTCTTCTTCTTCTTCTTCTGATTCCTTTCTTCTTCTTCTTCTTCTTCTTCTTCTTCTTCTTTTGATTCCTTTCTTCTTCTTCTTCTTCTTCCTTTCACCTTCTGCTTCTTCTACTTCTTCTTTTGATTCCTTTCTTCTTCTTCTTCTTCTTCCTTTCACCTTCTGCTTCTTCTTCTTCTTTTGATTCCTTTCTTCTTCTTCTTCTTCTTCTACTTCTTCTTTTGATTCCTTTCTTCTTCTTCTTCTTCTTCCTTTCACCTTCTGCTTCTTCTACTTCTTCTTTTGATCCCTTCTTCTTCTTCTTCTTCCTTTCACCTTCTGCTTCTTCTACTTCTTCTTTTGATTCCTTTCTTCTTCTTCTTCTTCTTCTTCTTCTTCTTCTTCTTCTTCTTCTTCTTCTTCTTCTTCTTCCTTTCACCTTCTGCTTCTTCTTCTTCTTTTGATTCCTTTCTTCTTCTTCTTCTTCTTCTTCTTCTTCTTCTTCTTCTTCTTCCTTTCACCTTCTTCTTCTTCTTCTTCTTCTTCCTTTCACCTTCTGCTTCTTCTTCTTCTTTTGATTCCTTTCTTCTTCTTCTTCTTCTTCTTCTTCTTCTTCTTCTTCTTCTTCTTCTGCTGCTGCTGCTGCTGCTGCTGCTGATTCCTTTCATCATCTTCTTCTTCTTCTTCTTTTGATTCATTTCATCTTCTAAAACATTTTGTAAAGTTTTTCTTATTGCTAAAATAATTCATAAAAAAGTAAATTCCGTTTTAACGTAACCTCCTGTTATTAGTTTTAATGTTTGATTGTATTTCGAGATTCGCATGAATTTTAGTAAATTATATTTGAATAAATTGTTGCTTAACATTTTAGTAGAGGAGTTTTTCGTGTACTGTAATGAAAAGATTGGTGCCGAAATTAATTAAAACAAGAAACACAAAATAAGTAACAAGAAGTTGAGTTAAAATAGACATTGTCTTTTTATGTATCATTTTGACAAAAAGCATTTATTTAGAAAATATGTTTCTGAATGAGAAATAATTTTTACGAGGCACGTAAAATTTTTCCTCATGGCTACATCTCGTATCGTCACATAGCTGCTGTAGGTAGGTTCGAGCTATACGTCCTGCTTTTGCCCGGCCATATGTGGGGGTCCATAGGAGTACATCACTTATGAGCTCGTCCCTGCTTCTCTAGCAGTGTCCTGCATGTCTGGTTCGTCTAACTTGGATAGTTTTCGTGATGGGAGGCAGGTGGCCGTATAGTTGGTGCCTTGTGGGTTGTTGCCGCCAGGACTTGTTCAATACTGCTCGCAACATTCTTGTGTAATTGCCGTCTAGCTTCTTCTCCAGCCGTTTAGTTAGCGTCCAGGTAGTGCATCCATACAGCAGTATCGATACAACCGCTGCCTGGAAGAAACAGCAGTTCATTTTATCGGTCAGGTCTGATTTCTATATGATCGATAGTCTATCGATAGCTGTCCATGCCTTCGTTAGCCGCATGTCGGTGTCCTTTTCAGTTGATGAGACACTGCTTCCTTGGTAGGTGAATTTGTCTACTAGTTTCAGAGAGGTTCCGTCTAGTGGGGTGATGTCGCCTGTTTGGTTATAGCACATATATTCCGTTTTATGCGCGTTAACATGGAGGCCAATGCCTGTGGTGGCTCGTTCCAAACTATGCAGTAGTGTTTCGGCTTGGTTGGGAGTATTTGCCAAGCTCTATTGGAGAGGGTCTCCATGGTGTAGGGTTGATGTACTGGACTCTGACACCCCTGTGACTGAGTTCGAAATCCAGTTATTGTATTATGTTCACTTCCAAACTAATACTCTGTAGACAATCCTAATCTCCTCGAAACGTCGAATCGTCTTTATGGCGCGTAGTAAAGACTCTGAAGACGAATTGCTGGTGTCAGCAGGTTTATTCACAGTAGAAAGGTGTAAAAAGTGAAATGAAGAAATACGTGGTGCCTTCAATAAGTCACAAGACTTATTTTGTACAGGCATTTAAAAGTGTCGTAGACTCTTGAAAATTCATTATGTTATTGCTATACATCTTATGAGGTGACTGACCAATTTTTATGATTTCAGGTTCAAAAGAACAGCAGCAATTGGAACATACCCTACTAAAGCCTGATTGTCACAGCTGGTGAGTTTCAAAAATGTAATCTGGATGTGAGGAAGAACGATATGCAATAAAATTCTGTTTTAAACTTGGAAAAATGCCATAGAAACATATGGAATGTTTCAGACTGCTTTTGGAGCATCTTGCATGAATCGAGCATCAGTTTTTGAGTGGCATAAGAGATTCAAGGAAGGCAGGGAGTCTGTGAGGGATGATGAGAGGTATGGGAGGAGTAAGGAAGTCAGAATATCAGAGTTGATTGGCCAAACAGTTAGGGTTAGGGTTACTATGTTGAGGTTTTAAGGGAGTTCGGGAAGATATTCTTTGGGAAAAGGCCAGCACTGTTCAAATCAGGTCAGTGGCATTTCCACCAGGACAATACACCAGTCCACAACTCCATCTTTGTCACAGACTATTTAACCAAGATGGGCATCAAGACAGTTCCTCAGTCTCCCTATAGTCCAAACCTTGCTCCCTGTGACTTTTGGTTATTCCCTAAGCTCAGAGGCTGTCGTTATAAGACAACTGAGGAGATGAAAGAGGCTGTGACGAAGGTCATTGACACACTCACACAAGAAGACTTCCATGGGGCCTTCCAGAAGTTGTTGGAACGATACAACAAGTGCATTGCAGCTGGAGGAGATTACTTTGAAGGGGACTAGAGTTTCATGTGTGTACTATCAATAAAAGTGCCCATACGAAAAAAGTCTGAAAACTTATTTAATGATCCTCGTACATTTAAAAATAAGTTTGAAAGGGAAGAATGAAACAAATAAATGGGCCTGTTGTGAGCTTAATTTGAGTTTTAATAACTAACAAGGACAATGTCGCGGGAGCTGACAGAGTTACACAGTAATAATACTAACGTGAATTATCTGTCACAGTATAGTCTGAGGGTCTTAAATACAGAGACGTAATTAAGGAGGGAATAAAGTGGTAGTTATTGAATTTATTGTAACAGAGAGTCGAGATTCAGAGCTGGGCGAGGCCAGATGAATTTGTGAGCTACAGGGAGGATGTGTCATTCACAGATGTCAAAATAAAATTCCCAGATAGGAAATGGAACTAGGGAGGTGAATGACGTCATCCCTGAAAGCGTGGGCTGAGGATTTTGGGATTTGAGAAAAAGCAGTTAGTTGAGTTCTTGCCAGTGAGGAAGAAGGTTGACTTTCGGGGCTCGCCGAGACCAGACCAGTAGTTTGCGGCTTGGTGCCGCACGTGGTGGTGGTGGTGGGTGGGGGCAGATGGAAAAGTCATCATAGAAAGATTGTGCCTCTCTCTCCTCATATCGAATTACCATTAACTCAAAGGTAATAAAAAGTTTCGTACTTGAACCAATTTCGTGAATGTCGTGTATTTCGGATTCCTATATATGTTTATGAACATTTTATGAACATTATGTCTATTTCACATATCCGTATCATGGGTATGTTATAATGTTACAATTGTATAATGTTCACTTCCAAACGAATACTCTGTAGACAATCCTAATCTCCTCGAAACGTCGAATCGTCTTTATGGCGCGTAGTAAAGACTCAGAAGACGAATTGCTGGTGTCAACAGGTTTATTCACAGTAGAAAGGTGTACAAATTAAAATGAAGATATACATTTAAAAATAAGTTTGAAAGGAAAGAATGGAACAAATAGATGGTCCCGTTGTCGGCTTAATTTGGGTTTTAATAACTAACAAGGACAATGTCGCGGGAGCTGACAGAGTTACACAGTAATAATACTAACGTGAATTATCTTTCACAGTATAGTCTGAGGGTCTTAAATACAGAGACGTAGCTAAGGAGGCAATAAAGTGGTAGTTACTGAATTTAAAATAACAGAAAATTAAATTAGGGAGAAATTTTACTGACACGAGATAGACAAAATGTTTTAAGGCCCAAGCGTATTTACAGGGAATTATCCACACGTGGTAATACAGAAAAGAGTAATCTCATCATCATCATCATCATGTCATGCCACAGGCACAGATATCCCTGACCCTATCTCGCCACTTCTCCCTAGCGTTCATCGCCTCTGGCAGGTCTTCAGGGCTACATCCCGTATCCGCACATTGCTGCTGTATGTATGTTCTAGCTGGTTGTCCTGCTTTTGCTCGGCCATATGTGGTGGTCCATAGGAGTACATCACTTATGAGCTCGTCCCTGCTTCTCCAGCAGTGTCCTTCATGTCTGGTTCGTCTAACTTGGATAGTTTTCGTGATGGGAGGCAGGTGGCCGTATAGTTGGTGCCTTGTTGAGTGTTGCCACCAGGACTTGTTTAATATTGCTCGCAACATTCTTGTATAATTGCCGTCTAGCTTCTTCTCCAGCCGTTTAGTTAGCGTCCAGGTAGTGCATCCATACAGCAGTATCGATACGACCGCTGTCTGGAAGAAACTGCGTTTCATTTTATCGGTCAGGTCTGACTTTCTAAATATTCATAAAAGAAAGTCGTAGTTATAAATTTTGAGATAAAATTGTGGTGACACTAATATAAAATAACTTGTATAAAATCTCTAACCGCTTTGGTCCTTATTGTAAAGTTAACTCGAATTGGGTGAAATCTACGTCTTGACTCGTTGAAATCTGTCAGGATAATTACTAAACAGGAATCCCCTAGACTGGCGATAATTTAAGACTCAGTCCGACTGCTAAAAAAAGGGATGTTAAAAGGATATAACTCATAAGGTATCTTAAGCTATTATGTGTAATACTACGCCATTATACACACACACACACACATAAATATATATATATATATATATATATATATTGTCATACACAGACTGTTTCGTTGTATCACAACTCATCAGTGTGACAAGACATACGAGACACTTCAAGCTGGGATCAAAACCCGCCTAACTTTACGTCAGACCGATACCATACCTTTCAGCCACGAACAGACCCAATGCAACCTTGGGAATTTAACGTATATGTATTAAGTTTCGTTTGTTTACATTTTACGCCATCGAATACAGAAGTGCTCAATTCGTTCGATAAGTTTTGTTTTACACGAGTGGCAATCGTTAATTCATTCGCCAAAGAGCTCAACCCCATTTCGTTATATCACAATTCTTCAGTGTGGCTAGACACGCGAGACGCTTCAAGCTGGAATCGAAACCCGAATTTGAATAAAGACTAAATTTCATTCAAAATAAATTTGTTAACTAAAGATAAGTATGATATTAACGTCAGTGTTTATCGCTACGTTTTCCTAAATAAATAAAAGGACAGATTTTCTTTTTCTTAAAATCAAATTGGTTATTTTAACAAGATTTAATTCGACACTTAATTTCACCCAATCAGGATGACCTATCCTATTCATCCCGGACCTTCATTTCCGGCCAGCAAATTGGGTAAGCTGCCAAACACACTCTCTTTAGCTGGACAACGCCGCCCAGTGCAGACGTCTCACTGCGGCTCTAGAATAGCAGTAGCAGCAGCATGGACACACGAGGGAACCCATCTAATTTTTGGATTCCTTGCAAGGAATCCCAGTTGAATATAAATTAGATACGTTCAACATGCCTCGCACAAGCACAACTTTATGTCACTCCCAAAATTGGCTATGTGAACGCGATGCTTTTATTCCGCAAACGACACCTAGCTCTCAATTCACCTCCGGGCCACCTTAATGGAGACAACGCAAACTCTCCACCAGACGCACACAATTCACGGTGACTCTAAAGCTTCAATTCCTCCAAACCAACATGGCTTTCGTTAAACTACAACGAACACAATCCCTCGCTCGTCCGACGACACACGCTGCCATCTCAACCTTCTCAACTTCTCATAACGCCATTTTATCCCAAAAACATAACCTCTCCACGAGTCTTGCAGCACAAACACAAAGTACATTTTCCATGCTGCAAATAAAAACTTATTCCTAAAAACACCTTTCGACCTTCGGCCTCTTATCTTCTTCATCATCCTCCTTTTATTTCTCCCAACCTAGCGAGGGAATAACAACACTTAGCGAGGAAACAACTCAACGTAAACACCCACGCACGTTACAACCTATCCTCCCTAACAACAAACTTTCCCCCTCACTAAACAATAATAGCCATTTCATATTTATTGGCGTCAGTGTTTATCGCTACGTTTTCCTTAATAAATAAAAAGACCGATTTACTTTTTCTTAAAATCAAATAGTTTAATTTATTAACAAGATTTTAGCTGTTGAAGGTTCGGGAAGCATTGTTAATTTTTTTCTTTTTAGATATTTTTTAGTATTTATTAGCGTCAGTGTTTATCGCTACGTTTTCCTAAATAAATAAAAAGACCGATTTACTTTTTCTTAAAATCAAATAGTTTAATTTATTAACAAGATTTTAGCTGTTGAAGGTTCTGGAAGCGTTGTTAATCTTTTTTCTTTTTAGATATTTTTTAGTATTTATTAGCGTCAGTGTTTATCGCTACGTTTTCCTTAATAAATAAAAAGACCGATTTACTTTTTCTTAAAATCAAATAGTTTAATTTATTAACAAGATTTTAGCTGTTGAAGGTTCTGGAAGCGTTGTTAATCTTTTTTCTTTTTAGATATTTTTTAGTATTTATTAGCGTCAGTGTTTATCGCTACGTTTTCCTTAATAAATAAAAAGACCGATTTACTTTTTCTTAAAATCAAATAGTTTAATTTATTAACAAGATTTTAGCTGTTGAAGGTTCTGGAAGCATTGTTAATCTTTTTTCTTTTTAGATATTTTTTAGTATTTATTAGCGTCAGTGTTTATCGCTACGTTTTCCTTAATAAATAAAAAGACAGATTTACTTTTTCTTAAAATCAAATAGTTTAATTTATTAAGAAGGTTCAGAAAGCATTGTTCATTTTTTTTTTTTTCGTTTTAGTTACATAAGTATAAATGACCCGAGACGATGATATTACATCCTATTTGAACACCAACTTCAAGCACATAACTTTTTATTCCTTCCCTTTATTTATTTATTTATTCATTTTATTTAAACGAGTAAAAATCCATTGAAAGAATATTCTTATAAAATATTTTCTCTCCATTGTGTGATGGAATGGGGCTTCAGAATATTTGGTCGTTGTTTGTTTGGTTTGTGTTGTCTTGTCTATTTTGTGTTGTTTTTTGTTTTGTCTTGTTTTTGTTTTTGCTTTTTTTTTTTTGTTTTTTTGTTTTTTTATTATTTTTTTAATTTGACTCCGTCATTTTCTTCTTACCCCATCATAATTTGCTGGCGTTTTCTGATCTGTGAAGGCTGCAAAGGAAGAAAATGGAAGAAAGAAAAGAGGCGGAAAGAGAAGATATCTTTTCATTTCCAACTTTATTTCGTTACGGTTTTCGCACGGCTGCATTGTAGTGATAAATGTCTTCCTGGACTATTTGAGTACAGTCGTTTCTTCCAAACAAGGTGTTGAAATACACCAGTCGTCTCCAGTGGTTAATAACTCCAAATACAGTGTAATCATGTCCAGTTGTGTTTTTATGTTGCCTGTCTCAGCATGTCGGCTTGCTAGTAACAGACCCAACTCGCATGCGAAGCCCCCGGGGATTTGGCAAAAAAAGGCGTGCTACCTTGCTAGCAGCTAAGCGGAAAAATATCTTTTCGGTCTGAAAGGTCCACCTGAAGTGAGAGCGAATCCCTCCTTTTCGCAGGGACGCTTGCTTTATTCGCGAATGTGTCGCTCAGCTTCCTGTCAGGGGCTTCTGGGAGTTTCTGAATCTTTTTTAATTAATTTTATTTAATTTATTCTAGTTACTCCCATAATACATTCCACCCAGAGTAGTGAAGCTACGACCAGGACGCATTAGCGGGAGAGATAGCCTCTTATACGGTGTATGTTTGTGTGTGTGTGAGTCGTTTGCTGTGTTGTTTTTGTCAATTTTCATAAAAATGGATTTGGCGTTAAATAACCTACTAAGGTTGATATGCCATAAAAGCCAAACAACCAACCAAACTTTCAATTGAAGCAGATTCCTCATCACCAGCCGATGTCTCTATGAAAAAATATTTTTCTTCTTTCTTTATAAATTTGAATGGCCCTGAATATGGAGTTTCCAAAAGGTTTCGTATTCTGTCATAAATGTGTTGCTGTTTTCAGTTCTTTGGGTACGAAGAATTTTCGGTTTGTATGCAGCTGTCCCCCTGAAAGGAGGGTTACATCAAGCTCTAGCATCTCCTTGGAAATTTTTCATGTCATCTTTTGTCAGGTTGGGATATTCCAGATCAATAATTGGCTTCAGAAGTAGTAATTGGGTCCTTTTGACAGCAAGAGCGAGGGAGAAACCTTGCTCATAAGGCATATTCCTAATACCAAGCAAGATGATTGTTAATGCGTCAAACCAGCTCTGCTTTCTCGTCACGATCGCTGTTTTCTGGGTGCGGTGTAGCCTTTCAATCATTCCATTAGGCCAGGTCTATAAACAATTCACTTTCAAACTAGCTTCCTCGATCTGTGATGATATGCAGTCGTGCGGAGTCTGCGGCTAGTTCTTTAAACAATTCACTTTCAAACTAGCTTCCTCGATATGTGACAACTTGAAATGGGACTCCAAAGCGCAAGACCCATGTATTCAAGAATGCTAATGCGATGGTAATGACAGAAGTGTCTTGCAAGGGTGTAGCTTCTACCCATTTTGTTGCTCTGTCAATGCACGTTAGTACATATCTAGCTTGTGATATGTATACACCGTCATAAATAGTGATTGGAAGTAGTGTCTATATGCACAGTTTCAAATCTTTCAGGTGGTAGGGAGAATGCTGCAGTTTCCGTTTTGGTGTGTCTGTGGCATCGTAGAAAACCCTTGACCCAAGATGATATATTTCTTTCCATTTCTGGCCAGAAGCATCTAGCTTTTATTCATTTTACTGTAGGCGTAGGTCCTGGGTGCGAGATGTCGTGAAATATGTCGAAGATCATCCTGGGAGTGGACGTCGATAGATCGCACCAAATAGATGACCCTTGCATCTGATAAGGTTTAAGTTGACTTCTGTATGTATCGATTTCTTCATCTTTTTTTTTTTTTGTACTTCACTGATCGCGGGTAGATCTCAGGATTCGACGGTCAACGAACTTGTGGGTTGAGACAAACAAACAGCGGTAATGTTTTTTCTCCTCTAACGTACTGTACGTCAGTTTCATATTCTATCATAATTAACAAGTATCTTTGTTTTTCATCTAACTTCATTGTTTATTTATTTGTTTGTTTGGTTTTGGAATGCTAGGGAAAGTGTGATCTGAGAATAAGGGGACATATCTATCTTCAATCTGTGGCTTGAAATGCAAAACTGCCTGATATACTGCTAAGAGTTCTTGCGTCACATAAACCATCAATTCTCCGTGATGTTTTTGACAAAGATATCTGCAAGTTATTTTGTACAACAATAAGTCATGATCTGTATTTAGTTGCCATATTGGTAAAGGCTGAAAATGCTGTTTCGCATAAGTTATTGCTCAAGGTGTGCAGCATTTTGACCGTCTTTTGAGAGAACAATGGATACTTAGAAGCCACGCCAAGTCGAAATTTGGGGAGTGGTTCCTTTTTAAACTGAATTTTTAAAGATATTCACAAGAAACAAATAATACGATTTTGCAATGCTATCACTAATTAAATTGAACAAATTTTCAAGACGCCTTCGCAGCGTGTGTGGACCTCTGCTGTTGATGTTGCGGACACAAATTAGTTTGCGGACCATAGTTTGAAAACCACTGAACTTATTTGGGGTTAATATTAATGCCTGATATACTGCTATGAGTTCTCTATCAAAGGTGGAATATTTCCGCTAGTTTTCAGATAATTTTTCTGAATAAAACCCATGGGAACTAGATCACCATTTATTATCTGATGCAGTGCCGCACCTACCGCATAGTTAGAGCTATCCGTAACAAGATGGTATTATATGGCCTCTGGATAAGGGTTCGTGTCAAAGGAATTACTTTGGCAAGAATGTCTTTAACAGTTACAAATGCTTACTTTTCAACCGGGCTTAATTCCAGTGATTTTGCAGCTGAATTTTGTTTGTTGGCTTCTGTTAGAGGCTGAAACACATTTGCAAATTGTGGTATTAGTTTCATATAAGATTTTATCATTCCAGGGAATCGACGCAGGGATCTAATATCTATGGGTTCAGGAACATTTTTAATGTTTTCGATTATCCGTTTTGGTGAAATTTAGGCTGATTTTTCTCACTATGTAGGTATATATATATATATATATATACATATAGTATTCTTTGGTCCAGTTAAACCAGAGTTGGGAGTAATTCCATCAAGACAAGAAATTGTTCATGAGTGAATATTTAAATTTTCCTGGTAAAGAGCTCAATGTACCAATAATACAGAGCAATAAATTCTTTAAGAAAAACAACAAAACCGGTCACATAGGATTATAAATTTATTTCCATCCTGTTACGCATTTTTGAAATTTTCAAAAATGCGTAACAGGATGGAAATAAATTTATAATCCTATGTGACCGGTTTTGTTGTTTTTCTTAAAGTATATATATATATATGTTGTGTTCTGGTTAGTGAACGCTTGTAATATTAAATAAAGGACAAACCACGATACGAGAGGAAATAGAGATATATTCTCAGGGAAAAGTATATACAATAGAGAGACTATTAGTAGACAAGAACATAGGATAAGTGAATACAGAATAAAGATATAGTCCAACGATAGTATTGGCTTCCGTTATTACAGTAGCAAGTAAGGGGATCTAGTGCGATCTCCAGTCTCCAACGCTCTAATACTATTCCTATAAGAAGATGCGGTATTTGTTCCACACTCCACCAAACGTGAAAGTGTGGCACAAGGCCTTTTTTTGGTGGGTCCGAGCACAGGGCCGTAGCACACACACGACCGGCATTTCCAAAAAATGCCTACGGCCAAGTCGGCATTCCCCTTATTAGGGGCGCCTTAGGGACCGGATGATCAACCCCCACTTAAAGGGATAATAGCCTGGGGGGAAGGCCCCCTGAGACCGGAGGAAAAATCCAGCTACCGAGACACACCCGGCCAGATCTGCGCCGAAGCTAGTCCGGCCGGCCGAAGTGCGACCCGACAACTGAATGCAGCTTCTATTGTTGTATATTGACCTTCGACCCGGCCAAACATGCCATTCCAAAGTGATGCACAGGAAGGAGGTGACACGTTCCGATGGCAGTTATGAGAAAAATTCGCGTAGGCTGGCTTGGCTGACGAAATGGTACAAGGTAAAAAATCCCATGGTACACTCATAGACTGATGCACCGGAAGAGAGTGACCTCTGAACTACATGACAGTTATTTCCGCTTGATGACGATCAAACATACCATTCCAAAGATTGAGTGGGCGATTGAGTGGGCGATTGAACTATTATATAACTCGGTGAAGACAGGAAGTCAGTGAGTTGGAGAAAGATGTGGTAGGGAAAACCACCAACCAGCAGAAGGGGCCCCTCGGGACTCCCGATGGAGTTTGGGGACCAGACCAGTTGGTGATAAGATGCAGTAGAAAAAGCCAGCAGAGTGGGCCCTGGGCCTCCGGTTGAGCATTAGGAGAACGAGAACGACACACGGCTATGTCCGGAGGGGCTGGTGAGGTCAATATGTTGCAGTCTTTGTTCGGTCTCCAACTCCCTCTCACACGCAAACCTTACAATAAAGTGAGAGGTATATTTTTTAAAGAAATCTTCTCTCGTCTGTTATTATTGCGTCAGTATGTATTCAGCATATATATGAATATATGTATTATGGGTTTGTATACTTAATCAAGGTCATGGCTATACAACACTATGAGAAGATGCACTTCACCTTCTCGTCAGCCCTGCTATATATGGCAGATGGACTAGTTCATTGTGTGGAAAAGGTGGGTGATACCCAACAATATATATATAATCCGAGGAGAAAATCTAAGGGTAAGGAGTATTCAATTTTAGTGCCCAATGACAACGGCTATCGACGTATAATTAATTTGGGATTAAAAATACTCAACGTGCTGAGCCAAAAAATTCTTTTTATATAAAAATAAAAATAAGAAAATTACTTCTTTGGTGTCATTACAAATTTATTTCTGGTCGAATGACCGTCATCAGGTGTTACGAAAATTGTAACATCTGATGATGGCCATCCGACCAGAAATGAATTTATAATGACACCAAAGAAGTAATTTTCTTATTTTTACTTTTTTATAAAAGGAATATATATATATATATATATATATATATATATATATATATATATATATATATATTGTGTGGCGGGGTATCTTACCGTCGCATAAAGAAACTACCAACAAAATACCGCCTAATCTCTATGGATTACTTTTCTTTAAATTAGCCCTAATGATGAACATGAAAAAACGCTATGTGCAAACAAAAAATTGATTTGGTTTGGTTTCTTTGTTTAATGGCATATCAACCTTTGTAGGTTATTTAATGCCAAAGCCATTCTCCTAGAAGAACAGTAGTGGTACTATTTAATCCATAGCTGGGAGGATAAGGGGGTTCATACCTTTCACAAGGGTACTTATCCCAAAGTGAACGTAATAGCGCGACTGGAGTTCGAACACGCTTACTATGATTTCGCAGTCGATCGCTTTAGCCATTACACCACGAGCACACAACACACAAACAAACAAACAAACAAAAAATTAATTCCCTTTGTAACGCTAAGCTTTTCGTAATACGATCATTTTCAAACACAACTGGGAAGTTTTTGAATCGCTGAAAAAGATACTGATATTATCATTCTATTTTTCATATGTTAACGTGTTTGTATTCATCATACGTCAACGTGTTTATAGTTATCATAAGTTAACATGTTTATATTGATTAAATGTTAACGTGTTTATATTCATCGTGATGTTTATTTGTCGTGGCGTTATATAAATATGTTAAAAGTGCTCGAGAAATCTTTTATAACCAAAAATTCTTGAAGTGAATTCTTTTTTAATTTTTGTCGATATGAACTCTACTTCAGTGGTTTTCAAATTTTTGGAGCGGGGATACCTTTCTTTTTAAGGGTCTATATTGTAGACTCCTGCATTAATAAAAATGAAATCTCGTGGATCCCTATATGAATAAAAATGATATCTCGTGGAACCCCATATAAATAAAAATGAAATCTTGTGGACCTCCGTATAAATAAAAATGTAACATCGCAGACCCCTATATAAATAAAAATGAAATCTCGTGGAACCCCATATAAATAAAAATGAAATCTGGTGGACCTCCGTATAAATAAAAGTGTAATATCGTGGACCCCGATATGAAAAAACAAAAAATGAAATCTCGTCGAACCCCATATAAATAAAAAGGAAATCTCGTGGACCTCCGTATAAATAAAAACGTAATATCGTGGATTCCTATATGAAAAAAAAAATGAAATCTCGTCGAACCCCATATAAATAAAAATGAAATCTCGTTGACCTTCATGTAAATAAAAATGTAATATCGTGGACCCCTATATAAATAAAAATGAAATCTCATGGAACCCCATATAAATATAAATGATATTTATCAAAGATATACAATGAAAATCCCATCCTATATTTGCCCTAAGTAATGACAGTCAGTTTAGTGGTTTTAAAAACTTTTGGAGCCGGGACCTGTTTCCATTACAGGGTTTATTTCATGAATCTCTGTATTGATAAAAATGAAATCTATCAAAATTATTGAATGAAAATCACGTCGAATATTTGCTCTTAGTAATGTCTGTAAAGTAATTAAAGTCGGCGCTCTTTGTCGAGAGTGACCCGAAGGCTTACTTTTCAATAGCTTTTATACCGAGGTGTAGAAGAGGGCGCTACTCCATTCCCTAGATTGGTCCACTTTACCCTTGATCCTCACCTTATAGTGTCGAGTGCTTAGCAATGCAGCGTCAAATACCATTTTTGAGTCTTTGGTATGACTCGATGTGGGACTGAACCCCGTCCTCCCGGACCATTGGCTAACACTCTACTCATTAAGCCAATGCAATGAGAGCGATGTGTTTGTCTTGCGTAACATAAACCATCAATTCTCCGTGATGTTTTTGACAAAGATATCTTCAAGTTATTTTGTACAACAATAAGTCATGATCTGTATTTAGTTGTCATATTGGTAAAGGCTGAAAATGCTGTTTCGCATAAGTTATTGCTCAAGGTGTGCAGCATTTTGACCGTCTTTTGAGAGAACAATGGATACTTAGAAGCCACGCCAAGTCGAAATTTGGGGAGTGGTTCCTTTTTAAACTGAATTTTTAAAGATATTCACAAGAAACAAATAATACGATTTTGCAATGCTATCACTAATTGAATTGAACAAATTTTCAAGACGCCTTCGCAGCGTGTGTGGACCTCAGCTGTTGATGTTGCGGACGCAACTTAGTTTGCGGACCATAGTTTGAAAACCACTGAACTATTTGACATTAATGTTCTACTAATCAAGCTATGTGTACGTGACGGTGTCTAGGCCCAGTCGGCTGTGGGTGTAGAATACACCGACTGCATCTCTATAGAGGGGTAAGACTTCACCAACGAGTGTCCTGTAAACAATAAATGATGAGGTTCCTGTAATGCAGAAACTTTGTGCAATGCGGAATACCCCTTCATTGCCATCGCACCCAGGTCTACTCTGTCCCGGAGTGGTAGCACCTGATAGGGACCTATCAGTGAGTCAAATAAAACTAAACTGCGTACTTATCCTCAACTGAATTGTTTGAAATTAACTTTTGACATTTATTTACTATCTATTGGTCAAATCAAATGATTTAACATGCTTGATTCAATTTAACAGTGTTCAAACAAATAATTAATGTTATACTGAACAACTAGTATCAAATTGCAACGCTTGAAACAATAAAACAATTAATGTTAAATAGCAATACTTGAAACCATTAAAATATGTGAAAATAAAACAATTAATGTTAGATAGCAATACTTGAAACCATTAAAATATGTGAAAATAAAACAATTATTGTTAAATACTTGAAACTATTAAAATGTGTGAAAATAAAACAATTAATGTTAGATAGCAATACTTGAAACCATTAAAATATGTGAAAATAAAACAATTAATGTTAAATAGCAATACTTGAAACCATTAAAATGTGTGAAAATGAAACAATTGATGTTAAATAGCAATACTTGAAACCATTAAAATATGTGAAATAAAACAATTAATGTTAGATAGCAATACTTGAAACCATTAAAACATGTTAAAATAAAACAATTAATGCTAGATAGCAATACTTGAAACCATTAAAATGTGTGAAAATAAAACAAGTTACCAGCTAACTATTCACTTACAAGTGTAAATATTTTTGGCATTAAATAGCCATTTAAATTTGGTATACCATTAAAGGAAGTTGTGATTTTTAACGCTAAAAATTCTATGAAATATTAATCATTTGTTTGAACACAGTTAAATGGGTGAATACACGGACAAGATTTGGCATTAAATAACCATTAAAGGTGGATATGCCATTAAAACAAATAGCTTAACCAGACTACATCATACCATATAAAGTTGCATATAATGCGTCTTTCTTAGAAACCAATATTTCATATCATATATATATAATGAAGAGATACTCTATGTTTCCTAAAGCATAAGAACTGGAGACTCACCATCATATTTACCTTCATTTTATACCAAGAACACTCGTGGGAGGGGGTCGTACCCTTCTGCAGCGATGCAGTCGGTACATTTTACAGTATCAGCCGACAAGGAGCACGTGATATGCAAGTATATATATATATATATATATATATATATATATCTTTAAGAAAAAAAAACCCGGTCACATTAGGATTATAAATTTATTTCCATCCTGTTATGTGTTTTTGATATAAATCAAAAACACCAAAAAAAAATTAACAGGACTTCTTCAGATCTTATGGATAAAATAATTCAGAATAGACACAGGAAAGAAGGGGATAGAAGAGGGGTGAAGGGTTTTCTCCTCATTTAGCCCACTTCAGGTTTTTTTTATTTTATTGCCGGTTAGAATTATTGTAAATTAATTTTTTAATTTTTATTCTTAAAAATCTAAATACATTTCGACTTAAAACCCCAGATTTAATACTAATTTAGATAAAATAACTTTATTTAATAACTTTACGTAAGGATACAGTAATACTTATATTGAATTTAATTCAAAATTTAGAATTAAAATTTTTAATTTCAATTTGATTTTTAGTTACCGCTCCATTGAAGTATACGTATACATCATATGGTTTCTTCTTTTTTATTTTATTCTATTTTTATTCATTTACCTTAAATCTCAATTTAATCCTATGTTTTTTTTTATTTAAGCATTATCTATGATAATTTTTCTATAGTTTAAATTTATTCCAATTTCTACATCTAGCTATTAATTCATATCTCTTATTTAACAATTTTTCAGGGTCTGGGTATATATATATATATATATATATGTGTGTGTGTGTGTGTGTGTGTGTGTGTGTGTGTGTGTGTGTAATTCTTGTGTCTTTTGTATATTTTATTTTATTTAGATCTGCGTAAAGTTTATAGATATCAAGCCCACGTTTCGAGATGTCAGTATTTCTTAACTGAGTCACCTTAAGAAAAAAAGAAAATAATCGCATTTGTATTAAAGACAGGAGATTTTTTTTTTCAAGTGACGTTATTGAACAATTTGGAGTCGAGTATGCGTCAAAATGTGTCCTCCGTAGAATTTGGTGGTCAGTCAAGGAGTGTCCAGTATCCGGATTAAAATTTTCTTATGTAGGGGTCACACCTATCTATTAGGATTGAATGTTGCGATAAGAATAATTAAAACGCCTCGTAGAATAAAATCCCGGCCAAAAACCTGATGTCAATTAACAAAAAAAAAAAAAGAGGAAAATAAAAAATAACTCGTCATCTAGTGGATTTTGCAATTACAGAAGACCACAGAGTAAAAATAACAGAAAAAAAATACTTAGACCTTGCAAGAGTATTAAAAGGGATGTAGAACATGAGAGTAAAAGTAATACCAATTGTAGTTAGTGCGCTTGGAACGGTCTCTAAGGGCTTCGAGAAGGGACTTGAAGAACAAGAAATCTGTGAAAGAATCGAGGCCATCCAATCTACAGCATAGCTTAGATCGGCCAGAATACTGAGAAGATTTCTAGAGATCTGAGAAGACTTACCCTCACTCAGATTCCAGGAAAAGACCACCAGAATACTGAGAAGAGTCCTGGAGATCTGAGAAGACTTGCCCTCACTCAGATTCCAGGAAAAGACCACCAGAATACTGAGAAGAGTCCTGGAGATCTGAGAAGACTTGCCCTCACTTAGATTCCAGGGAAACACCACCAGAATACTGAGAAGAGTCCTGGAGATCTGAGAAGACTTGCCGTCACTTAGATTCCAGGGAAACACCACCAGAATACTGAGAAGAGTCCTGGAGATCTGAGAAGACTTGCCCTCACTCAGATTCCAGGGAAAGACCACCAGAATACTGAGAAGAGTCCTGGAGATCTGAGAAGACTTGCCCTCACTCAGATTCCAGGGAAACACCACCAGAATACTGAGAAGAGTCCTGGAGATCTGAGAAGACTTGCCGTCACTTAGATTCCAGGGAAACACCACCAGAATACTGAGAAGAGTCCTGGAGATCTGAGAAGACTTGCCCTCACTCAGATTCCAGGGAAACACCACCAGAATACTGAGAAGAGTCCTGGAGATCTGAGAAGACTTGCCCTCGCTCAGATTCCAGGAAAAGACCACCAGAATACTGAGAAGAGTCCTGGAGATCTGAGAGGACTTGCCGTCACTCAGATTCCAGGGAAAGAACACCAGAATACTGAGAAGAGTCCTGGAGATCTGAGAGGACATGCTGTCACTCGGATTCCAAAGAAATACCACCAGCTACCGCTGGTGTGAAAAAATCAAAAAATCAAAATGTGGAGACTGTTATGAAACACTTTATCCTTTAATAAACGAATACTGCAAACTGGCATTTAAAAAAAAGCACAGAACAAGACACGACTGGGTAGCAAAAGGGATCTACTTGGAATTGTGCAAGAGATTAAAATCTAACCATTCTAAAAAATGGTATATGCACAAACCAGAATCCGCCCAAAAAAATGAGACGTATGAAATTCTCTTGGATTTTGAGAGACAAACGGATTATCCAATTCCGGCTCGAAGACCAGACAGAGTTTTAATTAACAAAAAGAAAAAAACTTATGTAATGAACTTCGCTATTCAAGCTGACAACAGAGTGAAAATAAAGGAAGGGCAAAGACTTATATTTCAAAATATGATCACAATTTTAGCATTCTACCGGAAACTGACTTACATCAATATATTAAACAATGTAAATCGGCAAGAGTGACCAGGCAAATATTCCGGAATCAATAGAGAGCGTGGCACCCACAAATCCACACATTTCTTTAACGAGGAGGCGAACTTGCCTTTAAGTAAAGAACATTGGTTTGTTAGATGGGTGAGCGGTTTGATAATCCTTGGTAGGTTTGTTTGTTTGTTTTGTTTTTTCTTGTATAGAAAGCAGATGAATAATACAGTTCTCCAATAAAAAATGTATCTTCACAATCATTTTAAACAGGTAAACACTTCATACCTAGTTGCAATAGCTATGGTTTAAGAGCCAATGTATAAATAAAGTTCACAAACATTTTAAATTGATAAACACTTTATAATTAGTTGCGAAATCAATATTTTAAAAGATAATGTATTAATAAATTTCACAGTCACTTTAAACAGGTAAACACTTCATACTTAGTAGCAATATCAATTTTTAAGAGCCAATGAATCAATAAAGTTCACTATCATTTCAAACAGGTAAACACTTCATACTTAATTGCAGTATCGATGTTTTAAGAGACAATGTATTAATAAAGTTCACAATTATTTTAAACAGGTAAACACTTCATACTTAGTTGCAATATCAATGTTTTAAGAGCCAATGTATAATAAAGTTCACAATTATTTTAAACAGGTAAACACTTCATACTTAGTTGCAATAACAATGTTTTAAGAGCCAATGTATCAATAAAGTTCACAATTATTTTAAACAGGTACTATTTACCAACCCCTCCGCTCGAGCAGGATATGACACAAGGTCAGTTTTTAAGCGGAGTTTAACAGGTTTGAATTCAGAGTTTTCCTTCTCCTAGACTAGTTGCCTAGCCAAGGCTGAAGAACCTAGTCTGTCCTACTATTTACCCATAGCTGGAGGGAGAATAATTGGATTCATACCTTTCCCAAGGGTATTAGTGCTAAGTGAAATGCTATCAGTATCGTCCAGGATTTGAACTCGTATCGCCGTGTTCATTTCCTACGGCGATAACGACTACACCATTATTTTAAACAGGTAAACACTTCATACTTAGTTGCAATAACAATGTTTTCGAGCTTATCTATCAAACAAATTTCATGTTTTAAACGGGTAAACGTTTCATGATTAGTTACAATATCAATATTTTAAAAGCTAATGTCCTCTTTCTTTCTTTCTTTCTTTCTTTCTTTTCATGTGGTAGTTAATTGAGCGTGTCTTATAGATATTTATAAACAAGACTTAGCATTAACCAACCCAAAACTGTTGATATGTCATGAAGCCAAACAACCTCCCCTAACAGTTACATCATTTCAATTATAAGAGAGAGAGAGAGAGAGAGAGAGAGAGAGAGAGAGAGAGAGAGAGAGAGAAGAACAAAGACTGAGTAGGCAGACAGAGAAACAGACAAGAAGAGAGAAACGTAGGCATAAAGAGATAAAGAGACTGGAAGACGGATATATACATATATATATATATATATATATATATATATATATAGAGAGAGAGAGAGAGAAGACAGAAACAGAGATAGAGAGAAATAGATAGACAGAGAGAGAGTGAGAGAGATGGGGGAGGGATAAATAAACAGATAGATATATATAGAGAGAGATAAGACAGAGACAGAGACAGATAGATAGATAGATAGATAGAGAGAGAGAGAGAGAGAAATAGATAGATAGACAGATAGAGAGAAAGAGAGAGAGAGAAATTTCTAAACTTTGTCTAAATGACAGACTGACAGACAGATAGAGACAAGTGTTTTAATGTAATACGACTAATATATACATAGAGGGTGAATTGGGCCTGAGGAGTAACATGCATTCTCTGGGGTGCTTTTTGTGGGTTTCAAGAGATGGTCTTCACTGAAGAACAGTCATTATTTGGCCCCAACTAGAATCATGTTATCGAGTGTAGTTTAATGTCATATCTGAGTGCCAGCCATAAGGTTTTGGTAAAAAAAGAAAAATGATAGGATGGTAATAGAAAAAAAGAAAGAATGGCAAGGGAAAGAAAGAAAGAAAAAAAGATAGAAAGAAAGAAAGAAAGAAAGAAAGAAAGAAAGAAAGGCAAGGGAAAGAAAGAAAGAAAAAAGATAGAAAGAAAGAAAGAAAGAAAGAAAGAATGGCAAGGGAAAGAAAAAAAAGAATGACAATGGAAAGAAAGAAAGAAAGAAAGAAAGAAAGAAAGAAAGAAAGAAAGAAAGAATGGCAAAAGAAAGAAAGAAAAAAAGAAAGAAAGAAAGAATGGCAAGGGAAAGAAAAAAAGAATGACAAGGGAAAGAAAGAAAGAAAGAAAGAAAGAAAGAAAGAAAGAAAGAAAGAAAGAAAGAAAGAATGGCAAGGGAAAGAAAGAAAGGCAAGGGAAAGAAAGAAAGAAAGAAAGAAAGAAAGAAAGAAAGAAAGGATGGCAAAAGAATGAATGAAAGAAAGAAAGAAAGAAAGAAAGAAAGAAAGAAAGAATGGCAAAAGAAAGAAAGAAAGAAAGAAAGAAAGAAAGAAAGAATGGCAAAAGAAAGAAAGAAAGAATGGCAAAAGAAAGAAAGAAAGGCTTGGTAAAGAAAGAAAGAAAGAAAGAAAGAAAGAAAGAAAGAAAGAAAGAAAGAAACGCTAGGGAAAGAAAAAAAGAATGACAAGGGAAAGAAAAAAAGAATGACAAGGGAAAGAAAGAAAGAAAGAAAGAAAGAAAGAAAGAAAGAAAGAAAGAAAGAAAGGCTAGGTAAAGAAAGAAAGAAAGAAAGAAAGAAAGAAAGAAAGAAAGAAAGAAAGAAAGAAAGAAAGAAAGAAAGAAAGAATGGCAAACGAAAGAAAGAAAGGCTAGGTAAAGAAAGAAAGAAAGAAAGAATGGCGAAAGAAAGAATGGCAAAAGAAAGAAAGAAAGGCTAGGTAAAGAAAGAAAGAAAGAATGGCAAAAGAAAGAAAGAAAGAAAGAAAGAAAGAAAGGCTAGAGAAAGAAAGAAAGAAAGAAACGCTAGAGAAAGAAAGAAAGAAAGAAAGAAAGAAAGAAAGAGTAAATGAATCGGTTCCTTACAAACTTTCTTTGTATTAATACTTTCTTCTTTTGTGATAAGTATTATTTTACCTTTTTCTTCAGTTCCTTTACACCCCGAAATGGGAATCAGTTATATTGTGGAGTTGTTTGTATGAATGCATGTTCGATCTTGGTATACCAGAGAGGCCCAAAATATTAAGAACGATGAATAATATCGGGGCGGGGGTCGTTTGGGTGCGGTTGATCTAAAAATGACAATATCATTTATCGTGGTGATTTTGTCAAATTAAAATCTAGGTGTAACTACATTTTGTTATTACTACTTGGGGAGTCTTTATGAGTCACTGGTCGAATGTTGATTAACGCTCTCCATCTCTCTATCACACTCAAACACACAGAGAAAAAAAAGGAGACATTGGCTCTTAAAATATTGATATTGCAACGAAGTATGAAGTGTTTACCTGTTTAAAATGATTATAAACTTTATTAATACATTGGCTCTTAAAACATTGATATTGCAACTAAGTATGAGTTATAGAATACTTTGACTGCTTCTTTGCAAAGGCGTTAGACGCCCCCACCCCCACTTCTACAAGTATCCTGGATATTACTAAACAATCTGATACTGAGATTCCAACAATGCTGGAGCTTTGGGGAATGCGGAGTACCCCTTCATTCCCATCGCTCCCAGGTCCACTATTGCCAGGAGTGGTAGCATCTGTTTGGATCCTATCTATGGGTCAAACAGAACTAAAATGAATACTTAAGCTAAACTGAATTATTTGAAATGGAACTGTCTTTTACATTGAAACTGTGTACTTATGCTAAACTGAATTGTTAGAAACAGAACTGTTATATGACATTGAAAATGTGTACTTATGCTAAACTGAATTGTTTGAAAAAGAACTGTTTTTGACATTTAATTGTATATTTACAAAAATTATACTTATACTAAACTGAATTGTTTGAAACTTTTATCAAAATGACTTAATTCGACGTTAAATGACCCGAAAAGGTTTGATACACCATAAAACAAACAACCAGAGAGAGAGAGACAGACAGACAGACAGACAGACAAACAGAGAGAGGGGGAGACCGACAGACATATATAAAAGGATAACGTACAATATATCAAAAAATTAATGTATCTAAGTTATCTAGACGGCACCTAGTGTCTGCACAGAAGTGATGAATATAAGTCCTTGCTGGTCGGCCAACAGTATTACATCCCTGCGCAGAAATCAATTAGAAAACATCGCTTATGAGTTGGTCCTTGCTTCTCCTACAGTGCCTCACATGTCTTATTTGAACGTTTTGAGATGGGAGGTAAGTAGCTGTACAGCTGGTGTTTTGTGGGGTGTTGCTACTAGGATTTGCTCAAGAGAGCATGCAACATTCTTTGTAGTTCCCATACGCTTTTTTTTTCTCTACGTATTTTGTTTGCATCCATGCAGTGCATCTATATTGTAGTATGGACAAAGCTACAGCTTGGATGAAATCAGGTTTTATTTCAGATCGATCACATTTCTATATGATCGATAACCGGTCAATAGCATGCCATGGTTTGACGTTGAAAAGTAATAAGTAAAGTTGGTGACCTTAGTAGAGGGTGACTCGAAGGCACCCTTTTCAATAGCTACAAAACCGAAGTGTTGGGGAGGGCGCTACTCCATCTCGTGGATTGCTCCACTTTATCCTTATCATATTTAGCAACCCCTCCGCTCGGGCAGGATATGACACAAGGTCAATTTAACAGGTTTGAATTCAGAGTTTTCCTTCTCCTAGACTAGTTGCCTCATCAAGGTTGACGAACCCATAGCTGGAGAGAGAATAATCGGATTCACACCTTTATCCTTATGCTGAGTATTAAGCAAGTACGATTTTTTGAGTCTTTGGTATGACTCGACCTGGGATTGAACCCCAGCCTCTCGAACCATTGGCGAACACTCTACTCATTAGGCCAATGGCCCAGTATACACATATATGTATATACATCTATATGCATATATATACATATATACATATATGCATATGCATATATATATACATACATATATACATATATATACACATATATACATGTATATATGTAAAAGTAAATTTGGCGACCTTGTTGGAGGGTGACCCGAAGGTTTCCTTTTCAATAGCTACTATACCTAGGTGTTGGAGAGGGCGCTACTCCATTCTCTGGATTGCTTCACTTTACCCTTGATCCGTACCTTGTATTGCTATGTTAAACAAGACTGCATCAAGTATCATTTTTGAGTCTTTGGTATGACTCGACCTGGGATTGAACCCTGGTCTCCCGGACCATTGGCGAACACTCAGCTCATAAGGCCAATATGCTGCCTAGTATCTGTTGTGTAGCCATAAGGAATCAAGCAATTACATTTTTTTAACAAAATTATATCTCTCTTCATTTCTCTTGAAAGAAGTCAAATCTTCTGAAGGTATAAGAGAAACAGCTCGAGCCATGGAAACGTATGGATACTGCCACATTGACCCATAACTTCTTTTCTTAACCATACCACGCTGTGTTATCTTCAAGGCATCACTTAGCACTTCTGCTTCTCGGTCGGTGGGGGATACTCAACCGGAGGCCTGCTATAAGCGCTTGTGTGAGACGCTGCCCGAGCAGCGCGCCCAGCCACTTGCCGGCGTTCCCGTGACTGTAAGCTAAGACTGACTCACGCTCACAGACAACCCGTATCTCACGTGACCATCTGCATATATCATTTCGTAATACCCACATATTTCCATTCAACCACGTGACTGCTTCCGCCTATTTTCACTGGTGCATTCTGTGCAGAGACTCCAGCCACAATATCGAAGAAGTCAAGAGAGTATTTTTGCAAAGCATTAGTATAACGTTAACAGTTTTGGGGGGAAGACTATGTGCAAGTAGTATTTGTTCCATCTTCCCTCTGTGTATGGAAGAAATCTACGAATAGATTGGAGAAATCTACGAATAGTAGTGTTACCCTGAGATTCTTTGCACGTTCTCCTTCGATGATTCAGCTGATTGTGAGAATCTGTGAGGTTGTGGAGCGATTTCTTCAAAAGCCGCTCTAATTTTTTTTAAAGATTTCCTCGATTTCTGCCCGACTTTGGGCCATCATCAGGGGAGGATCTATAATAAAAGTGATGTAACGTTTGTTTTTGAATTACTACTATATAAGAGCGTCTTTACCGTTGGAGTGTATAGCGTTTGCTTTTAAATGTATTTCTAGAAATAGTGTCAGTAGCTAAAGACATTGAAGTACATTAGCATGGGTTTGAAAATTAATTCTGTTAAGTGTAGGTCGCATGTTTCTAATATGTAGTGCTTCGAGAATCTTTAGTTTTCGTTTGTTATTCTGATGTTCTAATATTGTTGCGTTGTCGGTGAGAATTTTTCGTAATTCTGTTGTTGGGCATGAATGTACTTGGGATATATACAATTATGGGGAATACATCAATCAATTCCCACCGAATACGATAAAAGCAATACGGCAATATGAACGAATCAACAAGAAAATATGACGACAGAAAATGTCAAATGCTGCCAATATATATATATATATATGTGTGTGTGTGTGTGTGTGTGGAAGAAAATAATGGATAGTAATCCGACAATTTGTGAAGAAAAATTGACAACAAGTAATCCAAATAGAAAGTAGGGATTTATAGAGAAACAAAGTCAATCGACACTATAGCGTTTCGGTTCAGCTGAACCATCATCAGGACTGTAGGGGTTTTATTAGTGATGTTTATATATAAAAAGTAAAAGTATATATATATATATATATATATATATATATATATAAAGTAAAAGTAAAGCTGGCGACCATATTTTCTGGTCATGGTAATTCAATTCCCAATACAATCCCTCTTCTTAAAAAAGAAAAATGTACAAGAATGGTTGATATGCCATAAAACCCGACCAAACCAAATCCTGTTTCATATAATCAATTTTTTACTTTGATTTTAGAATGAAGACATCCGCACCTATTTTTGAATAATAATGTTCCTATTCTTTTCACAATACCCATGTATTCTTAACGTCGGGAGTCTATGACCTATGACCTCCAGCCAGTCAGTCAGCATTTCCATGCTTGTTCCGTTATGATATTTTAGTAACTCCCTACTACGTCACGTATCGTATCTAGATTCTTTTGAACAAAACAATGAGTGCAAGATAAGAATAACCGATAGAAGGTAGAGGTGGAGAGCGGGGAAGGGAGAGGGAGGGAGAGGGGAGAGGGAGGGAGAGGGGGCAGAGAGAGGGGCAGAGAGGGAAGGGAGAGAAAGGGGAGGGAGAGAAAGGGGAGGGAGAGAAAGAGTTGAGAGGGGGGGAAGAGATAGGGGCAGGGAGAGGGGAACAGGGAGAGAGGGGGAGAGAGAAAGGGGAGAGAAAGAGGGGGAGGAAGAGAGCGAGAGAAAGAGAGAGAGAGAGACAGAGAGAGAGAGAGACGATTTAGAGTCGAAAAAAAGCTTCTTCCAAAACGCCTTAAGAAAATATCCAACGACAAGATATGGACAGAATGATATATATATATATATATATATATATATTCAGTCCACATTTATCAATCTCATTCTCTCCTTATCTTATCGGGTGATTTCTAAAGTCGTCTATCCTCTCTATCTCTCTTTCTCTATCTAATATTACTAAAATGTTATGGCGGGACAAGTAAGGAAATGCTGACTGACAAGTCAGAGGTCATAGGTCATACACTCCCGACGTAAAAATATATGGGGATGGTAAAGGAAATTGAAACATAATATTTCAGAAATAGGAGCTAGTGTCTCTATTCTAAAAATGAAAATTGATTATACGTAACAGAATAGTAGGTGCAGGTTATATATACATATAGGCATTTAAAAGTGTCATAGACTCTTGAAAATTCACTATGTCATTGCTATATATCTTATGAGATGACTGACCAATCTTTATGATTTCAGGTTCAAATGAACAGCTACAGCAGCAATTGGAATACACCCTACTAAAGCCTGATTGTCACAGCTGGTGAATTTCAAAAATGCAATCTGGACGTGAGGACACTTTAGAAGAACGATATGCAATAAAATTCTGTTTTAAACTTGGAAAAATATGATGCCACAGAAATGTATGGAATGCTTCAAACTGCTTTTGGAGCAATTTGCATGAACCGAACATCGGTTTTTGAGTGGCATAAGAGATTCAAAGAAGGCAGAGAGTCTGTGAGGGATGATGAGAGGTGTGGGAGGAGTAAGGAAGTCAATACACCATAGTTGATTGGCCAAACGGTTAGGGTTGGGGTTAGGGTTACTATGTTGAGATTTTAAGGGAGTTCAGGAAGAGATTCCGTCGGAAAAGGCCAGCACTCTTCAAATCGGGTGAGTGGCATTTCCACCAGGACAATACACCAGTCCACAACTCCATCCCTGTCACAGACTATTTGACCCAAATGGGCATCAAGACAATTCCTCACCCTTCCTATAATCCAGACCTTGCTCCATGTGACTTTTGGTTTTTCCCTAAGCTCAGAGGCTGTCGTTATGAGACAATTGAGGAGATGAAAGACGCTGTGACGAAGGTCATTGACACGTTCACACAAGAGGACTTCCATGGGGCCTTCCAAAAGTTGTTGGAACGGTACAACAAGTGCATTGCAGCCAGAGGAGATTACTTCGAAGGGGACTAGAGTTTAATGTGTGTACTATCAATAAAAGTGCCCATACGAAAAAAGTCTGGAAACTTATTTAATGATCCTCGTATCATTGATAAATTTATATATGTGTATGTGTGTGTGTGTGTGTATTATTTTAGCATGTTCTGTTGAAAACCACGGAGTATTTTCTTTTAACGATCTTTAAGCACCCTCCTTACAGAATGAGCCAACTGTATATTTAAAAAAGATTCTAAATGAATATGAAAACTTACAGCAATAAATGATAAAACACAACCCCTGAGGAAGATAAGCGAGATGGTCGAAAGCACTTGAGCTAGTATGTGACACTTTCTTTATCAACTTGACCCAGAAATAAAGAAAATAATCTATGAACTTGAACATCACTTTAAGATACTAATAAGAAAATACACTGTGGTCTTTAACAGAACATGCTTAAATAATTATTTAATTATAATTTGCTCCATAAGTACACAATAATGTTGCGAGCAATATTGAACAAGTCCTGGCGGCAACATCCCACAAGGCATCAACTATACGGCCACCTGCCTCCCATCACGAAAACTATATAAGTTAGACGAAATAGACACGCAGGACACTGCTGGAGAAGCAAAGACGAGCTCATAAGTGATGTACTCCTATGGACCCCCGCATATGGCCAAGCAAAAGCAGGTCGACCAGCTCGAACATACATACAGCAGCTATGTGAGGATACGGGATATAGCCCTGAAGACCTGCCAGAGGCGATGAATGATAGGGAGAAGTGGCGAGAGAGGGTCAGGGACATCTGGGCTAGCGGCACGACATGATGATGACGATGATATATATACGAGGTGCATACGATGTTTCCAGGCTTTTTTTCGTACGGGCACTTTTATTGATGGTACACACATTAAACTCTACTCCCATTCGAAGTAATCTCCTCCGGCTGCAATACACTTGTTGTATCGCTCCAACAACTTCAGGAAGGCCTCATGGAAGTTCTCTTGTGTGAGCGTATCAATGACCTTCGTCACAGCCTCTTTCATCTCAATTGTCTCATAACGACAACCTCTGAGGTTAGGGAATAACCAAAAGTCACAGGGAGCAAGGTCTGGACAATAGGGAGATTGAGGAACTGTGTTGATGCCCATCTTAATCAAATAGTGTGTAACAAGGATGGAGTTGTGGACTGGTGTATTGTCCTGGTGGAAATTCCACTCACCCGATTTGAAGAGTGCTGGCCTCTTCCGACGGAATCTCTTCCTGAACTCCCTTAAAATCTCAACATAGTAACCCTAACCGTTTGGCCAATCAACGCTGGTGTATTGATTTCTTTACTCCGCCCACATCTCTCATCATCCCTCACAGACTCCCTGCCTTCCTTGAATCTCATATAACACTCAAAAACTAATGCTCGATTCATGCAAGATGCCCCAAAAGCAGTGTGAAGCATTCCATACGTTTCTGTGGCATCATTTTTTCCAAGTTTAAAATAGAATTTTATTGCACATCGTTCTTCTAAAGTGTCCTCACGTCCAGATTGCATTTTTGAAATTCACCAGCTGTGACAATCAGGCTTTAGTAGGGGGTATTCCAATTGCTGCTGTAGCTGTTCATTTGAAACTGAAATCATAAAGAATTGGTCAGTCATCTCATAAGATGTATAACAATAAGATACTGAATTTTCAAGAGTCTACGACCATTTTAAAGACCCATTCGAAAAAAGTCTGGAAACTTATCGTATGCACCTCGTATATATATATATATATATATATATATATATATATATATATATATATATATATATAACTTAATATAGCTTTAAAAATATGTCAACAGTATTTGGTGCCTACTGTTATATAGTCATACATGCAGATTCACATCTACATACGTGCACATATATATGTAGAATAATTCACAACGACACAACGACAAAGACAGACGCATGAAAGAAAACGCCGGAAGACTTCTTTACAAATTTATTTACCTCTCACTTTATTTGTAAGGGTTCGAAAGGGTTGTTCAAGGTTTGCATGTGATGGAGACTGAACATAAACTTTATATTTTGACCCCACTGTTATGACCGTCACGTTGTGTCTTTCTTGTTCTCTTAGATGCTCAACCAGAGGTCTTGGGGTCCACTCCATCAGGGCTTTTCCGAGGCCCCCCCCCGGTCGGATGTGGCCTTCCCAACCACATCTGGTCTCTACTGTCTGGAAGTCTGCTGGCAACTGCTCTGGGACCCACACTCTACTGAGTTAAATAATAACTCAACGCCCACACGATCGCCTACTGGATCTTTGAATCGGATGTTTAATCGTCATCAAGCGGAAATAACTGTCATGCAGTTCAGAGGTTACTCTCTTCCGGTGCATCACTGTAATGGCACAATGGGACCTTCACCTTGTCCCATATCATAAGCCTTAATCCGCCCACGCGATCTCTTTCGATTACTGGCCATTGGAATGTGTCACTTCCTTCCTTGGAATAGCATTTTTGGGCCGGGTCGAAGGTCAAAATATATCACCTAACAGTTTCTCGTTTATGAGATCATCAGTCTAAGAAGGCCACCATAATGGCGAACTAAGCGATTAGGCCATACATCATGAGATCGATTCTCATTGGGTGGCACAAAAATACACCAAAATACAGTTTAGTTTCTTTGTTTAATGGCACATCAACCTTTGTAGCGTATTTAATGCCAAAGCTATTCTTCTAGAAGAACAGTAGTTGTACTATTTAACCCATAGCTGGGAGGATAAGGGGGTTCATACCTTTCCCAAGGGTATTTGCCCGAAAGTGAACGTAATAGCACGACTGGAGTACGAACTCGCTTACTACGATTCCGCAGTCCATCGCTTTAACCATTACACCACGAGGACACCCCCCCAAATTCAGGGTGACCAAAAAAAAAACTGAACCCCTATATTTTTGACTGAAATTCATGAATTTCTTTTCTTTTTTTTTTTTCAGGATATGAAGTAGACTCTGTGCAGGAAAAATTAGGACCATAGTACTCACCAACATGTCCAGAAGTTCGAGTGTACAAAATTAGAATCATTTTGCTTTATTTTCGCCGAAGTAATAAAAAAGTTTTGAGTTCTGGGTTTTTTTTTTGGTGGGGGGCACCCTGTACTACATTTTCTCTATGGACTATTCAACTTAAAAACCAGTAAAAAGAGTTACGTTGTGGGTTATAACGATTGTTAAGAGTACTGTTCCACTTGTTGATCACTCATGGTTGAAGGTTTGGATTTAAGCCTTTTGCTGTATAAGTCGTAATCTACGAAGCGTTTTGCTTAGATGTGGCACAAGGGTGAATGAATGGGGCACCCAATGAGACTCGAACTCACTCTTCCAGGTTTGCTAGTTAAGCTTGTTAACCATTACACTACCCGAGGTGTCCTGGCTGTATAAGTCGACCCCACATTTTGTAGAGACTTTTTCAATTTGAACGCCTTAATTTACGGTATATATATGAAACCGAAACGTCAACGTCGACTTTACATCATAATATATTCACCTATTTGGATTATGTTTTTTCTGCTACCTTCATATATATATATATATATATCCATATTTACCAACCCTTCCGCTCGGGCAGGATATGATACAAGGTCATTTTTAAGCGGAGTTTGACAGGTTTGAATTCAGAGTTTTCCTTCTCCTAGACTATGGACACGGCAACACGAGTTCAAATCCTGGACGAGGCTGGTTGCATTTCACATAGCACTAATACCCTTGGGAAAGGTATGAATCCAATTATTCTCCCTCCAGCTATGGGTAAATAGTAGGACAGACGAGGTATATATGTATATATATCATCATCATCATGTCGCGTTATCCGCACGGATATACCTAACTCTCTCTCTCGCCACCCCTCCCTATCATACATTGCTTCCGGCAGGTCCTCAGGGCTACATCCTGTATCGGCACATAGCTGGTGTATGTAGGTTCGAGCTGGCCGCCTTACCTTTGCTCGTCCACATGAAAGGGTCCACAGGAGTACATCACTTATGAGCTCGTCCCTACTTCTCCAGCAGTGTCCTGCATGTCTGGTTCGTCTAATTTTGATAGTTTTCGTGATGGGTGGTGGGTGGCCGTACAGCTGCTGCTTTGTGGAGTGCTGCCTCCAGGACTTGTTCAATATTGCTCGCAGTATTCTTGTGTAATTGCCGTCAAGCTTTTTCTCCATGCGTTTAATTAGCGTCCATGTAGTGCGTCCATATAGCAGTATCGACACGACCGCTGCTTAGAAGAAACTGCGTTTTATTTTATCGTTCAGGTCTGCTTTCCATATGACCGATAGGCTATCGATAGCTGTCCATGCCTTTGCTAGTCGCGTGTCGATGTCTGTCTCGGTTGATGAGACACGACTTCCTAGGTAGGTGATCTTGTCAACTAGTTTCAGAGAGCTACCTTTTAGTGTGGAGGTGTCGCCTGTTTGATTAAAGTACATATATTTCGTCTGGTGTGCATTGACATAGGGCTGATACCAGCAGCGGCTCGTTCCAGTCTATGTTACAGAGTTTCGGCTTGGGCGTGTGCATTTGCCAGAAGCGCTATATCATCGGTGTCGTCCGCGTCGGTAATTGTTTTTGAGGGGTATAATGTTAGTAATATGTAAAATAATTAAGGATTTTAGTTAGTTATTTTAATGATAAATTCTTTTTCTAACCAAACTTGGAGTTGAAGCAGCAGGTTTTCGTTTGTAAAAGTCAAGGTACGAGGGGACCTTTGTTTTCATGGATATGTCAATCATATCATGATAAGCCAGTTCTGAGATAGAGCTGACATTAAAGCAATGGCGTATTACTAAAAAGGACCCATTGATGACGTGTGATTAAAGTATTACGTAATGAATAATTTTAGGAAGTAGATATAAGAAACAGATTCGAAGATACTGGAGAGTAGAGGGTAGACAGGAGACCGCAGTCGAGGCAGACAGCAGACCAGACTCCAGAGCAGACCAAAGACGAGATCACCGAGGGATGCTTCAAGGGCCGAGAGCGACCAACGGCAGACGTCACGCGTGCATAGGAGGCGGCCGTTCAGTAGAAAAGTGACAAAGTTTCTGTTTACTCTTTCATCTCTCGTCTGTTCCTCACACTTTCTTCTTTTTATCTCCCTCTCTCTCTCTCTCTCTCTCTCTCTCTCTCTCTCTCTCTCTCTCTCTCTCTCTCCCTTCGGCGACTTCTACAAATTGTCCACCACCAATAAAATGCTTGTATCATGCTAACCAGCAAGAGACGTGTTGCGTTTAAGGGGTAACGTTACACCATATTTTATACACACTTCTTTCAAATGCTGCATTGAAGAAGCTACATCCCTCACGCACGGGAGAAAATAATAAGTAATACTTACCGGCTCGGCGGCCTGGCTGGCTTCAGCCAACATCCAAATGCCAATGAGTGGGCCAGCATATATGCACGCTAGCATAGCCACTCCTGGGCTCACAAACAATCAACACACTGGGAATGGACGAAACAACCTGCGCATGTTGGAACGCCCCGATGCGCATTTGATCTTATCTTCCTGAGGCTCAAGTGAGAATTCACTTTCACGCGTAACTCAACACGTGAACTACACTCAAGTACAGAACTTCGACATGCATGTCACTCGAGACACTCTAATTAAAAACAGAGGAATTTTAGCCAATTTGGTTTCTAAATGTCTATGAAAATTTTCAGTGTTTTCTGCCTAAAGAACGACTGATTTTATTTCATTCAATAATTTTGTGGATTTACTTCAAGAAATCCATCCCCTGAGGCCTCTGGCAAGATCATCAGGTGTTTCAACATCATACACCTTTACTTGGGTGACCCAGCTAATGTTGATCAGCCACCAGCTTGTGGTCAGAGAATCTAGCAGCATAAAAAAAAAAAGAAAAACAAAAAAAAAGCATAAAGCTTTATACAAAGTAGCACAAGTGAAACATCCAATCAAATGTGATTCTGAGTCGTCCCTCTCCCATGAAAAATGGCAGAAACCAATCAATAATTGGTTCAATAATTTTGTTTTTGCTTTTTTGGGTTTATGGCATATCAACCTTTGTAGGTTATTTAATGCTGTAGCATAGAACCAAAAAACGTTGTGTCTGAAAGAAAGGAATTTGCAGAAAAGAAACACTCAAAACTTAAATTTCAAGGAAGAAAATCGTAGTCGCTTTTATTCTTGGGGATCACAGCGGACTGTAGTTAAAAAAAAGTTTGTTCAATAGCGTAATTCCTCGCCCTCTCTTTTTTTTTTTTTTTTTTTTTTTTTGTCGCTGTTAAACATCTCCTTTCCCTCCGCGCACTTCAGCTAGCGTTGTTATCGTTGGGCTGTTGATACTTTCATATCAGTCAAATTGCTGACAGGCTGGGTATGTCATGGGTCGGGGCGTCGTGGACCTCTGTTGAACCTGTTTGGAAACCTGCCTTGAACTGCCAAAATCTCGTTACTTGATATATAACAATTTGATGGATCAATTCGAAGGTTCCCGAAGGTTCGATGATCACGAGTGAAACAGTAGTGCAGCACGTGAAAGTTCACGCGTGATTATATCAAAATCACGCTTGAACTCTACAGGTCACTCTGCCAGCACGAGTGAGGTTCGTGACATTTTTGATCGTCAGACCCATGTACCCAATGACTGATGACAGCTGATGTGCTCGCACGTTCTCCAACCTTGAGACTGGCGCAATTCAATGATGGCGCCCGTCCGTAATATTACAATGCCAACTCCGTTTTTATACAAATAAACAGTTCTATTTCAAACAATTCAGTTTAGCATAAGTACACAGTTTAATTGTCAAAAACAAGCGATTCAGTTTAGTGAAACAGTTCTAATTAAAACAATTCAGTTTAGTATAGGTATAGTTTTTGTTTACACACAGTTAAATGTCATAAGAGTTCTATTTCAAAACTTCAGTTTAACGTAAGGACAGTTTCAATGTCAAAAACAGTTCCATTTCAAACAATTCCGTTTAGCATAAGTACACAGTTTAATTGTCAAAACAGTTCTATTTCAAGTAATTCAGTTTAGCATAAGTACACAATTTAGCTCTATTTGACCCATAGATAGGACCCTATCAGGTGTTACCTCTCTGAACAAGAGTAGACCTGGGGGGGGATGGCAATAAAGGGGTTTTCTTCATTTCCCAAAGCTCCATCATTACTGGAACCTCACCATCAATTTGTTTAGTGTCATAATTAGGACACTCGTTGGGGGTCTTACTTACTCCTCAGCGAAGAAGCAGTCGGTGTATTCTACGGCCCTAGCCAACTAGACAAAATAATTTTGTGAATATACTAGGGTGAATGAATAGTTTTGAAATATTTGGTTATGTGCTAGTTCGCAGTACTTAAGCAGTTCAAGACGTGGTAAAGGTACCCACTGTGGTTAGTAGCATCGTTGTAGTAGGTGGTGTGCTGGCATGTGGTGCATTGCTTCACTTTGTGTGTGATTTGAAAACTGCACAGATGAACGTGAAACGTGGTCTCATTCGGTAACTTATTCTTCTCGAGTTCGAACTGGACCATAATCCCACCGTAGAAGCAAACATTAAAAAAGATGTTCAAAAGGTGAAGGGAAAATTGATTACAATGCAAGAACCTGCCGATGTTGTCCGTAGTTGAGGGTTACCCGAAGGCTCTCTTTTCAATAGCTACTACACTGAGGTGTAAGGGAGGACACTACTTCTTTCCCTGGATGAGTAAAGTTGGCGACCATAGTCGAGGGTGACCCGAAGGCTCTCTTTTCAATAGCTACTACACCGAGATGTAGAGAAGGACACTACCCCTTTCCCAAGATCAGTAAAGTTGGCGACCGTAGTAGTGACCTGAAGGCTCCCTTTTCAATAGCTTCTACACCGACATATAGAGGAGGGCGCTACTCCCTTCCCTGGATTGCTCTACTTTACCCTTGATACGTACCTTAATATTCTGAGTGTTAAGCAAGGCGGTATCAAGTACCATTTTTTAAGTCTTTGGTATGACTCGACCTGGGATTGAACCCCAGTCTCCCAGCCCATCGGCGAACACTCTACTCATTAGACCGGTTACTTTACTGCCAATGTAAACAAACCAAAGTTATTTCAAGCAAAGTCGTCGCTTTGATAAATGCTGTAAAGTTCTCGGTCAAACCAAGAAAGGAAGAACTTTATCTATCCATTTCTTATTCATGAATATATAATCTAGCAGTGCTCTAGAGTTATTTAGGTCGGTGTAAGTCCATAGCTTTCCCTTCCATTTTTGGAATCTAGCGTTTAGGCGTACAAGCTTATTCTGGAGAATAAACTCTGCTAGATATTCACTATTTCTGTTTTTAGCGAGTTGTGCCAGCAGAATTTATTACATCCATCTTGGCCTATTTGAGAATTCATGTCTCCACCGAAGATCAGAATGTTGTATTTTGACCTTCGACCCAGCCAAACTTACCATTCCAAGGTGATGCACCGGAAGGAAGTGACACATTCCAATGGCAGTTATGAGAGGAAATCGCGCAGGCGGGCTTGGCTGACGAAATGGGACAAGGTAAAAAAATTTCAATCAGAGATGCACCTATGTCCGAGGTGCATACAATAAGTTTCCAGAGTTTTTTCGTATGGGCACTTTTATTGATAGTACACACATGAAACTCTAGTCCCCTTTGAAGTAATCTCCTCCGGCTGCAATGCACTTGTTGTTGGTTATTCCCTAACCTCTGAGGCTGTCGGTATGAGACAATTGAGGAGATGAGAGAGGCTGTGACGAAGGTCATTGACACGCTCACACAAGAGGACTTCTATGGGGCCTTCCAAAAGTTGTTGGAACGGTACAATAAGTGCATTGCAGCTGGAGGAGATTACTTCGAAGGGAACTAGAGTTTAATGTGTGTACTAACAATAAAAGTGCCCATACGAAAAAAGTCTGGAAACTTATTTCATGATCCTCGTACATAATTTCTTTTAACATAAAGCCATTAAGGTTAGAAGCAGACGTTATCCAGCAAAGACTGTAACAGACGCAGACTATGCAGATGAACTAGCGCTTCTTACAAATATACCTACCCAAGCCTAATCCCTGCTACATAGCCTGGAGCAGGTAGCAGAAAGTATTGGCCTCCATGTGAACGCAAACAAAATGGAGTACATGTCTTTTAAACGAGAACGAGGAATCTTCACTCTAACTGGCGGTCCTTTCCTATATATAGAGAGAAAAAGATAGCGAGAGAGAAAGAGAGAGAGAGAGAGAGAGAGAGAGAGAGAGAGAAAAAGATAGCGAGAGAGAAAGAGAGAGAGAGAGAGAGAGAGAGAGAGAGAAAGATAGCGAGAGAGAAAGAGAGAGAGAGAGAGAGAAAAAAAGATAGCGAGAGAGAAAGAGAGAGAGAGAGAGAGAGAGAGAGAAAAAGATAGCGAGAGAGAAAGAGAGAGAGAGAGAGAGAAAAAGATAGCGAGAGAGAAAGAGAGAGAGAGAGAGAGAGAGAGAGAAAGATAGCGAGAGAGAAAGAGAGAGAGAGAGAGAGAGAGAGAGAGAGAGAGAAAAAAAAAGATAGCGAGAGAGAAAGAGAGAGAGAGAGAGAGAGAAAGATAGCGAGAGAGAGAGAGAGAGAGAAAAAGATAGCGAGAGAGAGAGAGAGAGAGAGAGAGAAAGAGAGAGAGAGAGAAAGAGAGAGAGAGAGAGAGAAAAAAAGATAGCGAGAGAGAAAGAGAGAGAGAGAGAGAGAAAAAGATAGCGAGAGAGAAAGAGAGAGAGAGAGAGAGAGAGAGAGAGAAAAAGATAGCGAGAGAGAAAGAGAGAGAGAGAGAGAGAAAGATAGCGAGAGAGAGAGAGAGAGAGAAAAAGATAGCGAGAGAGAGAGAGAGAGAGAAAGATAGCGAGAGAGAAAGAGAGAGAGAGAGAGAAAAAAAGATAGCGAGAGAGAAAGAGAGAGAGAGAGAGAGAGAAAGATAGCGAGAGAGAGAGAGAGAGAGAGAAAGATAGCGAGAGAGAAAGAGAGAGAGAGAGAGAGAGAGAAAAAGATAGCGAGAGAGAAAGAGAGAGAGAGAGAGAGAGAAAGATAGCGAGAGAGAAAGAGAGAGAGAGAGAGAGAGACGGCTGGACAAGATGTTGAAGAGTCCCAATTTATATATCTTCTGGATGTTGACCTTTTTTTTTCCTAACTTATACATTCAAATCTATTTGCATACAAATGACTTCTGACAACTCGTTTAAAAATAAAGTTACTTAAAAACATATTCGCTTACAAATCATGTAAATATAAAAAGAGAATTTGGTATTAAGTACCCATCAAGGGTTGATATGCCACAAAACACTAACCAACCATAGCCCAGTCGGCTGGTGCAGTAGAATACACTGACTGCATCTCTGCAGAGGGGTAAGACTCTCCCAACGAGTGTCCTGGATATGATACTAAACAATCTGATGGTGAGGCTTCAGTAATGCTTGAGATTTAGGGAATGCGGAGTGCCCCTTCATTGCCATCACTCCCAGGTCCACTCTGGCTCAGAGTGGTGCTATTTATGGGTCAAATAAAACTAAACTATGTAATTACGCTTAACTGAACTGTTTGAAATCAACCGTTTGTACATTTAACTGTGTGTTTAAACTGCGTACTTCTACTAAACTGAAATGTTTGAAATAGAACAGTTTTAACGTTTAAACAGCGTACTTATGTTAAAATGAATCGTTTGAAATAGAACTGTTTTGACATTTAAACAGTGTACTTGTGCTAAACTGAATTTTTTTTTTGATAGAATTGTTTTGGCATTCAACTGTCCGTAAACAAAATAATTATACTTATACTAAACTGAATTGTTTGAAATCTTTCTCAAAATGACTCAATTCGGCGTTAAATAGCCCGAAAAGGGTTGATACGCTGTAAAACAAAACAACCAATCAACTTACCAATCAATCAAATCTGAGGTACAAATTTGTATATTTTGCACGTCTAAAAACTCATGATAAAGAAAAGAAGTAATTGGCTTTATTTTTGGCCACTCCTTTAGAATTATGTCTTCTTTAGTGTTTTGCTTTTCTTTGTATTTGCTCTAAAAAGCGTCCTTCAGGCAATTATTCGTGCATTGGCTAAAACTAGTTTGTTTTTTTACTACATACCGACACTTATTTACAATGTGCATGTATATTAGTGACCTCATTTGAGGTGTTTTTTAGCACAACGTTTTGCTTGGATGAAGATAACATCGGATGGGTTTAAGAAATAGGTTACATAAAAAACCATTCTAAATATAAAAAGTTGATCACAAAATTCTTCCAAGGCTGACAAAGCAACAAAGGAAAGTTGCTACATTGTACAAGGTACTATTTACCAACCCCTCCGCTCGGGCAGGATAAGACACACGGTCAATTTTTAAGCGGAGTTTAACAGGTTTGAATTCAGAGTTTTCCTTCTCCTAGACTAGTTGCCTCACCAAGGCTGAAGAACCTAGTCCGTCCTACTATTTACCCATAGCTGGAGGGAGAATAAGGGGGTTCATACCTTTCCCAAGGGTATTTGCCCGAAAGTGAACGTAATAGCGCGACTGGAGTACGAACTCGCGTACTACGATTCCGCAGTTCATCGCTTTAACCATTACACCACGAGGACACCCCTAAACATTGTACAAGGTAAGTGAAAAAAATGCTACCCCCCTTTTGAGCGTATCTTTATGATACTAGGGTCAAAAGTTTTGTTATTTTGGTCGTACGTGAGACACAATTCAGCAGTTCTGGATGCTTTTGCAAAGGGTATGAAGGTCACCAACCACACTGGACTATGGATATTACGAGCTCACCTGATACTCTCTGTGTACGTATGTGTATATGTCTGTGTACATTTGTATACTCTAACACAGAGCTACAATAATAGTATGTAAAGTTGCTAACCGTAGTCGAGGGCAACTCGAAGGCTCCCTTTTCATAAGCTACAACACTGATCAGTAGCTGAGGGTACTGCTCGTTTCCCTGGATTGTTCCAATTTACCCTTGATCCGTATCTTATAGTGTTGAGTGTTAAGCAAAGCAGCATTAAGTACCATTTTGGAGTCTTTAGTATGATTCGACCTAGGATTGAACCCCGGTCTCCGAGGCAATTAATGAAGACTCTACCCTTTAGGCCAATGCCCAGTAATATATATATATATGTATTGATGGAGCATACCAACAGGGGGTGAGTCAAAAGTTTTGCAATATTTTAGTGTTCGCCAATGGCCCGGGAGACCAGGGTTCAATGCCAGGTCGAGTCATACCAAAGACTTTTAAAATGGTACTTGATGCCTCCTTGCTTAACACTCAGCATTATAAGGTACGGATCAAGGGTAAAGTGGAGAAATACAAGGAAAGGAGTAGCGCCCTCCCCTACCCCTTGGTGTAGTAGCTATCGAAAAGGAAGCCTTCGGGTCACCCTCGATTATGGTCGCCAACTTTACTACTTACTTGATACGTATATAAGGCACAATTCGGCAAGTGCAGAAGCTTTTGCCGAGGACGGAGAGATGACCAACTGCACTGGACTGTGAGATTCTGAGCTTTCCTGATACTCTCCAACTGCTACTTGCCGGATTTGGCTATACGGCTGGAATCCCAACTTCGAATTCCACGCTTTTAGGCTGCCTACCTTACCTTGCCTGATCGTCGAGGTTCTTGCAACCCGAACGAAATTTCATGAACTATCCGATTACTGTGGTCAACTGCACCTTCACCTTTTGCGCAACAATTTTTTTGGTTGCTTCCGCGGCAGCTCAGTTCGAATTCGTGAAGTTTAAGTTCCCGACTTAAACAGTCACGTGATATAATATCCAGAAACTTGAGTAGTAAAATATTGCAAAACCTTTGACTCACCCGACTTGAACAATGCTGCATGTTCATCTGTGCAGTTTTCAAATCACACACAGAGTGGAGCAGTATTTAACAAAGTTTTCTACTTCGATGTGGCACAAGGCCGAAAGAATGGGGCACCCATGAGACTCGAACTCACACGTGAAGGTTTGCTAATTTAGCTTGCTAACCATTACACCACCCGAGATGCCCAGAGTGAAGCAATGCATGACGTGTTCGCGCAACAATTTCAACCACGATGCTACCAACTACAGCGAGTACCTTTCACAGCTTGAACTGCAACAGTCACGTGATATAATCTTCAGAAACTTACGTAGCAAAATATTGCAAAACTTTTGACTCACCCTTGTATAATTTAAAACAGTCTCCACATGTTCATCATCCCTGCAAACACATTCTTGGAATCTCACACTGGTGATTAAAAACGTGAATATTTCCATAGGGATATCTTTACTAAAAAAGCAAAGCTCAGAGCGAAAACTTATTCTGCCATAATTATCGAAGCGAAAACCTCTCTCGGCAACACTGGAAGCACGATATCTCCACACTTCAGAGCGGTCCTCTGAAACTAGTGAACAAATTCACCTACCGCTGAAGCAACGTCTCATCAACCGAGAAAGCAGTCAACATCAACACGCGACTAGCAAAGGCATGGACAGCAACTGATAGACCCTCGGTAATATGGAAGTCAGACCTGACCGATAAAATAAAACGCAGTTTCTTCCAAGCAACGGTTGTGTTGATACTGCTATATAGATGCACTACATGGACGCTGGCTAAACGTATGGAGGAAAAGCTTGACAGTAATTACAAAAGAATGCTGCGAGCAATATTGAACAAGTCCCGGAGGAAACATCCCACAAAGCACCAACTGTACGGCCACCAACTACCCATCACGAAAACTATCAAAATTAGACGAACCAGACATGCGGGACACTGCTGGAGAAGTAAGGACGAACACAGAAGTTATGTACTCCTGTGGATCCCTTCCCATGGACGAGCAAACGAAGGACGACCAACTAGAACCTACATAGAACAGCTCTGTGCCGATACAGGATGTAGCCTTGAAGACCTCCCGGGAGCGATGGACGATAGAGACGGGTGGTGAGAAAGGGTCAGGGAGATCCGTGCGAGTAGCGCGATATGATGATGAGGACACATCTTCTTAGACTTGTTTTCACAAAGATCAAATTTGCGCAGTCAGCTGGGGCCGTAGAATACACTGACTGCACCTCTGCAGAGGGGTAAGACCCCCCCCTAACGAGTGTCCTGGATATGACACTAAACAATCTGATGGTGAGGTTCCAGCAATCCTGGAGCTTTGGAGAATGCGGAGTACCCCTTCATTGCCATTGCTCCCAGGTCCACTCTGGCCCGGAGTGGTAGCACCTGATAAGGGTCCTATCTATGGTTTAAATAGAATTAACAGCATACTTATGCTAAAATGAATTGTTTGAGTAAAACTGAATAGTTTGAAATAGAAATGACTTTTACAATTAAACCGTACTTACATTTAAACTGCGTGCTTATGCTTAACTGAATTATTTGAAATAGAACTGTTTTTCGACATTAAAACTGTATTTACACTTAACCGAATTGTTACATACAACTGCTTGAATAGTTAGAAATTGAAATGTTTTTGACCATTAAACTGTTTACTTATCCTAAACTGAATTGTTTTAAATAGAACAGATTATTTACAAAAAAAATGGATTTGGCGTTAAATAACCTACAAAGGTTGATATTCCATAAAACCCAACAAACAAAACCAAACCAAAGATCAAATAACTCCACAGCTGATTTTCCCTCTGATCATAATTTCATGTATCTGTCAACGAAAGACAGTGACCTCAGCAGAATTATCATCAATGTTTATTCTCAAGTAATTTCAAACACAAACTCTTTTACGCAATGCGGTAAAAACTTCCTGAATAAAGTTTAACCCTTTTGTTTCCAAATTCCATCAGATTTTCAAAATATGATTTGAGGTAATTTCTTCCAGCCATTCTTTCTATTTAATTTCATAACTTCAATTCCCGATAATCGATTTGTCCTTCTCGCCACCATCCTCCGATTATTCAATAATTCCTCTTTGGTTGTTTTACACATAATTCGATAATAAACAGCATTCCAAATCACCATTTTATTATCAATACAAAAGATGTGGTGCATGCTACCCACACATTCAGTACTTTATATTAGTCAACAGGGACAGTGAATTGGTGAAAATCTTAAGAACATTTTTATAGACACCCCGTAGACTGAGAAACAACAATAGAGTGACTGAGGGCGTCTGAAAATATTTCTCAACAAATGTACACCAACCCTCTTTTCTAAAGGAATTAAGAGTGAATTTATAACCCAGCGCCCGAGAGATAGGTTTATAACACAGTATCGTAAAAATAGGGGCGGTGTTGCTGTGGCGCAGTGGATAATGTGCAGGACTGTAACGTCATAGTAAACGAGTTCGTGTTATTGCGTTCACTTTTGAAGTAATACCCTTGGGAAAGGCATGAAACTCCTTATTACCCACGTATGTGTCGAATAGTACCACAACTGTTCTTGCACAAGGATGACTTTACCATTAAAAAACCCACGAAGGTTAATATGCTATTAAAACCAAATCTAACTGTGCTAATTTGATAATATTGGCCAGGTGAAGTAGTAATCTGATTTAATGGGCATACGTAACTTTGATACTTAATAACCCGCAAAGGTTGATATGCCATTAAAACAAAGAAACGAAATCTAAGTTTAGTTTGTTTAGGTTTTATGGCATATCAACCTTTGTAGGTTATTTAATGCCAAATCCATTTTTATACAAATAAACAGTTCTATTTCAAACAATTCAGTTTAGCATAAGTACACAGTTTATTTGTCAAAAACATTTCTATTTCAAGCTATTCAGGGTTTTTGTTTACACACAGTTAAATGTCAAAACAGTTCTATTTCAAGCAACACTGTTTAGCGAACAAAACAGTTCTATTTCAAGCGATTCAGTTTATTATGAGTACACAGTTTAGTTCTATTTGACCCATAGATAGGACCCTATCAGATACTACCTCCCCGGGCCAGAGTTGACCTGGGAGCGATGGCAATGAAGGGGTACTCCGCATTCCCAAAAGCTCCATCATTACTGAAGCGTCACCATCAATTGTTTGGTATCATATCTAGTACACTCGTAGTGTGGGTCTTACCCCTTTGCTGAAAAGCAGTCGCTATATTCTACAACCCCAGCCGACTGGACAAACCAAGTATGTTAATTCGATAATTTTGGCCAAGTGTATTCGTAACCTGATTTGATGGGCATTCAAGAGTTTGATACTAAATAACCCACAAAAGATGATATGCCATTAAAACAAAGAAACCGAATCCAAGCGTGTTAATTCGATAATTTTGGCCAAGTGTATTAGTAACCTTATTTAATAGACAGAGGATACTTTGATACTAAATAATCCACAAAGGTTGATATGCCATTAAAACAAAGAAACTAAACCGAAAAGGAACGTTAAAGAAACTGAGTTATTTATGGCACCGTCCTCTGAGGGGTTTCCTTCCAGTGGGATCACCATTTTAAACTGACCATGTGTCAAAATCCATTACCCCAGGCGTTTGGGTTTATTGGGTTTGTTGGGTTTTATAGCATATCAACCTTTGTAGGTTATTTAACGCCAAATCCATTTTTATGTAAATAATCTGTTCTTTTTAAAACAATTCAGTTAAGCATAAGTACACAGTTTAATTGTCAAAAACATTTATTTCAAACTATTCAACAAGTTATATGTAATAATTCAGTTAAGTGTAAATAAAATTTTAATGTCGAAAAACAGTTCTATTTCAAATAATTCAGTTAAGCATAAGCACGCAGTTTAAATGTAAGTACGGTTTAATTGTCAAAAACATTCTATTTCAAGCTATTCAGTTTAGCATAAGAATGCTGTTAGTTCTATTTAACCCATAGATAGGACCCTTATCAGGTGCTACCACTCTGGGTCAGAGTGTACCTGAGAGCGATGGTATTGAAGGGGTACTCTGCATTCCCCAAAGCTCCAGCATTGCTGGAACCTCACCATCAGATTGTTTAGTGTCATATCCAGGACACTCGTTAGGGGGGGGTCTTACCCCTCTGCAGAGAAGCAGTAAGTGTATTCTACAGCCCCAGCCGACTGGGAAACCAGGCGTTTGGTTAAATATCTACATCACGATGCATCAAACGCATGGCCACGCACACTATCCGAAAAAATAACGATGTACAATTACTTCTGTTTTGTTTCGTCGGTTGCTTCCGGTACCTGTTGTTAAATGGTTACTCATCTAGGTGCTGAACTGATTCATTACAGCTTAAATTCAGTTACGAGTTGTATCATACTTCCCCGTATGTTCCTTTTAATATATATATATATATATATATATATATATATATATATATATATATATATATAAGGTGCCTGTGGTGTAATGGTTATCGTCGTAGGAAATGGACACGGCAACACGAGTTCAAATCCTGGACGAGACTGATTGCATTTCACATAGCACTAATACCCTTGGGAAAGGTATGAATCCAATTATTCTCCCTCCAGCTATGGGTAAATAGTAGGACAGACTGGGTTCTTCAGCCTTAGTGAGGCAACTAGTCTAGGAGAAGGAAAACTCTGAATTCAAACCTGTTAAACTCCGCTTAAAAATTGACCTTGTGTCATATCCTGCCCGAGCGGAGGGGTTGCTATATATATGTATTCATGAATGGAGGAATTAATATATTAAGTTAGAAATTGCCATGATAAGAGAAATCCGGCACATACCTACACGTGACATATGGAGCACTGAACAGCTGTTTCGATCTTATTAGGTCTCATCAGCAGTGCACATCGTGATCTCCACCACTGGAGATCGAACCAACAACCACAGTATGCAGAAGCCGAAACTCTACCACTGGGCCACTGGTTCATGCCACATATAAGCGATGCCGAATTAACAAGTCATGGCAAATTGCGCGACCACTTAACCTTATGTGTCTTTTTTTTATAGGTACGTACTCCCTACAGCGGACACGGCCACCTCCAGGGCTACGTCTTCCCAAGTCGGAGTTACGAGTCTTCGTAACATAAGCCTCATGGGCAGGAAATATAATTATGAATGGAGGATTTGATATATTAAGTTAGAAATTACCATGACAAGAAAATCCGGCACATACCTACACACACACCTATATATATATAAGCTGGAGGTATTTCATCAAGATCGGCAGCTTTCCTGTTTTTAATTTTTGTAAGTACTATACCCTAAATTGTGTTTCTCTGAAACTAATGGACAAGTTCACGTACTTCGGTAGCAGCATCTCATCCACTAAAAGTGACATCAATATGCGCCTAGCGAAGGCATGGACTGCTATCGATAAGTTGTCGATCATATGGAAGTCTAATCTATCCAATAAAATGAAAAGCAATTTCTTCCAAGCAGCGGTCGTGTCAAACCTACTATATGGATGCACCACATGGATGCTGACCAAGCATACAGAGAAAAAGCTTAGCGAGAACTGCATAAGAATATTACGAGCTATATCAAACAAATCCTGAAAGTGATATCCCACGAAACAGCAGCTGTACGTCCACCTACATGGGAGTACTACCAATGAACCGAACAGGTACAACTAATGTTGTACATTGACCTTCGACCCGGCTAAACATGCCATTCCAAAGTGATGCACCGGAAGGAAGTGACACATTCCGATGGCAGTTATGAGAAGAAATCACGTAGGCGGCATTGGCTGACAATATGGGACAAGGTAAAATCCCATGGTACACTCATTAACTGATGCACCGGAAGAGAGTGACCTGTGAACTGCATGACAGTTATTTCCACTTGATGACGATCAAATATGCCATTCCAAAGATTGAGTGGGCGATTGAACTATTATATAACTCGGTAGAGACAGGAAGTCAGATGAGTTGGAGATCCCGATTGAGTTGGAGATCAGATGAGTTAGAGACAAGATGTGGTTGAGAAAGCCACCAACCGGCAGAAGGGGCCTTTGGGACCCCAATTGAGTTTTGGAGACCAGTTAGTGAGAAGATGCTGGGATGAGAACATGTCCCAGAGAAGCTGGGCCCCCAGGCCCTCAATTGAGCAGTCCAGGAGAATGAGAACGACACACGGCGATGTCCGGAAGAGCTGGGGAGGTCAGTATGTTGCAGTTTTTGTTCAGTCTCCAACTCCCTCTCACACGAAACCTTTCAAATACAGTGAGAGGTATATTTTTTAAAGAAGTCTTCGCTCGTCTTTATTCATGGCGTCAATATGTATTCTGCATGTATATATGTATATAAGTATACAACACTAATCCAGGTCAGAGTGAACCTGGGAGTAATGCCAATGAAGATACTCGACACTTCCCAGATTTCCGTAACTAGAGCCTTATTTGCAGATGTAGTTTAGTATCATACCGAGGACATCCTTTTTCCCGACTGACTCAAAAATACTTGAAGAGGAAATGAAGATACGTGGAGCATTCAATAAGTTTCTGGCTTTTTTGTCCAGGTATTTAAAATTGTCGTAGACTCTTGAAAATTCTGTATGTTATTGCTATATATCTTATGAAATGACTGACCAATTTTTATGATTTCAGGTTCAAATGAAAAGCTACAGCAGGAACTGGAATACACCCTACTAAAGCCTGATTGTCACAGCTGGTGAATTTCAAAAATTCAATCTGGACGTGATGGCACTTTAGAAGAAGGATATGAATCTATTTGTGGGGTCATTCAATAAATAATGGGAACATTGGCAAAAATTCTTGTGGGGTTTCGAGTTCTGACGTAGTATCCAGCCGCTGGCTGATATGTCTACCTTAGCCTAGGAATTTTCACCGAAATCAAATCCTTCGGCTTTCCTTGTTGAATTGAGATAACTGCCACCATTCGTCACGTTGTGAATTTTTGATCCGAATAGCGGTGTTTTAGTTACCTCAGATCGTTTCAACTGTGGGAGTCGATCTAATTTTGGCTGGAATCTACGCCGAAGAAAAATCACTGTTTATGGAGGAAATAGTTTCTGTCGATATTCACAAGAACACGAAAAAAAAAGAAAAGAAAGAAAAGCAACACTTTCGATTTTTGTATAATACAACTTTCTCAAAGCTATTGTTAATTCAAAAATTCTCCATTGGCAAAAATTGTGGGGTTTTGAGCTAATAAACCAGTTGACTTTCCTCTAATCAAAATATACCCAAATTTTATAATTTTTTTTGGTATATTATACCATCAAAACGAATATTATTATGTATTATTTATTACCAAACTCTACTGCATTCAAAATCTGTAACCAAAAAATAAATTGCCATACTGCTTTAACCAAAAATAAAATTGCATTAATATATATGTGTACTGAATGTGAAGTCTCTTCATATTTATGTTTGCTGACATAGCTTCAGCACATAAGAGTTTGGAAATAAATGATTCTTAATTATATCCGTTTTTATTCTATGATACGCACACACTTTTATGCATTTGTTTCCTGTACTAATTTTCAAACGGCTTTATTTGACCCACAAATCTATCTATCTCTCTACCCATCCATTTATCCAGCCTGTTCAGATCAATCTATCTATCTATCTATCTATCTATCCAGCCTGTTCAGATCTATCTATCTATCTATCTATCTATCTATCCAGCCTGTTCGGATCTATCTATCTATCTATCTATCTATCTATCTATCTATCTATCTATCCAGCCTGTTCAGATCTATCTATCTATCTATCTATCTATCTATCTATCCAGCCTGTTCGGATCTATCTATCTATCTATCTATCTATCTATCCTGTTCGGACCAATCTATCTATCTATCTATCTATCCAGCCTGTTCAGATCTGTCTATCTATCTATCTATCTATCCAGCCTGTTCGGATCAGTCTATCTATTTAGCAATCCATCTATCTAGTCTGTTCAGACCAATCCATCAATTTATTTATCTTTCCAACCTGTTCAAATCTATCTATCGATCAATTTATATATCTATCTATCTAGTTGGCTAGTCGGCTGGGAATGTAGAATACACCGACTGCTTCTCTGCAGAGGGGTAAGACGCCCCCCCACCCCGACGAATGTCCTGGATATGATAACAATCTGATGGTGATATTCCAGAAATGCTGGAGCTTTGGAGAATGCGGAGTACCCCTTTATTGCCATCGCACCCATGTCCACTCTGGCCCGGGGTGGTAGCACCTGATAAGGGTCCTATCTATGGATTAAATAGAAATAAACGGTGGTTGGCGCTTACTGTTTTTATGCATTAAACCGCGTATTTATGCTGAACTGAATTGTTTAAAATAGAACTGTTTTGACCTTAAAACTGCGTACTAATGCTACACTAAATTGCTCAAAATAGAACTGTTTTGACATCTAAACTATGTACTAATGCTAAACTGAATTATCTGAAATAAAACTGTTTTGACATTAACTGTGTGTATTGCCCAGTCGGCTGGGGCTGTAGAATGCACTGACTGCACCTCTGCAGAGGGGTAAGAAACCCCCACCAAATGAGTGTCCTGGATATGACACTAAACAATCTGATAATGAGGTCCCAGTAATGCTGGGGCCTTGGGGAATACAGAGCACCCCTTCATTGCCATTGCTCCCAGGTCCACTCTGGATCGGCATGGTAGCACCTAATAGGGCCCTATCCATAGGTTAAATAGAACTAACGGCATATTTATGCTAAACTGAATTGTTTGATTAAACTGAATAGCTTGAAATAGAAAGGTTTTTGACTGAATTGTTTGACATGGAACTGTTTTGACATGTAACTGTGTGTAAACAAAATCTGTACTTATACTAAATTGAATTAGCTGAATTAGAACTGAATAGCTCGAAATAGAAGTGTTTTTCACAATTAAACTCTATTTACATTTAAACTGCGTGCTTATGCTAAACTGAATTGTTTGAAATGGAACAGTTTTCGACATTGAAACTGTACTTTCACAAAACTGAATTGTTACATATACTTGCTTGAATAGTTTGAAATAGAAATGTTTTTGACAATTAAACTGTCTACACATGTTAAACTGAATTGTTTGAAATGGAACTGGTTATTCACATAAAAATGGATTTGGCGTTAAATAACCAATAAAGGTTGATATGCCATAAAACCCAACAAACCAAACCTATCTATCCAGCCTGTTCAAATTTATCACTCGATCTATCTATCAATCTACGTGGTGTATTCGATAAGTTCCCAGACATTTTTTGTACAAGTATTTAAAATTGTCGTAGACTCTTGAAAATTCACTATGTTATTGCTATACATCTTATGAGATGACTGACCCATTTTTATGATTCCAGGTTCAAATGAACAGCTACAGCAGGAACTGGAATACACCCTACTAAAGACTGATTGTCACAGCTGGTGAATTTCAAAAATGCAATCTGGACGTGATGGCACTTTAGAAGAACGACATGCAATAAAATTCTGTTTTAAACTTGGAAAAAATGACACAGAAACGTATGGGATGCTCCAAACTGCTTTTGGAGCATCTTGCATGAATCGAGCCTCAGTTTTTGAGTGGCATAAGAGATTCAAGGAAGGCAGGGAGTCTGTGAGGGATGATGAGAGGTGTGGGAGGAGTAAGGAAGTCAACACACCAGAGTTGGTTGGCCAAACGGTTAGGGTTAGGGTTAAGGTTACTATGTTGAGATTGTAAGGGAGTTCAGGAAGAGATTCCGTCGGAAGAGGCCAGCACTCTTCAAATCAGGTCAGTAGCATTTCCAACAGGACAATGCACCAGTCGACAACTCCATCCTTGTCACAGACTATTTGACCACTATGGGCATCAAGACAGTTCCTCAGCCTCCCTATAGTTCAGACCTTGCTCCCTGTGACTTTTGGTTATTCCCTAAGCTCAGAGGCTGTCGTTATGAGAGAATTGAGGAGATGAAAGAGGCTGTGATGAAGGTCATTGACACGCTCTATCTAAAGCCTGTTCAAATCTGTCCATCGATCTATCTCACCATCTATCTAGTCTGTTCAGATTAATCCATCTATCTATCTATCTTTCCAGCCTTTTCAGATCTATCTATTTATCCAGTCCATTTAGATCTATCTAGCCTGATCCTATCTATCTATCTATCTATCCTATTCAAAACTGTCTGTCTATTTATCTAAAAGTAATAAAATCCTGTTATGTGTGGTTTAGAAAAAAATAATTTTATGAAATGTTAGGTGTCTATTCTTCCCGAGTTCATTCTGACCTCACAATACAAAGCAAGTCTTTAATGATCGAGTGAATTTTGGGTTGGCCAGCACGAACTAGTCTGGGAGTGAATTTGCATATTCCGCCATCTATAATATTGCTCAGTCAACGCGTCCGTTTTTTTTTGTTTTTTTTTTTCTGTCGACAACACTAAAGTCTTCCAGGCTATGGCCTTATTTTTAGCGCGCACGCTTGTCGAGACCTTTTATCTTTGCCATGGTGTCATTGAACCAGTATAAACAAGTAGTGGAGTCTCTGTGGAGTAGTGACTAATTTTCTGGACTGCGACGTCGTCGTAAGCGAGTTCGAACTCCAGTCACGCTATTACTTTCACTTTCGGGCAAATACCCTTGGGAAAGGCATGAACCCCCTTATCCTCCCAGCTATGGGTTAAATAGTATCACTATTGTTCTTCAAGAACTGTTGGATTAATACCCTTATCACCCCTACATATAGGTTGAATTGTTCTTCTACAAGGACTAACATCCTTGAGAAAGGCATGAAACCCCTTATTCCTTCCCCAGCTCTGAATTCAATAATACCACTATTGTTCTTCTACAAGGATAGTTTTGGCATTACATAATCCACAAAGGATGATGTGTCATTGAACAAAGTAACCAAACCAGGGTAATGACGGAGCTACCTTCGACCACCAGGGATCCTAGAACCCAGCTGCGTGACTGACAATAAAAGGTCAATAACGGGAGTGGGTAGTCCCCGTGGCGTATTGGCTAACGTACTGGACTATGACATCGTTGTAAGCGAGTTCGAACTCGAATCGTACTACTTCGTTCACTTTCACGCTAAAACCCTTGAGAAAGGCATGAACACCTAAGTTATAGATTAGATTGGCCAAGAGGGTAGAGTGTTTGCCAATGGTCCGGTAGACTTGGGTTCAATTCCAGGTTACGTCATACCAAAGACTTTTAAAATGGTACTTGATACCTCCTTGCTTAACACAGCGATATAAGGTACGTATCAAGCCTAAAGTGGAACAATACTGGGAAAGGAGTAGCACCCTTCCTTACACCTACTCGGTGTAGTAGCTTTTGAAAAGGGAGCCTTCTGGTCGCCTTCGACTACAGTCGCCAACTTTACTTAGTGTCCTTCTACAAGAATGGCTTTGGCTTTAAATAACCAACGAGAGTTAATATGCCATTAAACAAAGAAATCAAAGTAACCTAACCAATCAAACGCGGAAACTCTCGCAGTAAATGCGAGAAACGGTCACGCACACGAGAGTCAAAAATATTTGAAAAGCGTAACCGATAGAGCAAGAAACCACCAAAATTTGGGGGCTAGCAAAACCACCTGCTCAAAGGGTTGGACTACGATGTAGTAGAAAATAGATATTTCCTTTATCAACTCGCTTGCCCATTCGGCTGGGGTTGTAGAATACACTGACTGCACCTCTGCAATGAGTGTCCTGGATATGACACTAAACAATCTGATGGTGAGGTCCCAGTAATGCTGGGGCTTTGAGGAATGCGGAGCACCCCTTAATTTCCATTGCTCCCAGATCCACTCTAGCCTGGCGTGGTAGCACCTGATAGGGCCTTATCTATGGGTTAAAAAGAAGTGATGGCATACTTATGCTAAACGGGTGTTGACTCGTCGGCTGCCAGATACAAAATGTATAAATGCGTCGCCACGCATAAGGCTCCACGCATCCATCCGGTTAAAAATCAGAAAAAAGAAAAATAATAAAAAGTAAAGTAGCCAATGGGAAGCGGTCGCGCCAAAATTAGAAGGATTTTGGAGTAGCGAATTTGGAGCCGGTGGAGAGAGATAAATACTCAGGTTTTCTGTGAACCGACCTCTTTTTCGGGTAGTGACGTCGAACCGACAACACCGATTTTGCTGTCTGGTGTTTTGGGCACCACGCTACACTTGGGACGTAGCGTTGGTTAGTCCATTCACTAAGTAAATAAAGGAAAGTATGGAAGAAATGTTTTCGTCTCTTATCTGTTTCTATCTTTTCTTTTTGTATATTTCTTTTGGACCTTCTTTGGACAAGGCATTGCGCCGGCCAATCAACGTGGGGTAAAATAATATAACCAAAATATGGAGTCAGATATCTTACGGCAACACAGTCTTACCCTTAGCCATTGACTACCTAAAAACCCTCAAACCCCACGTATACGCATACACATGTTGATATATATATATATATATATATATATGTGTGTGTGTGTGTGTGAGAGAGAGAGAGGGGGGGGCTGTATATCTATGGGATACACATTTTTTCTAGTCTTAAAATAAGCAATAAAAACATACTTAAGAACATTCTAGAAATTTAGGATCAAAACCGTATTCGCATTTAAGTTACATTTTTATATTTTTCAACCAATCAACTAAAAACATAGAATAGAACATTCTAGAAAAATAGGATCGGAAGTGAACTAACGGAAAATATTTAGGCTCGAAAATAAAATAGTAAAATACAAATCTGATTGGTCAATAAATGTCTACGCGCCAAAATTTTAGGACGATTCTTTGATCCACCTGTAGGATATAAATAACACAGAGTTAGGGAGCCATTCACACGAACTTACACACAGACTTAAACACACAGCTTACACACAGACGAACACAAGCCACTAAGCCAGTAAAGCAGTAGCCGATACATTCCGACAAATTCCTTTCCTTCCTCAACTAAAGTTCATGACCTCTCTTCAGATGGCCGAGAATCACATTCAAAAGAAAAACCCGACATACTCTCTTTCATCAACGCGACACGCTGTCGCCACAATCATAAAACCCGCTATGAACTTAATGTAAGTAAGAACGACTTATTTACGGATTCCGTTAACACGAACATACACACATCTTTAAACAAATTTATTTTCTTCTTGTCAAACTTTATTTTCCAAAAGGCCATTTACACACCATATATTTTATTTGTTTTCATATTGTTATATGCATATTAAATTGTTTGTTGTTTAATGTTCGTTGTGTTCTATTCCATTTCTTTCACGCGATTGTAAAGTTTTGTGTTGTATTTTTGGTGGGGATTATTTAGAGAGCAATACCCGTAAAGTATGAACGCACATCTACTGAAATAACCAAATTACATACAACCCCCACCTATCTCTAGACACCAATTTCTCTTTTAAACTTGTTTGATTAAACAGGCTAGTCCTTTCAAGACTACCATACTCTATAGGTGATTTGTTCAAGTTTTCGTATGAGTCGTTTGACGAGAATATATTTTGTGTGAAAACGCATTACGAAACAGAGTCTTTAAAAATTGTTCAAAGAAGATACAAACAAAGGTTAATTTCAATACATTTATCCCTTATTCCCCCAGCTATGGGTTAAATAGAACCACTACTGTTCTTCTAGAAGGATAGCTTTGGTATTAAACGACGAAGGAGGATATGCTATAAAGCAAAACAAAAAATAAACAAGCCTAACGTTTGCAAGTACTTGAAGCGATATTTTTCTTTTATGTCTCCTAGGATGTACACGCATGCATCAAAACGGCAGTAGAGGTCTTTTTTTTAATAATTAAGATATTTTTTGAACCCACATTGTATAATAAACTAATTTTCTTTTTACAACGAAACTAGAAACTTCAAATTTTTGTCATCGTAAAGTCTTTTCACTCGAAAGTCATTTTTAAGGATCAAGTGTCAGCAAGTAATAATTCCATGTCAAATATGGCAGTAAGGTAGATTCCCTGTGGTGTAGTCTCTAACTTACTCGACTGCGACATTGTAGAAAAGGAGTTCGAATCCAAGTCTCGCCATGACGTTCATTTTGGCACTAATACACTTGGGTAAGGCATGATCGACTTATTCTCCCAGCAATGGGTTAAATACAGCCACGACTGTTCTTCAAAAAGAGTGGCTTTTGCATTAAGTAACTGACGAAGGTTGATATGCTTGTTGCGGAGCCGATAAGCGATCGACCCCGCAAATGAATTTTAGTTTAATGCGTGCGAGTAATGACAACCAAAGGCAATGAAGAGGACAAAGAGGCAAGGTAACAAATACAAGGATGACAATTTATTATCAGAAATTACAGACGTGGTCGTAGTATTCCGGTCTCCAGCTAGATGGGTGATGTCGTTAGCTGGTATGGTCGAGTTGTAGATGTGTGCAGCTGGACGTTCGACGGGGGTAGCTGGCGTAGGTCGAGACGTGGAGATACAGTTAGGTGTTTGATGCGGGTAAGCTGAGGTCGGTCGGGTCGTTGAATGTAGCTGGATGGTCGTTGCGGGAAGCTGAGGTCGGTCGGGTCGTTGGATGCAGTTGGACAGTCGTTGCGGGCAGCTGAGGTCGGTCGAGTCGTTGAATGCAGCTGGATGGTCGTTGCGGGAAGCTGAGGTCGGTCGGGTCGTTGGATGCAGTTGGACAGTCGTTGCGGGCAGCTGAGGTCGGTCGGGTCGTTGAATGCAGCTGGATGGTCGTTGTGGGCAGCTGAGGTCGGTCGAGTCGTTGAATGCAGCTGGATGGTCGTTGCGGGCAGCTGAGGTCGGTCGGGTCGTTGGATGCATTTGGACAGTCGTTGCGGGCAGCTGAGGTCGGTCGAGTCGTTGAATGCAACTGGATGGTCGTTGCGGGCAGCTGAGGTCGGTCGGGTCGTTGGATGCAGTTGGACAGTCGTTGCGGGCAGCTGAGGTCGGTCGAGCCGTTGAATGCAGCTGGATGGTCGTTGCGGGAAGCTGAGGTCGGTCGGGTCGTTGGATGCAGTTGGACGGTCGTTGCGGGCAGCTGAGGTCGGTCGGGTCGTTGAATGCAGCTGGATGGTCGTTGCGGGCAGCTGAGATCGGTCGAGTCGTTGAATGCAGCTGGATGGTCGTTGCGGGAAGCTGAGGTCGGTCGGGTCGTTTTGGTTGCTAACCCGTAACAGCGAGTCGTTACGTGGGATAGTTGTTGCAATGCTTAGGGCAGTCTGTAACAGCGAGTCGTTACGTGGACTGGATGCTGCATTGCTGGAGCGTCGTGGTCGGTAGATCGATATCCCGGTTTTGACAGTACGTTGGGTTAACCGTGGGTGTGTCGATCTGGTTGCTAGCCCGTAACAGCGAGTCGTTACGTGGGCCAGATGATGCAATGCTAGTGTAATCCGTAACAGCGAGTCGTTACGTGGACTAGATACTGCATTGCTAGGGTAGTCCGTAACAGCGAGTCGTTACGTGGACTGCATTGCAGGGGCGTCGTGGTTGGTAGCTATGGCTTTGTCGTGCCAGATAGCTGTGCGAGCGTATCGTTTACGGTAGCTATGGCTTTGCCGTGCCAGATAGCTGTGCGAGCGTATCGTTTACAGTAGCTATGGCTTTGTCGTGCCAGATAGCTGTGCGGGCGTATCGTTTACGGCAGCTATGGCTTTGTCGTGCCAGATAGCTGTGCGGGCGTATCGTTTACGGTAGCTATGGCTTTGTCGTGCCAGATAGCTGTGCGGGCGTATTTCGACTGGTCGTTAATGGCCGCCAGAGATACTCCGACCCGCAGAAGGTGACCTCTCATGGTGATGTGGGTGCAACCACGATATCGTTGGACCCGAGCATCGTGGAGCCGAGTGGCCCCTGAGACCTCCGAATTTTCGCCGCCTGAAGCCTTTTTCATATGGAAAAAAGGGAACTCCACTTCTGTCGCGCCACATGAATAGAAAGTTCTTCTACAAAAAACTGACGTAGAAAATAAGCACTTCCATAGTCCGGTACAGGCTACCGAAGAGTATTACTTCCATTTTTATAGAATCATTTCTGGCAGAAGTGTTTTGCAAACCTTGATAAATGTTAATTTATTCCTTTCCCAGCTGCAACGGCCGGTTAGAGTCGAAAAAGGGCTTAGTCATTTCCGGCTGTGCCCGGATGTTATTTTTCTATGGCGAACGTGTAATCCGATATGTGTACGTTCGTAGGCCGGTCGCGGCATGCTCTTAAACAAAGAAACCAAGCCAAATGTTTGCAAGTACTTGAGGTGAGATTTTCCTTTTATGTCTCTAAGGATGTATGCGCATGCGTCACAATGGTGGTAGAGATCTTTTTTTAAATCTGAGAAAGCAGACAGAAAAAAAAACGGGAGGTTGAATATAATAATATAATAATTGAGATATTAGGAAGTGGAGCTTCCCCAAAGCATTAAAGATAAAAATCTGAATTTACTAATGAAATTATAGCGGTGCGTGAAATTGTTATTTGGTTAACACTATACTTTTTAGGCACACAAATGAATTACGAAACTCTGCTTTAACAAAACAACAACGAAAATTCTTTATTTGCAGCTTTGAATATGGTTTGTTTTTGGTGCTGCAAGACTCGTGGTGTTTAGGCTTGGTGGATGTTTGAGACGAAATGGCTTAGCGGGCTGTTGAGATGGCAGCGTGTTGTTGGACGTGTGAGGGAAGTATTCAAAGTCACCGTGTAGTTTTGTGTGTCGAGAGCGGAGTGACGCTCGGATCGACATAGTCAATTTTTGGGGTGACAAGAAGCGGTGGCTGTGGAAGGCATGCGTATGTTTCTAATTTATGTTCCACTGGGATTCCTCGTAAAGAATCCATAAATTAGATGGTTCCCTCGTTGAGTGTCCATGTTGCTGCTGCTAGTGTTAAAGCCATAGTGAGATGTCCACACTGGGTGGCTTGTTTAGCTAAAAGGCATCGCTAAGCAGGGACGACCAGAGGCACGTCTGTTCTGGTCGCCGTCTCACGCTGAAGAGAGTGTGTTTGGCCGCTCACCCGTTTTGCTAGCCGGAAATGAAGGTCCGGGCTGAATAGGATAAGTCATCCTGATTGGGGGAAATTCAGTGTTGAATTAAATTGCGCGCCAAAACAAAATACGAGATTTTCCTCTTCTCTACAAAATTATGAATTTTTCATGAGTTTCATTTTATACAGGGTGTTTAACAATTATTTAAACAAAATAGCGATTTCTCAGATCTTCTTAGTTGATTTTATTCTCTTTCTCTTTTCAGGTTATTGCTGGAAAATAATTAATATTCTTTTATATATTTAATCAAATATACCAAAATTATACCTTGGACAATGAGGCAGAATATTTTTGTGTGAAGACACCTTACGAAATTCTGTCTTTTAAGATCGTTCAAGCAAGATACAGAAGAAAGTTCAATTTCAACACATTTCCAAACTGGGGTCAGATTTTTAAGTTGGTCAAGAAATTTGAAGCTCATGACACTTGCGATGATCAAAAGACAACGAATTCCTCAACAGTCATTGAGAAGATTCAAGCGATCCCCCTGGAGGATTGTGCACGCGTTATCAACAACTTTGCATGCCGCATTCAACAGTGCCTTCAAACTGAACAGCAGGCTTCAGGAATATGTACTCTAAAGATGATTCTCTTGATTTGTCTTGTTTACTTTTTAGACTAAATTTGTTACAAAATTGTTTACGTTTTAGACTATTTTTTAAAATTGTTTACTTTTTTAAAAAGGCTAAATTTGTTGCAAAATTGTTTACCTTTAAATAGTTTACGTTTTTAGACTAAATTTGCTGCTATTTTTTTTTGGTTTATTTTTTAGACTAAATTTGTTACAAAAGTATTTACTTTGTAATTGTTTACGTTTTAGATTAGATTTGTTGCGAATTTTTTCTTTTTCTTTTTAAATTATTTATTTTCATTGATTACTTTTATTTATTTATTTATTTATTTATTTATTTATTTTTACTAAATTTGTTACAAAAATGTTTACCTTTAAAATGTTTACGTTTTTAGACTAAATTTGTTGTGAACTTTGATTTACTTTTTAATTGTTTACGTTTTAGACTAAAATTTTGTTGCGAAATTTATTTATTTTATATATAGTCATCCACAGACAGATCTGTTTCGTTCAATCAGAACTCATCAGTGTGGCTAGACAGTATCTCCCCGTAGCTGGGATCGAAACATGGTTGACTGAAACACCAAGCCAAAGCTTCTAACCATTTAGCTACGAGGAGATATTAGCAACGAAGTACATTTTTAAACGGTTATGAATCACAATTACTATTGTTTACATACATCCGTTCAAACGGCCGCCGAGATCTCAAATCGAATACGAAGAGACTTGCAAAGGCGCTAATGGCAACACGATTATTGCTTATTTTTTAGACTAAATTTATTACAAAACTGCTTACTTTAAAATTGTTTACGTTCTTAGACTAAATTTCTTTTGCGAAATTTGTTTGTTTTTCTTTAATTGTTTACTTTTTAGACTAAATTTGTTACAGAATTGCTTGCTTTTTAATTGTTTACTTACTAGACTGAATTTGTTACAAATTTTTTTACTTTTTAACTGTTTACTTTTTTGACTAAATTTGTTTCAAAATTGTTTACGATCTTAAAATGTTATCCTTTTACCGTTCAAAACATTTAATTTTCATTATTCTATCATTTGTGATCCTTGAGGATATAATGAATTTTGCAGTTCAGGCATAAACGTGCTCGCTTTACTACGTAGGGTGAGTTATCTTCTCTTCAACAAGATAGATAAATAGATAGATATTTATCTCTGCCTCTCACCAGACAGGATTTGACATTAGGTCTTTTTTATAGTGGGGGTTTTAGGGAAGGAGAAGGTCACCACGAACCGGGACTCGTGCCCTGGAGGACTATGTTAGTCAAAGGTTCACTGGGTGTAATGTGAGCCAGGTGACCCTACTGGACATGGACTCACTAAGTGCAATGTCAGTCCATTGTAGAGGTCTTCCGACACGTATGCCTGCCTATAGGTTGAAGCAGACGTGAAAGTTTAGTGGTATGCTATTCTTGTCAATGATTCTTCGGCCACCCGAAGGTGACCCGGCCGGAATTGAGGGCCATCCGGTCTCGAATCTATCGTTGATTTGATACTCCATGTATATATATATATATATATATATATATATATAAGGAATATTTCAGCAGCAGTCTTTCTCTTAAACATGTCTCGTAAAAAATTAGGCAAGGTTTTTGTCAGCATCGTTTTCTTTCGAAGAGGTGAGAGTTTTTCTCATCCACATGTACAAATATCGAAAAGTTCTCCATACTCTCGACATAAAACATCTCCTGCCATGTCGGCTGGGGCTGTACAATACGCCAGTAACACTTCAGCAGTAAGTTAACTTGCTCCCTACCCCCAAATGGGGGTATCCGTTTACCATAATGCCAACGAACGGGATCCCAGTGGCTGAGGTGTCCGTGACACGAGTATTAAGTGGTTAAGTGACCTGCAACACTCTACTTCTGTCCTTACTTGGGCGACAAGGTTTAGTTTTGGTTTAATGACATATCAACAAACTGTGGGTTATTTAATTCCAAAGCCGTTCTTACAAAAGAACAGCAGTGACACTGTACAATAACTCTGTGCATCAACCAGAAGCAAAAACATTGCACAGTCGGCAAGGGCTGCAGAATACACCGACCGCGTCTCTACAGAGGGATGACCCCGAGCCAACGAGTATCCTGTGGGCCCAGTCGGCTGGGGCTGCAGAATACATCGACTGCATCTCTGCAGAGGAATAAGACCCCCACCCAATTTATTTCAAAATGCATCATCATCAAGTTGTGCTGATAGCAGGGGTTCCTTTGACTCTCTCTTGCCATTCGTCCCTATCAATCATCGTTCTCGGAGGTCCTCTACGTTGCAGTTGGTATCTGCACAGAGCTGATTTATGTCAAGTTTGGTTCCTTTGTTTAATGCCAAAGTCATCCTTGTCATCCATAGCAGTGAGGGATTAGAGGGTTCATGCCTTTCTTAAGGGCATTAATCCAAAAGTGAATGCAATAGTGCAACTAGATATTGAACTCTCTTACTCCCTGTCTGCAGTCCAGCATGTTAGCCACTACGTCGCGGGGTGTTCCTGCTGATTTTTGTAAGTCTTAGTTGGTTGACACACACTGGTGTGTCCATAAGTAGGAGTCCAGTTCGCCAGGGAACACTACCAATGAGTTTGTTTCTGCTTCTGTGCCCAGTATGTCTCTTTCATTTTACTTGGATGGTTTAGAGATGAAAGGTAAGTGGCCGTACAGGTGGTATTTGAGGTGTGCTGCTTCTAGGATATGTTCAGAACAGCATGCAGCATTCTTGTGCAGTTCTTTGTCTAACTTTTTCTTGAATAATATCATTAGAGTCGAGGTGGTGCAACCATACAGTAGTACAGAAAGAGCTACAGCTCGACAGAATTGCTGCTTTATTTCATCAGAGAAACCAGATGATTTATAACCAATCAATAGCAGCCAACGCCTTCCCAATGCATGACATCACCCTATATTGACATCGCTTAAGCCTCCAAAATCAGAAATACCTCAAAAAGCAGCAGTTTCCAGAAATTTCCTAAAACCCTGAACGGTAATAAAATATGATTAATATGATTAATGCTATTGCACTTTAATTTGAACACCTTTGAGACAAGTCTGGTTTGGTTACTAGCATATCAACCTTCATGGGTTATTCACAGCAATCCTTGTAAACCAACAGTAATACTATTTAGCCCGCAGCAAGGGTTAGGGATAAAGAGGTTCATGCTTTTAATAGCGCCACTGGAGTTGGAACTTACTTCTGTCGATGTAACGGGGACTTTCCCTTTGATGGGAAAGCCTATATATATATATATATATATATACATATATAAATTAAATCGGGAGTTGAGACTATCCTACTACAGTTTCGCCTAAAACGGTCCCTAAAGAGCCGTTAAAGGCGAAACTGTAGTAGGATAGTCTCGACTCGCGATTTAATTTTTGTAATTGGCTCTAGTTAGTATTGAGCACTTTTTGTAATAGTAGCATTGCAGCATCTTGCAGTGGGTTTTTGTTCTTTTGACCAACTGATTGCATATCTCTTGATTTTTTTCAACTATTGTGACGAAGTTGGCCTTTTCTTTTTTTTTTTTTTTGTTCTCCCGATAATCTTTTTCTTTTTTTCCCCCAGGCAGTGATTTGAGATTTGTTATCTCTGAATTCTGGCGTTTTTTTTTTCTTTTTCTTTGTCACCGTGAATGCTGGTAGATAGTAAATTAGTAAGTATATATATATATATATATATATATATATATATAAATACAGGTAGGTAGAGTGATCGCCAATGTCCTAGAAGATTGGAGTCAATCCGATGTCAAGTCATACCAAAGACTCATTAAATAGTACTTAATGCCTTCTTGCCTAACACTCAGCATTATAAGGTAGGGATCATAGGTCATCCTCATCCCGTCGTGCCGCTAGCACGGACATCCCTGACCCTCTCTCGCCACTTCTCCCTATCGTTCACCGCCTCCGGCAGGTCTTCAGGACATCCCATATTCTCACATAGCTACTATATCTATGTTCGAGCTGGTCGTCCTGCTTTTGCTCGGCCATATGTGGGGGTCCATAGGAGTACATCACTTATGAGCTCGTCCCTGCTTCTCTAGCAGCGTCCTGCATGTCTGGTTCATCTAACTTGAGGTAAGTGGAACAATCTAGAGAAAGTAGTGCTCTCCCCTACACCTTAGTGTAATAGCCATTGAAAAGGTAGCCTTTGGGTTGCTCTCGACTATGGTCGCTAACTTTACTTATTTGCATATATTTCTAATGGCATATCAACCTTCTTGGGTTATTTAATGCCAAAGACATCTTTGTAGAAGAACAGCATTGATACTATTTAACCCATAGCTGGTAGGGGGAATAAAGGGGGCTACATACCTTTGTCAAGAGAATCAACCTGAAAATCAATAACATGAAAGAAGTTTGAACTTTGACACCACAGTCCAGCATATTAGCCACAATGTCATAAGGACTTTTCCGCTTCAGGACAGAATTAGTTCACAAATGAATGTACAACAGAGTCGAATTTGGAAACTTATACTTTATAGATTCAAACTGGAGCTTCGGGTCATGGAAGCAATTGGCTGGAATAACCCGGCTTAAAATATTAATTGATTAGTTTGGTAAGGTTTTATGGCATTCCAACCATTTTAGGTTATTTAATGCCAAATCCTCTTTCTACATATATATTAAATATATAGGATTTGGTTTAGTTGGGTTTTATGGCATATCAACCATTTAGGATATTTAATGCCAAATCCTCTTTATATATATATATATATATATTAAATATATAGGATTTGGTTTGGTTGAGTTTTATGGCATATCAACCATTTTAGGTTTTTTAATGCCAAATCCTCTCTCTCTCTCTATATATATATATATATATATATATATAGGATTTGGTTGGGTGGGTTTTATGGCATATCAACCATTGTAGGATACTCAATGCCAAATCTTCCTTATATATATATATATATATATATATATATATATTAAATATATTGGATTTGGTGTGGTTGGGTTTTATGGCATATCAACCATTGCAGGTTATTTAATGCCAAATCCATTTTTATACACATTAACTTCTATTTGAAACAATTCAGTTTAACAGAAGTACAGTTTTTGTTCACACATAGTTAAATGTAAAAACAATTCTATTTCAAACAATTCAGTTTAGTAGAAGTACACAGTTTACTTCTACTTGACCCATAGATAGGACCCAATCAGGTGCTACAACTCCAGACCAGAGTAGACCTGGGAGTGATGGCAATGAAGGGGTACTCTGTATTCCCCCAAGCTCCAGTAATACTGAAGTCTCACCATCAGATTGTTTAGCGTCATATCTAGGACACTTGTTGGGGGAAGTTTTACCCCTCTACAGAGATGTAGTCGGTATATTCTGCAGCCCCAGTTAACTGGGCCACAGGTCTCACCCCTCTACAGAGATGCAGTTGGTATATTCTGCATCCCCAATCAACTGGGCTAATTTATCAGCGTGCTATGAACAGAGAAAAAGGAAATGAAGCAAAACAAAGACCATTTTTCTTGCAAAATTTTCTTTATTATCAAAGCAATAGATTTGGTTTCCCCACCCCCAGAACATCAGGGGAATATAGAAAATTTTCAGGCACTGTATTTTGTTATCAAATAGATAATATCACATACTGATATGAGTATTAAAATATGCTTAATGTTGTAAACAAAAATATCAAAAGACAAATATTAACATATGAGAAAGTGGTTGTTAATCTCAGTTAGGGATTGTGGATTTTATAAGTACAATTTTTACTTTTTTATTTTATTTTTTTCATTCAATTTTCTTTTCTTGAATTTTAGTAAAGCATAAATTTAGATTCAAACTAGTTGCTAATTTCTACAACTACAATATTGATAAAATTATATATATATATGTGTGTGTGTATATATATATATATATATATATATATACATATATGTTTGTGTGTGTGTGTGTGTATATGTGTATGTATGTGTGTACATATATTTATATATGTATATGTGTGTATATATATGCATGTATGCATGTATGTGTGTGTGTGAGTGTATATATATACATTTATATATGTATGTGAGTATATATATATATATTTATATATATATGTATGTGTGTATATATATATATATATATATATTTATATATATGTATGCGTGTGTATACATATTTATATATATGTATGCATGTGTGTGTATATATATATTTATATGTATCTATATATATATATATATGTGTGTATATATATATATATATATGTACATATGTGTGTGCATATATATATTTATATAAATATACATATATGTATGTATATATGTGTGTGTGTATATATATGTATGTATGTATGTGTGTATATATATTTATATATTTAAATTGGTCCACAATGTAATTTTAAAAAAATGTTCATTATATTCTTTATTTTATCTTATAATTTCATTTCCTTCTAACACGTTTCAGTTCTTATCAGAGAAAGAATTAAATGTTTTCTAGGTAAATTTTTCCCATCCTTTACAATAACTTTATTCTTGCGTTTTAATTTCTTTTCTTTGAAAATGTGTTCGTACTGGCATTTTTCTAACCTTTTTTTTGTCTTGTTTCACGAGATTTTGTTTTCATTTGTCTTGTTTCAATTTTTCACGTGCTTTTGTTTTTCTTCATGTGTTCGTGCATATGTGTGTGTGTCCATTTATTAATTTACTTACTTGTGTGTGTGTATTTTAAGTTTTATTTAATGTGGATTTGTAATTTTTAGATAAAATCTTTTTCTTTGATTTGGAATAAATTGTGATTGTCTGTTTGAAATAATGTATTTGTATTATTATTGTTGTTATTGATATCATTTTGGCTATACAACATTATAAGGTACGGATCAAAGATAAAGTAGAGCAATCTAGCGAAAGGAGTAATGCCCTCCCCTATACCTCGGTGTAGTGGCTATTAAAAAGGGAGCCTTCGAATCGCCTTCGACTACAATCGCCAACTTAACTTTTACGATATATATATCATCATCATCATGTCGTGCCGCTAGCATAGATATCCCTGACCCTCTCTCGCCACTTCTCCCTATCGTTCATCGCCTCTGGCAGGTCTTCAGGGCTACATCCCGTATCCTCACATAGCTGCTGTATGTATGTTCGAGCTGGTCGTCCTGCTTTTGCTTGGCCATATGCGGGGGTCCATAGGAGTGCATCACTTATGATTTCGTCCCTGGTTCTCCAGTAGTGTCCTGCATGTCTGGTTCGTCTAGCTTGGATAGTTTTCATGATGGGAGGCAGGTGGCCTTATAGTTGGTGCCTTGTGGGGTGTTGCTGCCAGGACTTGTTCAATATTGCCCACAAAATTTTAAATGGTTTACTCTTCTCCGTCATGGAATATCTGATGAGAGACCTCTGTTTGATACTGATTACTTTGTATGCTACCATTTTGAAAACACTTTTCTAGGTTAGATTTTTAAAAATTGCAGTAAATAGATATATATATATCTAATGAAAATAATTCCAACATAGCCAAGAGCTAGTTTTCCTAGATTTCACCAGGCCGTTTGGTGAAACCTAGGTAGACTCATTCTTGGCAATGTAAGAATTATTTTCATAATATTATTTCCATCTTGTGTATTGAGCACTTTATTACGTTTTAGCTTCGGTAATTCTGTCAGTTCAGTGTTTTTTTTAAATAAGCCATGACTATATTCAAAAAATATGTTTGGACACAATTTTCTATTAATCTCTATTTTAATATTACTCTTATGGAGCGATGTAACATATACATATGCATGCGGAATACGAAACACTGACGACTCTCGTTGTTCAGGTACGAAACATTTATTCACTTCTTGACTTTTAGTCTTTCGACACGAGGAGAGAGAGACACCATTTTTACTATGCTGACTGTTCCTACATCGCCCACAGTCAACTCCCCAGTTGGACTGGATTGGACTGGCCCGGCCCAGAGTCAAATCTCAACTAACGCCTTTTTCAAAAATCACCAAAAATCTCAACCCCTTGTTTCCGGGCATGACGTCATTCACACCCCAGTCCTATTTCCTATCTGGGGTTTTTATTATGACATTTGTGATTGTCATATCCTCTGTGCACGAGTGTGAACTGTACTCAATGTGTGTGGGCACCTGCACCAAGCCGAATAGTTCAAAGTCCAACCAAACCGAATGATAAAATATAATTAACGGAAAATGATTAATATAAAAATCATTCCGTAATTATAT
>OY757944.1:9331105-9356105 GCA_963585895.1 Sepioteuthis lessoniana
CAATTGACGTTGATTCTATCATGGTAGTTGGAGTACTAACATTATGTGCATAGCTTTACCCCATCAGTGATTTGAAAGCCACACAGATGAACAAGCAGTAATGTAGTCTAATTCAGGAACTTATGTTTTGCAAGTTTGAACTGAGCCATAATGCCACAGAAGCATCCAAAAACATTTAGCCATTAAGACATGGGGACTTCCCTAGTGTGAAATGTGTGAGACTGCTAACTCTTCTTTCCCCTGAGTACACATAGGTGCAATAATAAATATGCACATTGCTGTATGCGTATGTATATGTGTAGCATAAACATACGTATGTGCAAGTTAGTGTGAGTATAGCAGTATCAAAAGGATAGCTAAACAATTTAGGGAGGTCAGAAGATTATAACATATCATCATCATCATCATGTTGTGCCATCAGCACGGATATCCCTGACCCTCTCTTGCCACCCCTCCATTGCTTCTGTATCAGCACAGAGCTGCTGTATGTAAGTTCAAGCTAGTCTTCCTGCCTTTGCTCAGCCATGTGAAGGGGTCCACAGGAGTACATTGCTTATGAGCTCGTCCCTACTTCTCCAGCAATGTCCTGCATGTCTGGTTTGTCTAATTTTAATAGTTTTCGTGGTGGGTGGTAAGTAGCTGTACAGCTGCTGCTTTGTGAGGTGCTGCCTTCAGGATTTGTTCAGTATTGCTCGCAGCATTCTTGTGTAGTTGGGTGGGCGAGCTGCTTTTTTGACTCCTATGCACCCCTTGTATAGCACTAGACCTCACGGTCTAGTTCAAGCTATATTCTGGCATATGTGCCCGGACTTAGATTTAGGTCCGTGATACTGCTTGACTCATTAGACCCACATTGCACTTAGTAGGTCAATGACGAGCAGGGTTCGAGTCTCGGCTCGTTCCCGACTTTCCCCTCACCTTTATCCCCACTTTAATCAGCCTTCGGGCTTTTGACCTTGTATCAAGTCCTGTCTGGAGGGAGGCAGCAACAAATATCATACACAGGTTGCAGCCCAGTGCATGGCTGAGTTGCAGACTGGGCCAGGGACTCTCCCTCAGTCACTGACCATAAGTGGTCACAAGAAGAACATAGACAGCAGAGTTAGGAGTTGGCTTTTAGTCATAGAATTGAATAAACAACTCTCCAAGTCTTTGTCTGTGATAGTGACGGATCAGCACCCAGGAGGAACCAGAAAAATTGTCATCAATAAAGATGGCTATGCATGTTGTTATATTTTCATTAAAAAAAAAAAAAAAGTTATAATTCTTGCTCACGTAATTTTCCTATTAAATACGTCTTTTTTTTAAATTCTTGTTTACATGCATTTGGCCTCTTCTTGCCTTGTGTGGTTATTACTGTAAAATTCAGTTGAATAAAACCTTGATAAGGTCTTTCTTCTTTTGTCTTCATTACACTATACACGTGTATTTGGAAATTACGCTTTGTCTTTTTTTCTTTAGAGCTGAGCAGTGGCTTGTATGGTTTCAACCAACCCTGGTGATCGACTGAACACCTTTTAGTCTCTTTGTTTAATGCCATATCAACCTTTGTGGGTTATTTAACGCCAAAGCCATCCTTGTTGAAGAATACTGTTCAGTTTGGTTTCTTTGTTTAATGACATATCAACCTTTGTAGGTTATTTAATGCAAAAGCCATTCTCGTAGAAGAACAGTAGTGGTACTATCTAACCCATAGCTGGGAGGATAAGGGGGTTCATACCTTTCCCAAGGGTATTTGCCCGAAAGTGAACGTAATAGCGCGACTGTAGTACAAACTCGCTTCCTATGATTCCGCAGTCTATCGCTTTAACCATAACACCACGAGGACACCCCACAGAAGAATACTGTGATACTATCTAACTCATAGCTCGAGGGATAAGGGGGTTCGTGCCTTTCCCAAAAATGTTAATCTGAAAGTGAATGTATTAGCTCAAACTCACTTACTTTGAGGCCACAGTCCAACACTTTAACCATTATGCCATGGAGTCTTCCCTACAATTACAACGTGATAGGAGAGACAAGCCAACTAAACTGGACAAGCCATGATGGTAACTGCCACAAATGGTCCTTTTTTTTAAATGATGCTTTGGCGGAAGTTGCAGTCTTTTGAGTGGAGGTTAGGGATTATACTTGTAGAAAGCTGAGAAACACAACAGGTGATTCAAACTGAAGGTCATGAGGTCAAATCAAGCTATGAGAAACAAAACTGACAGAAACAAGGGAGATAGGAGAAAGTGTGGAATAGTAATTTTTTGTTTAAATTTATGCTCTAACTTTAGAAAAAAATTTCTGAATTCAAACCTACGGCACCCCATTTAGAAATTTAATTTGTGTCAGTTCCTACTCATGGTAGAGGGGTTGTGTAAATTCATACATTGGTAGGCAATGCAGTCACTATATTATAAACCTCGCCAAAAAGATGACCAAATTAGTTTAGTCTGAATCAAACCATTTAACCACCCATAGAGGATAGACCGACTAATCTTTCCCAGTTTTTAATATAGATATATGAATATTTTCAAGTGCGTTGACTGATTAACAGAGAAAAAAATTTTATTATAATTTTTTGAAATTTTTTACTGCGCATATATGTTTATTTTTAAAGAAACTAATTTCTTATCAACAATTTTGGTTAAAAAAAAAAAAAAAAGAAGAAAATTCATTGCTCTGAAGAATGAAAAGAGAAATTATCTGAAATAGCCACTGAACCTCATGGACCCTGTTTCTATGGTTAGTAGTCTTTAAAGCAACCTTGCAAAATAAGGAAGTTGTTTAAAGGTCTAGAATTTATATACATTAAATGTAGCAAGGGTTTATAGCCAACATTCTTTAAATCAGGAATCACCTTGTGGTTCCATAAGACGACCAATAGAGTCAAAAAATGCCTAAGGGTCAGAAGATATTAGATTCCAGATTTCAAACTATCTGCAGGTTGATTTGGTTTGGTTCGATGGGTTTTATGGCATATCAACCTTTGTAGGTTATTTAACGCCAAATCCATTTTTATGTAAATAATCTGTTCTATTTAAAACAATTCAGTTTAGCATAAGTACACATTTTAATTGTCAAAAACATTTCTATTTCAAATATTCAAACAGTATAAATACAGTTTCAATGTCGGAAAGCAGTTCTATTTCAAATAATTCAGTTAAGCATAAGCACGCAGTTTAAATATAAGTACGGTTTAATTGTCAAAAACATTTCTATTTCAAACAATTCAGTTTAGCATAAGAATGCTGTTAGTTCTATTTAACCCATAGATCGGGCCCTATCAGGTGCTACCACTCCGGGCCAGAGTGGACCTGGGAGCGATGGCAATGAAGGGGTACTCTGCATTCCCCAAAGTTCCAGCACTGCTGGAACCTCACCATCAGATTGTTTAGTGTCATATCAGGACACTTGTCAGGGGGGGTCTTACCCCTCTGCAGAGGTGCAGTTAGTGTATTCTACAGCCCCAGCTGACTGGGCAAGAATCCCCTTGTGGTTCCATAAGACTACCAATAGAGTCAAAAAATGCCTAAGGGTCAGAAAATATTAGATTCCAGATTTCTCAGGATTTTCACCATTACAGTAAGTACTTTTTTCTCTTTGTGTCCCAATATAATAAAACTGATTTCAATTGGAAAGACTGAATAGTATATATCAAAGAGATCAGAGTTTGAGATTTTTTTTTCTTGCCATTTGAAGATAGACTTTCCTATCAATTTTTGACATATAAAGTCCAAACAGTTTTCATCAGTTCTCATTCCTTGTCTCTCATATGAGATTTCAAACTATCTGCAGATAGTCTCTGTAGGAAAGTTAGTAGTTCGCATGGCTGTTCAATCTTTTGCCTTCTCTCTCAATTTTTTGAACAAAAATTGAGAACATTTTTATCTTTTTAATTCATGAGTTTAATAGGGTTGTTGAATTCCCCACCAAAAAATGCTATATTTTACAGAACACTTTAAATATATGTATATAAACTGATGTGCATTGGTTTATAATCCGAGAAGATAAGAAATGATTTATTTTATCGAGAAAGCACCACTGAACTGTTTTTTCTTTTTTATGGCTCTATATTCATGTGCAACAAAATGGCAAAAGAAATTCCCTGAAATATAACTTCCAGTCTTAAAAACCAATATAGCAGTGTATTGTCAGACAACTATTTTGTAACAATAAGTTATAAGAAATCGTCTTCCAAGATTTCTGTCGTCATCATGAAGCTAACTTTAAAGGGGATCTTTGGAATTCTGTTGTCTCTCATTTGGATGACACGCAGAGCCTATTTCAATGGTGATTATAAGAAAGATCTGTCTCCAATACTGCACTGGGCAAAGAAATCAGTGTTTGAGATTCTGTCTTGCAGTGAAACCACAAAGGGCATCTATGACTCCAAAGTATGGCAAGAATTATATATATATATATATATATATATTTATATAAATTTGAATAGAGGAATTGATATATTATGTTAGAAATTACCATGACGAGAAAATCCAGGAAACACCAAGATGCGACATACGGAGTATTGAACAGCTGTTTCAACTTTATTAGGTCTCATCAGCAGTGCACACCGTGATCTCCACCACTGGAGATCGAACCAACAACCACAGTATGCAGAAGCCGTAAGTCTACCACCGGGCCACCGGTTCATGCCACATGTAAGTGATGCCAAATTTACAAGTTATGGTAAATTGCACAGCCACTTGACCTAATGTGTCTTTTTTATAGGCACATATTCCCTACAGCGGACACGCTCATCTCCGGGGCTACGTCTTCCCAAGTCAGGGTTATGAATCCTCATAACATAAGCCTCAGGGGCAGGAAATATAATATATATATATATATTAGTCATCCACAGACAGACTGTTTCCTTGTATCACAACTCTTCAGTGTGGCTAGACACACAGGAGGCTTCAAGCTGGGATCAAAACCCACCTAACTTTATGCTAGACATGGTATCTAACCACTCAGCCATTTCAATGACATACGTTAGCTCAGGAATTATAATGCAATATATATATATATATATATATATATATATACACACACGGGGAAAAATTAGAAATAAATCCAACAGTATGAAAATGTACTGACAGGAAAATACACAAGGTCTTTAGAGGATGGTTTTATTTGTTAACCATTTCAATTTTTAGACCATCATCAGAGCATGAAAGTTACTAAATTACTTACTAAATTTAGTAACCTACATACACTGATTAATGTCTGAAAAGTTTAACGTTGGCAAATAATTCTACAAATAAAATCATACTCTGAAGACCTTGAGTTTTTTCATCTCTTTACATTTTCATATATGATATTAAAAAATGAATTAAAAAATTCAGTTTTTATTATGGGAAATGCCTTCACAATTAATTGGATATTGAGCGAGAAGTTTGGTCTTGGCTAGACATGTTTGTTTATATTCTGGATAAATAAGAATGGATTTAATTGTCTGAATTTTTTTTAGACGAAGCTTGATGATTTTTATCATTCAAGATTTTTGGACGATTGTCTTCATCTTTATTTTTATATTCACAACGTTTTGACCGATGTGTCCTACGGCCTTCTTCAGGTGTCTTTTTTTTTTTTTGTCAAAATTAGGAGTCAAGATGGAACTTCGAACAACATACATTACACAAGAGGACACATCAGCCGAAACACTGTGAATATAACAATAAAGATAAAGACAATAGTCCAAAAACCTTGAATGATCAGAATAGATTTAGTTAGCCAGAAAACAACATTTAGCTGTTTTTCCTTTTTGGAGTCCTATATTTAAAGAGTAATTAGTTTCTTTAATGGCATATCAAACTTAATGGGTTATTTAATACCAAAGCCATCCTTGCAAGAGAGTCGTAGTGGTAGGAAGTGTTCCAAAACACTGAAATAAATAATGTGATATTTCTAAAAACTGTGAAGTTATACACAAAAATCTAAAGAAATTTATAATAAGACCAAATTACTTCTATAAACCCTTTCTTTACTAGATATATTCTAACAAACTGATCCCTTCCACAACCTGTTTCACAGTGGGGTTTTTTATGATCATGATTCCGTGCAAATAAACTCAAAACAAAAAACAAAACAAATAACCTACTAATTATCTAAAGTTTATCATTAATTCCTAAGACCTCTCCTTTGAATGTCTTTTCAGACTTATTTTCCTTAACTCGATTCGGCATTAAATGACCGATTAGGTTGATATGCCATAAAACAAAACAAACTATTTAACCCAAAGATGGTAAGATAAGGAGGTTCACATCCCTTTCCCAAGTGAACATAGTACTGTGTTTGGAATTCGAACTTGTTTAATACGATGTCACAATCCAACTTGTTAACCACTATGGCATGGTGATTGGGCTTAGTCACATATGACTATTAAATCAAATAACAACAAAACCAGGCCAAAATTATCAAATTAGCACACATATATTTGGTTTCTTTGTTTTAATGGCATATCAACCTTCATGGTTATTTAATGTCAAAGTCATCCTAGTAGAAGAACAGTAGTGGTATCATCCCTATTTCGATACACAATGGACTCTTCCAATAAATATATAACATTTGATTGTAATCCACTCTGAGAGTTATGTAGCAAGCTACACTGGCGACATTGTATCAATTGTTTTCTGTAATATATAACTTTTATTTTTCTCTCTAAGTACCTGTTTGTCTTATTTATTTTATGCTTTTTTCCGAAGACATAACACTATTCTAACCCACAACTGGGGATATAAAAGTATTTCATACTTTTCGCAAGGGTATTAGTTCAAAAGTGAACATAACAGCATGACTGAAGTTTGAACTCACTTACTACAATTTTGCAATTCAGCACGTTACCCACAACACCATAAAGATTCCCCCTTCAAGAGTAATATTCACAAAGAAATGGTAAACAGAACAAGTCTTGCAAGGTTTGCCATACAATTTCTCTTGCCAATACATATGGACACTGCATACCAAACAATTCATTTATAATATATACCCTGAGTAGGATGGGCAAGAGGGATCAAGGATTCTCTGAAGGGGTCAACCAAGTTTGGTGACCCCTGTTCTAAATGATAAACCTAAACAATAACTCAGAAAATATCTACTGGATCTTATATGCAAATATTTTTTTTAATACCCTGACGAAATGAGGAGGTGATCTTTGGGTTATTTGTTTAATGGCATATCAACTTTCATGGGTTATTTTAATACCCACGCCATCCTTGTAGAAGGAACAGCAGTGATACTATTTAACCCATAGCTGGAGGGATAAGGGAGTTCATGCCTTTCTCAAGGGCATTGGTCTGAAAGTGAACATAGTAGAGCAACTGAGGTTCAATCTTATTTATTTCCAGGCTGCAGTCCAGTATTCTAGCCATTATGCCAGAAGGACTCCCACCCACCGTGTGTGGAGGTGGGGGGTGGGGGAATTATACGTTATTATATATGGTTGTTACTAAGAGGCTTCTCATTTATCCAAGCAATAAAATTTAATTTCTAATAACTGATAAGCATAAATCCCAGAAATAAATGATTATATGATTAAAAACATCTAAATCTTATAATTGTTTCGGCCGATATGTCCTCCGGCCTTCTTCAGATGTTTGAAGTCTAAATTTCTGAGACGAAGCTTGTTGATTTTTATCATTAAGGTTTTTCGGACTATTGTCTTCATCTTTATTGTTATTGTTATTTCCACAACGTTTCGGCCGATACGTCCTCCGGCCTTCTTCAGATGTTTGTCGAACTCGGGAACCTTCACGGAACTTTGAACTACGTCCTTTATTGAAACCACGGGGGTCGCCTGTTCTGATTCTGTATGAGCACAGGTAAAAAAATCATACATAATAGTAGTAATTCTAGCTAAAGTAAGAACATTAAGTTTATAATACCCAAAAATTCACTCTGAACCGTTACGCCATGTGTCAACATGGCGTAATGGTTATAGGCGTTGGTTCCCTGAGCTTCTAAGAAGACAATCATCTGAAGGTTGCAGGTTCAATCCTCACTACAGGCGAGTAATATACAGGAATACTTAACACTTGTACCCAGTTATGGCAAACGGAATCAGAACAGGCGACCCCCGTGGTTTCAATAAAGGATGTAGTTCGAAGTTCCGTGAAGTCTCCCGAGTTCGACAAACACCTGAAGAAGCCGGAGGACATATCGGCCGAAATGTTGTGGAAATAACAATAACAATAAAGATGAAGACAATAGTCCGAAAAACCTTAATGATAAAAATCAACAAGCTTCGTCTCAGAAATTTAGACTTTAAACATCTGAAGAAGGCCGGAGGACATATCGGCCGAAACAATTATAAGATTTAGATGTTTTTAATCATATAATCATTTATTTCTGGGATTTATGCTTATCAGTTATTAGAAATTAAATTTTATTGCTTGGATAAATGAGAAGCCTCTTAGTAACAACCATATATAATAGTCCGAAAAACCTTATAATTGATATTATTTCATACATGAAGGTAGAATAAATATTAAAATACAGGCGGTTTCAGGAAAATTCATATCATTTCATATATGAAGTTAGAATAAACATTCAAATACAGGCGGTTTCAGGAAAATTCATATCATTTCATATATGAAGTTAGAATAAACATTCAAATACAGGCGGTTTCAGGAAAATTCATATCATTTCATAATCTAATAACTGCATCAATTCTCGTTCAAACAATCTCAAATTTTAACACCATGTGTAGAAACAACTCAAAATTGAATGCAATTCACTTCGGCCTTGTGCTCACCAAAAATTGTTAAATCTTATATTTTTCTCTTTTTGGAAATAAACAGAATTGAATGTAATTCACCGGAAACAAAAAGGCATTTGAATATTCTGCACAAGGCATCAAGTCTGCTACATTCAAAAGCCTCAATCTGAGCCAAATACTTTACCCTCTATGTTTTCTTATCGAATGACAGATCCTGTCAACTCTCATGGCAAAGATCCAAGCTTTTAGGGTATCCTTGACTTTGTTGATGTAGTGCAGGAAAACATATATACAGGGTTTTTCATAATCTAATAACTTGACTAATTCTCATTTAATGTTAATGTTGGTAACTATCAGTTTTTCCAAATGCGATCATCAGATGATCTGGTTTCATGTTCACAAAGTTGAGAAACTGACAATTATCAAGTGATATTGACTCTGTGTCTACGGTAACCAATATATATTTTTTTCTGAAACTTTATATATGTATATGTTGTTGGCTATTTGCATAAAAATGGATTTGGCGTTAAATAACCTCTAGGTTGATATGCCATAAAATTTTTCTGAAACACTCTGTATACATAAAACTATTCTTAATCCAAGAGGCACCAATGTCCCATTTACCAGAAAAAAAAAAAAAAATTCTATAAACAGATCTCACCATTGTTCTGTAAATAAACCATATATATAGATTTATCACTAAATAAAAGTTAAAAATTCCCCACCCCAAAATAATTCCATCAGGTATTGAGTCATGTCTAGTAAATTCATCATGATAAGTTCATTGTCGTAGATACGACGGTCTGGAATTTGAATTAGATAATGACCGGCCTTATTGTCGCCGTCTGGTGTGCGGAGCTTTAATGCAAGGAGAAAACTAGTACACGCTAGCACCACAATATTAATGCATACTGACCACGTGTGACCAGCATGCTTTGCCAACTATAAAAGAAAGGCATAGTGAAGGTTGGCTCAGAACTCTTTTGCCCCTGAGGTATAGAGATCAATAGTGAAGACGGTGTCGTTGGTGAACAATTTGAAAAACGGTGTCACCTGGAGCAGGGATCAGCAAGTAACTGAGTCCCAGTGACGGATCGCCTCTCTTTGGTGTTGGTTTTTTTTTTTTTTTATTTCTTTCCCTTTCTCTCTTCACCCTTCATTCATTGCAATTAAATTATTTGTGGCTAAATTTAGAATTTAATCCTTGATTTTAAGAACTTATTAAAAAGAGTGAAAGGATTATGTTTAGGTTTAGGGAAACCTAATATCATAAGAATCCAAAAATCCTATGGATCTGGATTCTTTATGGATATCAACTTAACACCAGACTTCAACGCAAATCCTGCAATACCAACCTCCAAAATTATTTCAGGTTACAGAGCTCAAACTATGCCATTTTGGGCCAAACAGAATCACATAGAGACTTTGTAATGAAATACAAAAGCGTCTTTTGATCTTGTGGTGAGACAGATAAGGTCAGACCCACATTTTTCACACGGCCAGCTCAATGTCGGATGTTCATAAGTAAGTAACGAAAAAGAGCTCTACAATGAATTTAGCAACATTGAATTTATCGATGATGAATTTATTGGGAGCAGTTTTATTTTATTAATCACAGAATGGTGTGTTGGAGGATTACACAAGTTTCAGTTTGTCCTTTTTCTGAAATGCAAATAGGTTGACTAAAAAGTAAAGGGGTCATGTTGCATGTACCTGCAGAGGAACATGTATACAAAAGACATTCAAAGATAAGATGAAGAAATCCCGGATTATCCATGTTGACTCCATCTGGGACTGGCACTTGGACTGTCGGCTGTTTAGATAAATCATATAACTCACCACTTGTAACAGGGATTTCAAGGAGGAGGTTTTTACTCGGCTCATCTGATGGATAAAAAAAATGACAGTGATAATGATTTATAAATTACTAGGGCGAGTCAAAAGTTTTGCAATATTTTAGTAAATTGTTAGTAGAGGAGTAAAAGTTTAGTAAGACAACTGTTTTAAATGCTGCACGACTCTCAAGAGCCACAAATAAAAACCAATTACACTTGGAGAAAATTTGGCCATTTTTGTTTCTTACAAAGTCTTCCATTGAGACATGATAGTTTAAAAATGATAAAATATCAAAAACATTAAGGAGAGCATGATCTTACCTTTAAAAGAACTCCTCTGTCCACCCTACCTCCAGGAAATAAAAATTACAAAAAAAAAACAAAAGCCATAAACTTCAGTATGTGGTGTATTATATTTTTCACTTAGTCTAGAATAATGACACTTAGACAATTTGTAGTTTTAATTCCGAGCTCTCTACTCACCATGTTTCATTTTGGTAGATTCTTTAATAGCTGAATACGAGTGTAGAACAATGAGACTAGGACATTTTGTATGTATCAAGTGATTGGAATTCAATTTTCATTCTCCTAGATTGGTTGTCCTACTAAGATTTAAAGAGCCCAATCTGCCCTATTAATAATGAATAATGAGAGAGAGAGAGAGAATAATTAGATTCATACCTTTCCCTTGGATATTAGCACAAAATAGAATGCAAAGAGCCTTGTCCAGGATTTGAACTTGACTCGCAGAGTTTTTTTCTTACAATCATAAACATTACAACTCGATTATCTCCTCTTGCACATACTTTTAATATAATGCAGAACTATCTCGTTTTATTTAAATAGGTTCTTTTATAGCCCAACACCAGCAATAATAATATGTTCTAACATTATGAGACAAACACTGCTTATTTGGTTAAGTTTCTTTGTTTAATGGCATATCAACCTTTGTGGGTTATTTAATGTTAAAACCATTCTCATTCAATAGCAGTGGTACTATTTAACCCATAGTTAAAGTGAAGATAAGATTGCTCCACTTACTCTTGATATGCACCTTATAATGGGTAAATAGTAGGGCAGACTAGGTTCTTCAGCCTTGGTGAGGCAACTAGTCTAGGAGAAGGAAAACTCTGAATTCAAACCTGTTAAACTTCGCTTAAAAAATTGACCTTGTGTCATATCCTGCCCGAGCGGAGGGGTTGGGTAAATATAATAATGCTGAGTGTTAAGCAAAGAGGCATCAAGTAACATTTTTTGAGTATTTGGTATGACTTGACCAGGGATTGAATTCCGGTCTCCTAGACCATTGGCGAACACTCTAACGACTATACCAATGGGTCGATACAAATGCAGTATAGCATTTCTAAATTATAGTTTTAATAAATAGGATTAACTTACTAAATTATTAGTTGCCATTAGGAAAAAATAAAATCAAATGATACATATATACAAGGATCATTGATTGAATAAGTGGAAATTTTTTGGAAAAAAGGCAAAATAAATATTTTTCTAGATTTTTATTTTTATAAAAATAAACTCTGCACTGTTTGGAATTGGTTTAGGGAAAAATCATTATAATCTTGCAAAAATATTTGTTTTGAGGCTATTGAAAATGGCAGCAAATCCAACAGTGTCCTTCAGGCTTAAATAGAAGTTGGCTGGTTGGGTTTTATTGGATATCAACCTTTGCAGGTTATTTAACGCCAAATTCATTCTCATGCAAATAGTCAGTTCTATTTCAAACAATTCAGTTTAGCATGAGTACACAGTTTAATTGTCAAAAACATTTCTATTTCAAGCTATTCAATTTATTCAAACAGTTCTAATTCAGCTAATTCAGTTTAGTATAAGTATAGATTTTCTTTACACACAGTTAAATGTCAAAACAGTTCTACAGTAAACAATTCAGTTTACTGTAAGTAGAGTTTCAATGTTAAAAACAGTTCCATTTCAAATAATTCACTTTAGTGTAGGTATGCAGTTTAATTGCCAAAAAATTTTCTATTTCAAGCTATTCAGTTTAGTCAAAGAGTTCTAATTCAAACAATTCAGTTTGGCGTAAGTATGCAGTTAGTTCTATTTAACCCATAGATAGAGCCCTATCAGGTGCCACTATTCCGGGCCAGAGTGAACCTGGGAGCGATGGCAATAAAGGGGTACTCCGCATTCCTCTAAAGTTTCAGCATTACTGGAGCTTCCCCATCAGATTGTTTAGTGTCATATCTAGGACACTCGTTGGAGGGGGGGTCTTACCCCTCTGCAGAGGTACAGTCGGTGTATTCTACAGCCCCAGCTGACTGGGCAATATACAGAGTTAATGTCAGAATAGTTTTATTTCAAATAATTCAGTTTAGCATAAGTACACAGTTTAGATGTCAAAACAGTTCTATTTCAAATAATACAGTTTCGTATAAATATGCAGTTTAAATACAAAAAACAGTAAAGTCAAGAAACCATGGTTTAGTTCTATTTAACCCATAGATAGGATCCTTTTCAGGTGCTACCACTTTGGGCTAGTGTAGACCTGAGAGCGATAGCAATGAAGGGGTACTCTGCATTCCCCAAAGCTCTAGCATTACTGGAACCTCAATATCAGATTGTTTAGTGTCATATCAGGACATTCATTGGGGGTGTCTTACCCCTCTGCAGAGGTGCAGTCGGTATATTCCACAGTCCCAGCCAACTGGGCAAGCTTGAACTGTCATAAAATTTTTGGTGGCTAAGAAATGCAAACCATGTGAAATTTACAGAATAATGAGTGATGTGTAGGGAGAAGAATTAATGGGCTAAACAGTCGAAAAGACAGTCCATGGAATGGAAACATACTGAACAAAGAAACAGTTTCAGACACAGCAGTCAGTAAAAGAAGATCATGCTGATAGTGTTCTTGGACATAAAATAACCCATCAATATTGATTTCCTTGAAAAAGACGCATCGATAAACAGTGCTTCATATTGCCAACTCCCTAAGTAAAATTCACCTTATTCATATATATATATACACACACATATTAAATTGCCCAGTCGGCTGGGGCTGTAGAATACACCGACTGCTTCTCTGCAGAGGGGTAAGACCCCCCCCCACGAGTGTCCTGGATATGACACTAAACAATCTGATGGTGGGGTTCCAGCAATGCTGGAGCTTTGGGGAATTCAGAGTACCCCTTCATTACCATCGCTCTCAGGTCCACTCTGGCCTGGCGTGGTAGCACCTGATAGGGACCTATCTATGGGTGGGTTAAATAGAACTAACAGCATTCTTATGCTAAACTGAATTGTTTGATTAAACTGAATAGCTTGAAATAGAAATGTTTTTGACAATTAAATCGTACTTACATTTAAACTGCGTGCTTATGCTTAACTGAATTATTTCAAATAGAACTGTTTTTCGACATTAAAATCGTATTTACACTTAACTGAATTGTTACATATAACTTCTTGAATAGTTTGAAATAAATGTTTTTGACAATAAAACTGTGTACTTATGCTAAACTGAATTGTTTTAAATAAAACAGATTATTTACATAAAAATGGATTTGGCGTTAAATAACCTACAAAGGTTGATATGCCATAAAACCAAACCAAACCAAACCAAACACATATCAAATTCTTAAAAATATCTTTCATCTTATCAAGTATGATGTCTATGTTCTTGTAGGTAATAAAATATAATTGACATATTTCATCTATTTAGCTTTTGGGGAGTGTCTTACTCTTCTATAGAAATTGAATTCAAAGCCCTGCCACTTGCATAACATAATGAGCATATTAGATGAGTTACGAAAAAAGTCAGACAATAGACAAGTTGATACAATTGAAAAACTTGTCTAGTAGATTAGGTAAAATATAATATTCTTGATCTAGCAACCTGGATTGAAAAAAAAAAAAAACAATTAATCAAAAGTTACTAAAATCACCAGTATGGAACAGCTATTTATTGAAAGTGCAATCAGATACATAACAATTTTTTTTTTTTATTTAAAGATCAGTAAGAGTATCAATTTAATGGCAAAAAGTGATTATTTTCTATACTATTAATCATACAGTGACAGTTCAAAAAACTGAAAATATGCATAACTTTGATAATATAAAATTTATAAGTGACTCTAATGTAAATTTGCATTACTGTGTTGTTCCTTTGGAAAACTCTTTTGTAAACGTTTTTCTATAGGGTCAACTGGCCATACTTAGGGTCATTTGTTTAGGGATTCTGCTATGTTGTTTCTTCGGAAGACTCTTATATAAACGTTTGTCTATAGGGTCAACTGACCTTACTTAGGGTCATTTGATTAGGTTGGTTGGTTGGTTTTTTGGGTTTAAGGCATATCAACCTTTGAAGGTTATTTAATGCCAAATCCATTTTTATGAAAATAGTTCTATTTCAAACAATTCAGTTTAGCATAAGTACGCAGTTCAAATGTGAAAACATTTCTATTTCAAGCTATTCAATTGAGTAAAACAGTTCTATATTAAACAAATCAGTTTAGTGTACAAAGTGCATACAATAAGGTTCCAGACTTTTTTTTTGTATGGACACTTTTATTGATAGTACACACATAAAACTCTAGTCCCCTTCGAAGTAATCTCCTCCGGCTGCAATACACTTGTTGTAGCGTTCCAACAACTTCTGGAAGGCCCCATGGAAGTCCTCTTGTGTGTGCGTATCAATGACCTTTGTCACAGCCTCTTTCACAATTAATGGCCGAAGGATGTATCACATTCCTACCTAAGTGTACTGATTAATACATGATGACTTTAAAAGGTAGATCAACCCATCTAGGGTTATTTTATGCTTAATGGTTAGGGAATCATATTTATATTTACATTTTTATTTAGTTGTTTATCAAAAAGTTCTTTTGCAAACAAACCTTTAAAAAACAAATAATATGATACAGATCTATTTCATCCCGAAATAGGAACCTAACAGGTACTACCAAACTGATGGTTGTGTTTTATGGCACATCAACCATTGTGGGTTATTTAATGTCAAATCTTCTTTATACAAATATATTAAATATATAGGATTTGATTGGGTTGGATTTTATGGCATATCAACCATAGCAGGTTATTTAATGCCAAATCCTCTTTATACATATATATTAAATATATAGGATTTGGTTTGGTAAGGTTTTATGGCATATCAACCATTGTAGGTTATTTAATGCCAAATCCTCTTTATACATATATATTAAATATATATGAATTGGTTTGGTTGGGTTTTATGGCATATCAATCATTGTTGGTTATTTAATCCCAAATCCTCTTTATATATATATATTGTCATCCACAGACAGACTCGTTGTATCACAACTCTTCAGTGTGGCCAGACAAACAGGATGCTTGAAGCTGGGATCGAAACTTGCCCAACCTTACGTTAGACTTAGTATCATACCACTTGTATCATAACAAGCAAATCATGTCAGCTCGGGAATTATAAGGCATTATGTAGTAGCTTTCATTTGTTTACATTTTTGCCTTACCGGATACCAGAGGGCTCAATTCATTTGAAGAGCTTATATATATATATATATATATATATATATATATATATATATATATATATATACACAGTAGCGGCCATAAGTTAAGGAATGGAACAACAACAAATATTCTAATGATTTTTACTTGAAAGAATTTGCCTATACATCTATGAAATTTGCACAAAATATACTTGGAACATATATGCATTTATTGCATATAAATTTTTTAAAATTTTCTTTTACAGTAAATTAATAATTAACTCAAAGACAAAAATATACATTTTGCCCTGATCCTAAGTTAAGGAACGTATCATAAATCCTTGTTAGATCAATATATAAACTAAAGAAAAATTCAATACATAATGAATTTTCCTTTGGATTGGATTACTTCATTGCATCTTCGATCACATGAACCAATTAACTTCTTACAAAAGGTGGTAGTGATACTTTCCCATTCTTCTTTCAGAAAACCCCATAAATCCTCTATATTTTGAGGATTTCTGTTTTGAGCTTTCTCTCCTATGATTTTCCATACATTCTCTAGAGGATTCATATCTGGGTTTTGTGGTGGTCACTTCATAATAGCTATTCCTTCCTCTTCAAGAAAACTTAACACAGTTTTAACATGCTGGTGAAGAAGTTCTTTATAAACACTGGCATTAATATTACCATGAAAACGAACAATGGGTCCTACTCATGCTGAAGAAATCATCCCCACATCATTACACTCCCCCCTCCAAATTCCACAGTTTTTCTTAACACATCAAGGAGATAAGCATTCCCCAATTTTACGCTTTACAAACCTTTTACCATCAGATCTAAACAAGTTGAATTTAGATTCATCACTAAAGTGAACCATATTCCATTGTTCCTCTGTCCACAGGATATGCTCTGTGGTGAAGTCAAGATGAACCCTTTGATTTCTTTTTGAAATCAAAAGGTTTGCAACATGAAATCCGAGCCACAAATTTTTCCTTATTTATCCGATGAAAAAGTTTTTCTAGAGATTGGCTTTTCGTTTTGCTCACAAAATACACAAGAAATAGACGTTGCTATCTCGAAAGGGTCTTTTAAAGACATTTTAACAATCATCCGATCTTCCTGTTTGGTAGTCTTAGGAGGCCTGCCAGTTCTCGGTTTTGTCTTGTCAGCTTTAAATCTACTGATTACACTTTAAACAAATCTTTTTGACCTTCAGCAATTTCAGAATATGATTTGCCTTCTTGTTTTGCTAAAATGAGCTTTTTTTCTCTCGAGTTAAACAATAATGTGCATTTGCCTCCATTTTGCTTAAAAACAGTTCCAATGATTTATAATAGTTGACTATAAATTAAAATTAGCAATCAAGTAGTTTAAAAACTACCTGCTTTGCTATAATTCAACAGCGTTCCATAACTTTTGATCACGGCAAAATGTATATTTTTCTATTTATTTTAGTTCACTATCAATTTACTGTAAAAAAAAAAAAAATTTAGCAAACTTTATATCTAATAACTACATATATGTTCCAAGCATATTTTGGGAAAATTTCATAAACCTACATGCAAATTTTTTCAAGTAAAAATCATTTAAATATTTTCTGTTGTTCTGTTCCTTAACTTTTGGCTGCTACTGTACTGCTACAAATACATTGAATTGGGTTTGATTGGGTTTCATGGCATATCAACAATTCTAAGTTATTTAATGCCAAATCCACTTTTATATATATATATATATATATATATATATATATATATATATTGTCATCCACAGACAGACTGTTTCATTCTATCAGAACTCTTCAGTGTGCCTAGACACGCAGTACGCTCAAAGCCGGGATCAAAACCTATCCAACTTTACGTTAGACTAAGTTTCAGACCTCTCGGCCACCAAGCGGACCACGTTGGCTAAGGGAATTTTTAAGGTATTTATTTAGCAACAGCACATTAAATATATAAGATTTTGTTTGATTGTGTTTTATGACATACTATAATATAATTGCAGAGGGATTTTTTTTATATTATCATTTTTTGTTTTATATATCTCGCCTTTCGGTTTAGCTAGGCTGAGAACCTTTCGCTTAGTTCATGGGTTAGTTAGGTGCACACATTGAGTGCAGGTCTTTACGCGCGCGTGCGGGGCAAATGTGACAATCAGAGATGTCACAATAAAAACCCCAGATAGAAAATGGACCGGGGATGTGAATGACGTCATGCCCAGAAGTGGAGGATTTTTCAATTTGAAAAAAACAGTTAGTCGCGATTTAAACTCCGAACGAGAAAGTTGAAATTCGAGTCTAGAGGAAGGTAGTCGATTTTTGGTCTCGCTGAGGCGAGACCAGTTAGAGTCTACAAAATGTGCCATGCGTTTGTTGAAGAAATTGTGTCTCTCTCTCTCCTCATGTCGAAAAACCTTAAACTCAAAAAGGTAATAAAAAGTTTCTTACCTGAACCAGTATTGTGTATTTCGGTATTCCCTATGTACATTTCACGTATTTATATCTTGGTCGATCTTGTGGACCCATTATATGTTACAATACCAACCATCGTTGTAAGTTATTTATTGCCAAATCCTCTTTATACATATATATCAAATATATAGGAACTGATTTGGTTGGGTTTTATGGCATATATATTTACATATATATTAAATACATGATTTGTAAACACATTTTGTAGATACACACAGTTAAATGATCAAACAGTTCTATTTTAAACAATTCATTTTAGCATCAGTCATTAAAGTTAAATGGTTTCAAGTATTGTTATGTATCACTAACAATTCAATTAAACATCAGTCATTTGTTGGCACACAGTTAAATGATCAAATTCCTATTTCTAACAATTCAATTTAGAATTAGTCATTTGTTTAAACACAGTTTAAATGTCAAACAGTTCTATTTGACATATGAATAGGAACTTATCAGGAGCTACCACTCTGAGTCAAAGTGGACCTGGGAGCAATGGCAATGAAGAGGTACCCCACATTCCCCAAAGCTCTTGTATTACAGGAGCCACACCATCAGATTGTTTAGTGTCATGTCAGAATACTCATTGGGGGAGGGGTCTTATGCCTCCACAGAGATGAAGTTGGTGTATTTGACAGCCCAAGTTGACTGGGCTTACCAAACCGAGTCAGAGTGGAACTAGTAGTAATGGCAATGAAGGAGTACACCCTACTCCCTAACATTACGGAATTGAAGCCCCACCATCAGATGCCATTTAATGTCATACCCAGGACATTATTTTTTTTGTGGGGGGGGGGGTCTTACCTCACTATAGAGAATACAGCACATAACTCACCTCTCACAACATTTATTTGTTTGTTTGTTGTTTTAATGGCATATCAACCTTCTTGGGTTATTTAATGCCAAAGCCATCCTTCTAGAAGGACAGTAGTGGTACTATTTAACTATTTAATAAGGAGGGCCATAACTTTATGAAGGGTATTTGTCTGAAAGTGAAAGTAAAAGTACAACTAGAGTTCAAACTCGCTTATGACTATCCTGCAGTCCAGTGCTTTAACCATTACACCACGAGGACACCCATCTCCCCTCACAATAGGGTGCACGATTTTATGGTTTTAAGTAAATATCTACGTTTAATAATAATCATTTATTTGAATACACTCATATGATTTCAAATATTACTAAAAGTATACTTGCCCAGTTGGCTGGGGCTGTAGAATACACCGACTGCACCTCTGCAAGAGGGGTAAGACCCCCACAATGAGTGGATATGACACTAAATAATCTGATGGTGAGGTTCCAGTGATGCTGGGGCTTTAGGGAATGCAGAGCACCCCTTCACTGCCATTGCCCCCAGGTCCACTCTGGCCCGAGATGATAGCACCTGATAGGGCTCTATCTATGGGTTAAATAGAACAACATACTTATGCTAAACTGAATTGTTTGGAATAGAATAGTTTGACGAAACGGAATAGCTTGAAATAGAAATGTTTTTGACAAACTGTGTACTTACATTTAAATTACATACTTATGCTAAACTGAATTGTTTGAAATGGAACTGTTTTTGACATTGAAGCTGTATTTACGCTAAACTGAATTGTTTAACATAGAACTGTTTTGACATTTAACTATGTGTAAGCAAAATCTATATTTGTACTAAATTGAATTGTTTGAATTAGAACTGTTTGACTAAACTGAAATAAAAATGTCTTTGACAATTAATCTATATACTCATGCTAAACTGAATTGTTTGAAATAGAACTGATTATTTAGATAAAAATGGATTTGGCATTAAATAACCTACAAAGGTTGATATGCTATAAAACCCAAACAACCAATCAACAACAGGTATATGTTGGATATGTTGTTTCAAGTTTAGTTGTTCTCAATAATACATTGTTTATCAAAAATAAAAATCAAGTTTTATTCGGCTTCAAGTCTGTCGATCACAAATACTGAAGTTGTCATATCACTAGCAATCTTTAAAAGCTCAATATTGGTGTTTTCCATGGTAGTTTCAATATCTACTGTTTGGCATTGTTATGTACATCCGCAATGTAAATAAACAAACTGAATGTAAATATTGGTAAATTTATTTTCAACTATCGCAAAATGATTCTACTAATTGTATTTGTTATATAACCTTACAAAATCATTTTATTCTATAACTTCTTAGAGAAAACCACATTCACAGATAAAGAGTCTGAAATGTACAGTAAAGATTGCCGAATTGGTTGGTTGTGTAGAATATCAATAAACAGCACTCACCTGTACAAGCCAAAAGTAACATGACTGCCTCCTTGGAAAAGCTAGCCAGTTAAAGCTCACCTCTTTTATTGAAGAGTGCATTAGCAGCATGTGGATTGGTTCACTTTACAAGAACGGACCTACCCAACACATTTGCATGAGTGGTGTCTATTCATCTACTAATCTCTCATCCAAATTACTCAGAGAAGTTTTAGACACCACTCTACTTGAGTTAACCAATATTCAACAGGTTGGTTGTTTTGTTTTATGGCATATCAACCCTTTCTGGGTCATTTAATGCTGAATTAAATTTCAAACAATTCAGTTTAGTATAAGTATAGTTCTGGTTTACAAACAGTTAAATGCCAAAATAGTTCTATTTCAAACAATTCAGTTTAGCATAAGTACACAGTTTCAATGTCAGAACAATCCTATTTCAAGCAATTCAGTTTAGCATACGTACAATTTAGTTTTTATTTGACCCCTAGATAGGACCCTATCAGGGACTACAACTCTGGACCAGAGTGGACCTGGGAGCAATGACAATGAAGAGGTATTCCACATTCCTCAAAGCTCCAGCATTACTGGAACCTCACTATCAGACTGTTTAGTATTATATCTAGAAAATTCATTGCCGGGGTCGGGGGTCTTACCCCTCTGTAGAGAAGCAGTCAGTGTATTCTACAGCCCCAGCCGACTGGGCAATGCTAAATTTTAAAGGGGTGTCCTTGTGGTGTAATGGTTAAAGCGATGGACTGCGGAATCGTAGTAAGCGAGTTCGTACTCCAGTCGCGCTATTACGTCCACTTTCGGGCAAATACCCTTAGGAAAGGTATGAACCCCCTTATCCTCCCAGCTATGGGTTAAATAGTACCACTACTGTTCTTCTAGGAGAATGGCTTTGGCATTAAATAACCTAAAAAGAGTTGATATGCCATTAAACAAAGAAACCAAACCTAAATTTTAAACATGTACATTTACAAGTATGTACATACATGTATTCGTAAATTTAGATCTTTTTTTTTTTTCGGCATGATATTAAAAACTAAAATTTATCTGTAAGCTTAAAATATATTCTTATTGACCATAAATTATTAAAATTGGATTTATAAATAAAACAAAAAACTGGAAGTGGTTATTTGTGGTTTTTAGCCTAGTGTCAAGTAAATTTGACTTTAGTCGTTTTTCAAATTAAGTCATCTGAATCTGAGTGACCCAGGGAATAAGGGCAATGCTCCAAACTCTTCACAAGTCTAGAAGAGGAGTCTCACCAACAGATGCAGAAGCACCAATCACATACACCTATACATAGTTTCCTGTGGTGTAATCCTATTTACCAACCCCTCCGCTCGGGCAGGATATGACACAAGGTCAATTTTTAAGCGGAGTTTAAAAGTTTTGTATTCAGAGTTTTCCTTCTCCTAGACTAGTTGCCTCACTAAGGCTGAAGAACCCAGTCTGTCCTACTCTTTACCCATAGCTGGAGGGAGAATAATTGGATTTATACCTTTCCCAAGGGTATTAGTGCTATGTGAAATGCAATCAGTCTCGTCCAGGATTTAAACTCGTGTCACCATGTCCATTTCCTACAACGATAACCATTACACCACGGGCACCTTCCTGTGGTGTAATAGTTATTGTCATAGGAAATGGAGCAGGCAACTTGAGATCAATCCTGGACCAGGCTGCTTATGTTTTTACATAACACTAATTCCACTGGGAAAGGTATGAATCCAATTATTCTCCCTCCAATGGATAAATAGTAGGGTAGACTGAGATCTTTAGCTTTGGTTAGACAACCAGTCTAAGAGAAAGAAAACTCTGAATTCAAACTAGGTAAAATCTGCTTAAGAATTGACCTTATGTCATACCCTCTCCGTACGGAGAGGTAGGTAAATACATACACACACATATGTAGGATAAACATTAAAAATAGGATAACTCACCTTCTGCTATGATCTGCCAGTAACTGATCATGTCTTTGGTGAAAGAGATGCCTTCTTGGAAGCTAATGTTAAGTTTAAACTCAATCCGACCAGATGGCAAAACATAGAGGGTTTCAAGCACCTTAGGTTTTGTTTTTTTGGGGGTGATTCGGCTGGTGGGTTTGACCACAGGCTTTGCTGGTTCACTGATGTCATCGATCACAGGATTAGAAAGAGAAAGCTGTTGAAATCGGAAAGTAAAAAAAAAAAATCAATGAAATAATTATTTAGCACTTTGCATCATTCACTAGTTGAAGTAATCATATATATAGTCATCCATAGATAGACTGTTTCATTGTATCACAACTCTTCAGTGTGGTTAGACATGCAAGATGCTCCAAGCCGGGAGTGAAACCTAACTAACTTTACATCAGCCAGTGACTCAACTCAACGTCAACTCGGGAATTAACACATATTAACTTTCGTTCGTTTACATTTTGTGACCAGATACCAAAGTGCTCAATTCATTAGAAGAGCTTTGCATTAACCGGCTCATTGGTCTCATGGTTAGAGTAATGGTACTTGATACCTACTTGCTTAACACCCAGCAATATAAGGTACGTATCAAGGGTAAAGTGGAGCAATCCTGGGAAAGGAGTAGCGCCCTTCCCTACACCTCAGTGTAGTAGCTATTGAAAAGGGAGCCTTCTGATTGCCCTCGACTACAGCTGCCAACTTTACTTTTATATATATATATATATATATATATATATATATATATATATATATATATATATATACACATTCTCATCCATAGACAGACTTTTAGTCTCCCAAGTCTTCAGTGTGGCTAGACACATGAAATGCTCCAAGCTGGGATTGAAACCAGCCTAACTTTGCATCAGGCTGATGACATACCAATAGGCCAAGCCTGTGACTCAGTGGCAGCTCACTAATGAAAATATTTATTTCAAATTTCATTTATTTACATTTTGTGCTATGAAGATGCTGGTGTGCTCAATTCGTTAAAGAGTTTTGCATTACACGAGCGGTAACCGTTATATTCCTTTACCAAATCGGTTGGGTGTTTTGGTTTTATGGCATATCAACCTTTGTAGGTTATTTAATAACCAATCCACTTTTATACAAATAACCAGTTCTATTTCAAACAATTCAGTTTAGAGAAAGTACACAGTTTAAATATAAGTACAGTTTAATTGTCAAAAACATTTCTACTTCAAGCTATTCAGTTTAGTATAAGTACAGATTTTATTTACATGCAGATAAGTGTCAAAACAGTTCTACATTAAATAATTCAGTTTAGCGTAATTACAGTTCTAATATCAAAAACAATTCTATTTCAAGCAATTTAGTTTAGCTTAAGTACACAGTTTAAATATCAAAACAGTTTTATTTCAAGTATTTCAATTTAGCATAAGTACACGGATTAGTTTTATTTAACCCTTATATAGGACCCTATCAGATGCTACTACTCCGGGCCTGGGAGCAATGACAATAAAGGGGTACTCTACATTCCCCAAAGCTCCAGTATCACTGGAACCTCACTATTAGATTGTTTCGTGTCATATCAGGACACTCGTTGATGGGGGGGGTCTTACCCCTCTGCAGAATTGTAGCCAGTGTATTCTACAGCCCCAGTTGACTGGGCAATCCTTTGCCAGAGTGCTCAACCCCCAGGAGAGGGGGAGTATAAATTTCATGTGTAATAATAGTAGAGTTTTTAACTAGAATTTTTTTAAAATTTGGTTTTGGAGAGCGAGTGACTTTTAAGATGAAGGGCTATAGAACAAGATTTTTTAAGATGCACAGTAAGGCTTCTTGAAAGTGTCATACTGATTAGACCAATGTACATATTAATTTTGTTGGAGAGCAATATACCTTCATGACCAAAACCAATTTCATGATAACTATAAGATAGATGAACATATATTAGGAAAACCTTCTCCAAAAAATCATTTACCCTATTGATCCTAACAAAAAAAAAAGACCTATTATTAACTCCAACAAATTTAAAACTTCCAACTTAATCATTTCCAATAACTCTCCCCCTTCCACTGAACTTCTTAATAGGACAAACATCATATATATCTTTAAATGCCCCTAGGGGGACTGTATTTCCAACAAAAATAATACGTACATTGGACTTACCAGTACTACTCTTTCAAGACATCTTACAATGCACTTTAATGAATCTAATTCTATAACCTTACATCTTAAAAGTCACTCCCTCCCCAAATCCAAATTTTGAAAAACTCTAGTTGAAAACACTATTATAATAGTACATGAAATTGTAGTGAGAGAAATCACACATGTGGCAGCTCAAAGCATGCACGAATATGTCTGGC
>OY757944.1:9361105-9443605 GCA_963585895.1 Sepioteuthis lessoniana
TCCAATCATTTTAAACAGGTAAACACTTCATACTTAGTTGCAATATCAATGTTTTAAGAGCCAATGTATTAATGTAATTCAAAATCCTTTTTCAAACTATCTTAAAGAGATCAATTTGAACTATAGATGGAACTCCTACTACCATTCCAGGTCAGAGTGCCAATAAAAAGGTGACTCCACACTTCCTAGAGTGACAGAACAGGAGCCTCACCACCAAATATAGTTTAGTATGATACCCAGACTCCATAAAGAGTACTAACCTCAGTCAATGTTTGCGTGTGCATCTTAAATACTTTCAGGCAATGATTATTTGTGTCAGCAATGTATACCACTTGTTTGTCCATGTCGACAGTGAGACCAGCAGGTTCGTTGAAGAGTGACATGTGGGGGTCAACAGAAATTTCATCCCCTGGATGACCGCTGCCAATTAGCGTTGTACAATTCTTTGTTTGCAGATCTATGCACTTTATCTGTAGGAAAGTGGAGAAAAAAAATGAAATAAAATTTTTTTAAAAATGAATAAATTTGCAGTTTTTTACTAAGTATTTTGAACAAGCTTTGAATGAGATATGTGATTCAGAAGCTGTATTTACCAAGATAGAAATTAACAATGAATGTAACATTAATTTTCTTCAAAATACGAGATGTGATAAAAATGTATTGAGATTGAAGCTCTATTTACCAAGACAGAAATAAACAATGAATGAAACATTAATTTTTTTCTGGTTTGGTTTGGTTTGGTTTGGTTTCTTTGTTTAATGGCATATCAAACTTTGTAGGTTATTTAATGCCAAAGCTATTCTCCTAGAAGAATAGTAGTGGTACTATTTAACCCATAGCTGGGAGGATAAGGGGGTTCTTACCTTTCCCAAGGGTATTTGTCAAGAAAGTGAATGTAATAGCATGACTGGAGTTCGAACTTGCTTACTACAATTTCGCAGTCCATTGCTTTTAACCATTACACCACGAGGCCAACCCCCAATTTTTTTTTTATCTGCAGATCAACACACCATCTGTAGAGATAGAAAAAAACTTTTCTTTTTCAAGTACACAGGTCATTCAATAAATAAGGTGAAATATTGCTAAAGAAATTGGAAATAGGAAGCACTTTTTACAGTCGCACCTTCTTCAAGGAAATCAAAAATGATGGAACCTTTTCTGTTCAAGAAAATTGTCAGCATGATCGTCTTTACTGATTGCTGCACCCAGAACTTTTTCTTTACTAGAGAGTCAGTGTGTTTTTTGTACATATACAGTCTTTTAAACTCAGTCTCATAGTGGAAAACTAATTAAAAAAGAATGCTGAGTTTTCATTTATGGAAAAATATTCTGTAAAAAAATAATGTACTTAGCTTTTTTCAAAAGAGTTCCCCTTATGTACTGATTGACCTTTTTATATAAAATAGGTCACTCCACAGTCAAAAAAGTTCCCCTTATTTATTGATTGACTCTTGTATATATAATAGGTCCCTCCTCAATCAAAAAAAGTTCCCCTTCATTTATTGATTCACCCTCATATATATAATAGGTCCCTCCTCAATCAAAAAAAGTTCCTTTTTATTCATTGATTGACCATACTCATTTTCACACTTTTAAATGATAAGACATTCAAATTTCCTAGAAATTTGCCAAGTTTGGAGAATCCCTGGAGCAAATTTATAAGTATGATCAGGGAGTTCTGGAGTGTGTCACTGCTTCATTGCTATCACTCCCAGGTCCACTCTAACGCAAAGTTGAAGTACCTGTTACAGTTCCATCTATGGGTCAAGTAGATTTGTTTAGGTTATTTAATGCCAAAGTCATTCTTCTAGAAGAACAGTAGTGGTACTATTTAACCCATAGCTGGGAGGATAAGGGGGTTCATACCTTTCCCAAGGGTATTTGTCTGAAAGGGAATGTAATAGCAGAACTGGAGTTTGAACTCGCTTACTATGATTCCCTAGTCCAGCTCTTTAACCAGTACACCATGCCCCTCCCCCATTCAAAAGGAATATGTGAAACCATATAACTATATGTAACTGTCTGAAGCTGTATAGGGGGTGTCCTCGTGGTGTAATGGTTAAAGCGATGGACTGCGGAATCGTAGTACACAAGTTCGTATTCCAGTTGCGCTATTACATTCACTTTCGGGCAAATACCCTTGGGAAAGGTATGAACCCCCTTATCCTCCCAGCTATGGGTTAAATAGTACCACTAACTGTTCTCCTAGGAGAATGGATTTGGCATTAAATAACCTAAAAAGAGTTGATATGCCATTAAAAAACAAAGAAACCAAAGAAAGTGAAGCTGTATAATTGTATCTAAATTATTAGGTTTGGTTTAATGGCATATCAACTCTTAATGGGTTATTTAATGCTGACATTTGATTCAATTCTAAATGTTTGATTATAATCATAACTATATTTTGGATTAGTTTGTGCTATTTGTTTAATGGCATATCAAATTTTAAAGGGTTATTCAAAGCCAAAATTTCATTTATTTCTAAATGTTTGATTACAATTATAACTATATTTTGGATTAGTTTGGTTTATTTTCAATGGAATAGCAACACCTAATGGGTTATTTAATGCCAAAATTTAATTCATTTCTAAATTTTCCATGTTCCATTACATTTTTTAAAAATTGCACTTTTCTTGGTCTATAATAATTCATTTGCACATATTCTATGGGTTCAAGTACTCTAATCCAATACTAATAATTTGTACACAGTTCTATGATATCAAATATTCCTATCTAATACTAATATTTATATGGTTTCAAGTAATTATTCCTATTCTATAGTAATTATTTGTTTTCAAAGTTATATAATTTCAAGTAACTAATAATAATAATCGTTCGTAAACAATCAGAGCTTCAAGTAACAATTCTTAATACAAATAATTTGCACACAGTGATATGATTTCAAGTAACTAATAATAATAATAATCCTTAGTAAACAATTAGAGCTTCAAGTAACTATTCTTAATATAAATAATTTGCACACAGTGATATAGTTTCAAGTAATTAATAATAATCCTCAGTAAACAATTAGAGCTTCAAGTAACTATTCTTAATACAAATAATTTGCACACATGATATGATATCAAATATTCCTATCTAATATGAATAATTTTAAAATAAATCTATTTGATCTATAGATGGGACCTTAACAGGTAATACCACTCCAGGTCAAAGTGGACCTGGGAATAATGGTGATAAAAAGGTACTTCAAAATCCTCAGAAGAGCAGCCTCACTATCAGATGCAACACCACTTTTGAGAAAGTTCTTTTCCATCTGCATAGGATAGAATCAGCAAATTTTAAGTCTTGTTACCAGAGTGGCAGAATTGCAAGAATTCATCTCTAATAGAAATAATTACATGTTTTCAAGTTTTTTAAAGGTAAAGTAGAAATAGATATAATAGAAAAATGAATGACCAAAATAAATAGATAAATTGTCATTTACTATTAAAGAAATTTTCACTTTGAAAATGACATTTGATTTTTCTTTGAATGTCTACCCTTTTTTTTTAGTTATCTCCCCTGCTGAAAGTCATTCATTTGTAATATCTTGACATTTTATTGGCTTAAATAGTACTTTCAGTTTGTGGAGTAAGAAAACTCAAATAATCTTGGTTAGGTGATTTGGTTTAATGGCATATCAACCCTTTATGGTTATTTAATGTCAAATTCTCTCTCTCTCTCTCTCCCTCTCTCTATATATATATATGTGTGTGTGTGTGTGTGTGTATATATATATATATATATATATATATATATTGGAGGTGCCCATGGTGTAATGGTTATCGTCATAGGAAATGGACACGGCGATGCAAGTTCAAATCCTGGACGAGACTGATTGCATTTCACATAGCACTAATACCCTTGGGAAAAGTATGAATCCAGTTATTCTCCCTCCAGCTATGGGTAAATAGTAGGGCAGACTGGGTTCTTCAGCCTCGGTGAGGCAACTAGTCTAGGAGAAGGAAAACTCTGAATTCAAACCTGTTAAACTCCGTTTAAAAATTGACCCTATGTCATATCCTGCCTGAGCGGAGCGGTTGGTAAATATGTATATATATATATATATATATGCGTGTGTATATGTATATAGATATGTGTGTGTGTGTGTGTGTGTATATATATATATGTGTGTGTGTGTGCATATATATATGTATATGTATATATGCGTGTGTGTGTGTGTATGTATATATGCGTGTGTGTGTGTGTGTGTATGTATATATATATATATATATATATATATATATATGTTCAAATGATGGATTGTGCTGAATCTGACACGATGATAAAAATAAGTGGAAAAGATGGATAAATCAAACTCTTACAAAGGTTTAGTCGCAGTGATACTTCATTTTTTTATTCCAAGAATTTCTTCAGACTAAACATCTTTTTAGTTTTTATAAATTTAGGCAAATGAAGAAAACAGATAAAATAATAGAGAAAATACAGGTAAAAGGGGGGAGGGAGAGGGTCTCAAGATAAGAGGCAAGTAAGAGGAGCGAGAGAGAGAGGTAGATGTGGGTTTAAGTGATGCTGATAGGGTCTTTTAGGTTTTGAATGTGACTGCGTGTATAGTGATGGAGTCAAATATATCAGGTTTCACTAGTGATTTTTGATCATAAGGAAGTGGAATTAATTTTAGTGAGCTAAAAGAAAAAGAAATGTGGAGTGGAAAGTGGAAATACATATATCCTAAAACTAAAACCAAAAGAAAAAGTGAACTGCATTTTCCTTGAACAACATGCATACAAGTACTTCTTTTTCACGGTTTGTTTACTTTTCATTCGTTGTTTATTATATATATATATATATATATATATATATATATATGTATATATGTATATATGAGGATTATTAAATAGGTTTCCAGACTTTTTTCATATGGGCACTTTTATTGATAGTACACACATGAAACTCTAGTCCCCTTCGAAGTAATCTCCTCTGGCTGCAATGCAATTGTTATTCCGTTCCAACAACTTCTGGAAGGCCCCATCAAAGTCCTCTTGTGTGAGCGTGTCAATGACCTTCGTCACAGCCTCTTTCATCTCCTCAATTTTCTCATAATGACAGCCTCTGAGCTTAGGGAATAACCAAAAGTTACAGGGAGGAAGGTCTGTACTATAGGGAGGGTGACGAACAGTCTTGATGCCCATCTTGGTCAAATAGTCTGTGACAAGGATGGAGATGTGGACTGGTGTATTGTCCTGGTGGAAATGCCACTGACCTGATTTGAAGAGTGTTGGCCTCTTCCAACAGAATCTCTTCCTGAACTCCCTTAAAACCTCAACATAGTAACCCTAACCCTTTAGCCAATCAACTCTGGTGTATTGACTTCCTTACTCCTCCCACACCTCTCATCATCCCTCACAGACTCCCTGCATCCTTGAATCTCTTATGCTACTCAAAAACTGATGCTCGATTCATGCAAGATGCTCCAAAAGCACTCTGAAGCATTCCATACATTTCTGTGGCATTTTTTCCAAGTTTAAAACAGAATTTTATTACATATCATTCTTCTAAAGTGTTCTCACGTCCAGATTGCATTTTTGAAATTCACCAGCTGTGACAAGTCTTTAGTAGGGTGTATTCCAATTGCTGCTGTAGCTGTTCATTTGAACCTGAAATCATAAAAATGATTGTTACACATCTCATAAGATGTGTAACAATGAAGATGTGTAACAATGACATACTGAAATTTCAAGAGTCTACGACAATTTTAAATGCCTGTACAAAAATAGTCTGGAAACTTATTGAAGGCACCACGTATATATATATATATATATATATACACACACATACCTTAAAACTTGCAAGGGTGCAACATCATATTAAGTGAGTTTAAACTTCAGTCGTCCTATCATGTTCATTTTTGGATTAAGGACCTCTGGAATAGGTATGAAATCTTTCATCCCCCAGCCCCATCTATAGGTTAAATAGTACGACTACTGTGATGGCTTTAGCATTGAATAACCCTCAAAGGTTGATATGCCATTAAACAAAGAAACCAAACCACATCATCAAAAGACACGAAGATAAATGGGGGAGGGAGTCCTTGTGTCATAGTGGCTAAATGCTTGACTATGACATAAATGCAAATACATTAATAACCCACAAATGTTGATATGCCATTAAACAAAGAAACTCCACCCAACCAAACATGACACGTCAACACAACCAAGGGAAGTAACTCTGATATAACACATACCACGTAACTTTTAATATTTGTATCTGATTCATGAGTGTGAGAAAATTTTATTTTTTTCGTTTCTGAATAGAAAGTGTTATTTTCCCAATTCCTTACACTTAAAGTAAATAGAAAAGACCCATTTTTGTTTTTGTGACCTTGTTAAGTTTTCAAATTTACCCATTCATACCTCGAGTACATTACATTTGAGGCTGGAGCAGCCTTCATTAATTTCTTTTGAAGCCCTAACATGTAATCAAGTCCAAACTGGAATCGTTCTTTTATCATAGAATACACAACTGTGATTGAAAGCCAAGAAAATATTTTGATGACTCAATAATGATGCTATGAATCTACATTAAAAAAATAAAAATGCAAGAACCTTTAAGATTGTTACAGAATTTCATCCATTTTAAACACAAGTCCTTCATCAACTATCAGTTCTATTCTGTAACCCTTTAATTATTAGAAACCCTGAAAGCAGTAATACAATTTAACGAGATCCTTTTCTTGTTCCTGGAGAGAAAGAGTTATTTCCCAATTGCTTATGCTTAAAGTAAATGAAAAATATAAGAAGATTGCAAACAAAATGAGCAGTCTTTACTCAAACAGGGCAGTCTTCTCAGGAATAGGCGTCCAAAACAGTTCCTGATAACTGACCAAACCTCCGACACACACATTTTATAGACCACGATGAAGTGGCCGATTGGTTAAGTAGAATAGTTTTACATTTGCATCGGTGCACTTGGTCAATTTTCTTTCTTCAATTGCTCTACAACAACATACGCATGCAATTCATAGACGTTTTCATGCATGATTATGCATATCTTGCTCATAACAATCACAAAAAATATCTATTTTTCTCTTCGAACTTTGCTTCGGGGATGTGGTAATGAAATTTTCAAATTTACTCATTTTGTAGAATATCCCAGGTAAATTTGTTCCTGAGAAGCTGAAAGAGAATTTTCTAGAACTTACTAAACATTTTTGTATAAATACGTGGTGCCTTCAATAAGTTTACAGACTTTTTTGTTCAGGCATTTAAAATTGTCGTAGACTTTTGAAAATTCACTGTTATTGCTATACATCTTATGAGATGACTTACCAATTTTTATGATTTCACATTCAAATGAACAGCTACAGTAGCAATTGGAATACACCCTACTAAAGACTGATTGTCACAGCTGGTGAATTTCAAAAATGCAATCTGGACATGAGGACAATTTAGAAGAACAATATGCAATAAAATTCTGTTTTAAACTTGGAAAAATGCCACAGAAACATATGGAATGATTCAGACTGCTTTTTGACCATCTTGCATGAATTGAGAATCAGTTTTTGAGTAGCATAGGAGATTCAAGGAAGGCAGGGAGTCTGTGAGGGATGATGAGAGGTGTGGGAGGAGTAAGGAAGTCAATACACCAGAGTTGATTGGCTAAAGGGTTAGGGTTACTATGTTGAGGTTTTAAGGGAGTTCAGGAAGAGATTCTGTCGGAAGAGGCCAGCACTCTTCAAATCGGGTCAGTGGCATTTCCACCAGGACAATGCACCAATCCACAACTCCATCCTTGTCACAGACTATTTGACCAAGACAGTTCCTCAGCTTCCCTATAGTCCAGACCTTGCTCCCTGTGACTTTTGGTTATTCCCTAAGCTCAGAGGCTGTCGTTATGAGACAACTGAGGAGATGAAAGAGGCTGTGACGAAGGTCATTGACACGCTAACACAAGAGGACTTTCATAGGGCCTTCCAGAAGTTGTTGGAACGGTACAACAAGTGCATTGCAGCCAGAGGAGATTACTTCGAAGGGGACTAGAGTTTCATGTGTGTACTATCAATAAAAGTGCCCATACGAAAAAAGTCAGAAAACTTATTTAATGATCCTTGTGTAAACACATTTGGATCTATGTTGTTTTATTCAAACCTGATAAAAATATGCGACTTTGGCCGTTTTTCATAAGAAATATGTTAATTTCTATATTTTCATTATCCAGGGCAGAAAAACAAAATTTGTAGGGAATAATGGCTATTTTCTATACTTTTACAACATAAGCAATTCAGAGATAACACATATTATCTGGAAACAAAATTTTTCTTACAGTGTTATCCAAGGCACAAAAGCTGAATTTGCATTACTTATTGTAATATATTGGGTTACATATTGTAATATAACAAAAACTGATTCCTAGAATAATAATTCCTGTCTTCCACTACATGTCAAAGTCAACAATGTGTTTTTTTTTTCTTTAAGCTGACTTACCTTGTGATTATATGTGTCTGCTAAAAGTAATTGCCCTTCAGGAAAATCAGCCAGCAAAGTCACTCCAAGAGGATGCTGTAACTTAGCATCAATACCAATGCCATCAACATCTCCAAAAGCAAAAAGATTCTACAAAAATAAATGAATTAAATTAGTTGGTAGGATTTACATGTTGACCTTTCAAAGGTAATTTTATCATAACAGATTCAAGAAACAATTCTTCATACAAATAATTTAGACACAATTATTTTGTTTCAAGAAACAATTCTTAATACAAATAATTTAGACACAATTATTTTGTTTCAAGAAACAATTCTTAATACAAATAATTTAGACACAATTATTTTGTTTCAAGAAACAATTCTTAATACAAATGATTTAGACACAATTATTTTGTTTCAAGAAACAATTCTTAATACAAATGATTTAGACATAATTATTTTGTTTCAAGAAACAATTCTTAATACAAATAATTTAGACACAATTATTTTGTTTCAAGAAACAATTTTTAATACAAATGATTTCTACACAATTATCTGATTTTAAGAAACAATTCTTAATATAGATAATATTGTGATATCAATGATTTTTTGACCATTTTGAATTCTATTCCTACACGTTAGACCAAAACTTTTTACTTGACACACCTCTTGTAACAAAATTTAATTTCCAATTACCCTTGAATAAATTAATTTGAATATTCCATTATAAAACAATGCTAATTTACTAATTTTGATAAAATTTATACAAGAAAAGAATCAGAAAACCATGAATGTAAACACACCTTAAATTCTTGAATTATCTTTTAATGGGAACAATGGGTTTTGTGAACACTGATGATATCATGAATATTATTTTACAGGTTTATAAGTTTGATCCACAAATCACCACTTTCTATGTTCAAAGTGTTTCTTTCTAAGCTTAGTGAATAATGCACAAAGTTAAAACTCAGGAGTTGAATAAAGCTTGGGAGATTTTGCTACAATTTTTTTGTTCATCCAGTAATTCCAATTCTTTTAAATCTGTACATTGACTTTGCTTCAACATCGAAAGTATGTGGTGCATTCAATAAGTTTCCAGACTTTTTTGTACAGGCATTTAAAATTGTCGTAGACTCTTGAAAATTCAATATGTTATTGCTATACTTCTTATGAGGTGACTGACCAATTTTTATGATTTCAGGTTCAAATGAACTGCTATGGCTGCAATTGGACTACACCCTGCTAAAGCCTGATTCTCACTGCTGGTGAATTTCAAAAATACAATATGGACTTTAGAAGAACGATATACAATAAAATTGTGTTTTAAACTTGGAAAAAAGGCCACAGAAACGTATGGAATGCTTAAGACTGCTTTTCGAGCATCTCGCATAAATCGAGCAATCTGGACGTGAGGACACTTTAGAAGGTTAGGTAACATACTGAATTTTCAAGAGTCTACGACAATTTTAAATGCCCATACGAAAAAGTCTGGAAACTTATCACATACACCTCATATCAAAGGTGTAGTCGTTATCGTCGTAGGAAATGGACATGGCGATGCAAGTTCAAATCCTGGACGAGACTGATTGCATTTTACATAGCACTAATACCTTATTCTCCCTCCAGCTATGGGTAAATAGTAGGACAGACTACGTTCTTCAGCCTTGGTGAGGCAACTAGTCTAGGAGAAGGAAAACTCTGAATTCAAACCTGTTAAACTCCGCTTAAAAATTGACCTTGTGTCATATCCTGCCCGAGCGGAGGGGTTGGTAAATAGTACCTCATATCAAAGTTTATAATTATTTTAAACAAGATACCACATGATTATATATATATAAAGTGTTTGCTGTAGGTTCAAATAAAGAATAAAAATATATTTAAAATAGGTAGGTCCACATAGTCATTTGTATTTTTTATTTTTTTATCAATAAATCAATAAATTCGAAAAAAATCCAAATCTCTTCATGGACCTACCTATTTTAAAATATACATATATGTATATTTTTTTTTCTAACAATATTGATTATCTATAGAAAATAAAAAAATGATTCTATTTATAGTAAATGAATAAAATCATCCTATGAATACCTTGTTTTTTTTCGTATTCATAAATTTACATACTATTGGATTTACTTCCCTTTTCCCATATATATATATATATATAGTATTCTTGGTCCACTTAAACCGGAGTTGGGAGTAATTCCATCAGGACAAGAAATTATTCATGAATGAATATCTAAGATTTTCCTGGTAAAGAGCTCAATGTACCAATAATACAGAGCAATAAATTCTTTAAGAAAAAAACAACGAAACCGGTCACATAGGATTATAAATTTATTTCTATCCTGTTAGGCATTTTTGAAATTTCCAAAAACACGAAAAAAAATTAACAGGACTTCTTCAGATCTTTTTGATAAAAAAACTAGAATAGACACATAAGAGTAGGAGGGGATAGAAGAGGGGTGAAGAGTTACCTCTTCATTAAGCCCACTTCCTTTTTAAATTTAAATTTCGGTTAGCAATGTAGTAAAATTGTTTTTAAAAAAATTTTCTTTAATTAATAATTTTTAAATTACATTTAGACCTAAAATACAGATTTTTTATTGAATTAGATTTAAACTTTAAATAATAACCTCACGTAAAGATACAGTAATAGATATATTAAAACAAAAACAAATATTTAATAAAAATAAATAAATAATTTATTTTATAGAAAAATTTGGTTAAATATTTATAGTTTAAATTTAGCCCTATGTCTACACCTAGCTATTAGTTCATTTCTCTTATTCAATAATTTTTTTGGCTCAGGAAAAAGCAAAATGTGGATTTTTTCTTCAAGACACAGGTTGCACCTACTATCGAAAGATTTTGGGGTACTAGATCTTTTCAATATGGACCATTGTACGTCAGGGGTATATATATATATATATATATATATATATATATGTATTATTCAGTCCAGTTAAACCGGAGTTGGGAATAATTCTGTCAGGACAAAATATATATATATATATATATATATATAGTGACACACATAAGTATTGGATACATGTTATTTTCGGTTATAACTCTAGTTTATGTTCAAGAAGCGCAATACCATCCCTACAGTTAAGTTTGTGGGTGGTTCCATTATGATATGGGGATGCTTTTCATCCAAGGGTACTGGTGAGTTACAAGTTATCCATGGTAGAATGAATGGTAGCATGTACAGGGAGATTCTAAAGAAGAACCTTCAGAAATCTGCAACATGGTCGGAATTTTGTGCTTCCACATGACTATGATCCCAAGCATATCGCAAAACTTACAAAGGAATGGTTTGAAAATAATGGTATTAGTACTCTCAATTGGATTCAAGTCAGTCTCCTGACTTGAATCCAATTGAGAATTTGTGAAATTCTTTGAAGGTTAAAGTTCATTAGCGGAATCCACAAAATATCAAGCAATTAGAGGAATTATGCAAGGAAGAATGGGGTAAAGTAACGCTGGATCAGTGTGGAAAACTTGTGACCAACTATAGAAAGTGACTGGAAGCAGTGAAACTAAACAGAGGCTACGCAACAAAATATTAAATTGATGTATCCAATACTTTTGCATAGGGTAATTTTGAACGTTGATAAAAAAAAAATGAATTCAACCATGAGTTTTTAATTTTCCTTGCACATACAACTAAAACAACTTTACGAGATGTTACTTACCAAATATCAGGCAAAATGGCGAACATAAACTAGAGTTACAACAGAAAATAACATGTATCCCATACTTATGCGTGTCACTGTATATTATAAGTGTTGGTTGTCACTATCTCACTCAGTGGGTTTGTGGCAAACCAAATGCGATATAATTTGAAGAGTGCTCAATATCTGTGATAGAGCTACTATATAATAATAATAAGTAAATATATATTAGTTTTTATATAATATATATATATATATATATATTTAATAGCATGGAAGCTTGTCTGCAACCTCAGGTTTCATGACGTTTTATAAATGACAATCATCAGGCAGAGAATGATGATTGTCGTTTATAAAATATCATGAAACCTGAGGTCGCAGACAAGCTTCCATGCTATTAAATATATATAAAAACTAATATAGGTTTACGTATTATTATTATTCATATATATATATATATATATATATATTTGGTTAAGATTTTTAAGAAGCTCTTTGGCATGATATTTATACAATGTTCAATATACAAAAATCATGAATATATCATCAATTATAAAAAAATATATATTCAAGATGTAGAAAATATAAAAGTACGGCAGAGTAAAAACTCACAACTTTGAGTTTTATGGCAGCAATCAGGTGAGAAGGTCATCTAACCGTCTGATGGGTGGATAATCAGCACATGATTTTTATCAAAAAATTAAGCGATACTATATATGACTCATCACTCAATAAGTCCCAGGTGGGCACCTCGGGTGGTGTAATGGTTAGCAAGGTAGACTAGCAAACCTACACGAGTGAGTTCGATTCTCATTGGGCTCCCCATTCATGCAGCCTTGTGCTACATCTAAGCAAAAAGCTTAGTAAATTAACTCAATAAGTCCCAGGCCTAACTAATAAAACAACTCTCAGGCAAAATTCGACTTTTTTTTATCAACATAGTCTCCTTCTGGGGTTATACACTGATTCCAATGCTTCTCTAACAATTCAATGCCTCTTTTGGAGAATGACTTGTCTTTGGCCTCAAAATATGTCTCAGTTTTTGATATCACTTCTTCATTAGAGCCAAATCTCTTTCCTTAGAGCATTCTTTTGAGGTCTGCAAACAGCCAGTAGTTGCTGGAAGCCAGATCTAAGAGAATAGAGTGTGTATGAAAATAATTGAAAGTGCAATTCATGTAGTTTTGCCATCGTTGTGATCGACTCGTGACACAGTGCATTGTCTTGGTGAAATAGCACTTTTTTCTTCTTCATTTGTGGCTATTTCGGAGCAATTTCTTCCTTCAAATGCACCAATAATGCTATATAATATTCACTATGTGTGTGTATTTGTTTATGTATATATGTGTACATACGTATGTGGGTATCGGTGTGTGTGTGTGTGTGTGTGTATATATATATATATATATACACACACACACACATACACACATTTATATGTGTGTGTGGACATATATATATATATGTGTGTATGTATGTATATATGTAAGTATATGTGTGTGTGTGTGTGTGCATATATATATGTATGTGTATTTGTTTATGTATATATGTGTACATACGTATGTGGGTATCGGTGTGTGTGTGTGTGTGTATATATATATATATATATACACACACACACATACACACATTTATATGTGTGTGTGGACATATATATATATGTGTGTATGTATGTACATATGTAAGTATATGTGCGTGTGTGCATATATATATGTAAATATGTATCTGTGTAATACATCACTCAATAAGTTCCAGGCCTAACTAAGAAAGCAACAACTTTTAGGCAAAATTCAATTTTATTCATCAACATAGTCTCCTTCTAGGGTGGTACACTGATTCCAAAGCTTCTCTAACAATTCAATGCCTTTTCTGTAGAACGATTTGTCTTTGTCCTCAAAATATCCCTCAGTTTCCGATATCACTTCTTTATTGGAGCCAAATTTTTCCCTGGAGCATTCTTTTGAGATCTGCAAACAGCCAATAGTCACTGGGGAGCAGATCTGAAGGATAGGGTGAGTGCAGAAGCAATTCGAAGAACTATTCATATACCTTTGCCATCATTGCGATCGACTTGTGACACTGTGCCTTGTCTTGGTGAAAGAGGACTTTTTTCTTCTTCATTTGTGGCTATTTGGGAGCAATTTCTTCCTTCAAATGCACCAATAATGCTATATAATATTCACTATTGATGGTTCTTTCTTTCTCAAGGTAACCGATGAACAAAATACCTTGCACAGCCCAAAATATGGAGGCCAAAACCTTGCCTGCTGATGTTTGCATCTTTGGTTGCTTTGGATAGCTTTCATGATGATCGGCCAAAACGAGTTTGTGGAGTTTTTGGTATTGTCTGGGACAACTGCCGAATTTGGGTGACCTGAGCATTCAGTATTATTTATGTCTTTATGACCACGTTTAAAGTCAGCACACCACCCCTTAACTGTTGTTTCCAACAGAGCAGAGTCCGAATAACACTTATGAAGCCATTGTTTTGTTTGAAAAGTATTTTTCCCATAAGAAAGCAATGCTTTATCAACACGAAATTCAGATTTTTTCATTGTTTTGAAAATTTGCAACAGTAGCTTCATAGAAATAACTGTAACTTGTAAACTAATAATCCAATTGGGCTCAAATTTTGACACGTGCCATTTGAAGGTTAATACTTTATAAAAATCATATGGATTTTTATTAGTAGTTCCAACTATATGTCAGGTCTGGGACTTATTGAGTGATGTGTTATATATATATATTAATCCAATAGCGAGCAACAATTAAAAATCATTATTAAAAACAAAAAATTGCTAAGCCATCACAAGTATCCCGTACAGTGGTCAGTTTCCCGACCCATGTCGATCGTCAGCTACATGAAGTTTAATTTTTGATAATCGTTTTTAATGGTTGCCCAAAATTTGGTAAAAGTTTGATTTGGTTTGGTTTGGTTTTATAGCATGTCAACCTTTGTAGGTTATTTAATGCCAAATCCATTTTTATACATATAAACTGTTTTATTTCAGTTTAGTATAAGCATAGTTTTTTGTTTACACACAGTTAAATGTCAAAATTGTTCTATTTCAAACATTTGAGTTTAGCATAAGTACACAGTTTCAATGTCAAAAACAATTTAGTTTAGAATAAGTACACAGTTTAGTTCTATTTGACCCATATTTAGGACCCTATCAGGTGCTACCACACCGGGCCAGAGCGGACCTGGAAGTAATGGCAATGAAGAGGTACTCTGCAGGATGGGGAGGTCTTACCACTCTACAGAGATGCAGTCAGTGTATTCTACAGCCCAAGCTGACTGGGCAAGACTCTAAAGTAGTTCTATCCTGAATATTGAGTACTATCATAAAAACAATGCAAGTTTTATTTTAAATATTCATCATTAAGTAGCAATGAAAAAACAGTGTTCCCTGACTATTTTCGCAATTATATCTGTTATATTTTTACGTACCAAGAAAATATGGTTTCTTGGTTTGGTTTCTTTGTTTAATGGCATATCAACTCTTTTTTAGGTTATTTAATGCCAAAGCCATTCTCCTAGAAGAACAGTAGTGGTACTATTTAACCCATAGCTGGGAGGATAAGGGGGTTCATACCTTTCCCAAGGGTATTTGCCCGAAAGTGAACGTAATAGCGTGACTGGAGTACGAACTCACGTATTACGATTCCGGACTCCATCGCTTTAACCATTATATCACGAGGACATCCCCCAAGAAAATATGTAAACATAAATCAGATTTGTGGGTGTACAATAAAGCAGTTAGGTTTATCAACCACAGGCAGAGGCATGCGTCTTTTGACCAAGAACAGACTGTTTTAACTTTGTGGGCACCTATCAATTGTACATCCATTTGTCTCACAAGTCTACGCTCTTCTTGTCCCTACAAATCCCACAATACACTGTTCGTAAGAGGCAACTCCATCTTTGATATTTTTTTCGTAAGGTCTGGTCTCTAACAGTACCAAGCATCTGTCGCTCTTGGCAGGTCTTCTTGACTGCATCAAGTGTCCACACAGAGCCAATGTATGTAAGTTGTTGCTGGTAGGCTAATATACACAATGAGGCCCGTGGCACAGCGGATAGAGGCGTTGAGTCTCTACGGTTCCAGGTGAGCATTTTCAGAAGATAGCGGTTTCGAATCCTACCCAAGCCGGCCAGAGGTTTACTTGGTCAACAACTATGGAAGGCAGTAATTACTGGGAATACGGTTACAAGACTCATCATTCCTATCCGAGGTCGCGGTAAATCACCTGAAGAAGGCCAGAGGTGAAATTTGGCCGAAACGTAGTGAAAGAAGAAACAAAACAAAAAAAAAAAAAAAAAAACTACCAAGATGAGGACAGAAAAGTTCGCAATTAAAAAAAAAAAAATTAATTCTCCATGGTTGAAAAGTAACTAATGATTTTAAAATATTCAAAATTCATTTCTCATAAAAAAAAAATACAGATTAGAAATAATTTATAATAATTTTAAAATAGGGAGTTACTTTTCACCTAGTAATGAGTAGAGTGTTTGCCAATGGTCTAGGAAACCTGGGTTCAATCCCAGGTTAAGTTATACCAAAGACTCAAAAAATGGTACTTGATGCTACCTTGCTTAACACTCAGCATTATAAGGTAAGGATCAAGAGTAAAGTGGAGCAATACAGGGAAAGGAGTAGCGCCCTCCCCTACACCTCAGTGTAGTAGCTATTGAAACAGGAGCCTTCAGGTCACTCTCAACTATGGTCGACAACTTTACTTTCCAGGGAATGGAGTACCACCTTGCCCTACACCTCGGTGTTGTAGCTATTGAAAAGGGAGCCTTCAGGTCAACCTCGACTAAGGACGCCAATTTTACTTTTATATACAGGGCAAAAAAGAAGAAACTTTTTAGCAAAAACTGACCATGGGGTTTCTTTCAGCACCAATCAAAGCTTTAACAGCACCAGTCGTTAAATCAAAACTTCGGATACTCGAACTTTCACAGTCGGCAATGAAGACTAATCGTTGAGTAGGTGAATAAGCCAGGCCTGAGGGTTGAGCAAAACAAGCCTTCTCAGGATAAATATTATTACGGTTCTCTTCATTTCCACTGCCAGCCACCCTGATACATGTACCCTCGGGGTACTTCCTGAATAAAAATAAAAATTAAAGGATTTTATGAATTAGAAAAAACAGTTAAAAATGATCAACTCAGCGCAAATGTTAGCACAAATGCTCCACATGCAAGATTTTCTCGACTAGAAAAAACATGACAGCCCCCAGCGAGCTTATATCGTAAACGGTCATGTATCTTCATGCCGGCAATCACGTAAAACTGTTACATATTGACCCCGGCCAAGCTGTCAAAAGAAGAAATGCACCTGTGTAAATAACAGGTGCATCTGGTTGAAGATATCAGGGGGCGACCTTGACTGTCAAGGGGTTCAATTGAGTGCGAATTGTGATGCTCGCAGGAAGTAGGTGGGCGTCAAATTATTATATAACCCCGGTGACAGGAAGTTCAGGTTAGTTGGAGAGAAGATGCTGGAATAAGAACCATGTCCCAGCAGAGGCTGGGCCCCCAGGCCCCTGGTTGAGCAGCCCAGGAGAACGGGAAAGAAAGGCTGTGATAGACAGAAGAGTTGGGGGGTCAAAACGTTGCAGTCTTTGTTCGGTCTCTAACTCCCTTTCACACACAACCCTTTCAATAAAGTGAGAGGTATATTTTTCTAAAGAACTGTGTCTGCTCGTCGTTATTGCATCATCATGTTTCTGCATGTATATGTGTATGTATAGTTGTTCATGGTCATGGCTACACAACAAAACCACGGAGAGTGAAAATGTCTAAGCCCCCGACAAGGAATACAGTCAGTATATTCCAAGCTCCTCTGACAGAGTGGACTTGGAAGTAATGGTAATAAAGGCATACAACTCATGCCCAAAAACTGGAGCCTCACCACCAGATGCAGTTTAATCTTATACCCAAGACACCTTCTTTTGGGGAGGGAGGGGGGGTCTTAGCCCTAGGCAAGGAATACAGTCAGTATATTCCGAGCTCCTCTGACAAAGTAATTTGAATTCAGAGTTTCTAGTTTGTTAGGTTTTATGGCATATCAACCCTCACGGATTATTTAATGCCTAACCCTGTTTTTAAATATATATCAAATATATATGATTTGTAGAATCATTTTGTAGATAGATTTTTAAACGAGCCTGAGCTCATTCTTTTTTACACAGTTAAATGGTTTCAAGTATTGCTATGTAACAGTAACAATTTAACATCAGTCATTTGTTTGCACACATTTGAATAGATACACATGATATGCCCCTGGTGTAATGGTTATCGTCGTTGGAAATGGACACAGTAACATGAGTTCAAATCCTGGATGTGACTGATTGCATTTCATATAGCACTAACACCCTTGGGAAAGGTATGAATCCAATTATTCTCCCTCCAGGTATAGGTAAATAGTAGGGCAGACTGAATTCTTCAGCTTTGGTGAGGCAACTAGTCTCAGAGAAAGAAAACTCTGAATTAAAACCTGTTAAGTAAGTAAAGTTAGCGACCATAGTCGAGGGTGACCCGAAGGCTCCCTTTTCGATAGCTACTACACCAAGGTGTAGGGGAGGGCGCTACTCCATTCCCAGGATTGCTCCACTTTACCCTTGAACCATACCTTATAATGCTGAGTGTTAAGCAAGGTGGTATCAAGTACCATTTTTAAAGTCTTTGGTATGACTCGACCTGGGATTGAACCCAGGTCTCCCGGGCCATTGGCGAACACTCTAACCGCTGGGCCAATGTCCCGGTTAATTGACCTTGTGTCATATCCTGCCCTAGTGGAGGGGTTGGGTAAATACGATATACATGATATGTAAGTGATTAGTTAGGTAGTGATTTCATTTTCAAATCAGTTAGAACTAGTTTGTTTTCACACTCGTATCACTATCATTTCTACACAGATGGTTTTAATTATTGCTATCTAATACTTATAATTCTATTCCATATTAAGCATTTGCTTGCACACAGTCAAGTGAATACAATTATTGGTATTTAACACTAATTATTCGAATCAATATCACTCATTCATTTGCACTCAGTTAAATGTCTCCAAGTATTGCTATGTATCACCAACAATTCAATTAAACATCAGTCATTTGTTTACACAGTTAAATGATCAAACAGTTCTATTTCAAACAGTTCAGTTTAGCATAAATCAACAAAGTTACATGTTTCCAAGTATTTCTATGTATCACTAACAATTCAATTAGACATCAGTCATTTGTTTACACACAGTTTAAATGTCAAACACTTTTATTTGATCCATTGATAGGACCCTATGAGGTTCTACCACATTAGGCCAGAGTTGACCTGGGAGCAATAGCAATGAAGGGGTACTCTGCAAACCTCCAGCATTACTGGAGCCTCAACATCAGATTGTTTAGTGTAATATCCAGGACACTTGTTGAAGGAGGGGGAGGGTTCTTACCCCTCTGCAGAGATGCAGCTGGTGTATTTTACTGCACCAACTGACTGGGCTATCAGTTTCTGGTGAATACACAGTATCATGTTAATACCAAGCCATTGGCCTAATGAGTAGAGTGTTCACCAATGGTCTGGGACACCTGGGTTCATTCCCAGGTTGAGTCATACCAAAGACTCAAAAAATGGTACTTGATGCCGCCTTACTTAATACTCAGCATTATAAGGTAAGGATCAAGGGTAAAGTGGAGCAATTCAGGGAATGAAGTAGCACCCTCCCCTACACCTCAGTGTAGTAGCTATTAAAAAAGGAGCCTTTGGGTCATCCACACCAACTTATCATATTAATAAAAAGGATTTAAAAAAAAAGAAGGAGCGTGTTTCCATAGTGTAGAGACTAACATGATAGATTGTGACATCATAATAAACAGTTTCAAACTCCAGTCACAGTAAAACAATCACTTTTTTTATTCCTTGAGCTATGGGGTAAATAATACCACATTGTCCTTTAACAAAGATGGCTTTGGTATTAAATAACCCATGAAGGTTGATATGCCATTGAAAATCAAAAAAAAAAGAAAAGAAAATAACTTACTTTCCTTTAAGCCATTCACCATCTTTGAGAAAATACGCCCAAATTTGATGAATTCCTGCCAAAGCGATTAACAAAACATTGTTGTCTTTGGAATCTAGAAAAATACAAATTAAAAAGAAAAGAAAATTTTTGAAGCTACGACACAAATACTTTATCATGTATCTTGTTGCACCTCGATGCATAAACATTATTGCACCTAAATATGTGTACCCACGGGTTATTATTTAATATAAATTTACAGCTTAGCGCAGGGATAGACCCTCCAGTCAATAAATAACAATGCTTTACCTGTAGTTTGTAATTGCCTATCACACCTGCTGAATGGAATGAGCTCAATCTATGAAGCTAATAAAAGCTCATTAGTACTTCTTTATTTATTGGCATATCAACTTTTCTGGGTTACTTAATGCCAAAGCTGTCCTTGTAGATTGGTTGTTTTGTTTTAAGGCATGTCAACCCTTTTCAGGTCATTTAATGCCGAATTAAATTTCAGACATTCAGTTTAGTATAAGTATAGTTTTTGTTTACACACAGTTCTATTTCAAAAAATTCAGTTTAGCATAAGTACACAGTTTATTTCTATTTGACCCGATCAAGTGCTATCAATGCGGGCCAGAGAGGACCTGGAGTAACGGCAATGAAGGGGTACTCCGTATTTCCCAAACCTCCAGCATTACTGGAGCCTCACCATCAGATTGCTTAGTGTCATATCAGGACACTCATTGGGGGAGGTCTTACCCTCCTGCACAGATGCAGTTGGTGTATTCTACAGCCCCAACCGACTGGGCAATTGTCCTTGGAAAGAACAGTAGTGATGCTATTTAACCCATAGCTGGGCAGGGATAAGAGGGTTCATACTTTTCCCAAGGGGCATTAGTCCAAAAGTGAATGTAACAGTGAGACTGAAGTCAGCTATTATGCCAAATGAACTGCCCCTCATGAATACTGGTCAGTCCAACGTTGTTAGAATCAACAAAAGAGCTTAAGGTTACAAGAGTCTTAAAAAAAAAAAAAAAAAAAAAAAAAAAATTAGAAGAATCTTAAAATTTGCTATAACTTTCTTCCATGAATTTATCGAAAACAATTTATCAAAAGTAAAATTCTCTGTAAGATAAGAAACATTTATTTAAAATTGGTTGATTTTTACAAGCCTTAATATAAAATTATAATCTGGATTGGAACAATTATTGATGTGAGTGGGTAGGTTTTACTGCCTGTCAACCCTTTTTGGGTTATTTAAAGTCAATCTTTTCTTTTAGCAAGCAATTAATAAATTCAAGTAAGTAATAATAATAATAGTCCTTAGTAAACAATTAGAGCTTCAAGTAACTATTCTTAATACAAATAATTTACACACAGTTATATGGTTTCAAGTAACTAATAATAATAATCCTGAGTAAACAATTAGAGCTTCAAGTAACTATTCTTAATACAAATAATTTGCACACAGTTATATGGTTTGAAGTAATTAATAATAACAACCCTAATGAAACAATTATAGCTTCAAGTAACTATTCTTAATACAAATAATTTACATAGAGTTATATGGTTTCAAGTAATTAATAATAATAATGATAATCCTCAGTAAACAATTAGAGCTTTAAGAAACAATTCTTTATACAAATAATTTGCACACATATGGCTTAAAGTATTCCTACTTAATAATTGACTCAAATTTTATAGTTTCAAGTATTTCAAGAAATTATATAGTTTCAAGTAACAAATAATAATAATCCTTGTGAGGATTCTTTTCACCATTTTGGTCTTCCGCTCAAAGATTCCTAGTGTTGTTAATACAAAAGGTAAATCTTCCCAGTAGAAAGTCAAAAACAGTAATTGAATATCTGAGGATAATTGCAACTGATTTTAAATGCTTTCAGTCCACGTCTCTGATTGACCATTTTCACCCAGAGGTACCTGCTGCTGCTGCTGCTGCTGGCTGGAATTTAGGTACATGGTCGGTTTTGAGATCGGTTGTGCAATGGTGGGTCATAGTCAGTTGAGACTGCTTGACACAATCATTGGCTAAACCCAGCTGTCACGTCTTGCAGGCGAGACTGAAACAATCCTTGAGCCTGAGGAGGTCGTTCACCCAGGCTCTAACCCACCTTGAAGGGGCTAAGTTTATCGCCTAGCACTTGAGGCGCCCCTTTTTAGAGGAATGCTAATGGGACCTGAAGCATTTTTGTGCTCACTAGGCGTGCCTAGGCTACAGCCCTGCACCTGAACCTATTTAAAACTCAACCTTGTGCCATACTTGCATGGTTAGTGGGGCATGTGACAAACATCTATAGCCCCAAAACAGTCCAACACCCTTTGTAAACAATTATAGCTTCAAGTAACTATTCTTAATCCAAATAATTCATAAACTATTATATAATTTCAATAACCTTTCCTGGTAAATTATGATAATCATTTGTTTGCACACAGTTATATGGTTTCAAGTATCCCCATCTAATACAAATATAGCCCAGTCAGCTGAGGCTGTGAAATACACCAACTGCATCTCTGCAGAGGAGTAAGAACTCTCCCCCACCCAACAAGTATCCTGGATATGACACAAAACTATCTGATAGTAAAGCTCCAATAATGCTGGAGCTTTAGGGAACATGAAGAACACCTTTACTGGCATCACTCCCAGGTCCACTATGGCTCAGCATGGTAGCACCTGATAGTGTAAAATACAGCTTGGCTGACAATATGGGACAAGGTAAAAATCCCATGGTGCCATCACAAAGTGATGCACCAGAAGAGGGTGACCTGTGAACTGCATGACAGTTATTTCCACTCGATGACGATCAAACATGCCATTCCAAAGACAGCGGAAGTGCATATTCCGTTGGCCAGTTATGGGAAGAAATCACGTGGGCGTGGAGGCGTGTACACATCTCCGTGTGGGAGTTTTATGGTAATATAAGGCCGATGAATTGAATGGAAGACAGTGAAAAATTCCACTATTCACACAAGCTTGTCCCGTCGTTGCCCCATGTGCATTTTCTCGGCCATCGTCTACTTACACGGAAGAGTCAAGGCCTCATAGACGAACGATTCTTATACCTCTCCTGATTGCTCCTACTTCACACAATCGTCTGTCGAGAAAATAAATATATATTTTTATATATATTATGTGTTGTCGTTTGTTTGGCCAGAGCGAAATGTAACAATAGGACTCTATCTATGGGTCAAATAGAACTGTTTGAAATTTAAACTGAGTGCAAACAAATGACTTGATTCTTTGAATTGAACTGTTAGAAATAGAACTGTTTGATCATTTAACTGTGTGTAAATAAATGACTGATGTTTAATAGAACTGTAAGTGATACGTATGAATTTGGAACCATTTAACTTTGACTTGTGCTAAATTGAACCGTTTGATCACTGAACTAAGTGTATAAACAAATGACTGATGTTAGTTATACATAGCAATACTTGGAACCATTTAACTTTGTTGACTTATGCTAAATTGAACTGTTAGAAATAGAACTGTTTGATCATTTAACTGTGTGTAAATAAATGACTGATATCTAATTTGAATTGTTAGTGATATATAGCAATACTTAGAACTTTGTTGACTTATGCTAAATTGAATTGTTTGAAATAGAACTGCTGGATCATTTAACTGTGTATAGACAAATGTTTGATGTTTAATTGAATTGTTAGAGAACTTGGAAATCTTTAACTTTGTTGACTTGTTTACAAATCATATATATCTCCTCATCATCATGTCACACCATCATCACGGATATCCCTGACCCTCTCTATCGTCCATCACTTCCAGAAGGTCCTCAAGGTCATATCTCATATCAGCACAGATCTGTTGGAGGTAGGTTCGAGCTGGTCCTCCTGCCTTTGCTCATCCATGTGAGGGGGTCCACAGGAGTACGTCACTTATGAGTTCATCCTTACTTCTCCAGCAGTGTCCTGCATGTCTGGTTCGTCTAACTTTGATAGTTTTCGTGATGGGTGGTAGGTGGTTGTACAGCAGCTGCTTTGTGGGGTGCTGCCTCCAGGACTTGTTCAATATTGCTTGCAGCATTCTTGTGTAGTAGCCAGCAAGCTTTTTCTCCATATGTTTAGTTACAGTAGTATCGACATGACTGCTGCTTGGAAAAAACTGCGTTTTATTTTATCAGTCAGGTCTGACTTCCATATGACCGATAACCTATCGATAGCTGTCCATGCCTTTGCTAGTCACGTGTTGATGTCTGTCTCAGGTGATGAGACACTGCTTCCTAGGTAGGTGAACTTATCTACAAGTTTCATAGAGCTACCATTTAGTGTGGACATGTCGCCTCATTGTGTGCATTGACATGGAGGCATATGCCTGCAGCTGCTCATTCCAGACTATATAGCAGGGTTTCTGCTTGAACAGGTGTATTTGCCAGAAGTGCTATGTCATTGGCGTAGTCCGCGTTCATAATTGTTTGTGCAGGGTACTTTCTGCTTTTTTTCTTTGTTAGCTTGAAACTGTTAGATATGAATAAACTGGATTTGGCATTAAATAACCAACAATAGCTGATATGCCATAAAATCCAACCAAACTAAAATATTTTACACTATTATATGGTTTCAAGTATTTCAAGCAATTATATGGTTTTAAAAAACTAATAATAATTATTTTGAAATAATTATAACTTCCAGTAACTATTCTTAATACAAATAATTCATAAAAGATTATATGGTTTCAAACATTCCTATCTAATACAAAAAAATCATATAGAATTATATGGTTTCAAGTATTCCTAATACAAAAAAATCATATAGAATTATATGGTTTCAAGTATTCCTATCTAATACAAAAAATTCATATAAAATTATATGGTTTCAAGTATTCCTATCTAATACAAAAAATTCATATAAAATTATATGGTTTCAAGTATTCCTATCTAATACAAATAATTTATACAAAATTAAATGGTTTCAAGTAACTATTTCTACTTAACAACAATAATCATTTGTTTGCAAATGAATCTAACTGAATTGTGAGATGCCAAGCTCTCCTGATACTCTCCAAGTGCAACTCACTGGATTTGCTTTTATGGCTTGGAGAATGGCTTCAGAATCCACTCTCTTAGGGCCCACCTGCTCTTGCCTGGTAAACAAGGTTCTTGCAACCTAAGCAAAATTTCTTGAATCATCTGTGTCCAGTGCTGTGATCAACTATGCCTTCACTGACCACATGACAAATGTTGTTAGTTGCTTCAGCAGTCATGTTCTGACCCGCTTTGAACTCATAAAACATAAGTCCCCAAATTAGTCTACATTACGCATTTATGGGACACCTCAGGTGGTGAAATACTTAAAAGTGAATTTGAGTCCCTTTGGGTACCCCAATCATCATTCATATGGCCTAGTGCCGCAGCTGAGCAAAAAAGCTTAGAAAATTCTACAGTGCACATTTATGGGCAACTCAGGCGATGCGGGGGTGAGCAAGCTAGAATAGCAAACCTTCACCAGTGAGTTCAAGTCCCATTGCATGCCCCATTCATACGGCCTTAGGCCAGATCTGAGTAAAAAAATACTATCCACTATAATCAGTACCAAGCACAGTTAGAACTGCTTTGGTTACTTGATTTTTGCACAGCAAATTAGCATGTTTCTAAAATATTGCAAAACTTTTGATTCACCCTTCTATATTTTTATATTACCTAACTAAACAACCAGTGAACCAATTGCGTTTTAACAACAGTCCATAAATGCTCTTCACCATTAAGGCATCTATAATAAGACCCAAAACTTTTGACTCACCCTCGTATATTCTTATATTACCTAACTAAATGACCTGTGAACCAATTGCATTTTAACAACAGTCCATAATGACTTTTCTCCATTAATATATCTATAATAAGACCCAAAACTTACGCAAGGAAGGAACAAGAACCAAGTCAAATGGTGAGGATAATTCTTGTTGAGTTCCAATATTGCCACCTTCTTTGTCTGAACCCTGGAATCCAGTTCCAACTAAAGTCGTCACTTGTTTTAAAGAAAAGTCAACCTGGTGAAAAAATTTTAAAATCAATTTACTAACAAGACAAAGAAATGTTTGGGCTTTTAAGTCCAGTCTTTGAATCACCTGAACCCTGGAATCCAGTTCCAACTAAAGTCGTCACTTGTTTTAAAGAAAAGTCAACCTGGTGAAAAAATTTTAAAATCAATTTACTAACAAGACAAAGAAATGTTTGGGCTTTTAAGTCCAGTCTTTGAATCACAGAAATAAAAATACATTAAATTAAATCAAACCAATTTTGTGTATTCTGTGCTTGACAAAAAATTATGGAATTAGTTCGCTTAAAGTTTTTTTTCTTATTTAGCAGTAAATAAACTAATAACAGACAGGATACAAAACATTTTTTATAAATAGCTGAAAATTTTGCCTACATAAAATATTTCCTAAAGGAAAAGGATTAAATCATTTAAATAGATGACTGCTTCAAGAAAATAAATTTCCCAAGTCATTCATGATATGTGGTTACATGTCACGCAAAGGACATGGGGAGATATCGATCATTACTTCAACAATCAACGATGTGTATATTGAAATCCTGGATAGTTTTCTCATTCGATCAATAGAAAAATTGGTTTGGTGATGATGAAGTCATTTTTCAGGATAATAATGAATCTTATCACAAACCTAATAAGATTGAAGCTTTTCTTCAAAGACATAAAAATCAATATAGCCAGCATTTAATCCAGATCTAAACTCAAGTAAAAAAAAAAAAAAGGTCCACAAAAAGGCTCCATTTACCAAAGAAAATCGATTAACTGCTATTCAGGAAAGTTAGAACCATTTTGATAAAGAATGCTGTGTACAATTAGTGAAATCCATGCTTGAAAGAATTAAGGCTGTCATAAAAACTCAAAGAGTAGAATCAATTGAAACAATGGAAAGAAAATCTTTTAACTGTCATTTAGGAAAGATGGAACCATTTTGAAAAAGAATATTCATATTTATCAACCCCTCCGCTCGGGAAGGATATGACACAAGGTCAGTTTTTAAGCAGAGTTTAACAGGTTGGAATTCAGAGTTTTTCTTCTCCTAAACTAGTTGTCTCACCAAGGCTGAAGAACCTAGTCTTCCCTACTATTTACCCATAGCTGGAGGGAGAATAAATGGATTCATACCTTTCCCAAGGGTATTAGTGCTATGTGAAATGCAATCAGTCTCATCCAGGATTTGAACTTGTGTCGCTGTGTGCATTTCCTACAATGATAACCATTACACCACAGGGCTTTGGAAAGATGGAATCATTTTGATAAAGAATATTGCTTTGAATTAGTGAAATCCATGCTTGAAAGAATTAAGGCTGTTATAAAAACTCAAAGAGTAGGGTCAATTGAAACAATGGAAAGTATGAATTCTATTTGTTAATGAGTTCCATAAATCTTTCCTTAACACTGTATTATTCCATAATATTTCCTTTTATATGGCATGGAAAAAATTATACTATTAATATAAATAATTCAATCGAGTTTGTTTAAGATATATTTCATGAAGCCAGAGTGTTTAAGAAAATATTCTGTCTTATCTCTAAATGGTTTATTTACAGCTGAATTAAAAAAAAAACCCTAAGTGAATATCTTGTGAATGTATTAATTAGATAATTTTTACTTGGGTTTGGTTCGGTTCCTTTGTTTTAATGGCATATCAACCTTTGTGGGTTATTTAATGCCAAAGCTATTCTCCTAGAAGAACAGTAGTGGTACTATTTAACCCATAGCTAGAAGGATAAGGGGGTTCATACCTTTCCCAAGGGTATTTGCCCGAAAGTGAACGTAATAGCGCAACTGGAGTACAAACTCGCATACAACGATTCTGCTGTCCATCGCTTTAACCATCACACCACGGGGACACCCCCTTTTTACTTGGGGTAAATTAAAACGAATACTTATAATTCTTCAGAGTAAGTATTCAGGAAGAATGGTTGGTGAAATATTGCTTGACACAATGGATCTTTGGTGTGGTAGTTAACCATACGTGTAGACAGATGAGTAGGTGTGGGTACATGTATGTACATGCATATGTGTACATAGGTGTGGGTTTGGTTTGGTTTGTTTTTAAGGTATATCAACCATTGTTCTGTTGAATATTGTACTTGCACTTGAATGTTGTTCACATGTGTTGAATTACGCGTCAAGATGAATCTGAGTTGAGCATGAGGAAGGGAAAATTATATGCACATTGGGGTGTTTCACGATGTGCAGGTGGTTGAGTCCATTCCCTGGGCAGTGATTGCTTGCCAGACCAGAAGTGGCAATGCTAGTGTGCATATATACTGGCCTGCTCAATGACATGACAGGGTCTGTACTAAGTTACAGCCCACTTTATTTTTGCCTGCTAGCTGGGCTGCCGAGCCGGTAAGTGTTGTTATTATTTTATCCTGTGCATTAGGGCAGTGCCTTTTTCAAACCATTGTAGGTTATTCAATGCCAAATCCATTTTTATGCATATAAACAGTTCTATCTCAAACAATTCAGTTTAGCATAGAGTTTCATTCTATTTGACCTATAGATAGGACTATCAGCTGCTACCACTCCAGGCCAGAATGAACCTGAGAGCAATGGCAATAAAGGGATACTCCGCATTCCCCAAAGCTTCAGCATTACTGTAACCTCACTATCAGATTTTTATCATCACACTTTTTAGGGTGCCTGGAGATATACTGTCTAGCAATATTTTTATGTCCAGTTTATGGGTGGTCCAAGGCCTAATAGTAAGAAAATTCACCTTTGCATATATATGAGTACAGTGAATCTGCTAGAGAAATCTGCAGAGGAGAAACAAGAAAAATCACATCAAGCCAAAGTTGGTTTAGTTTAGTTGGAGGAATTTTGCAAGCTGTCTATGTAGCAAAAGAGAGAACTCCACAAACAATGTAATTTAACAAGGCATCACACATCCCTCCTCTGTTAAACGACATATCTTCAACCTCTTTATTTTTGCCTTTTTCTTCTTTTGTGGACCCGTCTTGGCCTTGTGTACTTCGATCCAAGCCTGCAGAGAAATACTGAATGACATCAGGTGACTTTGTACAGACGACAGCACATGAGGCCACAGATGGATATTCCCACATTTCCAACAAAAATGAACACAAGAAAAATTACATACAATTAACAACAATATATTCTATTAGCTAATAGAAAGAATACAAAATGAAAGAAGCAACGAAAACAGTTAATAAAGAGTTTGGTTTCTTTGTTTAATGGCATATAAACCTTTGTAGGTTATTTAATGCCAAAGCCATTCTCCTAGAAGAACAGTTGTGGCACTATTTAACCCATAGCTGGGAGGATAAGGGGGTTCATACCTTTCCCAAAGGTATTTGCCTGAAAGTGAACATAATAGCGCGACTGGAGTTCGAACTCGCTTACTACAATTCCGCAATCCATCGCTTTAAGGAAACACCCCAGTTAATAAAGAGGTGTATATAGAAGTATCTTTATCATATATACACATATGTGAATGTTCCAAAAAGATATTAAAGTTTGTGAGAGACTTACATTTTGGAGAAGTATACCTTAACTGTTGGTTTTACATTTATATTCTTTTATATTTGCACCAACTTTTAGATATAGTTGATAGGAAACAAACCAAAGATTTTTGTCACAATCCATAGTGGATTTCCTTCTTGAATGAGTTTTACTTTCCATTGTTTAAATTGACAGTTATTTTGTTGTAGCTGAGTTTCTTTTGAATTAGGTATGCCCAACCATTTGTTGACGTCTCCAAGAACGGTCTTTTAATTGTAGACCAATTTGACATATCTAGGTTTTTACTGGTACTGATTTAGAAATCCAAATATTAAAATCATTCCATATTTCTTTCTGAATATTGACTTATTCTATACTATTTTCATCAGCACGGATTAGAAAAAATTGTATCATTAATTTAAATAATCAAACATAGTTTGTTTAAGGAATATTTTATGAAGTCAAAATATCAAGATATTAAAGAAAAACTGTTTTGCATCTTATCTGTTATTGGTTTATTTACAGCTAAATAAAAAAAAAATCTAAGAGAACATCCACTAGGATGCTAATTCTATAATTTTAACCAGGAGATGTAGTTTAACATATATCTTAAACTAACAGAATATTCAGTTATTAAAGAAAAAAATGTTTATCATCTTATCTCTTATTGGTTTATTTACTGCAAAATAAAAAAGTGAACATTCAGTAGTGTGTTAATTCCATCATTTTTGCCAGACACAATAATTTGTTCAGGATAAATTTTATGAAACCAGAATATTCAGCTATCAAAGAAAAAAATGTTTGGCATCTTATTTGTTATCAGTTTATTTACTGCTAAATAAAAATGGTGAACATTTACTAATGTGTCAATTTGATAACTTTTGCCAGGCATAGTAATTTATTCAGGGTAAATTTTATGAAACTACAATATTCAGCTATCAAACAAAAAATGCTTGGCATCTTATTTGTTATCAGTTTATTTACTGCTAAATAAAAACGGTGAACATTTACTAATGTGTCAATTTGATAACTTTTGCCAGGCATAGTAATTTATTCAGGGTAAATTTTATGAAACTACAATATTCAGCTATCAAACAAAAAATGTTTGGCATCTTATTTGTTATCAGTTTATTTACTGCTAAATAAAAACGGTGAACATTTACTAATGTGTCAATTTGATAACTTTTGCCAGGCATAGTAATTTGTTCAGTGTAAATTTTATGAAACTACAATATTCAGTTATCAAAGAAAAAATGTTTGGCATCTTATTTGTTATTAGCTTATTTACTGCTAACTTTAGCAAACATCCTCTAAGTGTGCTAATTCCATTATTTTTGTCAGGTGTAGAAGCATCCAAAATTTTTTTCTTATGTAGTCAACATATGAATTAGAACAAAAAAATATGGTCAAGCTTACTTTTCTGATTGCGTGATTGTCTGAATCTGCAACATAAAGTATATGTTGATCCAAGATCATCCCTTGCGGATTAGAAAATCTGGCTGTGGTAAAAGATCCATCTTGGAATCCCTTTTGTAAGCCACCAATACACATCTGTAAATGAATCAAAATAGGAAGAAATTAAAAGCAATCAGAAAAAAAAAATCATTTGGCAAATACAGTATTGCTAATAAGTGTATTTAATTGCTTTTATAAAAAGTTCACTTTCTTCTAAACCAAAGATACCAGAATTTTATTAAATCCAACTGAATATTATACACAGAATGACAGAAATACCATCCACACTTTAAACTGTCACCTGTTGGTTGGTTTCTTTGTTTAATGGCATATCAACCTTTGTAGGTTATCTAATACCAAAGACATTCTCCTAGAAGAACAGTAGTGATACTATTTAACCCATAGCTGGGAGGATAAGGGGATTCATACCTTTCCCAAGGGTATTTGCCTGAAAGTGAACCTAATAGCACGACTGGAATACAAACTCGCTTACTACAATTCCACAGTCCATCACTTTAACCATTACACTATGAGGACACCCCCAATGTCACCTGTGTGGTACAAGAGAACTTCAGCAAGTGATAATGATAGCTACATCTAGCTAATAATTTTTTTTTTTTTAGACACGATCAGTTATGATCATAACTTGGACAGGTGCACACTATGTGTTTGCTGTTGAAACCTTTTTAAGACTGGTGAATCTATAATTGCTAAACAGAGAGTTTTTTGTGCTTATTTCATGTTATATTAGAATGATGCTGTTCTGGATAGAATTTTCAACTCATAGTATCTATTTTTTCTCCAACATTACAATAGCAAACACATGATCGTATCTGAAAAATGCTAAGACGTAAGCTAGATGAAGCTACCACTACCACTCTCCTAAGATCATTTGCACCCCACAGGTGACAGTTAAAAATGTGGGAGTCATTTTTGCTATACACTGTATATTCAAAATGGATATTAATATGTAGCAGTACAAATATAAATACCACACTATGCAAAATTTTACAAAATAATCACCATGAATCATTGCATACAAGTCAACCTTTTAAGCTTGAAAAAATCTCTTTAGAACCATGGTTAACTCATATGGTTAAAATCCAAACTTTTTGTAGTGAAATTGAAAGGCAGAACCTGCAGACCGCTGCCTCTGATGAGCCAACCGGGATTTGTCGTTCAAAAAGACAATGAGTAGTGTGCTGTATATGCAGGCAGAACAGTCGACATTTATGCGAATTTAGCAACCGTCCATGGCAGTATAAAAAACAGGTGGTGAGCCGAGTGAACGAGAGAAATGAAATGTAACAATGAAGCTGTGTGAATTGAATTCCTTTCATAGCAACACCAGAAAAAAGAAACAAGAAGTGACGAACAAAATGGCCTACCTCAAAGTTTGAAAATTGCTCGAATGTGTCTTGTGTGTAGAGTACCGGGAGTATAGAAAAACAGAAGTGTGAGCGTTGTTGGGAGCGCAATTTGTAGGTCACGCATCTCGTCTCTGGTGTGACGGGGTTTGTGACATATGCAAATTTTGGTCAGCCAGAACCGGTATAAAAGAAGCATTGTGGGGAGGGGAATTGGTTGCTTCACAGCATAATAGTGCAGACCAGTGCATTAACGCGGCAAGTAAGAGAGAGTGAAAGAAACAGACAGACAGGACAGGTAGCAAGCAGTTTAAAGGTTTCACTTTTACCACAGAATGGTCCACCAGCGGAACCAGTAGTTCCTAACAATTAATATACAACTCTTACAGTAACTCCTGCAGACTGTCTCAAACATTTCCAAATTAAATTCATGTTTGGTGAACATATTTAACGAATTAACACAGAGATTATTATAAAATAATAAAACTGCAATACAAATTAAGTATTATACGAACACAATATCAATAGTTGTTTCCAACAACTAATGCTCTGACTGTATGTACTTACTGGAACCTCACAGCACCCAGGCAGCCAGTCTGACAACTACAGTATGTTTGTCTGCACATTTACAAATTAATGCAATAGATTGTGAATTTATATGAATAAAAGCTCGAATGTGTAAGATTTTCATCTTTCATATATGGCTGATTTAATTCTGATTTCAGAAAAAAATTATATACACCATACACTATTGGAGTAATGAGAGTTTAATGAGACATATGAGGTACATATGATAAGTTTCCAGACTTTTTTGTACAGGCATTTAAAATTGTCATAAACTCTTGAAAATTCAGTATGTTATTGCTATCCATCTTATGAGGTGACTGACCAATTTTTATGATTTTAGGTTCAAATGAACAGCTACAACAGCAATTGGAATACACCCTACTAAAGCCTGATTCTCACAGCTGGTGAATTTCAAAAATGCAATCTGACACTTTAGAAGAACGATATGCAATAAAATTCTGTTTTAAACTTGGAAAAAATGCCACAGAAACGTATGGAATGCTTCAGACTGCTTTTGGGGCATCTTGCATGAATCGAGCATCAGTTTTTAAGTGGCATAAGAGATTCAAGGAGACAGAGTCTGTGAGGGATGATGAGAGGTGTGGGAGGAGTAAGGAAGTCAATACACCAGAGTTGATTGGCCAAAGGGCTAGGGTTAGGGTTACTATGTTGAGGTTTTAAGGGAGTTCAGCAAGATATTCCATCGGAAGAGGCCAGCACTCTTCAAATCGGCTCAGTGGCATTTCCACCAGGACAATACACCAGTCCACAACTCCATCCTTGTCACAGACAAATTGACTAAGATCAGTATCAAGACAGTTCCTCGCCCTTCCTATAGTCCAGACCTAGATCCCCTCCTGTGACTTTTGGTTATTCCCTAAGCTCAGAGGCTGTCGTTATGAGACAACTGAGGAGATGAAAGAGGCTGTGACGAAGGTCATTGACACGCTCACACAAGAGGACTTCCATGGGGCCTTCCAGAAGTTGTTGGAATGGTACAACAAGTGCATTGCAGCCGGAGGAGATTACTTCAAAGGGGACTAGAATTTCATGTGTGTACTATCAATAAAAGTGCCCATACGAAAAAAGTCTGGAAACTTATCATATGCACCTCATAATAGTAGTTTATTGAATATACAGACATTGGCATTTTGACTGTACTTGTATGAGACAAAATTTTAAATAAAGGTTACTTGAGGGTTATTTTATTGACAATTAAAATTTTGATTCTAATATACCACACTGTAATTTTAAAAGTATTTACTTAAGGACATTTATAAAAGTTAAACTCCAATAAACTTATATGCTTTTGTTACGGGTTATCATAGCCTATCTTCATTTTAGCTTATCGAGTAAGTCTAGACCAACCAGTAGCCGACTGTATATTTGGTATACAAGGTTATACCAATAGGTCTACCCCAAAATTTTGAGCTAAAAATCTTATTGTCAACTTAATTACAAGATTGGCTCATACACCAAAATTTACCATAATATCTTAGTCCAAATTGACATACAATCAAATCAGGCTGAAAACACCGTTTCCTGCCAGGTCATTGAAGGAAAGCAATGATGTGTCTCTACAGTTTCTGAAATGAGTGGAACAGCAGATACTGTAAGCAAGATGAGTTCTGTGTGCTTTAACAAAGAAAAAGCTTAGTATATAACAATCACTAAGTCTAAATTGATGAACATATTTAACAAATTAAAACAGACTTTAATATAAAATAATAAAACTGTAATACAAATTGAGTATTATATTAACGCTATATCACATGCCGTTTTCATCAGCTGATGCATATTGCAAATACTTGCTGGAATGTCACAACAACCAGGCGGCTTGTCAGACAACTACGGTCTATTCATGATAAAATGGTACTTGATGCTACCTTGCTTAACACTCAGCATTATAAGGTAAGGATCAAGGTAAACCAGTAGCCAACTGTATGTTCAGGGGTTGACCGATACAAGATTATACCTATAGGTCTACCTCAAAATTTTGAGTTAAAAATCTTGAGATCAACTTATATGCCAGATCGACTTGTACACTACAATCTATAGAATATTTTCAGCCCAAAGTTGATTTTTGGATTACACACAAAATGGTGTAAAATGAAAAAGGAAAAAAGGAGAAAGAGATAAAAGGAAGAAAGAAAAAAGACAAAAAGAGGCAGAATGGATAAAAGAAACAGAAAAGAAAAAGGAAAGAATGAAAGAATTTGGAAAAAAAAGAGGAGAAAGACAAAAAGAATGAAAAAAAAAAGGAAAGAAACAAGAAAGAAAAGGAAAATGGAAAGAAGACTAGAAAACTGATACAAGAAGAAATGAAAGACAAAAGAAGAAAAAAAAGAAAGAAGGAAAATGAAAAAAAAAAACAAACAAAGAAAATGGATAGGAAAAAAAATGAAGGAAAGAAAGAAAAAAAGAAAATGGAAAAAGAAAAAAAAGAAGTGGAAAAGAAAATAGAAAAAAATTAAAGAAAGAAAGAAAAAAAGAAAATGGAAAAAGAAAAAAAAGGAAGTGGAAAAGAAAATAGAAAAAAATTAAAGAAAGAAAGAAAATGGAAAAAGAAAAAAAAGGAAGTGGAAAAGAAAATAGAAAAAAATTAAAGAAAGAAAGAAAAAAAGAAAATGGAAAAAGAAAAAAGTGGAAAGAAGAAGAAAAGAAAATGAACAGAAAAAAATGAAAGACCAAAAGAAAGGAAGAAAGTGGAAAGAAAAAGAGAAGAAAAAGAAAAGAAAGCAAAATAAAAGACAGAAAGAAAGAAAGAAAGAAGGAAAATAAGAGTAAAAGAGGAAAAAGGGAAGAAAAAAAAGAAAAAAGACAAAAGAAAAAAATAGAGACATCCTACCTGAATGCAACCTGTAGAGACATTACATAAAAGAATCCGATTGTTACCACTGTCAGCAATGTATAAAATGGATCCATTTGAATTTAGACACAACTTCCCAGGAAACTGTAGCAAGTGATTCTTTTGCCTATCTTTTTCCAAATGGATTGGCAGTGAATGGGATCGGATTGTTTGCATTTCTTTGTAATAATCAAGTGTAATCCGAACAAATTCCAGCAGTTTGGTCCGGTTCCCCTCCCCAGCAAATGAATGTATGTATTGATTTTCTGGTCCAAGAAGCACAAACGTCGGCCAGCAGTTTATCATTAACTCGTTCCAAAGAAAGGCATCAGGATCATTGACAACCGGATGGAAGATATTGTGCCGTAGTACAGCATTTCGAACATTGTCCAAGACTTTTTCATTCTGGAATTTGGCCGAGTGAACCCCAATGACGACAACTCCTTCCTCAATGCTATATTCCTGCTCAAGGGCTTCGAGATCTGGTAAGACGTGTATACAATTCATACAACAATAGGTAAAAAAATCCAGGACGGTCACCTTGCCAGTCATGTGTTCCGACATGGTCAACGGAGAAGAATTCAGCCATTCTGAGCCTTAAAAAATCCCAAAGAAAATTAAATGTCAATAATCAAATCATTAAAAGAGAAAATTAATGGTAAAAACTCCTGTACAAGTCAAGGGTTTCAAAACAGCAGCTCATTATTTACTTTTCTTTAGTAAATGGCAGAACAATTTTTGTGACAAATACAGGGGGTGACAGAATTACCTCCCATATTTTAAACAGTCATTTTGATTGGATTTTATGGTATATCAATTATTGTATGTTATTTAATGCCAAATCCTCTTTATACATATATATATTAAAGACAAAGGATTTGGTTTGGTTGGGTTTTATGGCATATCAACCCATGTAGGTTCTTTAATGCCAAATCCTCTTTATACATATATATTAAATATATAGGATTGGGTTTGGTTGGGTTTTATGGCATATCAACCATTGTAGGTTATTTAATGCCAAATCCTCTTTATACATATATATTAAATATATAGGATTTGGTTTGGTTGGGTTTAATGGCATATCAACCATTGTAGGTTATTTAATGCCAAATCCTCTTTATATACGAGGATCATTAAATAAGTTTCCAGACTTTTTTCGTATGGCACTTTTATTGATAATACGCACAATGAAACTCTAGTTCCCTTCGAAGTAATCTCCTTTGGGTGCGATGCACTTTTTGTACCATTCCAACAACTTCCGGAAGGCCCCAATGGAAGTCCTCTTGTGTGAGCGTTTCAATGACCTTCGTCACAGCCTCTTTCATCTCCTCAATTGTCTCATAATGACAGCCTCTGAGCTGAGAGAATAACCAAAAGTCACGGGGGGGATCAAGGTCTGGACTATAGGGAGGCTGAGGAACTGTCTTGATGCCCATCTTGGTCAAATAGCCTGTGACAAGGATGGAGCTGTGGACTGTTGCATTGTCCTGGTGGAAATGCCACTGAGCCGATTTGAAGAGTGCTGGCCTCTTCCGATGAAATCTTCCTGAACTCCCTTAAAACATCAAAATAGTAACCATAACCCTTTGGCCAATCAACTCTGGGGTTCTGACTTCCTTACTCCTCCCACACCTCTCATCATCCCTCACTGACTCCCTGCCTTCCTTGAATCTCTTATGCCACACAAAAACTGATGCTCGATTCCTGCAAGATGCTCCAAAAGCAGTCTGAAGCATTCCATACGTTTTTGTAGCATTTTTTCCAAGTTTAAAACAGAATTTTATTGCATATCATTCTTCTAAAGTGTCCTCACATCCAGATTGCATTTTTGAAATTCACCAGCTGTGACAAGCAGGCTTTAGTAGGGTGTATTCTATTTACTGCCGTAGCTGTTCATTTGAACCTGAAATCATAAAAATTGGTCTGTCATCTCATAAGATGTATATCAATAACATACTGAATTTTCAAGAGTCTACAACAATTTAAAAGGCCTGCTCAAAAAAGTCTGGAAACATATTGAATGCTACACATATATATATATATATATATAAGTTGTAAAGTTGGCGACCATAGTCGAGGGTGACCCGAAGGCTTCCTTTTCGATAGCTACTACACCAAGGTGAAGGGGAGGGCGCTACTCCTTCTATATATATATATATAAAAATATATATGATTAGGTTTTATGACACACCAACCATTGTAGGTTATTTAATGCTAAATCCTCTTTATATGTCTATATTAAATATATAGGATTTGGTTTGATTGGGTTTTATGTCATATCAACCATTGTAGGTTATTTGATGCCAAATCCGCTTTATACATATATCAAATATATGATTTGTAAACAAATTTTTTATGACATTTTCTAACGAACTTCAGCTCATTTTTTTTGCACACAGTTAAATGGTTTCAAGAATTTCTATCTAATACAAATAACTCTATTAACTATTTATCATTTGTCTGCACAACATTAGACGAGTTTTCAAATATTGCTATGTAACAGTAACAATTTAATATCAGTCATTCATTTGTATACATTTAAATCAATATACATATATAATTTTTAAGTGAATAGTTTGTATATACTTCAATTTTTATAATATGAGTTAAAACTAATTCATTTGGACTCTCATAAGGCTGTTGTTTCTACACAGTTAAATGGTTTCAAGAATTGCAAACTAACACTTATAATTCTATTCAAAAATTAGTTAGTTTGCAAACAGTGAAGTGGTTACAAGTATTGCTATTCAACACTATTCATTCATTTATTGGCACATATTTAAATCAATTGCTATATATTAAAACAATTCAATTACAGTCATTTGTTTGTACACAGATGGTCAAACAGTTCTATTCCTAACAATTCAATATAATGCAAGTCATTTGTTTGCACACAGTTTAAATATTAAACAGTTCTATAGGACCTTATCAGGTGCTACCACATCAAGCCAGAGTGAACCTGGGAGCAATGGCAATCAAGGGGTACTCTGCATTCCACAAATTTCAAAAGCTGGAGCTTCACCATCGGATGGTTTAATGTCATATACAAGACACTTGTTAGGTGGGGATCTTACCCCTCTACAGAGGAGTGTAACTGAACTTTGGCAAAAGGCAATGGTAGCTCCATCTAGCCAATATCTTAACATTTTGTTTTCAGATACGATCAGTTACAATCATGGCTTGGATCGCTCATGTTTTTAAAACTTGACAAAAAGAGCAAATAGCATTCTTTAATTCTTCCAGACAGCTTTTGTTTAATTGATGAACCAGCAGTTCTGAAATGTTCAACCCACAGCAACACTGATATGATGTAATACAAAAAAAGCTCTCTGTGTTGCAATAACAGATTCACTAGAAAAATTTTTAAAAAAAAGTTTCAATAGAAAAAACAATGTGCACTGGTCCAAGTCATGATCGTATATGGGGGGAGAAAAAGATAAGACATTAGCTAGATAGAGCAACCATTACCACTTGCCTAACTTCATTATGGTTCTGAAATTTTCGACCCATAACAACATCAATATGACGTAACACAAAAAACTCTCTCACTTCAACAGTGACTGTGGAGTAATAGTTATCGTCATAGGAAATGGACACGATGACACGAGTTCAAACCATGCACGCAGCTGATTGCATTTCACATCACACTAATACCTTTGGTGTGAATCCAATTGTTCTCCCTCAAGTTATGGGTAAATAGTGGGGCAGACTGAATTCTTTAGCCTTATTTAGGCAACCAGTCTAGAAGGAAAAATGTGAATTCAAACTTGTTAGACTTCACTTAAAAATTGACCTTGTGTCACATCCTGTCTGTAGGGAGGGGTCAGGTAAATACATACGAGAAGTATTAAGAAGAATGCACAAAGATGTCCCAACAGATAAGATTTGCGCATACAAGGGTCAGCTGAAAAGCTAATATGATGACGAATCTGCCATTTTTTTCTTTTGTCTTTTTTTTTTCTTCCCTTTTTCCTCTTTTACTCTTATTTTCCTTCCTTCTTTCTTTCTGTCTTTTATTTCTCTTTCTATCCATTTTCTTCTTCTTTTTCTTTCCACTTTCTTCCTTTCTTTTGGTCTTTCATTTTTTTCTATTCATTTTCTTCTTCTTTCCACTTTTTTTTCTTTTTATCGTTTTCATTTTTTCTTTCTTTCCTTCATTTTTTTTCTATTTTCTTTTCCACTTCCTTCTTTTCTTTTTCCATTTTCTTTCTTTCTTTAATTTTTTTCTATTCATTTTCTGCCACTGATTTTTTTACCAATGTAAGAAGTGTGAAAAATGAATTTCAATTGTTCACATTAAATATTAAACAGTAATTCTGTTTATCATGACTTCGGTGGGTGTCCCCGTGGTGTAATAGTTAAAGTGATGAACTGCGGAATCGTAGTAAGCGAGTTCAAACTCCAGTCACGCTATTACGTTCCCTTTCGGACAAATACCTTTTGGGAAAGGTATGAACCTCCTTATCCTCCCAGCTATGGGTTAAATAGCATCACAGCTGTTCTTCTCAACAAATGGTTTTGGCATTAAATAACCCACGAAGGTTGATATGCCATTAAACAAAGAAAGCAAACCAAACCTTATCATGACTTCCTATTTAATTTAATATTAATCATTTGTTTGAACACAATTTAAATGGTTTCAAGTATTGCTATTTAATATTGTCTTATGAACCGGTTTATGTATGAAAAAAGTAGTTGTAATTTGTAAGTAAAATGTTTTTTTCTTTTGCCTTTTTGTCTATTGTTAAAAAGTCGCATATGGACTTATATGTATCAAGCCACCTTTCATTTTCATTTACTGTAAATGAATTTCTGCTCATTGGCCTCATGGGTAGAGTGTTTACCAATCGTCCGGGAGACAGGGGTTCAATTCCAGGTCGCGTCATACCAAAGACTTTAAAAATGGTACTTGATACCTCCTTGCTTAACACTCAGCAATATAAGGTATGTATCAAAGGTAAAGTGGAGCAATCCATGGAATGGAGTAGCACCCTCCCCTACACTTCAGTGTAGTAGCTATTGAAAAGGGAGCCTTTCGGTCGCCCGCGACTACAGGCACCAACTTTACTTACTTTTATTTGTCTCTATCCTTTGTTTGATATTTTCTTATTAGCTACTCTTTTGGATAACAAGTAAGAATGCTTTCTCTTTTTCAGAACTGTAAAAGACGGACACATGACTTTTAGAATTTAAAAAAATCATAAAAACCATTCAAAAACACTTGTCATCTAGTAGATATTTTAAAATCATTAATGCTTGTTTATACTGAGCAACAAAAGATTTTACAAGTACAAGAAGAAAGAGAGACAATCCAAACTTTGGTTAGGTTTGTTTAATGGCATCTCAACTTTCATGGGCTATTCAATGCCAAAGCCATCCTTGTAGAAGAACATATGAGAAACTATATAACCCATAGTTTGGGAATAAGGAAACGTCCATATCTTTCTCAAGGGTATTAATTCGAAAGCGAACGTAAGAGAGTGACTGAGGTTCGAACTCGCTTACTACGATATTGCAGTCCAGCACATAAGCCACTACACCCCAGGGACTCCCTGAACTTTGCTTTCTTCAAGACAAAACAATTGCCAGTCATGATTTAGTGTGTTTGCTGTTTTCATAGGAAAAAATATTTACGAAATCTTTTTTTATGTTTTCAGCTGAAAAGGCCTTTGTACTCATCGTTAGAAATTTGTCAGTCGAAAAAAATATAAACTTTATCTAACATTCAGGTATGAGGGTTCAGTTTACAATTCAGCTGGTATATTAAAGCGAACCCTTACTTTCTGTCCATCACACGAAATAAAAAGAATTCCGTGAACTATTTTCTTTTTATCATCATCATCAAATTTTTTATCATCAACAATTTAATGTACATGAATTATTTATCTATCCTCATTTTTCGAGTTAGGACTACGGTTTAAAATAGACCGTTGATATTTTTTTTTAATTTTTCATCTTGTTAAAATAATCTTTTTTTGAAAGAGAAAAACTTATTTTTTCTCAAAAATTAAAAATATCACGAAAAGTGTAATTAATTAATAAATTTTAAAAAAGACAAAATAAATGAGAAAAGAAATGCACTCTTAGAGAAGCAAAAAAATTTAGTCTGACAACTACGGATTTGTTTTTTGTTTCGTTTTTGATTTAATTTAATTTTTTTAAGAACAGAAAGTAACTATTCATACTAAAACAGATTTATTATAAACTGAACCCACATAGCAAAGAAACACCACATAAATAAATGAATAAATCATATTTTTTTCTAAATTAACGATTTTCTTTAAAGGAAATGAAGGTTTCTAATGAATAAAAAAACACCAAAAATTTCTTGAAGAAAAACATTTAGGTAAACTTTTACATTTTCACCCATCGGATTTTAGCGAAAATTAAAAATCAGATTCTACTTATTTTGGCGAATTCATGTAAACAGTCTGAAAAAATATCACCTCTGATCGTCAGTAATGCTTGCTTTATTTGCCAAAAAAAAGTAGAATCTGATTTTTAGTTTTCGTTAAACCGATGGGTTAAAGACTAAAAATTTACCAACATTTTTTTTCAATAAAAACAGACCTCAACCAAAACAAATACAGTTCCTATTTAAAATTACTTATGAAAAAGTTTTACCTTATGAATTCTTCCCAGATCCCAAATTAATCATTTCTAAAAAATTATATAAGTAAAAACAATTATAAATGAAAATGTTTTCTTTTTCTTTTATTTTATTTTTATAATTAATTAAAACAAACGATAGAAATCTATACAGTCGACATTATCAACGAAAATATACCGTTCTCTCTACGAACCTACAGGAAAATCCGGAACGATGAATTTAAACTTGGAATTGGTCAGTTGCAGATGCTCTATTATTGAATCTCTCCTTTCTTCCGGACTAGCAGCTTCCTCTAATTTTATCTCTAACTCTCCACATAATTCCAGAATGTTGTTCAGGTCGGCCATCGCCATCTTGGAAGCACGTGTTAAAGGGAGACCACTCTCGAATACCTTCTTACTCCTAATCCAGCCTTAGACAAAAAAAATAATAAAGCCGCCTTTATTTGCAGTTATATGATTCGGTACAGTCATATCCTGCTTAGCGTTATCTCGTTTAGCGTTGATTCGTTTGAACACTATTTCTCACCGACTTTTCGTAAAACATTTAGGGATGTTAAATTTATCACATAAATGAATAACAAAAAATTTAAAAAAAAAACATCATCACAGATACTGGACACTATCCAAAATAATTGTACAATTAATACTCTCAACTGTGTTATGTATATAAGAATAAACCGTGACTATCTCGAACAAAGGTCTGGCAGCTATGCAACTGGAGTCTTTGACTGGAGGCAGAAGAGTTTCTAGTAAGGGACTTATTGTTAGGGATATCCAATAATTAACAAACTAACAACCATATCTATTATCTAGCATCAATGATTATTTCTTCATGATTCATTCATTTCCCTTTCTTGTCTCATATCTTTTTTCTCGTTTTCTTATTTTTTTTTGTGAAAGAAGAGAAATCTCCCCCCTCTCTTTCTCTCTCTCTCTCTCTCTCTCTCTCTCTCTCAGCATCTTTCTTGTTAGTTTAAGTGATATATATGTGTGTGTGTGTGTGTGTGTGTGTGTGTGTGTATGTGTGTGTGTGTGTGTGTGTGTGTGTGTGTGAAAGAAAAGACATCTATCTCTCTCTTTCTCTCAGAATTTTTCTTGCCCGTTTATGTGAGATATATATATATATATATATATATATATATATATATATATATATATGTGTGTGTGTGTGTGTGTGTGTGTGTGTGTGTGTGTGTGTGTGTGTGTAAAAATATATATATATATCAGCTAATATATATCACATAAACTGGCAAGAAAGATTCTGATATATATATATATATATATATATATATATATATATATATATATATATATATATATATATCCAAGTCAGCATCTGGAGACAGTGGGTGTGGATTATTCGTGTATAGAATACATGAGGAATATCATATAAATCTATGTGAGTGCTCGATGTATGGCTATTGTTATATATTTTTTCAATCCATGTTTATATAAAAAAAAATCACATACAGAGCGTATACAGTGCAAATAGAAGAAAACTCAAACAGGAAATGTACTAAAAACACAAACGATGGATTAGGTTCAGAATATTTCATTCTTATTTATTGAAAGAACTCTTTCAACTGAGAAAAAAATAGTTGTTTTTTAAATTTTATTTAGCAAAAAGAGGAAATAGATAAGAGTGTATAATTGTGAACATGAAAGTGGGTCAGGTTTGAAGATAAAAGACAGAAAATGGAAGAGGGAGAAAAGATCTAGGATGGAGTGGTGGTGGTGGTGGTCGTGGTCGTGGTAGTGTTTGTTGGTTTTGATTTAATTTCAGTGAGAAAAAATATTTGAAAAAGAAAATATATATAAGTTGGAAAAATATGAGGATCTGCGTGAACAATGTGTCAGAAAATACTGGATAACAAATGTATTTCCAATCGAAGTCAGATGCAGAGGTTTTATTGCCAACTCAACCTCCGTTTTCTTGACTAATCTTGGACTTCCTCCATCAAACAAGAAGAAATGCATGGAAAAGATCCAAGATAAAGCTCTCACTGCATCAGCGTGGATGTGGCAATCCCATAGAGTGACAACAATCTAACAAAGTCTGGTGGTGTCGTGTGATACTGCTGGGGCGCTCTGGGCTACTGGTAATGATGCTTCGGCCCCGAAACCATCCCTGAACCCAGAGTCATCATCTGATGAAGGCTTTGTTAGAAGCAATGCTGTTGTACAAACATCAGTTATTGTATGATACCTCATATATATATATATATATATATATATATATATATATATATATATATATATATATATATATATATATTTCATTAAACATAATAGACATTTTTTATCTACATATTTTTTTGTTGATCCTTTCGTATTGCCGTATTAATTTTATAATATTCGGCAGGAATTGATTGATATATCTCCCATAATTATTTATTTCCCAAGTAATTTCTGCCCAACTTTGTGTCATCATCAGGGGAGGATCTATTACAAAAGTGATGTAACTTTTGTATGTACATTACTACTTTGTAAGAAGAGCATCTGTATCGTTTCAGTGTGTAGCGTTTACTTTTAAATTTGTTTCTATGAATAGTGTCAGTAGCTAAAGACATTTAAGTACATTAGCACTGGTTTGAAAATTAATTCTGTTAAGTTTGGGTTGTATATTCCTAATATGTAAGGCTTCGAGAAGATATATATATATATATATATATATAAAAGAAAATATATATGTGACCGGTTTCGTTGTTTTTCTTAAAGAATTTATTGCTCTGTATTATTGGTACATTGAGCTCTTTACCAGGAAAATTTTAAATATTCATTCATGAATAACTTCTTGTCCTGATGGAATTACTCCCAACTCCGGTTTAACGGGACCAAGAATATATATATATATATATATATATATATATATATATATATATATATATATATATATATATATATATATATATCTTCTTTTTTTACAAGAGTGGAAATATTGATTTTCTCTCTACTATCTATCTTTCTACATTTTTCACTCTCTTTCTGTTTCTTGTTTTTGTTTTTTGTAAATCTTTTTTCTTTTTCCTTTTCTGGCTTTAATAATTCATACAGTTGTTTTTGTTTTAGTTTTTTTGTTCTTTTTAGGGGGAGATAATTGTGCTTTGACTTTTTTTGTTAGTGCATGAGAGTTAAAGTATTAAGTTCACCTTGGTCAATATTTAGATGAGCCATTCAAAACATTGATCAAACAAGTTATCCAGTTCTTTTTGTTGTTATTGTTGCTACCCCAACTAAAAATTTTTGTTGCTCACTAGGAGCTCATAAACCTGGGCAGCTTGAATTTCAGCTGGTAATATTGCCAATAAAATGTTGCAATTTTTAATTATATATGTAATTTTAGTAGTTTTAATGAATATGTTGAGTCGTCTCTTGAATGTTGAAACCAGCTATTTAACTGTCCATGAAGCAGTTAAATAGAAGATTGCAATATTTCATATTTTCAGTTATTTTTCTAGCAAAAAGCTTAACTTGAGAAGCCTATGATTGTGGGAGGCTCAGGGATTCTGAAGGTTCAAATTCTCCTATTGAAATTAATGTAAAGGAAAGTGTTAAATTCAGGACATAACTGCTCGAAATGTGGATATTTGTTGTATCAAGTATTGCTATCTAATATGAATAATTTACGCATAGTTATTTGGTATCAAGTATTCCTATCTAATTCAAATAATTTGCACACATGTATATAGTATCAAGTATTCCTGTCTAATACAAATAATTTGCACACATGTATATAGTATCAAGTATTCCTATATAATACAAATAATTTGCACACACTTATATACTATCTAGTACTCCTATCTAATACAAATAATTTGCCCTCTGTTATATGGTATCAAGTATTCCTATCTAATACAAATAATTTACACACACGTATATACTATCAAATACTCCTATCAAATATCAATAATTTGCCCTCTGTTATATGGTATCAAGTATTCCTATCTAATACAAATAATTTTCACATAGTTATATAATATCATGTATTCCTAACTAAACGTATGGAGAAAAAGCTTGACGTCAATTACACAAGAATGCTGTGAGCTGTATTGAACAAGTCCTGGAGGCAACACCCCCCAAAACAGCAGCTGTATGGCCACTTACCACCCATCACAAAAACTATCAAATTTAGACAAACTAGACATGTGGGACACTTCTGGAGAAGTAAAGACAAACTCATGAGCGATATATTCCAGTGGACCCCGTCATATGGATGAGCAAAGGCAGGACAACCAGCTAGAACCTATATACAACAGCTTTGGGCCAATATAGGCTGTAACATGGAAGACCTCCTAGGAGCAATGAATGATAGACAGGTTGTGAGAGAGGGTCAGTGAGATGCATGCTGGCAGTGTGACATAATGATGATATAGTATCAAGTATTCCTATGGCCCAGCGGTTAGAGTGTTCGCCAATGGCCCGGGAGACCTGGGTTCAATCCCAGGTCGAGTCATACCAAAGACTTTAAAAATGGAACTTGATACCACCTTGCTTAACACTCAGCATTATAAGGTACGGTTCAAGGGTAAAGTGGAGCAATCCTGGGAATGGAGTAGCGCCCTCCCCTACACCTTGGTGTAGTAGCTATCGAAAAGGGAGCCTTCGGGTCACCCTCGACTATGGTCGCTAACTTTACTTACTTTATATAATATCAAATATTCCCATTTAATTAAAATAATTTGCCCAATTTTATATAGTATCAAGTATTCCTATCAAATACAAATAATTTTCACAAATTTATATGATTTCAAGTATTCCTATCTAATACAAATAATTTGCACAAATTTATATGGTATCAAGTATTCCTATCTAATACCAATAATTTGCCCTCTGTCATATGGTATAAAGTATTCCTTTATAATACAAATAATTTGCATATAGTTCTATGATATCAAGTATCCCTATCTAATACAAATAATTAGCACACATTTATATGGTTTCAACAACTGACAATAATAACAATTCTCTGTAAACAGTTATGATTCAAATTAAACTATTTCCAAAACCGTTAATCCAATGAGTCATTTCAGAGGTATTTCTTGACAGCTAACAATAGCAAATGATATTTGTAACCTTCTCTTGACTGTATAAAGACTAGTTTTTTTATTCAACAGAAATTAAAGGAAGTATTCCAGCTCAAATCTGATGTATTTGAATTTCACAAAGAAAGAACCATCTTCCCTATAAAATCAGTTGCCAAAGATGACAGCAGACCAGAGATGAAGAATGGGCCTAGCTCAAGAGAAAAAGATTTACTTTGACTGTTCCTTTCTCTTATATGAGTTCCCAAATTCCTGAGAGACAGACACCATCACCTTGGTTTTCCCAGTGTTACATATTGACCCTCGACCAAGCCGTCAATCAAGAGATGCATCTGTGTAAATAAGCAGAAGAACATCGAAACAGGTGCATCCAGTCGAAGATATCGGAATATCACCTTGAGCTGTGGACGTGGTTGAATTCGGTGATGGTGGCAGATGCGTACACCCACAGGAAGCAGGTGGACATGAGACAATTATATAACTAGGTGCCACAGACGGCATGGGTCAGTTGCAGTTCCAGTTGGAGATAGGATGCCAGCGGAGTGAGAACCAGCTCCAGACAGAGGGCTTGGACCCTCAGTGACCCACAGTTGAGCAGCCCAGCCAGAATGCGAAAAAAGTGCTGCTATGGTCAGAAGAACTTTGGGTCAATATGTAGCAGTCTGTCCCCATCTCCAACTCACCACTCACATACAACCAACATCAACCCTTTCGAGAATAAAGTGTGAGAGATATATTTTTATAAAGAAGTGTGTTTGTTTGTTCATTGAAGTTCGTCATTATTGTTGACTATGTTTCCGCTTATATATGTATACGTATGTGGCTATATAACACCAGCAACACCAAGAGAACTTAGACAAGCTATTTTTAACTTTCTTTTTTAGGACAAGAAAGTCTTTCTTGCCGATCCTGCTTTGAGAACCAATCAGTTGCTGACCAACCAGTCCAATGCAATGACACCTTAAGTAACAAACCAATCAAATTGGAGTGGCAACACCTAGTAACTCCGGCCATATTCCCCAGTCTATGAACCAATAACTTTAAGCACAAACGGAGGACTCTATTTAGATTAATGACAAATCTACAGCTCTACCAACAGAGACCTTTGAAACAACTTTGAATTTATCAATACTGTCATCTCGAAATAATAAATCTGCAAATTTGTTATTACCTAATATCTTATTTTGTTTTTTTCTACCTTTTTTTATGTCACTTCACTTATTTTTAAAAGTTTGTAAGATCAGTTACTATAGACAGCCCTGCAACAACATATAATTATATGGTTCCAAATGTTATATACTTGGAATGAAGGGACAACAACACTATTGTATATGTTGTAGGGTGGCTAAACACTCCTTCAGCACTGGAGCAGATCGACTCTTGTTTATTGTTAGTAACTTATTGTACTGTGTCTTTTTTTTTGTATTTATCCGTTAGCTCTGGATACTGGTACTGGGGCTGAATAAATATATTAAGCACTCATTCTTCTCTGTGTATCATTGACTTTACGATACAACAGTATAAAAATATAATTTCCTTCTTTTCTTGTTTTTTTATTGCTTAAAAAATATGTATAGGTAGAATAAGAGCAAGTCAGAGATGGCTGAAATGCACACAGCCAAAGTGACAGTGCAGTTTTCTGTGAAATTTCCCTGCCTTTCTGCTTTATTCTGCCCAGGTCAAAATTCTTTCCTCATTTATATAATTTACAGGACACCAACATAATCCCTGTGGCCATACCTTCTACCTACGTACCACGCATGGATACACCTCATGTCTAGCATCTCAGCCATGCAACCTACGTGGCACTTCTGATAAGGAACACCTGTGTCCTGTATACTTTAGGTAATAAGTGGACATTTTGCTATGCTATCAACATTACCCACACAGGATTTCTTCTGGGACATCTTCCTGTTTATCCAAGAAAACTGGTGCACATGCTGTCATGCAACACACGCAAATTATGCGGCAGGTCAAAGGAATCTTCCTGTTGCTATCCAACACAAGTATTCCAATATAACACAAATAATTTGCACACTGGTATATGTATGGTTTCAAGTTACTAATAATAATCCTTAATAAACATTTATAGTTCCATGTAACTGTTCTTAATACAAATAATTGGCACATAGTTCTATGGTTTCAAGAAAGTAATTATAATCCTTAGTAAACAATCATAGCTTTGGAAACTATTCTTAATACAAAAAATTTGCATACAGTTCTATGGTTGCCAGTAATTGATTATAATCTTTAGTAAACAATCAGAGCTTCAAGTAACTATTCTTAATACAAATAATTTACACACAGTTATATGGTTTCAAGTAATTAATAATAATAATCCTTAGGAAACAATTATAGCTTCAAGTAACCATTCTTAATACAAATAATTTGCACACAGTTATATGGTTTCAATAATTAATGATAATAATAATAATCCTTAGTAAACAATTAGAGCTTCAAGTAACCATTCTTAATACAAGTAATTCAGTTGTCTTGCATCAAGTATTCTAATCAGATGCAAATGAATTTTTAAAAGACCTTTTTGACCAATAGATAAGAACCTGACTGATCTGACCATTCCCGGTCAGAGTCTTACTACAGAGATCTTGTAATATTCAACTTATTTTTTGCAAAGTCTATAACAAGTATATTACATTTCTTTTTCTTCTTTCTTTTCTTTCTTTTCTGATATTAAAGAAATAAAACCAGTTCATTGGCCTAGTGGGTAGAGTGTTTACCAATGGTCCGGGAAACCTGGGTTCAATCCCAGGTCGCGTCATACCAAAGACTTTAAAAATGGTACTTGATACCTCCTTGCTTAACACTCAGCAATATAAGGTATGTATCAAGGGTAAAGTGGAGCAATCCAGGGAAAGGAGTAGTGCCCTCCCCTACTCCTCGGTGTTGAAGCTATTGAAAAAGGGAGCCTTCTGGTCGCCCTCGACTAAGGTCACCAACTTTACTTACTTTTACTCCTCAGCAATGGGATCCGACCTTTCTGCCAGGTATACATTTTGCGTTAATATACATATATATGTGTGTGTTTATATACATGTATATATGTATATGTATATATATATGTGTATATATATGTATATATATGTATTATGTGAACCGGCTCATTGGTCTAGTGGGTAAAGAGTTTGCCAATGGTCCGGGAGACCTTGGTTCAATCCCAGGTTGTATCATACTAAAGACTTTAAAAATGGTCCTTGATACCTCCTTGCTTAACACTCAGCAATATAAGGTATGTATCAAGGGTAAAGTGGAGCAATCCAGGGAAAGAAGTAGCACCCTCCCATACACCTCGGTGTAGTAGCTATTGAAAAGGGAGCCTTTTGAAATGAATTTAGTATACTATACTGAATTAATTAAAAAAGGGGAGGCAACAATGCAGCAAGTAATTTAAAGTTCTCCCTCCTTAGAGTGAAAAACACGTAAGGTCTAGAGCGTAATCTAGCATTCTTCCTCTCTGACTTCATTCCCTTGGGTCGAACCTTTGCACATCTAAATATTTCTAACATTTTAGAATGGCACATAAATATTACCGTGAGAAACAACAAACACACAGCCACTACCCTACAGATTTGAATGGCCAAACAAGAAAATATATGGTGAATGGCTACTCACGTGAAAACCAATGCAGCAGGAGAAAAAATGTGTTTTCAGTTCGGCAACTTCTACATCCGCAGGTTACTGAGACTCCCTCCTCTCTGTCTTTGCATCTCCTCCTCTTCATCTCTTGAACCAAAAAGGAAAAAAAACAGTGCCCTGAGAGGGCTTGTTGTGCATATACATAACATCTTTCAGTATACTAAACTTCTTATGGAATTCAACATTGCCTACAACATTCATACATACACATTCAGTTAGCAGGCAGATACATACCCTACTGCAATTTACTTTTTAGTTCTCATGCATACATACACACATACATATACGTAAGCATGACTCCTGTCTTGATGGCAAACACATGTACATAGATATTTCAAGCAACATTCACTACCATTTAGCAAACATGTTCATCTTATACACAACCACACACATATGTATACATAACAAACATATTTGCACATTGCTACTGTCAGAGTGAGAAAATTTCTTTCGGGTGTTGTTGGTGGCAGCAGTGTCACTGGTAGCAACAGAGTGTAGCAGGTAGCAGTAGTTATCTTCGGTGAAGATCGTCAATGCTGGAGCATCCCATGGCAGGCGACAGGAGAGAGGTCTTTCTTCTCTGCTCACCGAGTACTCTCTGCACTGCTGGCAGACTTCCAAAAAAGGCTAGGGAAAAATAGTTCTTTAGAGGAAGGTGGAATCAATGCGCTCTGCCCACTGATTGGTCAGTGTGTGGCCCAATCACTCGGCAGGTGCATTGATTTGCGAGAGAAAATACATCTATGATTGCAACACTACTTTGTATAGACTTTTCATCACTTGTTTTATGTTATTAAAGATATTTGTTTAACTTTCTTGTTATGGAATTTTTTTTTCTATGTTGTTCATATTCATGTTGTTAATAGTGGAACACAACACTCAGAATTTTGCCTTTAACAAAACCTTGAGAACAAACACAAACTCATTCTCTACACTCTGTATGGTTCACTTGTGGGTTTGTCTTAGGTCCAGTAGGCTAAGAAATTTAAATCCAAGCAAAATAGGGGGTGTTTTCATGGTATAATGATTAAAGCGATGGACTGCGGAATCGTTGTAAGCAAGTTCGTACTCCAGTCGTGCTATTATGTTCACTTTTAGGCAAATACCCTTGGGAAAGGTATGAACCCCCTTATCCTCCCAGCTATGGGTTAAATAGTACCACTACTGTTCTTCTAGGAGAATGGCTTTGGCATTAAATAACCTACAAAGGTTGATATGCCATTAACCAAAGAAACCAAACCAAACCAACCAAACAAAATGAAACTATATGAAGGCAGACTTCAACTGCCAGCCAAAGTCAGGTGAGATGCTGAAACTGATGTAGTCACAGGTCGTCTCAGACATTTGTGCTGCCGTAGATAGGGCGGGTGATGCCCTGTGTAATTATCATCATCATCATCATCATCATCATATCGCGCTGGTAGCACGGATATCCCTGATCCTCTCTCGCCACTCCTCCCTATCGTGCATTGCCCTAGGTAGGTCTTCAGGACAACATCCCGTATCCTCACATAGCTGCTGAATGTATGTTCGTGCTGGTCGTCCTGCTTTTGCACGGCCATGTGTGGGGTTCCATAAGAGTACATCTCTTATGAGTTCGTCCCTGCTTCTCCAGCCGTGTCCTGCATGTCTGGTTCGTCTAACTTGAATAGTTTTCGTGATAGGGGGCAGGTGGCCGTACAGTTGGTGTCTTGTGGGGTGTTGCCGCCAGGACTTGTTTAAGATTGCACGTAGCATTCTTGTGTAATTGCCGTCTAGCTTCTTCTCGAGCCGTTTTGTTAGCGTCCATGTAGTGCAGCCATATAGCAGTATCGATGTGACCGCTGCCTGGAAGAAACTGCGTTTCATTTTATCGGTTAGGTCTGATTTCCATAAAATCAATAGCCTATTGATGGCTGTCCATGCTTTTGCAAACCTCATTTCGATGTCCTTTTCGGTTGATTCAACGCTGCTTCCTAGGTAAGTGAATTTGTCTACTAGTTTAAGAGGGGTTCCTTCTTGAGTGGAAATGTCCCCCGTTTGATTATAGCACATATATTCCGTTTTGTGTGCATTAACATAGAGGCCTATGCTTGCTGCTACTCATTCCAAACTATGCAGTAGTGTTTCGGCTTAGTCAGGTGTATTTGCCAGTATCGCTATGTCATCGGCGTAGTCGGCGTTGGTAATTGTTGTTGCGGGGTACCTTCTGGTTCTTTTCTTCGTCAGTTCGAAGCCATTCTCTTTGATTTTATCAATCGATGTTCTAAGTACGTAGTCTAGACAAATGATAAAGAGATACGGAGCCAGCGTGTCCCCTTGTAATACTCCTGCTACAATGTCGAAGTATTCTGTGTCTCCATCTGGTGATCGTACTTTTACTTTAGTGTTTCTATAGAGAATCGTTATTGCCGCTACGGTTTCTTTAGGTATGCCGTACGCTAGTAGGATTTGTTCCATCTTTCCTCTGTGAATGGAATCGAAAGCCTTGGTAAAGTCAACAAATATTAATGTCGCTTGTAGGTTTTTTGCCCGTATACCTTCAAGGATTCTACGGATGGTTAATATTTGTGAGGTCGTGGATCTATTTCTTCGGAAGCCATTTTGGTTTTTTCTAAGTATGTTGTCGATTTTGCGTTCTATGCGGTTTCGTAGTAGGGCATTGTAGATTTTGGCTGCTATGGATGTAAGTGTTATGCCTCGGTAGTTTTTGGCTAATCCGAGGTCCCCCTTTTTAGGAAAGGGAAGTATGCATCCCTTCATCCATCTATCTATCGGATTTTGATTGTATACTGCGTTGCAGTGTCGGAGCAGTATGTCGTCGAATTGTCTGGTCTTCCATACTTCCGGGGGGATTTCGTCCAGCCCTACAGCTTTCCCATTTTTAATTTTTCTGAGAACCGAGTCGAGTTCTTCTGGTGTGAACGGTCCTAGTTTAATGTCTAATTGTTTGCTAATTATTCTGGTGATTGGTTCATGTGTTATTTTCGGTGGGTTTCCTAGTAAGTTTTCGAAGTGCTGTTTCCACAGTTTTATTCTTTCTTGTTGGTTTGCTGCTTTCAGTTTTGCTTTGGTTGTGTTCTTTCTTCTACTCACTTTGTTTATTGTTGCCTATCCTAGATTGTCTATCTTCCACCGAGTCTCTAATCTTATCTATCTGATTTTGAATGTATTCTGTCTGTTCCTTTATATATATGCCTGCTAATTGATATTGTGCCGTTTTTAGTTTTAAGGCATTTGTGTTTGTTGGGTTTTTTCGATAGTTTTTGGAGGCTGTTTTCACTAGTGCACGTTTTTCTCTCACCGCTAAAGTTTCCCAATACTTCCGAGTAAATTTGTAATATATTACTTCATCTGTAGACCAGTGTTAGTGAATTTGATTCTCACTGAGTGCCATATAGTTCTGGCCTCGTGCCACATTTTAGCTAAGTTTAGTAAATAATTACTACTTCATCAATATCAATGGCCTAGTGGGTAGAGTGTTCGCCAATGGTCTGGGAGACCTGGGTTCAATTCCAGGTCGCACCATACCAAAAACTTAAAAAATGGTACTTGATACCTCCTTGCTTAACACTCAGCATTAAAAGGTAACGATCAAGGGTAAAGTGGAGCAATCCAGCAAAAGGAGTAGCGTCCTCCCCTACACCTCGGTGTGGTAGCTATTGAAAAGGGAGCCTTCTGGTCACCCTTGACTACGGCTGCCAACTTTTTGATAACCAGCTCATTGGTCTAATAGGTAGAGTGTAGTAGCTACTGAAAAGGGAGCCTTAGGATCACCCTCGGCGACAGTCGCCAGCTTTACTTTTACTTACTTCATCAGTAAGTACCAACATTATGGTTATATTTTGATGGACAAATATTAAAAGACAAACAAGAATAAAAATGGTAAAATACTTTTGGCATAATACCAACAGCAACAAAATAATTTGGTATGAATTTTAAAGGTTGAAAACAATGAATTCCAAAGGTTAAAACAAAATTTGTGTTTTCCTTAGGCAAAATGGGGTTCTCACAATACAAAATAAAAACAGATCTATATCAGATTCCATCTAAGTGTGATGGTATACACTCTTATTTTTAAGGATTAGCTAAGTCTGATACAAGGTCACAAAAGAGGAGATCCAATTTATTACTCTGGAGTGTTGATCTACAATATGAGCTTGCTAACCACTGTATAATGATGGTCCTCTTATTTTTAAAGATAAGCTTAGTCTGGCACAAGGCCACAATAGTGGAGATTCAACATATTACTCTAGTGTGTTGATCTGCAATATAAGCCTGATAACCACTGTGCTATGATGATGCTCTTATTTTCCAGATATAGGCTTAGTTTGACACAAGGCCACAATAGTGTTGATCTGCAATATAAGCCTGATAACCACTGTGCTATGATGATGCTCTTATTTTCCAGATATAGGCTTAGTTTGACACAAGGCCACAATAGTGTTGATCTACAATATAAGCCTGATAACCTAAAAACCACTGTGCTATGATGATCCCCTTATTCTTCAAAATTTAGCTTTGTCTGACGCAAGGTCACCATAGTGGAGCGACAAACTTATTGCAAAAGTGTGTTGATCTGCAATATAAACCTGATAACCACTGTGCTATGATGATCCCTTTATTTTCAAAGTTTAGCTTAGTCTGACACAAGGCCACAATAGTGTTGATCTACAATATAACCTTGATAACCTGATAACCAATGTGCTATGATGATCCCCTTATTTTTTCAAAGTTTAGCTGAGTCTGACACAAGGCCAGCATAATGGTGTGACAAAGTTATTGACAAACTTATTGCACTAGTGTGTTGATCCGCAATATAAGCCTGATGACCACTGTACTATGATGATCCCCTTATTTTTCAAAGTTTAGCTTAGTCTGACACAAGGTCACCATTGTAGAGTGAAAAACTTTTTGCACTAGTGTGTTGATCTGCAATATAAGCCTGATAACCACTGTGCTATGATGATCCCCTTATTTTTCAAAGTTTAGCTTAGTCTGATAGAAGGCCACAATGGTGGAATGACAAACTTATTGCACTAATATCTTGATCTTCAAAGTGAACCCGATAACCACTGACACAAGGCTACCATAGTGGAGATCAAATCTATCATACCAGCACAATGGTAGCCTGCTAAACATTGTGCTATGATGATTCTCTCATTTTTCAAAGTTTAGTTTGCCCGAGTTTTCACTTTGGCCAGCTTAAGTACTGAATGATTTACAGGTTCATCTGCACTAGACAATTTTAAGCATCTTTTCTAAGTGAGTAAAAATCATTAGAGACTGGATGCAGTTGGGGTAGATCAATTGCATGGAATGAAAATCCTATTTGCTTCTGACTCAGATGTACATATTTTATGGACAGCATGGACAACATTCAAAACAGGAAAAGGCAAAATACAATTGATTATCCTTTCCCACTTTCACTCTGGACACACACACATATATATATCTATATCTATATATATATGTGTGTGTGTGTGTGTGTGTGTGTGTGTTCCCACTTTTACTTTGGACACACACATATATAAATATATTTATATGTGTGTGTGTGTGTTTGTGTGTGTGTGTGTGTGTGTGTGTTTGTGTGAAATGAATTGGACGGATTATAAGTGGAAAAAGGTAAATGGACAATATATATATATTTGGTGTAGTTGATGATATATTTATTATTTATCTATTTTATTTCTGCCAACACATTTTGATTTCAAAATTTGCCTTCACACAAAAGCATTCTATTAAATATTATTTTAAATATGAGAACAGAAATCATAATAGAAAAATTTTTTTTCGTGCATGTCCAAAGTCTTTATCAGAACTAGATTTTTTCTACTATGATTATTTTATTTTTATAGGTTATTAATGCCAAATCCGTTTTTATACATATAAACAGTTCTATTTCAAAGAATTCAGTTTAGCATTAGTACACAGTCTCAATGTCAAAACACAGTTCTTTTTCAAAGGATTCAATTTAGCATTTGCATGCAGCTTAAAAGTCAAGAATAGTTTTATTTCAAACAAATCAGTTTTGTATAAGTAGAGTTTTTGTTTACACACAGTTAAATGTCAAAATAGTCTTATTTCAAACAATTCAGTTTTGCATAAGTACACTGTTTAGTTCTATTTAGCCCATAGATAGGACCCTATCAAGTGCTACCACTTTGGGCCAGAGTAGACCTGGGAGTGATGGCAATGAAGAAGTACTTCGCATTCCCCAAAGCTCCAGTATTACTGGAACCTCTCCATCAGTTTAATGTCATATCCAGCACACTCGTAGGGGAGGGCGGGGTCTTACCAACTTGGCAATTAGTATTTTGAAACTATATGATGGTGTATAAATTATTTGTATTTGATAGGAATACTTGAAAATATGTGTGCAAACTAATTATTATCACGATTAAATAGGAATAGTCACTTAAAATTTCACTGTATTGATTTTAATGGCATATTAATCTGTCTAGGGTTATTTTAAGCATAGATGATAAGAAACTGCTTTTATCTATATTTACATTTTTTTTTATAGATGTTTTGTAAGAGTTTTTGTACCCAGTTGAACGATATCAAGTATTCCATTTTAATACAAATAATTTGTATCCACTTACATGCTATCAAGTATTCCTATCTAATACAAATAATTTGCAGCCAGTAATATGGTACCATAACCAGCTCATTGGCCTAGTGGGTAGAGTATTCACCAATAGTCCAGGAGACCTGGATTCAATCCCAGGTCGCATCATACCAAAGACTTTAAAAATGGTACTTGATGCCTCCTTGCTTAACACTCAGCAATATAAGGTACGTATCAAGGGTAAAGTGGAGCAATCCAGGAAAAAGAGTAGCGCCCTTCCCTACACCTTGGTGTAGTAGCTATTGAAAAGGGAGCCTTCTGGTCACCCTTGATTATGATTACCAACTTTTAGATAACCAGCTCATTGGTCTAGTGGGTAGAGTGTTCGCCAATGGTCCAGGAGCGGGGTTCAATCCCAGGTCAAGTCATACCAAAGACTTAAAAAATGGTACTTGATACCTCCTTGCTTAACACTCAGCAATATAAGGTACGTATAATGGGTAAAGTGGAGCAATCCAGGGAAAGGAGTAGCACCCTCCCCTACACCTTGGTGTAGTAGCTATTGAAAAGGGAGCCTTCAGGTCACCCTCGACTAATAAGGTATTATATATTCCATTCTAATACAAATAATGTGCACCAAGTGATATGATATCAAGTATCCTTACTTAATACAAATAATTATTTGGTTTCAAATAATTATTTCTATTTAATAGTTATTTGTTTGCACACAGTTAAATAGTTTCATGAAACTAATAATCTTTAGTAAACAGTCATTGCTTTAAGTAACTATTGTTAATACAAGAAATTCTTTCACAAAGTTCGTGGAAAATAAAAAGAAATATCCAAAATAAAATTCTCCTCAAAATAACAAAGATTTACTGAAAATTAGTTTGCCCAGTCAGCTGGGGCTGTAAAATACATTGACTACTTCTCTGCAGAGGGGTAAGACCCCCCCCAACCTAAGTCTCAATACATTTTTCACCACATTTTTCACCACATATTTTGATGGCCTAGTAGGCTGGAGCTGCCAAATACACCAAATGCATTTCTGCAAAAAGGTAAGACGCCACCACAACAAGTGTCCTGGATATGACACTAAACAATCTGATGGTGAGGTTCCAGTAATGCTGAAACTTTGGAGAATGCGGAGTACTCCTTTATTACCATCACTCCCAGGTCCACTCTGGCCTGGAATGGGAGCACCTGATAGGGCTCTATCAATGGATTAAATAAAACTAACTGCATACTTATGCTAAACTGAATTGTTTGAATTAGAACTTTTTGACTAAATTGAATTGCTTGAAATAGAAATGTTTTTGACAATTAAACTGTGTACTTACATTTAAACTGTATGCTTATGCTAAACTGAATTGTCTGAAATGGATCTGTTTTTGACATTGAAACTCTACTAATGCTAAACTGAGTTGTTTGAAATAGAACTGTTTTGACATTTAACTATGTGTAAACAAAATCTAAACTTATTCTGAATTGGATTTGCTGAATTAGAACTGCTTGAATAAACTGAATAAGTTGAAATAGAAATGTTTTTGAAAATTAGACTGTTTACTCATGCTAAATTGAATTGTTTGGAATAGAACTGATTATTTGTATAAAAATGGATTTGGCATTAAATAACCAACAAAATTTGATACGCTATAAAACCCAGCCAACTAGAACCAACCAGAAACCATCAAAATTAATTGAATTTTACAAACATTCAGAATCAATCAATCGTTATATAGAGTAGAGCAAATTTTATTGACATACACATATTTTAAAACCAATTAACAAAGGAAACAATTTAGAACATTCTAGAAAAAAAAAACATTCAAAACCACATACATAAAATTCGCGCCCACATATTTTTAAACCAATCAAGTATTTTTCCCTAAAAAAACATTCATACCCGTTTTGATCCACTTATGGGTTATAAAAGAAAGTGATGAACCAATTCTTGACACATCGCCGCTGCTGACTAAAAGAAGCCATGCTACTGAACTGTTCCCTTACTCCACCAAAACCTGAGATGCACCACGCTGTCAAGACATATTACCCTTTCTTCTTCCTCCAAATGAAAAAAAAAGAGTTTACAACCACAGAATTTAAACACTGAACAAGCGAGCGAAAACAACAACAACAAAATTTTGTTTTATACATCCAACACATCTCACAATAGACGGAACCTCTCTGAAACTGATAGACAAATTCACATACCTAGGAAGCAGCGTCTCATCAACTGAAAAAGACATTGACACACGGCTAATGAAGGCATGGACAGCTATCGATAGGCTTTCGATCATATGGAAATCAGACCTGACCGATAAAATGAAACACAGTTTCTTCCACGCAGCGGTCATATCGATACTGCTATATGGATGCACTACTTGGACGCTAACAAAATGGCTGGAGAAGAAGGTAGACAGTAAATACTCAAAAATGTTGAGAGCAATATTGAACAAGTCCTGGCGGCAACACCCCACAAGGCACCAACTATACGGCCACCTGCCTCCCATCATGAAAACTATCCAAGTTAGACGAACCAGACATGCAGGACGCTGCTGGAGAAGCAGAGACGGGCTCATAAGTGATGTACTCCTATGGACCCCCGCATATGGCCAAGCAAAAGCAGGAAGACCAGCTCAAACATACATACAGCAGCTATGTAAGGATATGGGATGTAGCCCTGAAGACCTGCCAGAGGCGATGAATGATAGGGAGAAGTGGCGAGAGAGGGTCAGGGATATTCGTGCTAGTGGCACGACATGATGATGATGATGATGACATGAAACCATATAATCCTGCAGTTATGACAATAACTTTTAAACTGCAATGCTTCAAAATATATATAAGTGAGTAAACATGATGTTTCACAATTGCTGAAACAAAGGAGTTTCTTCTTGGATATTTCCTTTTGACTTTATTCCCATTTTCTTTTCCGATTATTGCTTGAGAAGTAGGCAACATTTTTATACGTTACCAAATCTAGCAAGATCAAGCCTTAGACAACTAAGAAGAACTTTTCTGTGAAGAAATATTACAAAACTAAGGCTTTCTAGATTTGTTATATACTCATAATCATAATAAAACAGACGAGCGAAAGCTTCTTTAGAAAAATATGTACCTCTCACTTTATTTGTAACGTTTGTATGTGAGAGGGAGCTGGAGACCGAACAAAACTGCAGTATATTGACCCCCACTCTTATGGCCATCAGTGTTGTGTCTTTCTCGTTCTCCAGGGCTGCTCAACCGGAGGCCCAGGGGTCCACTCTTCTGGCTTTCTCTACCACATCTTATCAGCAACTTCTCTGGACCCTAACTCATCAGGGGCCCCAAGGGCCCTATCGGCCTGGTGTGGCTTTCCCTACCACACCTCGTCTCTTAATCCAACTCCAACTGTAACACCAAATTCTGTCTTGACTGAGTTATATAATAGTTCAACGCCCACTTAATTGCCCACTCAATCTTTGGAATGGCATGTTTGATTGTCATCAAGCGGAAATAACTGTCATGCAGTTCAGAGGTCACTCTCTTCTGGTGTATCAGTCTATGAGTGTATCATGGGATTTTTTTACCTCGTCCCATTTCGTCAGCCAATTTCCACCCACGCGATTTCCTCTCATAACTGCCATTGGAATGTGTCACTTCCTTCCGGTGCATCACTTTGAATGGCATTTTTGGCCGGGTCGAAGGTCAAAATACAACAGATTGTTCAAGCAAAACACAGATGGAAGTTCCATTTCAACATATTTCTAAACACGAGTATGATTTTCAAGTTGTTCAATAACTTTGGAGTTTATGGCGCTTGTGAAGATTTTAAGGGCAATGGGTTCCTCAACATCTAGAGCTTTAACTACCCATGAGGAATGTGCATGCCACATTCAACAGTGCTTTGAAATGAATGGCGAACATCTGAAACATGTACGCAAGAACTTCTCTTGATATTTTCGGCTTATGTTTGGTTGCTGATTCTAAAATGTTATCCACTTATCTTAAAAAATTCAATTTCTCTATCATTTGTGTGCTTTGATTTGTACCCAATTATTTTATTTCAAAATTGGGAAACTCTCTGTATTTACATGGTAAAATGTAATTGTGTTCAGGGGTAATATTTGCTCTCTCACTCACTCTCTCACTCACTCTCTTTCTCTCTCAGTTATATTCTCTAATATTCAAAAAGTGTCTTGTTGATGAACAGAGGCCATCAAACATAATCTTTGAACAACTATATGTACATCCTCAACCACTCCACCATGAGGGCTAATACTTGCTCTCTCTCTCTCTCTCACTCTCTCTCTATTCTCTAATATCCAGAGCATGTCCTCATAATGAACAGAGGCCATCAAACATGATCTTTGAACAACTATATGTACTTCCTCAAACACTCCACTATGTGGGCTAATACTTGCTCTCTCTCTCTCTCCTTTTCTCTCTCTCTCTCTCTCTCTCTATTCTCTAATATTCAGAGCGTGTCTTCATAATGAACAGAGGCCATCAAACATGATCCTCAACCACTTCGCCATGAACAAGATGTAGCACAAAGCCAGTTTTTAAACAGTATCCAGCTGGTTTGAATTTAGAGTTTTTCTTCCCCTAGACTAGTTGCCACACTATGTTAAAGAATTGTTACCAGGAATATCATCAAAATATTAAAAAAAAACTTTTAGTCATATGTATATGTAATTGCTTGTAAAATATATAAAAAGTATGAATATATAAAAAGTATGAATATATAAAATGTATGAATATACATAAAGTATGAATATATAAAAAGTATGAATATACATAATGTATGAATATATAAAAAGTATGAATATATCTAAAATATGAATATATCTAAAATATGAATATATATAAAGTATGAATATATATAAAGTATGAATATATATAAAGTATGAATTTATAAAAAGTATGAATATACATAAAGTATGAATATATAAAAAGTATGAATATACATAAAGTATGAATATATAAAAAGTATGAATATATAAAAAGTATGAATATATATAAAGTATGAATGTATAACTTTTTATATGTAAAGATATTATATCATAAATGTGTTGGTTGTCACTAAATCACTTTGTGGGTATGTGTTGAACCAAGTGCAATATGATATGGAGAGTGCTCAATATCTAGGATAGAGCTATTATATAATAATAATAAATATATATATATATATGTCTGATATATATTCATTTATTATTATTATATAAGTAAAAATATATAAGATATAGAAAGTATATAATTGTTTGTAAAAAAACTGACTTTGGTATTCAATAACCCAACAAAAGTTGATATGCCATAAAACCAGCCAATCCACTAAAATTGCAATGTTCATATATTTTATTGGTGTCTCTAATATGATTTTGTAAATTAAATCTTAGTTTTTGATGTTTTTGAATACTGAGGAGATAAGTTGGATTGATTTCAAGAGTTGAAGCTGAAATAAAAACTAAATATATCTTAATGTTTTATCTGATCTAATCTTCTTATTCTTTACTTGAAGATAATTGGAAAACTGACCAGCCAAAATATTACCCTAAAATGTACAAGGAATATTAAATAGGAGATTGATATTGCATCTACTAAGACAGAAATAATCAATGTTGGAAATGTTAATTTTGTTAAAAAGTATTCAGTCTCCTGTTTGCCCTCTTTTCATATTCTTAGACATCATTAGCTTAACAAAATTGGTACCATATTTGTAGAAACAGTAATCATCATCATCTTGTCGTGCCATCAGCGCGGATATAACTGAGTCTCTCTTGCTACCTCTCCCTATCATTCACCGACAGGTACTCAGGGCTTCACCCCATCTCCTCACAGAGCTGTTGCATGTAGGTTTAAGCTGGTTGCCCTGCTTTTGCTTGGCCATGTGAAGGGGTCAATAGGACCTGACCGATAAAATTAAACGCAGTTTCTTCCAAGCAGTGATCATGTTGATACTGCTATATGGATGCACAACATGGATGTTTACTAAACAGCTGGAGAAAAAGCTTGTCAGCAACTACACAAGAATGCTGTGAGCAATATTGAATGGGTCCTGGAGGCAACACCCCACAAAGCAGCAGCTGTACGGCTACCTACCATACATCACAAAAACTATTCAGGTTAGACAAACCAGACATGCAGGACATTGCTGGAGAAGTAGGGACGAGCTCATAAGTAATGTACTCCTATGGACTCCTTCACATAGAGAAACAGTAAATAAAATGTTAATTTTTTTCCAAATATGGCTTGGTTTGGTTTTATGGCATATCAACCATTATAGGTTACTTAATGCTAAATTCATTTGATGAGAAATTGTGCTCAACTCAAAAAATATGCTAGGCTTTATCCCTGCCTAGCCCAAGAAATCTAGTAGTGTCTGTCAGGCTAAGCAAAGAGAGAGAGAAAAGTATTAAAAATAAAGGAGATAAAAAAAGGCTGAAGGGAAGCTTACTTTTGTTACCTGAAAGAGACGTGTGTCTATATTTCTTAAAAAACAATATCAACCAGTTCCCACAAAGTAATTTATTCCAAGAGAAATAAACTTTACAAAATCCAGTTTTGCATATTTTCCCCTATGCTTGTTAAAAACATTTAATAAGGTAACAAAAATAACATACATTCAAGTAATGACAATATTATAACCAAAAAAAAAGAAGGGTATAAAGAAATATAATGACTGACTCACTCGAAGCCATGCGATCAACTACCTACTGTCAGTTTAACTTTTGTTCATGATAAAATACCTTTATTTGGTATCTTATGTCAAAGTTCATTTAGAGGCCAATTTTTAGGGTTTAATCTTCTTCCCAGTGTCTCCTTCTTGTTTAGAATCAACCTGGACAATCATATTCTTCTAGTTTCCTGTGTAGATTTGTTGAAAACAAAGTTTATTATTTCTTTAAGTGAACTTCAAGTAAAGCACTGTTTCCTCTTATTAGATGAATATCTTTCGTTTCAACTCAAATTTTCTTTTGTTGAGCCTACGGAGGCCTTTACCACATTTTCTGACCAGAGCTAACAGCTTCCTTTGTCAGTAAAAAGTCCAATAATACCACCTCCAAATCTTAGACTCAACTTTCTTTTGAAGGGGACTGCATACCAAAACCATGAATAGCTTGCAGTTGGCTTATTGTTTCAACAAGTAACCATAAAAACCCTGTAAGGAAAAGAGGCTTAGCCTCTAGCGACTAATAGTCCTCTTTGCTCAAGCTAACTTGCTTAAGAGAAAACTACCAAAAGTTGAAGGTGAATAAACAAGAGCTCACAAAACAAAAGGAGTGTGCCAAGGTATACCTTCAGTTCATGCTGAAAAAAAACAAAAAAGAGGGTTAACCCTTGTGGGTCTCTCTTAGACAACAGTAAGGGTAGGGACTAACAGCAAAACAGCCAATCAGATTCTAGCAGACATTAACTGCTGAATTTACAAATTTTAACAATTTTTATACATACAAACAGTTGAATTTCAAACAATTCAGTTTAGTATTAGTACAATTTTTTTTTAGTTAGGCATGTATACCGTTTTTTTGTTTATATACAGTTAAATGTAAAAAAATGTACTATTTCAAGCAATTCGGTTTAGCATAAGTACACTGTTTAGTTCTATTTGACCCATAAATAGGACCCTATCAGGTGATACCACTCTGGTCAGAGTGGACCTGGGAGCGATGGCAATGAAGAAGTATTCTACATTCCCCAAAGCTCAAGTATTACTGAAACCTCACCATCAGATTGTTTCATGTCATAATCAGGATACTCATTGTGGAGAAGTCTTACTTTTCTGCAGAGATGCAGTTGATGCATTTGGCAGCCCCAGCCAACTAGGCCAAGAAAACATGAGATGTGTTGAAAAATGTATTGAGACTTAGGTTGTATTTTTCAGGACAGAAATGAACAATGCATGAAAAGTTATCTTTCTTCAAAATATGGGATAAGTTTAAAAAAATTAATCATGGAATATCACTTTGAAGTAGTAATGCCACGAACAATCTTACCTTGAAGAAACAGAAGGTGTGCTCTCTCTGCTACCGGCACGCGGAAACCAGAAGAAGAAAAGGACGCAAGAGGTGTGACTTGTTTTATGGAGGAGAACAAGATAAGCCTATGTGAAGTGGCGAGATTTGATGAATATAAAAGAGACTAAGTTTGAAGTGGGAAAGAGCAGCATTTTACTGATGTCTGATTGGTGAACATCCATCAGTTCATTTTGCAAGTTAAGTAAGTTGACTAGCGCTCAATAAGTTGATTCCTCTTCGACTAGACTTCTGAAACCAACTAGACACTTACGAGTTCCTTGGTACAAATGATTCTGATTTTAACTACCAGATGCTCACCTTTAGTCAAAGATTCCTATCTCATGCCTTCCAGGCCTTTAGTTGATATAGCCTTAGAATAAACACATACATGAATACATGGACAGATAGGGATATTTTACCAGGAAAGTAGCAACCAAATAAGATATACTGTACTAATCTATTTTTATTATATGAAGGCCCAACAACAATAACATTTGAGTTTTGTTCCAAAACATTGATTTTAGTCAAAATTTGAGGTTTGTTGAAAAAGTACAAAGGGCATACGATAATTTCCAGACTTTTTTTTCGTATGGGCACTTTCATTGATAGTACACACATGAAACTCTAGTCCCCTTCGAAGTAATCTCCTCCGGCTGCAATGCACTTGTTGTACCATTCCAACAACTTCTGGAAGGCCCCATTGAAGTCCTCTTGTTTGAGCGTGTCAATGACCTTCATCACAGTCGCTTTCATCTCCTCAATTATCTCATAACGACAGCCTCTGAGCTTAGAGAATAACCAAAAGTCACAGGGAGCAAAGTCTGGACTATAGGGAAGGTGAGGAACTGTCTTGATACCCATCTTGGTCAAATAGTCTGTGACAAGGATGGAGTTGTGGACTGGTGCATTGTCCTGCTGGAAATGCCACTGACCTGATTTGAAGAGTGCTGGCCTCTTCCGATGGAATCTCTTCCTGAACTCCCTTAAAATCTCAATATAGTAACCCTAACCCTAACACTTTGGCCAATCAACTCTGGTGTATTGACTTCTTTACTCCTGCCACACTTCTTATCATTGCTCACAGACTCCCTGCCTTCCTTGAATCTCTTATGCCACTCAAAAACTGATGTTTGATTCATGCAAGATGGTTGAAAAGCAGTCTGAATCATTCCATATGTTTTTGTGGCATTTTTTCCAAGTTTAGAACAGAATTTTATTGCATATTGTTCTTCTAAAGTGTCCTCACATCCAGATTGCATTTTTGAAATTCACCAACTGTGACAATCAGGCTTTAGTAGGGTGTATTCCAATTGCTGCTGTAGCTGTTCATTTGAACCTGAAATCATAAAACTAAGTCAGTCATCTCATAAGATGTATAGCAATAACATACTGAATTTTCAAGAGTCTCCGGCAATTTTAAATGCCCATACGTTAAAAGTCGGTAAACTTATCGTATGCACCTCGTATTTAGACTATATATTTATGTATTCAGAACTGCATATACTGAGGCAGAAATGAACAAAGACTTAAACGTTAATTTTTTTCAAGGTGTGTTAAAAAAGTATGGAGACTGAAGCTGTATTTACCAATTCTATATTTATGGAATTGAACCATGAACCAAACATTATTTTCTTTTTTATAAAGATTCATTTAAGCAAGATGAAATTGACTACTAATCAGCAAAGGGTAACACATAAAAAATAGCAGATACCACCTTCCATAGATAAAAAAAGGATCTATCTCTCTATCTATCAGGCACCAAGAGAAGAAAATATTCTAATTGATAAAGTTTTACTAAGAATATTTTGAATTTTGAATTTTTTACTGTTTGTGGTTTGTACAATGGAAAAAAGTTTCTCTTTTCCTTCTAAGCAAAAAATTGAAAAACATCTAGGAATTGGAAAATGTAGAATATTCAATAATTCTATCCGTCTATCGTATTCTGCTCATATCTATGTATCATTTTGATTCTGTCTATATGATCTTTTTCTGTTCATACAATCTATCTCTCTATCTATCTATCTATCTATCTATCTATCTATCTATTTAATTCAATATTTTTATCTATCTATCTATCTATCTATCTATCTATCTATCTATCTATCTATCTATCTAATTCAATATTTCTATCGATCTATCTATCTATCTATCTATCTATCTAATTCAATATTTTTATCTATCTATCTATCTATCTATCTATCTAATTCAATCTATCTATCTATCTATCTATTTATCTATCTATCTATCTATTCATTCATTTATTCATATCTATCTATCTATCTATCTATCTATATATATATATATCTATATATATTCATTCATTTATCCATCTATCTCAGATTTTTCATCTATCTATCTATCTATCTAATTCAATATTTTTGTCTATCTATCTAATTCAATCTTTTTATCTATCTATCTATCTATCTATCTATCTATCTAATTCAATCTTTTTATCTATCTATCTATCTATCTAACTCAATATTTTTGTCTATCTATCTATCTAATTCAATCTTTTTATCTATCTATCTATCTATCTATCTATCTATCTATCTATCTATCTATCTAATTCAATCCTTTTATCTATCTATCTAATTCAATATTTCTATCTATCTATCTATCTATCTATCTATCTTATTCTCTTCATATCTATGTATCATTTTCATCCTATTTATACTATCTTATTCTGTTCCAACAATCAATTCATTTTTCTCTATTTAAGAAGAGATTGAGAGGAAGAAAGATAAAAGAGAGGACACTACAGGAAACATGGGGAAATTGCTAATTCCATTTTTACATATAAAACTAATCCCTGTTTGTACATTATATTGATAAGAAAGATGGAGTGCCAATAAAAACTAAAAGGGATAAGGGATAAAATGAGAAGATACAGGAAAAGGGTGAGAAAAGAGCAGAGGCATAAGATTTGCTGGACAGGCTGAAATCTTATGGGAATAATATAAATAACACGAAGAGAGTGTACAATTGTCTTGGCATGATTAGTGTTTATTCAAACATGATAATTCAAATCAATATTAACTTGGGTATCGCAGAGTCAGCTTTGTTTCATAGCGACTGGGTTCATTGCCAGTAAATAATTTGATTGATTTAAAGAATGACTTTTGTACAGAAACAAATTTAGTAGAGTACTAGCCAGGAGTTTATGATGCCAGGGAAGGTTATGAGAAATATTCCTCAACATCAAAATCATAGTCATCGTAATCACCACCACCACCATCAGCACAATATTCATAATGATGACGATCATCATCACTACTGCCATCACCAACCATCTCCACAAACATCACTATGATTATCACCACCACCACCACCACCATTTTCACAACCATCACTACTGCCATCACCACCATCTCCACAAATATCACTATGATTATCACCAGCACCACCACCACCACCACCATTTCCACAATCATCACAACTGCCATCACCACCATCTCCACAAACATCACTATGATTATCACCACCACCACCACCACCATTTTCACAACCATCACTACTGCCATCACCACCATCTCCACAAACATCACTATGATTATCACCACCACCACCACCACCATTTTCACAACCATCACTACTGCCATCACCACCATCTCCACAAACATCACTATGATTATCACCACCACCACCACCACCATTTTCACAACCATCACAACTGCCATCACCACCATCTCCCCAATCGTCACCGATTATTATTAAAAATATTCATCATCATCATCTCCACCTTCACCTCCACCATCACCTCTACCATCACCTCTACCATTATCTCCACCATCACCTCCACCATCACCTCTACCATCATCTCCGCCATCACCTCCACCATCACCTCCACCATCAGCTAATATCTTCAAACACCTTTTTCAATTCTGTGTTCTTTTTAACTCTATATAAACTAGAAAGTTTTTAAAAATTTTTTGTATGCACACAGATCAGAGATCATTTCTTACTACTGGTATCATTTAACTAAGTTTAGGGTTCAGAGTTGGAGATTTGGGGAATGTGGAGTACTCCATGGCCCTTGCTCTCAGGTCACTCTGGCCTGGAATGGTTGCACCTGATAGGGTCGTATCTATTGGTCAAATAGAAAAAAACTGTGTGTACAAACAAATGACTGAAGTTGAATCATTTCTAGGGCTTAGTATATGGTGTCTCTTGTGACTGCCCTATTATTTCTGCTCACTCAATATATGTATACGGAGTGTCTCAATATACATGACATCCACATGACTGATAATAACTCTACTCATAATAATTTAAAAAGATTTGAAAAAAGCATACCTTAACAGCTATAATCCTGGATCACAATGTGGTCCAGTTGTCTGGTGGTATAGAATACACCAACTGCTTCTCTGTAGAGGGGTAAGACTCCCCTCCCCAATGAGTGTCCTTGATATGACACTAAACAATCTGATGGTGAGGCTCCAGTGGTGCTGGAGCTTTGGGGAATTCAGAGTACCGCTTCATTGCCACCACTTCCAGGTCCACTCAGTAGTAGCACCTAAAAGGGCCCTATCTATGGGTTAAATAGAACTAAATTGCAAACTTATGCTACAATGAATTGTTTAAAATAGAACTGTTTCGATAATTAAACTGTGTACTTATGCTACTTGTTTGAAAAAATGTTTACATATATGAAAATGGATTTGGCATTAAATAACCTACAATGGTTGATATGCCATAAAACTTAATCAATCAACCAACCAACCAATCGATCCCAATGCCTTGGACAAAAGAGGAAAAAATATTTAATGTCACTACTGATTTGGAGACACTCAAAAAAAAAAGATTGCAAGTCCTGGTGGCTGATATGATTACAACTTAAAAAAAACATTGTTTCAATGTCTCAAGCTGAAAGGATGCTTTTTTTTACTGGACATGTTCCAAATGACCATCATTGCACTTTTCTCAGTAATAAATCATTATCATATTAATGGGTTGCATCTATTTTGAGACACCCAGTACAACTTGTTTATACATTACTTGGAGATGAGATGAGTGTTGACAAGTAAATGTCTCATTGCCATGAAATGGAATCGATGGATTGATATTTGGCCTGGTTGGCTGGGGCTGTAAATTGCCCCTACTGTATCTCTTCAGAGAGGTAAGACTCCCCAAATGAGTCTCCTGGATATGACACTAAAAAAATCTGATGGTGAGGTTCCAGTAATGTGGGAGCTTTAGGGAATGCTGAGTACCCCTTTATTGCCATCACTCCCAGGTCTACACTAATCCTGAGTGGTAGCACCTAATAGTGTCCTATCTATTGTTCAAATAGAATTAAACTGTATACTTATGCTAAACTAAAATGTTTGAAACAAAACTTTTTACATTTAACTGTGTGTAAACAAAAAATTGTATCTATAGTAAACTAAATTGTTTGAAATAGAACTGTTTTTGACATTTAAACTGTGTACTTATGTTAAACTGAATAATTTGAAAAAGGATTGTTTATATGTATAAAATAGATTTAGTATTAAATAACCCACAATAGTTGATATGCCATAAAAGCAAAAAAACCCAAAAAAACCAATTGATTGATTTTAATGGCATTTCCTACTATCTAGGGTTATCTTATGCTTAAAAGTTAGGGAATTGCATTCATAATTATATTTTTTGTGTTATTGTTTCTTAAGAGTTTTTTTTTTGCTCATGGTCCGATTGAATATAAATAATTTTTAAACAAATCTATCTGACTCATAGATGGATACCTCCCATGAGGTGGTTAGCAAGCCATTAACAGTATGTTTATCTCTCACTGGATGACCCAAAATATGGCCTTGTGCCACAACTAAGCCAAGCTTTGTAAATCAGTAGATGGGATCCTTCCATGATGTCATGGCTAGCAAACCATTTATAGTGAGTTTATCTCTCACTGGATGACCCAAAATATGGCCCTGTGCCATAACTAAGCCAAGCTTTGTAAATCAGTAGATGGGATCCTCTCATGATGTAATGGCTAAAAAGCCATTAATAGTGAGTTTATCTCTCACTGGATGACCCAAAATATGGCTTTGTGCCACAACTAAGCCAAGCTTTGTAAATCAGTAGATGTGATCCTCTCATGATGTAATGGCTAGAAAGCCATTAACAGTGAGTTTATCTCTCACTGGATGACCCAAAATATGGCTTTGTGCCACAACTAAGCCAAGCTTTGTAAATCAGTAGATGGGATCCTCTCATGATGTAATGGCTAGCAAGCCATTAATAGTGAGTTTATCTCTCACTGGATGACCCAAAATATGGCCCTGTGCCATAACTAAGCCAAGCTTTGTAAATCAGTAGATGGGATCCTCTCATGATGTAATGGCTAGCAAACCATTAATAGTGAGTTTATCTCTCACTGGATGACCCAAAATATGGCCCTGTGCCATAACTAAGCCAAGCTTTGTAAATCAGTAGATGGGATCCTTCCATGATGTAATGGCTAGCAAGCCATTAATAGTGAGTTTATCTCTCACTGGATGATGCAAAATATGGCTTTGTGCACCAACTAAGCCAAGCTTTGTAAATCAGTAGATGGGATCCTCTCATGATGTAATGGCTAGAAAGCCATTAATAGTGAGTTTATCTCTCACTGGATGACCCAAAATATGGCTTTGTGCCACAACAAAGCCAAGCTTTGTAAATCAGTAGATGTGATCCTCTCATGATGTAATGGCTAGCAAGCCATTAATAGTGAGTTTATCTCTCACTGGATGACCCAAAATATGGCTTTGTGCCACAACTAAGCCAAGCTTTGTAAATCAGTAGATGGGATCCTCTCATGATGTAATGGCTAGCAAGCCATTAATAGTGAGTTTATCTCTCACTGGATGACCCAAAATATGGCTTTGTGCCACAAGTAAGCCAAGCTTTGTAAATCAGTAGATGTGATCCTCTCATGATGTAATGGCTAGCAAACCATTAATAGTGAGTTTATCTCTCACTGGATGACCCAAAATATGGCCCTGTGCCATAACTAAGCCAAGCTTTGTAAATCAGTAGATGTGATCCTCTTATGATGTAATGGCTAGCAAACCATTAATAGTGAGTTTATCTCTCACTGGATGACCCAAAATATGGCTTTGTGCCACAACTAAGCCAAGCTTTGTAAATCAGTAGATGTGATCCTCTCATGATGTAATGGCTAGCAAACCATTAATAGTGAGTTTATCTCTCACTGGATGACCCAAAATATGGCTTTGTGCCGCAACTAAGCCAAGCTTTGTAAATCAGTAAATGGGATCCTCTCATGATGTAATGGCTAGCAAGCCATTAATAGTGAGTTTATCTCTCACTGGATGACCCAAAATATGGCTTTGTGCCACAACTAAGCCAAGCTTTGTAAATCAGTAGATGGGATCCTCTCATGATGTAATGGCTAGCAAGCCATTAATAGTGAGTTTATCTCTCACTGGATGACCCAAAATATGGCTTTGTGCCACAAGTAAGCCAAGCTTTGTAAATCAGTAGATGGGATCCTTCCATGGTGTTCTGGCTAGCAAGACATTAATAGTGAGTTTATCTCTCACTGGATGACCCAAAATATGGCTTTGTGCCATAACTAAGCTAAGCTTTGTAAATCAGTAGATGTGATCCTCTTATGATGTAATGGCTAGAAAGCCATTAATAGTGAGTTTATCTCTCATTGGATGACCCAAAATATGGCTTTGTGCACCAACTAAGCCAAGCTTTGTAAATCAGTAGATGTGATCCTCTCATGATGTAATGGCTAGCAAGCCATTAATAGTGAGTTTATCTCTCACTGGATGACCCAAAATATGGCTTTGTGCCACAACTAAGCCAAGCTTTGTAAATCAGTAGATGGGATCCTTCCATGGTGTACTGGCTAGCAAGCCATTAACAGTGTGTTCAAAGATAGATAGATATGTATAGACTGAGATAGATAGATAGATAGATATAAGAAAATATAACAATATGTAACAGAATATAAAAATGCAAAAAATAAGATATAAACATATAATAAATATATAGTATATAAAGATAAAATATTATGTAAGAATAAATATGAAATCATACATTACAAATATGAAATTACATAAAAATTACATATGAAAATATATAACAAATAGAATATAAAAATCTAAAATACAGAAAGACAAAAAATAGAAAAAGATATATAGAAATATATAGAAAGATAAAATACAATAAAAATAAAATATAACAAATAAATATGTAAATATATAAAAATAGAATATAAAAATACATTAAAAAATATTGTGTGAAATATAAAAAAAATAAAAACATAAGAATGAAATATGAATAAAATACAAAATAAATAAATTATAAACACCTAAAATGGTAATAAATAAATAAGTTTTATAAAATAGAGTCATCATCATCATATTTACCAACCCCTCCGCTCGGGCAGGATATGACACAAGGTCAAATTTTAAGTGGAGTTTAACAGGTTTGAATTCAGAGTTTTCTTTCTCCTAGACTAGTTGCCTTACCAAGGCTGAAGAACCTAGTCTGCCCTACTATTTACCCATAGCTGGAGGGAGAATATTTGGATTCATACCTTTCCCAAGGGTATTAGTGCTACGGGAAATGCAATCAGTCAGGTCCAGGATTTAAAATTGTGTCGCCGTGTCCATATCCTGTGACGATAACCATTACACCACGGGCACCTCCTCATCATCATGTCATGCTGCCAGCACGAATCTCCCTGACCCTCTCTCACCACCCATCTCTATCATCCCTCACTTCCGTCATGTCTTCCAGGCTACATCCTGTATTGGTATCGAGCTACTGGATATAGGTTCTAGCTGGTTGTCCAACCTTTGCTCATCTGTGTGTAGGAGTCCACAGGAGTACATCACTTATGAGTTCATCCCTAATTCTCCAGCAGTGTCCTGCATGTCTGATTTGTCTAACTTTGATGGTTTTCGTGATGGGTGGTAGGTAACCATACAGCTGCTGCTTTGTAGGGTGTTGCCCCTTGGACTTGTTCAATATTGCTCACAGCATTTTTGTGTCAAGCTTTTTCTCCAGCCGTTTAGTTAGTGTCCATGTGGCACATCCATATAGCAATATCGACACAACTGTTGCTTGGAAAAAACTATTTTACTTTATCAGTCAGGTCTGATTTCCATATGAGCGGTAGCCTATCAATAGCTGTCCATGCCTTTGCTAGTCGCGTGTTGATGTCATTCTCGGTTGATGAGACGCTGCTTCCCAGGTAGGTGAACTTGTCCACTAGTTTCAGAGAAACACCCTTTAGTGTGTAGATGCCACCTCTTTGATTAAAGCATGTGTATTCTGACTAGTCTGCGTTGACATGGAGGCCTATGCTACCAGCTACTCATTCCAGACTATGTAGCAGGGATTCAGCTTGGGTGGGTGAATTTGCCAGAAGCGCTATGTCATCAGTGTAGTCCATGTCTGTAATAGTTTGTGCAGGGTATCTTCTGCTTCTTTTCTTTACCTGCTTCAAACCGTTTTCTTTCATTAAATTTATAGACATTCTAAGCATGTAGTCTAGACAGATAATAAACAGGTATGGGGCTAATGTATCTCCTTGCAGCACACCTGCTATGATGTTGAAGTAGTCTGTGTCTCCATCTGGTGAGCAGACTTTCACTTTCGGTTTTTTTTTGTTTTCTTTTTTATAAAAATGAAATACAAATATAAAATAAACAAATGTGGAAATTAAATTTAAAAAACGAAATTTACAATGAATATAAAATGCAAAATAAGATTTTGCAAATAAGATGTAAAAGAATACATAAAAATGAAAGATAAAAATAGAAAAAGTATATATAAAAATCATATGAAAATATAGAATTTTGAAAATTAAAACAAAAAACAAGGTAAGAATAATTATTCATAAGGATTATAACTAAAAATACTAAGATAACCACAGTTTGTTGTTGTTGTTGTTCCTCTGTTTAATAGTATATCAACCTTTGCGGGTTATTTAATGCCAAATATAATATAATCAAGGAATGATTATTTTTATATGAATCATTTTTCATTAATTATATTTTATCATTTAGTTTGGTTGGGCTTTGAACTATTCGGGTTGAGAGTTCAGGTGCAGAGTCATTGGGTACAGTTTTACGCTTGCGTGCAAGGGATATGACAATCACCATTGTCATAATAAACCCCAGACAGGAAATGAGGCTGGAGTGTGGATGACGTCATGCCCAGAAGAGATGGGCTGATAATTTGAGGATTTTAAAAAACACGGCAGTTGAGATTGGACCATAGAGGCAGAAAGTTGAGTTCCTGCCATTGAGGCAGAGACTTGAGATTTGAGATTGGACCATGGAGTCGAGTAGTTGGGTCTTCGGCCAATGCGCCAAAGAGTTAGAGTTTTTCAGATCTCGACCGGCAAAGATGAATTGAGATCTTAAACACCATGAGATGTGCTGAATGTTGGGGGTAGGGTTAGCAAAGTATGATTACGAAAGACTTTTAAGAATTGTGTCTCCCTCCTTGTGTCGAAGAACTGAAGACAGAAGTTAAAAAAAATGTATTTGTACCTAAACAACAGAGTCCGCCTGTATTTCGCCTGTATTTGCATACGTCTGTATTTCCCTGTATTTGCATTTGTGTATTACTGTTCTGATTGATATCCCCAAGTTATACAACACAAAGCCATCTTTTTAGAAAAACTGCTGTGGTACTATTTATCCATTGTTGGGGGGGGGCGAATAAGGGGGTTTAGACCTTTCCCAAGAGTATTTGTCCAAAAGTGAATGTAATAATGTGGCGGAAGTTCATACTCACATACTATGATTTCTCCTAGGAAGCAGTGTCTCATAAACCAAAAAAGACATTGGCACGCGACTAGCAAAGGCATAGACAGCTATCGATAGGCTATTGGTCATATGGAAGTCAGACCTGACTGATAAAATGAAATGCAGCTTCTTCCAAGCAGTGGTCATGTTGATACTGCTATATGGATGCACTACATGGATGCTGACTAAATGGATGGAGAAAAAGCTTGACAGCAACTACACAAGAATGCTGTGAGCAATTTTGAACAAGTCCTAGAGGCAACACCCCACAAAGCAGCAGCTGTACGACTACCTACCATACATCACAAAAACTATCAAAGTTAGACAAACCAGACATGCAGAACACTGCTAGAGAAGCAGGGACGAGCTCATAAGTGATGTTCTTCTATGGACCCCTTCACATGGCCAAGCAAAAGCAGGGCAACCAGCTCGAACCTACATACAGTAGCTCTGTGAGGATACAGGATGTAGCCCTGAGGACCTGTCAGAAGCGATGAACGATAGGGAGGAGTGGCAAGAGAGAGTCAGGGATATCTGTGCTGGTGGCATGACAAGATGATGATGATGATGATAAAGTCCAGTGTTTTAGACATTATGCCACAGAGACACCTTCACAAATACATGGTAAACAGATTTCTATAAGAAATTCGAAGAAAAAACAAAAAATAAAAATCATTAAAACTGAAATAAATCAAATAGAATAAAATAAAAAAAACAATAAAAAAAATTTCAATATTAAGTGTAATTGTTAGCAAGCCAGAAAAGCAGACCATTTTCTGAGAGTCTGATTCTTATAGTGCGCTCCAAACGTGTGGCCTTGTGCCAATACAAAGCACTTTATGTGTCATTTGGTTTGGTTTAGTTTCTTTGTTTAATGGTACATCAACCTTCATGGGTTATTTAATGCTAAAGTCATTCTTTTAGAAGAACAGTTGTGATGCAATTTAAAACATGGTTTAGGGGGATAAAGGGGTTCATGCCTTTCCTAAGGGTATTTGTCCAAAAGTGAACATAATAGAACAACTGGAGTTTGAATTCACTTACAACGATGTTGCGGTTCTGTACATAAGTCACGATACCTTGGAGACTTCCTCCTCCATATGTTGTAATGGTTGGCAAAATAAATTTGCTGACTATTGATAGTGAGTTTGATTCTCACGTATTACTTGCCCAGTCGGCTGTGGCTATAGAATACTCTGACTGTATCTCTACAGAGGAGAATGACCTCCAACTCTAAATATTTGATAGTGAGGCTTCAGTTCTGGAGCTTTGGGGAATGTGAAATACCCCTTTATTACATCACTCCCAGGTCCACTCAGTTGCCCAATCAGCTATGGCTGTAGAATACAACGACTGCATCTCCACAGAAGGATAAGACCCTCCCAATGAGTGTCCTGGATATGACACTAAACAACCTGATCGTGAGATTCTAGAAATGTTGGAGCTTTGGGAAATAGAGCACCCTTTCATTGCCATTGTTCACTGGTCCATCCTGGCTCAGAGTAGTAGCAGCCAATAGGGTCCTATCTATGGGTCAAATAGAACTAAAATGTGTACTTATGCTAAACTGAATTACTTGAAATAGAACTATTTTTGACATTGAAACTGTACTTATGCTAAACTGAATTGTTTAACGTAGAATTGTTTTGACATTTAACTATGTGTGGACAAAAAATATACTTAGACTAAACTGAATTGTTTGAATTAGAGCTGTTTGACTAAACTGAATTGCTTGAAATAGAAATGTTTTTGACAATCAAACTGTGTACTTATGCTTAACTGAATTGTTTCAAATAGACCTGTTCTTGACATTGAAACTGTATTTAAGCTAAACTGAATTGTTTGAAATAGAACTGTTTATTTGTATAAAGATGGATTTGGTATTAAATAACCCTCAAAGGTTGATATGCCATAAAACCCTAACAAACAAACTCACTTGGTACCCATTCTTATGCTAAACTGAATTACTTGAAATAGAACTGTTTTTGACATTGAAACTGTACTTATGCTAAACTGATTGTTTGAAATAGAATTGTTTTGACATTTAACTATTTGTGGAGAAAAAATATACTTATACTAAACTGAATTGTTTGAATTAGAGCTGTTTGAATAAACTGAATAGCTTGAAATAGAAATGTTATGTCCTTGTGTCACTACAGAGCTGAGATTAGTAAATGACTGTAATGGTTCATAAACTAGAATAATCAACCATTTTTTGTGAGTTTGATCCTCACTGGGTACCATATACTTCTGGCCATGTGCTACCACAAAGCTAAGTTTAGTAAATATCGAAGTAGTGTAGATATCCACTCCACAGAACTAGGGAGTAGGGAGTACCCCTTCATAGCCATCACTCCCAGGTCCACTTTGACCTGGAGAAGTAGTACCCATTTGGGTCTGTTTAAAAATTATTTGTATTACATAGGAATGCTTGATACTATTCAACAAGTAGGTCACTTGATTGAATGTGATGCTGAGGCTCAAGTTCAGTAGAGTGTATCGCATCTAAGTTTAGTAGATAACTGTATAATCCTATTTACCAACTCCTCCGTTCGGGCTGGACATGACACAAGGTCAATTCTTAAGTGGAGTTTAACAGGTTTGAATTCAGAGTTTTCCTTCTCCTAGACTAGTTGCCTCACCAAGGCTGAAGAACACAGTCTGCCCTACTATTTACCCATAGCTGGAGGGAGAATAATTGGATTCATACCTTTCCCAAGGGTATTAGTGCTATGTGAAATGCAATCAGTCTCGTCCAGGATTTGAAATCATGTCTTCGTGTCCATTTCCAACGACTGCACCACAGGCACCCAGATAACAGTATAATAGTAAGCTAGATTCATAGACCATTGTTATATGAATATATTGTGTGTTTTATTCTCACAAGTACTCCATATTTCTGACCTTGTGCCCCCAGAAAGCTAAGCTTAGTAAATATCTAAGTAATTTAGATATCCACTCCACAGAACTAGGGAGTGGAGAGTACTCCTTTATGGCTATCACTCCCAGGTCCACTTTGGCCCAGAGTGGTAGCACTTGAAAGAATCCTATCTATAGGTCAAATAGAACTAAACTATGTGCTTATGCTAAACTGAATTGTTTGAAATAGAACTGTTTATATGTATAAAAGATTCAAAAACGTTTTGCCGTGTCCACTGACATTTGGACAGTCATATATTCAATTTGGGTTTATAGTAAGGGTGTCTTTACATTTAAAACGCACAGTTTAGGCAATATTTTACAAAGAAGAGTACAGCATAAAATTTTGTAAAATTTTCAGTATTTTAAATTAATAGGACTTCGAACTCATAAGTGATGTACTCTTATGGACCCCCACATATGGCCAAGCAAAAGCAGGACGACCAGCACGAACATACGTTCAGCAACTATGTGAGGATACGGAATGTAGTCCTGAAGACATGCCAGAGGCGATGAACGATAGGGAAAACTGGCGAGAGAGGGTGAGGGATATCCGTGCTACCAGCACGACATGATGATGCTGATGATGATATGTATAAAAACGGATTTGGTATTAGATAACCTACAATAGTAGATATGCCACAAAATGAAACCAAACCAAAACCAGCTTTTGATTATGGACTATTTTACAAGTAGACAATTTGAAAAATAACACAGCAATATTTAAGGTGATGCCAACTTTTTCGTCTCAAGCCCAAACATCCAGTTATTGGAACTTAGAATATTCTGACAGTATCCCCTGCGAAGGGGGTAAGACCCCGCCCCCTGACCAAAAAGGCATGTCTGGCATATTATGCTAAATTGAATTAGATGGTGAATCTTCAGTTCCAAAGATCTGGGAAGTGTGGAGTACCTTATCACTGCCATTACTCCCAGGTTCACTTTTAGCCTGAGTGTTAATACATGTTAGGGTCTCATCTATGGATCAAATAAATCTGTTTAAAAATATCAGTATTCTGGGAGACTGGGGTTCAATCCCAGGTTGAGTCATACCAAAGACTTTAAAAATGGTACTTGATACCTCCTTTCTTAACACTCAGCATTATAAGGTGCATATCAAGGGTAAAGTGGAGCAATCCAGAGAAAAAAGTAGCACCCTCCCCTACAACTTGGTGTAGTAGCTATTGAAAAGGAGCCTTTGGGTTGTCCTCGACTATGGTCGCCCACAACTTTTATATAGCTGTAAATTATTTCTATTAAGAATAGTTACTTGAAGCTCTAATTGTTTACAAAGGATTATCATCAGTTAATTGAAACCATATAACTGTATGCAAATAAATGATTTTTATTAAATAGAAATAATTACTTAATGTCATACAATTATTAATATTAGATTGAAATACATGAAACCATTTAACTGTGAACAAAGATGAACATGAGATGACTGACAACTACAACACACAACAGAATATGACAAAATTTGTTTTGTTTTATAATATTAGAAGACAGAGGTTTGTCAACTCATATCGGCAAGGGGAAGGTGTACCTGAGATGACTGACAACTACAACACACAACAGAATATGACAAAATTTGTTTTGTTTTATAATATTAGAAGACAGAGGTTTGTCAACTCATATCGGCAAGGGGAAGGTGTACCTGAGATGACTGACAACTACAACACACAACAGAATATGACAAAATTTGTTTTGTTTTATAATATTAGAAGACAGAGGTTTGTCAACTCATATCGGCAAGGGGAAGGTGTACCTGAGATGACTGACAACTACAACACACAACAGAATATGACAAAATTTGTTTTGTTTTATAATATCTGAAGACAGAGGTTTGACAACTCATATAGGCATGGGGAAGGTGTACCTGAGATGACTGACAACAACACAAATAGAAAATCATAAGAAAAATATATATTGTTTATTATTATTTATAGAACAATTTATGGTCATTTACCCATAAAAATACAATTAAATTGAAAAAAAGAGAATTTATAACTTCGCTATGGCACAAGGCTAGAAGTATAGAGGCTCCCATTGAGAAACGAACTCAGTAATAATAGTCTGATAATTCTGCTTGTTTACCATTACACCATGTGTGGTAGTAGTCTATGTGGTGTATTGCAGATTAGATTTTTAACCGGTTGAAATCATGTAACTTTTTTTTTGTCTCCTGCGCCTCATCTTTAAGACATTGGTGCTCGATTTGATTTATTGAGTTTAAGACCCCTGGGTTAATTTTAAAAAATTTTTTTTTTCTATTATCTTTAAGGGGCACCTTTGGTGGTGTAATGGTTAGCAAGCTTGACTAGCAAACCTACACGAGTAATTTCGAGTCTCATTGGGTGCCCCATACATTCAGCCTTATGCCACATTGAAGCAAAGAGCTTCGTAATTTTTTTATCATCTTTAAGGGGCACCTTTGGTGGCGTAACGGTTAGCAAGCTTGACTAGCAAACCTACACAAGTGAGTTTGAGTCTCATTGAGTGCCCCATTCATTCGGCCTTGTGCCACATCGAAGCAAAGATCTTTGTAAATTACTTTTTTTCCATCTTTAAGGGGCACCATTGGTGGTGTAATGGTTAGCAAGCTTGACTAGCAAACCTACACAAGTGAGTTTGAGTCTCATTGAGTGCCCCATTCATTCAGCCTTGTGCCACATTGAAGCAAAGAGCTTCGTAAATTACTTTTTTTCTATCTCTAAGAGGCACCTTTGGTGGTGTAACGGTTAGCAAGCTTGACTAGCAAACCTATACGAGTGAGTTTGAGTCTCATTGGGTGCCCCAAACATTCGGCCTTATGCCACATTGAAGCAAAGAGCTTTGTAAATTACTTTTTTTCTATCTCTAAAGGGCATCTTTGGTGGTGTAACGGTTAGCAAGCTTGACTAGCAAACCTATACGAGTGAGTTCGAGTCTCATTGAGTGCCCCATTCATTCGGCCTTGTGCCACATTACCTTTTTTTCATCTTTAAGGGGCACCTTTGGTGGTGTAACGGTTAGCAAGATTGACTAGCAAACCTATACGAGTGACTTCGAGTCTCATTGGGTGCCCCATACATTCGGCCTTGTGCCACATTGAAGCAAAGAGCTTCGTAAATTACT
>OY757944.1:9448605-9506105 GCA_963585895.1 Sepioteuthis lessoniana
TTAAAAAAAAAATTTTCATAGCCAAAGACATTTCATCAGTGTTTTATTATAGACAAGCAGTTTAAAAGGTCTGAAATAAAAATGTTGCTGCAACTTTAGGTCTTTTTATTTTTATTTTTTTTTGTGAATATCCGCAAATTTGAAATCAGGATTTATCTAAACAATGATTCACGCAACCTGATGTGGAGTGGGAGGGAAACCTCTACTTCAGTAATATGAATCTCATTTTTCTTTCCATTTTACATGCTACATTAGACTGTTGTTCATAATGATATTGATGCTTCTATTTAGGAAGGAGTGAAGGATTCTAATTGGCATTTCATTTTTATTTTCATTATATCTAAATTAAAAGATGTTAAGTGGACCACAGACCCCTGCAAAAGAGTCACGAATTATCAAATTGGACTGGAAATTGCTTTATTCTCTAGTTAGATCATTTTAAGTGCATTGCACTAAAAAAAATTTTTGAAATGCTGTTCTTGCTGGGTTACAGTGACATAATATGTATGAGTTACCTGGGGTGGAGGTCACCTTATAGATTTGTCACACAGCAAGAGGATTGAAGGGTCATATGTCTAGTGACTTGTGTTTCCTGAATTTTTTTTGTTTTTTTTTTGTTAGAATAACCCCCCCCCATAAACACTTGTTTGCCTTCTGCTGTCTCTAAATTATACCCTTATCTAAATCACCGCCTACTCATAACTGCTAATGCCTCCCCCAACTTGATGTAGATCATTATTTATGAATCAGCTTCAGTTGGCTTGTTTAAAAGATGTTTGTTGTTGCTGCGTCTCAATCTTGTATAGATATTCTCCAGTTGTAAGAGAGACATTCATTTTCATTCTAAACTGAATATTAGAAGTTTTTTAGTTTTTTTTAAAAATTCTTTTACCCCACTAATCCCCTATATAATAATTTTAGTCACTGCCCTCTCATAACTTCTTACAGATATTTGTTGCATGCCCGATCAAACGAGCGGGTATGGCACAAGGCTGAGATTTAGGTGGGGCCAGGCACTGAGCTGTAGCCCAGACATATCTGTCAAGCACAAAAATACCTTGGCTCTGTTGGCATTCCTCTAAAAAAGGGTGTCTCAGGCACCAAACCATAGACTTAGCTCCTCCAAGGAGGGTTAGAGCCTGGGTGGTTTGGCCCCCTGAGGCTTGAGATGTGACTACTGGGCTATCCTGGCTGTAGTGTCAAGTAGTTATGACTGACAATGACCCACACTTCACAACCAATCCCAAACCAACTGTATACTCAAACAGAAAAGGTCATAATAGAAGAGTATCTTATAACTCCTTGCTCCTCCTCTAGAGGGTGTTACAGACTCCCTCTTGAGGAAACACTGACTTAAATCAAGTCACATTGAAAGCACTGGTTATTCTGATACAGAATACTACCAGCTGTGCTAATTTGAATTGATTGCTCAGTCTGTTTTGTCAGTCAGTGGTTTCTCAAGTTTCACCAGACATTTCTTGAAAGCACTCTACCTTGAAATAAAAAAAAAATATCAGTTTCTATCAATATATTTTTCTTTAAGGAAGGCATTTTAGAACTTGATCCTCCCACCAAAATTCAATTTACTTCTTTGAAAGATAATGGTTGCTTCTGTTAGACTTTACTTAAAATCTTGTGTCAGTATGTTATGAGAGGGAAGTTCATTATTCTTATGAAATAGTATAAGATTTTTTTTTCTTTTTTTTAAAAATTAGATCCAAGACCCATAAACTATCCATTCCTCACTGCCAGATGGTGCACACTGTTAACTTCAACTTAAATTTAACAATATAGTATGTTGCCAACCTGTCAGTCAGGTTTACTACTGTGTAAGAGACTGGATATAAGAGGAATTTTCTCTGGTCCCAAATTAGAGCCTGTGTTACTTTAACAAAATAGACTCAAACTGGATATAAGAGAAACCTGGATATAAGATACTCCTTCTCTGGTCCTGACAACTCTCTTATATTTGGGTTACACTAGTTGATTCTATCTCCTGCAGAGGTGTAAGAAAAAAAAAAGAAAGGGTTAACCTGGGTATGACACTACATTATATCTGATGGTGAGGATTGTGTTTAGAATATCTGGGGAGTTTAGTGTACCCTTTCATTAATAGTCCAGTTGGCTGGGGTTGTAGAATACACCGAATGGTTGTATTCATTATATCCATTAGGATCTGACGAAGTCCTGTTAAATTTGGAGTTATTGATTCATATCAATACTCATAGCAGGATGGAAATAAGTCAATAATCCTAAAGTGACCAGATTTTGTTTGGTTTTTCTTAAATAATTAGATTCATACCTTTCCCTAGGGTATTAGTGCTATGTATATATATATATATATATATACACACACACACTGATCATAGCTGTCTTTATTACAAAAATTACCACTTAACCATCCTGATTGATAACTAATTCAACGTGTGAAAAATACACAAGATGCAAAAGATAAGGTAGTAAGACATTGTTGGATTTTAGTGACATATGCTTGTAGAACACTTGTGTAAATCTATGGGTCTACATAGCTGGAGCCGAGTCACAAGCGTAGCAAGATAACTGGTAACAATGCAAATGGCAGTTTTTATTTCCGAGTACATTCTCTTTGATTTCTTTTTCCCTCAAAGAATATCTACAAGTTAGCAGAGGTTTGATGCTGGAGCTTCCTTCTCCTGTTTTGATTTTGGAGTTAACCTCTCCAAGAAGGGTTGCCTTCATCTTGACTTTCTCATTAGACTGGAGCCCCTTCTACCCACCACCACTATATTGATTTTAATTTGTTTTAATTGAGAGTGAATCATTGATCCTACTTTCACATTGTTGTTCCACCTTGTTGGTTGGGGCTATAGAATATACTAGCTGGACCTCTGCTGAGGGGTAAGACCCCTCAGTGAGGCTACTTGTTGGTCGTGAGGAGCAACCTGTAATGCTTGGCCATGAGTAGGAACCTGTAATGTATGTGGAAAAAGGTGGGTGATACCAAACAGATAGGAATACTTGAAACTATTTAACTGTATGCAAATGAATAATTCATATTAAGTAGAATTATTAGTGTTAGATAGCAATACTTGAAATTATTTAACTATCTGCTCACAAATTAACTATTTTAAGAATAATGTTACCCACAAACTATTTGCTGACGTATATATAAAGAAAGAAAGATAATAAAAAAGAACGCTACAACTTGGTTAAAAAAAGAAGTGCTTAAACTAAACAGCCATCACAACCAACAGTCCTTGAAGACAACCAAAGTTTGATTGAAAGTGCTTTTGAGGAAAAAAAAACATGGTGCAATTTTTACACCAACTTGACCCTGAAATACAGAAAAGAACACGACAACTTGAGAAGCTACTATCAAAAACTATAGATAAAGTGTTCAATCATGTTCAACAAAACGTGTCTTCATAATAAATTGCTGCCAAATTATACAATATGAATTTTAAAATAGATAAGCCCTCAGGAGAATTTGCTTTTAGGCTATTTTTTCTTCAACAAGAAATAACTTAAAAGAAAATTCTGTTGTGGACCTATTCATTTTAAAGTATGTACTTTTTTTCTCTCACTGAACCAATAAAAAATATTATATATATAATATATATAATCAGGATTTGGCATTGAATAACCTACAAAGGTTGATATGCCTCTAAAACATATAACTAAACCTACACTGTTGTTATTTCTTGTTAGTCATTGTAAAGAAAATATTGACTCATCTGTTGTTTTTTTCCTTTTTCTTCTGTCCTATTCAATGCTGATAAGAAGAGTAGACCCAGCAAATCAATAAGTCTTTTTGGCTCTATAATCATCTGGGTGGTAGCTGTGTCATGTAATTGTAATCATTTACTTAGCTTAGTTTGGCACAAGGCCAGAAATGTAGGTCACTTAGTGAGAATCAAATTCATTAACAATGGTCTGCTTGTCTAGTTTGCTAATCATTTTACTATGTAAGATACCCATCATTTACAAAGCTTAGCTTAGTTTGGCACAAGAACGAGTGTGGTGTACCCAGTGAGAATCCAACTCACTTTGTATCCCTTTGCAGATGGGTAAGACATTCTCCAGCTCCCTCCATAAAAAAAACAAACAGTGTGTCCTAGATATAACTCTAAATGACATCTGATGGTGCGACTCCTATTCTAAAAATCTAGGGAGTGTTGAGTACCTTTTCATTGCCATTACTCTCAGGTCCACTCTAACTTGGTGTGAGAGTACTTCTTAAGGTGTCCTCTATGAGTCAGATTTGTTTAGAATTGTTCCTATCTGGAATACTTGAAACCATAGAACTGTGTGCAAATTATTTGTAGTAGATAGGAATACTTGAAACCTTAGAACTGTGTGCAAATTATTTGTATTAAGAATAGTTACTTGAAGCTATAATTGTTTATTAAGGATTAATATTATTACTTACTTGAACTCGTATAACTGTGTGCCAAGAAATGACTATTTTAGAGTAGAAAAATTACTTCAACTCATGTAATTATTAGTATTAGATAAGAATACTTGAAACCATATAACTGTGAGCGAACAAATGATAATTATTAAATAGAAATAATTAGTTGAAGCCATATAGTTATTAGTATTTAAATAAGAATACTTGAAACCATACAACTTTGTGCAAATTTTTTCGATATAATTGAAATATTTGATATAATATAACTGTACAAAAATCTCTGAAACAATTACACAAAAAATGTAAATGTACTATGAATAAGATTTCCTAACCTATAGGCATAAAATAACCCTAGATGGGTTGACATGCCATTATAATCAAAGTCACAATGGTTTGCTAGCCTAGCTTGCTAATCATTATGCTATGCAAGGTACCTATAATTTAGTAATCTTCACTTAAGGTACGAGGATCATTAAATAAGTTTACAGACTTTTTTCGTATGGGCACTTTTATTGATAGTACACGCATGAAACTCTAGTCCCATTCAAAGTAATCTCCTTCGGCTGCAATGCACTTTTTGTACCATTCCAACAACTTCTGGAAGGCCCCATGGAAGTCCTCTTGTGTGAGCGTGTCAATGACCTTCGTCACAGCCTCTTTCATCTCCTCAATTGTCTCATAACGACAGCCTCTGAGCTTAGGGAATAACCAAAAGTCACAGGGAGCAAGGTCTGGACTATAGGAAGGGTGAGGAACTGTCTTGATGCCCATCTTGGTCAAATAGTCTGTGACAAGGATGGAGTTGTCAACTGGTGCATTGTCCTGGTGGAAATGCCACTGACCCTGTTTGAAGACTGCTGGCCTCTTCCCTAGGAATCTCTTCCTGAACTCCCTTAAAACCTCAACATAGTAACCGTAACCCTAACCCTTTGGCCAATCAACTCTGGTGTATTGACTTCCTTACTCCTCCCACACCTCTCATCATTGCTCACAGACTCTCTGCCTTCCTTGAATCTCTCAAAAACTGATGCTTGATTCATGCAAGATGGTCAAAAAGCAGTCTGAAGCATTCCATATGTTTCTGTGGCATTTTTTTTTCAAGTTTAAAACAGAATTTTATTACATATATTTCTTCCTCACATCCAGATTGCATTTTTGAAATTCACCAGCTGTAACAATCAGGCTTTAGTAGGGTGTATTTGAATTGCTGTTGTAGCTGTTCATTTGAAGCTGAAATCATAAAACTTGGTCAGTCATCTCATAAGATGTATTGCAATAACATAGTGAATTTTCAAGAGTCTACAACAATTTTAAATGCCTGCACAAAAAAGTCTGGAAACTTATTGAATGCACCATGTACCTATCATTTAGTAATCTTAACTTCAGGTACCTAACATTTAGTAAGTAAGGGCCTCAAGTATGGTATACACAGTGAGAATCAAACTCACTAACAATAGTTTACTAGCCTGACTCTCTGTTATGCTACTGATCTTTGGTGTGCCCCAGAATATGCTGACTGCATTTGATGTATGTAGTGGGGGTATGAACCCACCCCTCCTCCCCAAAAAAAGGTTGTCCTGAGTATGACATTAAACTGCATCCAGTGGTGAGGCTCCTATAATGGGGAGTCTTCTATTCATAGCTATTACTCTCTAGTCCATTCTAATTTTGAGTGGCAGTACAGGCTACCCTCTTTTGGTCAAATGGATCTGTTTGAGATATTGCCCAGTTGGCTGGGGCTTTAGAATACACTGACTGCTTCTCTGCAGAGGGAGACCCCCTCCACAAATGAATGTCTTGTAAATGACCCTAGACAATCTGAGGGTGAGATATCACTAATGCTGGAGCTTTGGGGAATGCAGAGTACTTCTTCATTGCCAGTGCTCCCAGGCCGACTCTGACCCAGTGTGTTAGCACCTGATAGGGTTCTATCTTTGGGTCAAATAAAACTAAACTGTGTAATTATGTTATACTGAGTTGCTTGAAATAGAACTGTTTTGACATTTAACTGTGTGTATACAAAAACTATACTTATATTAAACTGAATTGGTTGAATTAGAACTATTTAACTAAGCAGAATAACTTGAAATAGAAATATTTTACTATTAAACTGTACTTATGCTAAACTGAATTGTTTGAAATAGAACTGTTTTATCTGCAATAGTTGATATGCCATGAAACCCAAACAGACTGTTTGAGATATTGTCATAAAGAATTTTGAACTCAATACAGAAACTCTTAAAGCACTGATATTGTAACCAAATATGAAGTCAGCCGAGTTGGTTGCATCTCTGCTGAGGGGTAAGTTCCCCTTCAACAAGTGTCCTGGATATGACATTAAATGATTTGATGGTGAGGCTCCTGTAATGCTGGAGTTTTAGGGAATGTGGATTTCCTTTTGCATTGCGATTACTCCTAGGCCCACTCTGGCTCAGAGTGGTAGCACATGATGGAATCCTATCTTTGGGTCAAGTAGAACTGTTTGACGTTTAAAATTAGTGCAAACAAATGACTTATGCTAAATTGAATTGTTTGAAATAGAACTATTTTATCATTTAACTGTGTGTAACTAAATTACTGATGTTTAATTGAATTGTTTGTGACACATAACAATACTTGGAACCATTTAACTTTGTTGATTTATGGTAAATTGAATTATTAGAAATAGAACTGTTTGATCCATTAACTGTGTGTATCCACAAAATGTTTACAAATCATACATTTGATATATATGTAAAAACAGGATTTGGCATTAAATAACCAACAATGGTTGATATGCCATAAAACCTGACCAAACCAAAGTAAATATGAAGTTGTTAAGCCATATTGGTTTATGTGAGAGTGTAAGAAGAAGGGTTAATAAAGGCGTCTCCGTATGCAGAGTGTTATAATCTGTATTCTTTGTTTTTTAACAATGGTAGCAGAGCTAAAAGACATTATGGCTTCTAAGTATTTTCCTCCACCCGCATTGCTTAAGGATAAATGCAGTACATGGAAAAAGGAAATGAAAATATGGGAACTCATGACTTCACTGGATAAAACAAAAATGAGCCCTCATGGTGTTTTTGTCATTGGAAGGTAAGGCTAGAGAGGCTGTTTTGGAATTAGATACTGCGGTTCTTAATTCTGAGGATGGAATGAAAAAGTTGTATGAAAAACTGGATACACTTTTTCTGGAAGATATAAACCAGTCTGCCTTTCGAGCATATGAAATATTTGAAAATTATCAGAGACCGCCTGGGACGTCATTAGAAGATTTTCTGATTGAATTTGGCCGACTTGTCACTAAATTAAAAGACTTTAACATTCTTTTACCAGAACCTGTACTCGCATTCAGAGCACTAAAGAGTGCCAATATCACCAAGGATAACAAAAAATTGGCCAAAGCTACTGTCAGCGAGTTAACGCTGTCTTCCATGTCGGAACAGTTATGGAAGATTATGCATGGACATTCTTCTAGCGATTCATCACCCAATACTTCACCTGTCGTGGTAAAAAACGAAATGGATATTGTTAATTATACAGAAAGTAACCAAGTGGACCCTACTGGAGTATATTATGGCCGCTCCTCATATCTATGTGATTCGCATTTTAATAATTCGCGAGAAAAGATAAACTGTGCTGGAAGACGACAGGGATATAAGAATAAAACACGCTCCACTAACAAAAAGAAATCAAACCGGCAAGACCGAACAGATAACATTACAGTATGTTTTAATTGTGGCTGCAGGTTTCACTGGTCTTATGATTGTCCTTACGGTCATAGTAGCAGGAATAAACATGGCGTTGAAATAGAGAAAGATTTTTCTGTTCCGCACGTGGTCTTAATAACTAAACAAAAACGTAAGTACGGTGGGGACATTTTTTGGGGTGAGACGCTTGGCTCTGCGGTTCTAGATAGTGGTGCATCCAGCACCGTTTGTGGAACAAAATGGTATAAGTGTTTTCTTGAAACATTAATGGATGCACAGAAGAAAAAAATAGTAAAAAAACAAAGGAGTGAGAACCTTTAAATTCGGCGATGGAAATAAACTGAACTTACTCTACAAGGTGATTCTACCATGTGTTATCGCTGATATGAAGTCAGTATTATCACTGATGTTGTGCACTCTGACATTCCACTCCTCCTGAGTAAAGACGCCATGAAAAAGGCTGGAACTTGCCTCAATTTTGAAGATGACACTGTTACGATGTTAAAAAAGAAAATTCCATTAAGATGCTCATCGTCTGGACATTACTACATTCCTATTACCAAACCTCTACCAGACAAACGTAAGTTCAAATACATACCTTTTATTAAAGGTTCTCTTCTAAAAATACGGCAGAAAAAATTAGAATTGCAACAAAGTTACATAGACAATTTAATCATCCTAGTAGTAAGAAATTGTGTGACTTAGTTAAAAATGAAGTTATAAAAATTTTGCAGACACTCCCAAAATTCTTGTGAACTATGCATTCGTTACAAGAAGACTGAACCTAAACCTATTGTTGGAAATTTTAATATGGCGTCAGTGACCAGTGGTTCAAATTCTGGGATTTTTAAAAAGTCTTTGTATAAGCCGGCACCCAAGGAAAGAATCAAGGCTAAGCGTACAAACAGAAAGCCATTAACGCAGAGTCAGCTTGTTGATCTCAATAATCCTAGATCAGCAAAAATCTGCAAGAATGGGATGAAATCATTACTTACTCTAGAATGTAACTTTTTATCTCCTGATGTTCAAAGATGAGAAACAATTTGTACTCCAGGAAAAACATCTATTTCTTGTAGACAATATGATGCTGAAGTTGATGACAAACTGAGTGAAACTATGAATGAGAAAGAGAATCGGAATAAAGAGGATTCGGTTGCAAAAGTTATTTGCCATGCACAACGTTCTGCAAAGAAGAAATTGCTTGGAAAAAGTCCAGGTTCAACTTGCAAGAAAAATCCTCATGTTATTGTTTCGGCGACAAATAAAATCCAATTCTTCTTTCTTCAACAAAGATGCAAATACAACCTTGCCAAACAATATGAATGCCACACGGCTTCATTTTGATTTCAGTGATAGTGAAGAAGATTTAAATAGTAGTAGAAAAAAAAAAGATAGACCCTAATAAAAGTTACAATGTTATAATGAACAGAGGCTTCACATGGAGATGGCTATTTTGAGAGAGATACATGAAGGAAAAGAAATTTCAGAGATCTCTTGGGTACCAACTAACACACAAATTACCTATTCCTTGACAAAGAAAGGAGTGCCTTCATTTAAGAGCCTGGGGTTCATGTCTGAGCCGAAAGAGTCCTTTGTTTAATGTTGTTACACTCTCCTATTTTCTTTTGCAGAATTTATGCTCTACAGAAATGAAAAGAAAAAGGGGGAACAACTGTTAAGCCATTTTGGTTTATGTGAGAGTGTAAGAAGAAGGGTGTAATAAAGGCGTCTCTGTATGCAGAGTGTTATAGTCCGAGTTCTTTGTTTTTAACAGAAGTGATTACTTGTTTAGAATAACAAGTTTATGAATACAATGGCTCTTTTGCCCTGTTGGAGGTTAAGATACTGACTGCCCCTTTTGCAGAGTGGTTGAATCCCTTCCCAAATCAGTATCTAAAGTATGATACTAAACTGCATCTGGTTGTGAGGCTCTTTTTCTGGCACTTAGGGGAATATGGAGTAACTATTCTATTGCTATTACTCCCAGTTCCACTCTGACTTTGAATGTGTTGAAATTCTATCTTAAGGCTCAGTAGCTATGAGTCACTGTTCTGATGAATTACGAGTTGAAGTGAGATTATATGGACCTTGGGATGTTCCATTATTCGAAAGTGGCTAAGTCCATTCTCTGGACAGTGATTGGTTGCTGGCCTTATGAGTGGATATATTAGTGTATATATACATACTTGCTTCAGTCATGTTACAGGTGTTATGGGCTTGGTATTGAGTTACCGCCTGTTTTATTTTTTCTCTGCCAACTGGATGCTAGCTGAGTTGGTAAGTATTGTTATTCTTGTTTATTCTGCACGTTAGAGCAGTGACTTTTCCAGAGTGGTTGTATGTGTTAGGATCCCCCCTATGGGTTTAAAATGATTGTAAAAATACATTTTTGTACTGTTGGTTGGTTAGTTGTTTTGTTTTACGGCGTATCAACCCTTTTTGGCTCATTTAACGCAAATTAAATTTCAAACCACTCATTGGCTTAGTGGGTAAAGTGTTCGCCAATGGTCTGGGAGACCTGGGTTCAATCCCAGGTCGCGTCATACCTTAGACTTTAAAAATGGTAGTTGATACCTCCTTGCTTAACACTCAGCAATATAAGGTACGTATCAAGGGTGAAGTGGAGCAATCCAGGGAAAGGAGTAGCGCCCTCCCTTACACCTTGGTGAAGTAGCTATTGAAAAGGGAGCCTTTTGGTTGCCCTCGACTACGGTCGCCAACTTTCTTTACTTTTTTAAATTTCAAACAATTCAGTTTGTTTGGGTTTTATGGCATATCAACCTTTGTAGGTTATTTTATACCAAATCCGTTTTTATACAAGTAAACAGTTCTATTTAAAACAATTCAGTTTAGCATAAGTACATAGTTTAATTGTCAAAAACATTTCTATTCCAAGCTATTCAGTTTAGTCCAATACTTCTAATTCAGACAATTTGGTTTAACTTAAGTATGCAGTGTAAATATCAAGACAGTTCTGTTACAAGTAATTCAGTTTAGCATAAGTGCACACACAGTTTACTTCTATTTGATCCATAGATAGGACTCTATCAGGTGCTACCATTCCGAGTCAGAGTAGACCTGAGAGCGATAGCAATGAAAGAGTACTCTGCATTTTCCAAAGCTCCATCAATACTGGAACCTCACCATCTGATTGTTTAGTGTCAAATCAGGACACTCATTGAAGGAGTTCTTACCCCTTTGCAGAGGTGCAGTCAGTGTATTCTACAGCCCCAGCTGACTGGGTAACACACAATTCAGTTTAGTATAAGTATAGTTTTTGTTTACTGACAGTTAAATGTCAGAACAGTTCTATTTCAAACAATTCAGTTTAGCATACAAATGCAGTTCTATTTCAAACATTTCAGTTCAGCATAAGCACACAGTTTCAATGTCAAAAAATATTCCATTTCAAACAATTCAGTTTAGCATAAGTATGCAGTTTAAATGTCAAAACAGTCCTATTTCAAGCAATTCAGTTTAGCATAAGTACAAGGCTGAATTCTATTTAACCCATAGATAGGACCCTATTAGGTGCTTTCACTCCAGGCCTGAGTGGACCTGGGAGCAATGGTAATGAAGGGGTACTCTGCATTCCCCAAAGCTCCTGTATTACTGGAACCTCACCATCAGATTGTCTAGTGTTATATATCAGGACATTTATGGGAGGGGAGTGTTACCCCTTTGCTGAGAAGCAGTTGGTGTATTCTACAGCCCCAACCAACTGGGCAATTTTGTACTGTATATAATTTGAGACCATAATTGTTAAACTGACCTGATGAAATGCAAACAGCCTAGTCCACGATTTGAACACTGCATGCCAGTTTCATTTCTTACAATATGATTATAGTATGTGCACTATAGAAATAGTCATCTCAGATTTTACTATTTAAAAAAAAAAGTTGAAAGTTAGTCAATTTTTTTATATTAGCTCTTTAATTTCTCTGTTTTTTATTTTTTGTTTTAAATTAGTCTATTGAATACAAATAATTTTTAAACAGATATATTGGACTTCCACATGGGGACCTGACAGGTACTACCACTCCGGGTCAGAGTGATCCTGGGAGTAATGGCATTGAAAGAGTACTCCCTACTTCTACGGAGTTAATATTTAGACTATTTAGATATTTACTAAGCTTAACTCTCCGGTGGCACAAGGCCAGAAGTATGGAGTACCCTGTGAAAATTAAACTTACTAACAATGGTCTACTTATCTAGCTTGCTAATCATTATACAGTTATTTACTAAACTTAGATGTGATACACTCTACAGAACTTGACCCTCACCATCACATGCAGTTTAGTGTCCTAATAGCTAGATCGCATCAAGTATTCCTATGTAATACAAATAATTTTCAAACGGATCTATTTAACTCATAGATGGGACGCAAATGAGTACTACCACTCTGGGTGGGAGTTAACCTGGGAGTAGTGGCAATGAAGGAGTACTCCACACTCTGTGGACCTGGAGATTTATCACCAGATACAGTTTAGTGCCGGGACATACCCCTCTGCTGAGGATATAGTCATTGTATTCTAATCTTCACTAATAGGGTGGGATGTGGCAGAGAGGTTGGGTAACCATGTACATAGACATAAGAATTTTGTGATACGTAATCATAATATTATTTTGCAATTAAAACTATTGGTAAAATTATTAATTTCCATTTAAAGGCAAATCAAAGAATAACTTAAAGCACTGAGAGAAAAAAGATGCAGACACGTTAGGAGATTAAATATCCTGCCATGAGCCCCGTAATAACAGTTTAAATTAATCCAGATTATCTTTATGGATTAAGAGAAAGGAGAGAATTTAATAATTGGAAAAAAAACAAAAAGAAAAAATCTACCACGAGGATAAAAGTACATTTCCTAGTCATTTTCTTCTGAATAAACACTAAAAAATGTCAATTGCCAATTTACAGATCCTTTTAAAGTCATATCCGGGACTAGTGTACTCATTTTTTATTGCAACCCAGTCAGCCGAGGCTATAGAATACACCAACTGCAGACATGAGAGATTAAATCATCTTATAGCAATGTCCCAGCCTTGGAGCTTTGGGGGAATATGGAGTTCCCCTTCATTGCCATAGCTCTGAGGTTCACTCTGATTTGGAGTGGTTGCACTTGATAGAGTCCTATCTATGGGTCAAATAGAACTGTTGGACATTTAAACAAATGACTTACAATAAATCAATTTGTTAAAAATAAAAAATTAACTATGTGTAAATAAATGACTGTTAAACAGAATTGATAGTGATACATATTTAATTGTATGCTAACAAATGAGTAATGTTAAATGGAATTATTAATGTTGATTTGCAGTACTTGAAACTCTTTAGCTGTCTACTTAAATTGAATTGTTAGGAGCACATAACAATATTTGAAACCATTTAACTGAGTGCAAATGAATGATTGATACTAAATTGAACTATTCGTATTAGAATATTTGGAACCATTTAACTGTGTGCAAACAAATTAGCTCTGACCCCTTTAAAAATAAGACTATCTACAAACCATTGATTTACGCATCATGTATAACTATTTAGCTATACAATTACAGATTAACTCTGGCTTGTTTAAAAATGTTATCTAAAAACTGTTTACAAATCATATATAATAGGTATCAAAAGGATTTAGCATTAAATACTTTACAAAGGTTGATGTGCCATAAAAGCCAACCAAACTAAATCCTATATATTTAATATATATGTATAAAGAGGATTTGGCATTAAATAATCTGCAATGGTCGATATGCCATAAAACCCAACCAAACCAAATCCTGTATATTTAATATATATGTATAAAGAGGATTTGGCATTAAATAACCTACAGGGGTTGATATGCCATAAAACCCAACCAAACCAAATCCTATATATTTAATATATATGTATAAAGAGGATTTGACATAAATAACCTACAATGGTTGATATGCCATAAAACCAAACCAAACCAAATCCTCATTGCTATACTCATAATGTTTTGCCCAGTTGGTGGGGCTGTAGAATACACCGACTGCATCTCTGCAGAGGGGTATGTCTCCCCCAACAAGTATCCTGGATATGACGCTATACAATCCGATGGTGAGGCTTCAGTAATGTTGGAGCTTAGGGAATGCGGAGTACCTTTTCATTGCCATCGCTCCCAGGTCCACTCTGTCTCGCAGTGGTAGTACCTGATAGGGTCCTATCTCTGGGTGAAATAGAACTAAACTGTAATTAAGATAAACTGAATTGTTTAAAATTAACTGTTTTTCCATTTAACTGTGTATAAACAAAAAACTTTTCTTATGCTAAACTGAATCATTTGAAACTTTTATCAAAATGGCTTAACTCAGCATTAAATTAACCAGAAAGGGTTGATATGCCATAAAACAACCAACCAACCCCTAATGTTTTGGCCACTGTACGCTCCAGTTTTCTTGAGGTATCTTTTGTCATACTGAGTGCAGCGGTTTGCATTTCACTTCATGCTAATGCTGTTAGGAAAGGCATGATCCATCCCTTCTTCCAATTGTGAGTAACTAGAGTGTTTGCCAATGGTCCCCGAGACCTGGGTTCAATCTCAGGTTGAGTCATACCAAAGACTCAAAAAATGGTACTTGATGCTGCCTTGCTTAACACTCCGCTTTATAAGGTATGCATCAAGGGTAAAGTGGAGCAATCTAGGGAATGGAGGAGCACCCTTCTCTACCCTTTGGTGTAATAGCTATTGAAAAGGGAGCCTTTGGGTTACCATTGATTGCAGTTACTAACTTACTTAGTCGGGCACGCTGGACTTGTTATCCTTTGTACAGCAATTGTTCTAGGATGGAAAACTCTGAATTCAGTATTCCACTTAGAAATCGACCTTGTGTCACATCTTGCATAGAACTTTGAGGAATGTGGAGTATTCCTTTATTGCCATTACTCCCAGTTCCATTCACAGCCAGAGTTGTAGTACCTGTTAGGGTCTCATCTACTCATCAAATAGAATTATTTAATAATTTACTATACTGGAAACCATTTAACTATGTGCAAACAAATAATTAATATTAAATTGAATTATTTGTATTAGCAATACTTGAAACAATTTAACTGTACAAATTTGCCCAGTTGACTGGGACTGCAGAATACACAGACTGCATCTTTGCAGAGGGGTACGACTCCTCCAATGAGAGTCCTGGATATGTCACTAAACAATCTGATGGTTAGACTCCAGTAATGCTGGTGCTTTGGGGAATGCAGAGTGCCCCTTTATTGCCATCGCTCCCAAGTCCACTCTGGCCTGGAGGGGTAATACCTGATAGGGTCCTATCTGTGGTTTAAATAGAACTCAACTGTGCATTTATGCTTAACTGAATTGTTTGAAAGTGAACTGTTTTTACATTTAACTGTATGTAAACAAAAGATTGAATTCATGCTAAACTGATTTGTTTGAAATAGAACTATTTATATGTATAAAAATAGATTAGGCATTAAATAACCATCAATGGTTTATATGCCATAAAATCAAACTAAACTGTGCAAATAGAAATATTAGTGTTTGCAAAACTGAAAACTATTTAACTGTCATATAAACAAATGAACTCTGGTTTGTTCAAAAATGTTACCTACTATTTGTTTATAAATCTTATATATTACGATGTGCCTGTGGTGTAATGGTTATCGCCATAGGAAATGGACACGGCGACATGAGTTCAAATCCTGGACATGACTTATTGCATTTCACATAGCACTAATACCCTTGGGAAAGGTATGAATCCATTTATTCTCCCTCCAGCTATGGGTAAATAGTAGGACAGTCTGATTTCTTCAGCCTTGGTGAGGCAACTAGTCTAGGAGAAGGAAAACTCTGAATTCAGTATTCCACTTAGAAATCGACCTTGTGTCACATCTTGCATAGAACTTTGAGGAATGTGGAGTATTTCTTTATTGCCATTACTCCCAGTTCCATTCACAGCCAGAGTTGTAGTACCTGTTAGGGTCTCATCTACTCATCAAATAGAATTATTTAATAATTTACTATACTGGAAACCATTTAACTATGTGCAAACAAATAATTAATATTAAATTATTTGTATTAGCAATACTTGAAACAATTTAACTGTACAAATTTGCCCAGTTGACTGGGACTGCAGAATACACAGACTGCATCTTTGCAGAGGGGTACGACTCCTCCAATGAGAGTCCTGGATATGTCACTAAACAATCTGATGGTTAGACTCCAGTAATGCTGGTGCTTTGGGGAATGCAGAGTGCCCCTTTATTGCCATCGCTCCCAAGTCCACTCTGGCCTGGAGGGGTAATACCTGATAGGGTCCTATCTGTGGTTTAAATAGAACTCAACTGTGCATTTATGCTTAACTGAATTGTTTGAAAGTGAACTGTTTTTACATTTAACTGTATGTAAACAAAAGATTGAATTCATGCTAAACTGATTTGTTTGAAATAGAACTATTTATATGTATAAAAATAGATTAGGCATTAAATAACCATCAATGGTTTATATGCCATAAAATCAAACTAAACTGTGCAAATAGAAATATTAGTGTTTGCAAAACTGAAAACTATTTAACTGTCATATAAACAAATGAACTCTGGTTTGTTCAAAAATGTTACCTACTATTTGTTTATAAATCTTATATATTACGATGTGCCTGTGGTGTAATGGTTATCGCCATAGGAAATGGACACGGCGACATGAGTTCAAATCCTGGACATGACTTATTGCATTTCACATAGCACTAATACCCTTGGGAAAGGTATGAATCCATTTATTCTCCCTCCAGCTATGGGTAAATAGTAGGACAGTCTGATTTCTTCAGCCTTGGTGAGGCAACTAGTCTAGGAGAAGGAAAACTCTGAATTCAGTATTCCACTTAGAAATCGACCTTGTGTCACATCTTGCATAGAACTTTGAGGAATGTGGAGTATTCCTTTATTGCCATTACTCCCAGTTCCATTCACAGCCAGAGTTGTAGTACCTGTTAGGGTCTCATCTACTCATCAAATAGAATTATTTAATAATTTACTATACTGGAAACCATTTAACTATGTGCAAACAAATAATTAATATTAAATTGAATTATTTGTATTAGCAATACTTGAAACAATTTAACTGTACAAATTTGCCCAGTTGACTGGGACTGCAGAATACACAGACTGCATCTTTGCAGAGGGGTACGACTCCTCCAATGAGAGTCCTGGATATGTCACTAAACAATCTGATGGTTAGACTCCAGTAATGCTGGTGCTTTGGGGAATGCAGAGTGCCCCTTTATTGCCATCGCTCCCAAGTCCACTCTGGCCTGGAGGGGTAATACCTGATAGGGTCCTATCTGTGGTTTAAATAGAACTCAACTGTGCATTTATGCTTAACTGAATTGTTTGAAAGTGAACTGTTTTTACATTTAACTGTATGTAAACAAAAGATTGAATTCATGCTAAACTGATTTGTTTGAAATAGAACTATTTATATGTATAAAAATAGATTAGGCATTAAATAACCATCAATGGTTTATATGCCATAAAATCAAACTAAACTGTGCAAATAGAAATATTAGTGTTTGCAAAACTGAAAACTATTTAACTGTCATATAAACAAATGAACTCTGGTTTGTTCAAAAATGTTACCTACTATTTGTTTATAAATCTTATATATTACGATGTGCCTGTGGTGTAATGGTTATCGCCATAGGAAATGGACACGGCGACATGAGTTCAAATCCTGGACATGACTTATTGCATTTCACATAGCACTAATACCCTTGGGAAAGGTATGAATCCATTTATTCTCCCTCCAGCTATGGGTAAATAGTAGGACAGTCTGATTTCTTCAGCCTTGGTGAGGCAACTAGTCTAGGAGAAGGAAAACTCTGAATTCAAACCTGTTAAACTCCGCTTAAAAATTTAAATTGTGTCATATCCTGCCTGAGCGGAGGGGTTGGGTAAATATGATATATATTACAGGATTTGGCATTAAATAACCTACAAGAGTTGATATGCCATGAAATACAACTAATTATTTATCTCGGGGAAGGGTACAAAGAAATGATTTTAGACAAGTACAATTATGGAAAAAAAAAAAAAAGAATTTCAATGTAGTTATGATTGTAATCAAATATTTCCTAATAAATCAAATTTTGGTATCAAATAATCCATAAAAGGTTGATATGCCATTAAACAAATACAGCTCACCAATATTCAGGAGTCAGAATTATGTACATAACAAATTATGATGTACCCTTTAAATGAAATCAAAAGGACAATCAACATGAGTAAACAAAATAAGTTTGGTTTTTTAAATATAGATTTTAGTCTATTTTTTTTTTCTTACAATATAAAACATTTTCTAAAAATAAAAGCAAAAAACATTTATTTTTTTCATATTTTGTTTATTAAAAAAAAAAATTTTACTAAAAAACTGAACATTATAAAGCATATTTTAAAACTTGAAAACATGAAATTGTCTTTTTTCATTTCTTCAGTTTTAATCTTTTTTTTTCTTACAATAAAAGCAAAATAAAAGAAACCCCAAAAAACAGAACATTATAAAACATTTCCTTTTTTTTTTAACCCCCAAAACAAAGAACATTATCAAACAAAAATTTCTTAGATATAAAAATCCAAAATATTTGTCGGGAGTGTCTTCGTGGTGTAATGTTTAAAGTGATGGATTGCGGGATCGTAGCAAGTGAGTTTGTACTCCAGTCGCGCTATTACGTTCACTTTCGGACAAATGACCTTGCAAAAGGGATGAACTCCCTTATCCTCCAAGCTATGGATTAAATAGTACCACTACTGTCCTTCTAGAAAGATGGCTTTAGCATTAAATAACCTACAAAGGTTGATATATTATTAAACAAAGAAACCAAACCAAACCAAAATATTTGTGCCTATATCTTTTTTATTTAAAAAAATACTCATTTTATTTTAACCATTCCTTTTTTCCCTTTTAAAAGAACAAAAGATAAAACAATTTCTTTAATAAAAAAAATTTTTACTTGTTTTTTTTAAATTTTTCTTTTTTTACAAAAAATAAAGAAAATAAAAAAACTTGAACAGTTTTTTAAAATATAAAAACATCTGGCTAACAAAAAACTGATTATCTCCTTGTTTTTAATAGAATAAAATCTTAATTGTAGAACACCATTGTTATAGTCATTTTATTAGTGATGATAAAATGACTTGGTTAAAATTACCAGAGCTGGTCTGTTGCCATCACTCCCTTTACTTATTAGATGTGTGGGTGCCAAATGCAGCTTCACAGCCAGGTGTACAGACTGAAAACCATACCTTGCATCTTTTGCATGCCACTGCATTAGAAACTTGATATATTTCATATTATGAATAATATAATGGTAGGTTTATTGAAGACAGCTACAACAGCAGACATCTTTGCCAAAGATTTTTTTGTCAATGTGTAAAAGTGTGTATGAATGGAATTGGTATGTAAAAAGGTTAATGATTTTTTTTTGATTTTTTTATTTTTATTTTTCAACTTTAATTGTGAAATCTAATAAGTCTTTCTGGCTTATCAGGTTATATGAATTAAACATTTTTGTCTGCTGGGAGTGTTTGTCCAGAATGCAACAACAAAGATTTTTTATTAATTCTTAGATAATGTAAAAAAAAAAAAAGAAAAAAAAAGATTCATAGTAGACATTTCCTTTTTTAGTATTTTTCCTTGAACTGGAAAGTTACTATTTAAGGCAGATTTCAAAAAGGAAGTTTATCAACAAATTGGATATTTTTTTTTATTTATTTATTTTTTTTTTGCTGATATTTTGGGAACAACTTGTCTAAACAGATTAAAACAGACATAGTATAAAAAATTTTAAGATTTAATTGGATAATTTTGGAAAAAAAAATGTTAAGAAAAGGAGTAAAAGTAAGTAAAGTTGGTGACCTTAGTCAAGAGTGACTCAAAGGCTCCTTTTTCAATAGCTACTACACCGAGGTGTAGGGGAGGGTGCTACTCCTTTCCCTGGATTGCCCCACTTTACTCTTGATCCTTACCTTATAATGCTGAGTGTTAAGCAAGGAGGTGTTGGGGAAGGCGCTACTCCTTTCCCTGGATTGCTCCACTTTATCCTTGATCCTTACCTTATAATGCTGAGTGTTAAGCAAGGTGGCATAAAGTACCATTTTTTGAGTCTTTAGTATGACTCGACCTGGGATTGAACCCCAGTCTCTTGGACCATTAGTGAACATTAAGTCAATGGACTGGTCTAAGAGGATATTTTTAGGAACTATTAGATGGAATTATTTTTTTTTCTTTTTATATTTGATGTGAGAAGGGGAGATGCCCAAGGAGACATATCAAACAAATGAGTGTCCTTTGGTTCTGTTGGCTGTGGCTGTAGAATACACCAACTGCATCTCTGTAGAGAAGTAAGACTCCCACAATGAGTGTCCTGGATATGACACTAAACAATCTGATGGTGAGACTCCAGTAATGCTGGAACTTTGAGGAATGTGGAGTACTCCTTCATTACCATCGCTCTCAGGTCCACTCTGGCCTGGAGTGGTAGCACCTGATAGGGTCCTATCTATGGGTTAAAAAGAACAAAACAGTGTACTTATGCTGAACTGAATTGTTTGAAATTGAACTGTTTTTGACACTTAAACCATGTACTTATGTTAAACTGAATTCTTTGAAATAGAACTATTTATATGTATAAAAATGGATTTGGTATTAAGTAACCTACAATATTTAATATGCCATAAAATCAAACGAAACTAAATACTATATATTTAATATATATGTATAAAGAGGATTTGGCATTAAATAACCTACAATGGTTGATATGCCATAAACCAAACCAAATCCTATATATTCAATATATATGCATAAAGAAGGGTCTTCAGAACTACATCTCATATCCATACAGATCTGCTGTATGTAGGTTCGAGCTGGTCACCCTGCTTTTGCTTGGCCATATGAAGGGGTCCATTGGAGTACATCACTTATGAGCTCGTCCCTACTTTTCCACCAGCAGTGACCTGCATGTCTGATTCGTCTAACGTTGATAGTTTTCGTGATGGGCCATATAGCTGCTGCTTTGTGGGATGTTGCTTCCAGGACTTGTTCAATATTGCTTGCAGCATTCTTGAGTAGTTGCTGTCAAGCTTTTTTCCCACCCGTTTCGTAAGTGTCCATGTAGTGCGTTCATACAGCAGTATCAGCACGACTGCTGCTTGGAAGAAACTGCGTTTCATTTTATCGGTCAGGTCTGACTTCCATATGACCAATAGCCTATTGATAGCTGTCCATGCCTTTGCTAGTCGCGTATTGATGTCTGTCTTGGCTGATGAGACACTGCTTCCTAAGTAGGTGAACTTGTCAACTAGTTTCCGAGAGCTACTGTTTTGTGTGGAAATGTCGCCTGTTTGATTAAAGCACATATATTCTGTTTTGTGTACATCGATATGGAGGCCAATCAAACACCAAATATTTCTAAATCATTAGAATTTACAGTAGAAAGATATTAGTATAGAATAGTTAAAAAAAAAGACAATGTTTGTTATTTTTGCAGTAATGTTCTAAAAATTATATAGAAATGCAATATTTATGTTATATAATTACAGAATGATTTTTTATATCAATCATTTTTCGTTAATTATATTTTATCATTCAGTTTGGTAGGGCTTGGAACTATTCGGCTCTTAGTTCAGGTGCACAGACATTGGGTACAGTTTATGCATGTGCGCAGAGGATATGACAATCACAATTGTCATAATAAACTCCAGATAGGAAATGGGACTGGAGTGTGAATGACGTCATGCCTGGAAGCGATGGGCTGAGAATTTGGGTATTTTGAAAAACATGTCAGTTTGGAGACAAGATGCCGGATTGGGAGCCAGCGGCAGACAGAGGGCTTTGGGCCCACAGTGACCCACGGTTGAGCAACCCAGCCAAAATGAGAAAGAAGTACTGCTGGGTCAATATAGGAGTCTGTCCCTGTCTCCAGCTCATCTCTCACACACAACCAGCATCAACCCTTTTGAGAATAAAGTGTGAGAGATATATTTTTATAAAGACATGTATTCGTTCGTTCATTGAAGTTCGTCATTATGTTTGATTATGTTCCGCATATATTTGTATATGTATACGTGCAGTTGTATTATGGCTATACAACACTTACATTCATCTTCTAGATAGGAATCAGTTTCATTATTTGCTTAATTTTTTTTTTCACTGAATAGTGAGTTAATTCTGCCATTTGCCATAAGTTGATACCTTTTTTGTGGTTATGGGGAAGAGACTAAAGAAATATGACTGACTGATGAATTATAGCTAGTTGAAAGCATAATTTTAATGCTTAACTGTCTTAAAACCTCCGAAAGAAATTGGCACCTCTTGTGGTGTAATGGTTAGCAAACTTGGCTAACAGACCATTGCTCGCGAATTTGTTTCTCACTGGGTGACATGCATCTTTGGCCTTGTGCGAAACTAAGCTAAGCTGAGTAAATAACAATGTCTAAAAAGCTTACAGTCAAGTCATGATAAAAGCAAAATTTCTTGTATGATCACCAAAGTTAAGAGTGTAATGAACCTGTTAAGTATTTTGATATATGACCATTTAGGAACAGCAGGGACTGGATCTCGTATTCAACCACAAAAAAAAAAAAAAAATTTCTTTATATAAACAACAAAAGGGTCTATATTTAGCATGGTTGCTGTGTTGGTGATTCTCTTTATCACAAACTGTCACAGCTATTGTATGTTTTAATGATAATTTCTATGATAATCATTGTGCCCTATTTAACAAAATAATTTTTTTTCTTGTTTTAACCACCTGCTTCCTGCCAAGTCTGACTATTTCATTTATTAAAAAAATACTTCACTGTTTACAGCTTAATTCTTAAGAGGATTAAGGAAGTCGAAGATTAAACCTTTTTATATTCTGACTGAATACGTGTTCAAGTTGACACTGGCAGTGATCAAAAATACCTGAAACTAAAAGCGGGCAGGGCAAAAGTGCAGTCAGGGTAACCTAATAACTGACCCATTTACGAGAACTTTTTTTTTGTTCCTCAATGATATCTGATTTGTAAAAATAAGGTCTAAAAAGTTTAGCTTCAGATTACCCTTATGCTAGGTTGTCTCAATATCTTTTGTATATATCGATTTTAACATCTTATGGATGCCCATTTACTACTACAAGTTCTTATGTAGTTCTTTGGAATGAATAACAAGACACATTTTTAAGTGTGCACATATCATTATTTTATTTCTTACTTGGCAACTTTTATTACCCATCACAACCTTGGGGGAATCAGTGATCAGAGCATGGGTGAAAATTTATGTTGTCTTTCATCAGGTGATTATCAATGAGTAACAATATCTTATTCATAAAATTCTAGTGTTATCTGAGCCCCATGACTCTTCATCCAATCAAAGTCACAGTCTCAAGGGGTTCTCAACTGTCACTCACCCAGGATTTATTCAGATGATTCTACACTATCTTCCTAATAATACATTACATCAATCTATTGTTTAAATGAATGTGTCACGTGATATCCCACTGGGAGGAGGGAGATAAAATTACTATCCTCCCGTTAAATTAACAGTATCTAGCCGTCAAAAAAAGTGACCGCTAAGGAAGAATGTGGGTCACAGAGGGGATAAACAGATGTTGGTACTTGGTGACCTTACCCAGGTCGCCGGACACCAAGAGGAAGAAGAGAGAAGCCAAATGATTGGCCGGGACCCCAAAACGGAAGTGGGGACTCCCTCCCCTCAGCAGAAGTAAATAATAAGAAAGTTAGTTTTTGAGCAGGGTTCGTAGCGGGCAGACGAACCATAGCCATTTTACTCCGGGTGGAAGACAAAAGAATTACTGAGACAGGAGGGACCCCAGGTTCTTCAAGCCAGTGTAAAAAAAATAAAACAAAGTCTATTAGCCCGTGAAAGAGGAAAGATTCTCCAGTGGAACCCCGTCGAAAAATAAGATAAGTAACTTCGGGGACATTTCTCCTTTATACCCAAATTTTGTATACCACTCTCTCTCTCTCTCTCTTAATTTGAAGAAAGACAAAAGTCAAGAAAAGACATCTATATTCGTGGACTGTCCAATTATTATGTTTTGACACTTTGAAAGTGTATATAACTGTAGTAAAGGAATTCATGTATTTTTATGTTACCATGTGGTCTATGTTGTTCTTTGCCGTTCTACTACGAATTTGTTGTTGTCACATTTCCCTTTTAACTTCTATTCGCCTGATGTTATCTTGCTGAGAATTGTCCTATTAATTCCTAAAATATCACACGGGAAACCGGAGTTGCCGACTACTACAATATAATATTACGACTAAAACCTATAGGCTTATTATCTTCCATTGTCGAGGGGAAGGAAGTTTAGCGGCCTGGTGGGTGTGTGATAGTGTGAAATTTGGAACCCCTTGCCAGCGGCGGTCAGTCTGGTCCTAAATTAATCCCTCACGTAATATGCCAGTTCTTATATGCCTTAGAGAAAAACTCTGAACGAGGACTTATTCTGTAGGGGATCAAGTGCCAACCCGCCCCGTCTTCACACGTGCGAAAATAAAGTCCCGCTTTGGGATTTTTAATCAATTTCGCGTCACAAATGGTATAATTTTTTTTGAAGACATGTGGAAGAAAATATTGTGGGATGGCATGAAATTATATCATTAATTTAAGTAATTTAATCTAGATTATTTTGGGTTGATTCTGACCTGAAGTGGTAGTGTTTGTTCTAGTTCCATCTATGGGTCAAATAAATGTTAGAATTCTTGTCAGTATTTTGATCTTTTGTTCAAAGAATCCCAGTGTTGGTAATCCAAAAGATACGTCTTTCTGGCAGAAACTGTTACTAGCAATTGAATATCTGAGGACAGTTGCAACTGATTTTAGATGCTCTTAGTCCTCATCTCTGATTGGTCAATTGTTACCAGACATGGCTGCTGCTGCTGAAGAGGAAAGTTCATGAATAGGAACGATGATCCTCTGAACAGCTTATACCAAAGATAATCCTACAATAGATCTGTTTAAAAATCATTTGCATTCAATAAGACTGTGTGCCAAAAAAAAAACACCCTCTTATGAAACAACTATACCACTAAGGTAAATATTAATGTACCATGAATGTGATTCACTAAATCTCAAGGCCTAAAATAGCTCAAGATGGGTTGAAATGCCATTAAAATCAATCAATCAAATCATAATATTTTCAATGTTTCACTGCATTTTTAAAAAGATGCCTTTTATTTTTGCTTATAAAAATACGTAAGCATGATAGCAAGTATAATTTTAAAAAGTGGACATGATTTTCTGTTTAGAAGACCAAATTTGTTTTGGGGGATAAAGCTGATGAAATCCAGCGTTTTATGCCAAGAATATTAAAATATGTTGTCATATAAAAAAAAAGAAAGAAAAAGGTTTGGTTTCTTTAGCGGCATATCAACTCAGTATGAGTTATTTACAGCCAAAATGTGTGTAGGATTTGTCAGGTCGCGTAAGGCAATTAGTTGCGATATCTAAGAGCAATCGGTTGTGAAGACAGAAAGCTAAGCATTGCCGCGACTGAAAAACAGGGGCTATTTATGGTGCCTTGGAGCATTCCATTGTGCACAAGTGGACGATTCTATTGCATGGGTTGTGGTTGGCTGCTGAAAAATGCACATATTTGATTTAAAATTGTAATGTCTTAAATCTCAGCTGTATTCTGTGTTGTTTAAATGAAGAATGAAGACTTTTCTGTGACTTAATTTTCAGGAAAAACTTTACTTTTGGAAGACGAACTTCTAAATTTGCAAAAGAAAACCCCAAAATTCCCCCGCCCCCCCCCCCCCCCCCCGAAAAGAAAAGGAAAAAAAAAACAAAACCCAAAACACCTCAAATGTAGTCTAACACGTGCTAAGACGAAACCATAAAAGAAAGTTGACTCCTCCTCTCTCTCTCTTTCTGTCCACCCCACTAGATGACCACAATATAGGAGTGGAATTTTAATATAAATGGTAGTAAAATTAGTAATAATTAAATCGAGCATTTGTTAAAATAGTATGCATACGTTGGAAGTGATTCCGTTTCCAGAAGTTTTTTCACAGAGGTCAGTAAATTTATTCTACTAAACTGTTCATTTAAAAATGCACATATTTGATTTAAAATAATTATTTCTTACGTCTCTACTATATTGTGTTCTTATATGAAATACACTATATTCCTCATTTATGTCGACATATTTAACAGTGAAAAAAAAAAAATTATAACGACCCTGGTCGAATGCTTTAGTATACAGGGCAAATAGAACTTTTTCTAAAGCTTAGAAGTCTGATTGCACACCCTCATAGCAGTAAAAAAAAAAAAAAGCAACCGAAGTCATAAATCGAATTCTACCTATAAAATAAAAACCTGTTAGGGCCGGAATCGGATGATAGGATGAAATATACCCCAAAATTTCTTTGAATTTAAACATACAGCAGTCCTGGACTTTAAGTTAAAACTTAAGGTAAAAAAGGTTTTGTTTTTTTTTTTTTTTTCCACGTACACAAGGGAAGCAGCATGATGTATGTGTGAGTCCTGCGGCTTAACGCTCAGGATTGTCAGTTCGATCGGGGAACTACTGCTGCTCATCTATAAGAGTGGCTTCTATAGATGAGAATAAAAACAGCCATCGAAGGATAACCATGACTCATACTCAAACCACATTATCCGTGCTAGCGGCGCGACATGATGATGATGAAGTGAGTGAAAGTATTTCATTATATAAACCAGCTTCAGTTTAGCATTGTAAGAAAGACTGTCCTGAACTACTACCTGCCAGCTGGACGCTTTATGGAGATGTGTTATTGTTATTCAACAATGTGATTGTCTTTAATATTCCATTGATATTCCATTTACAGATTATTCTAATATTAATGAGTATAATGATATAGTTTCAAGTAGCTTGTTGTCTAGGTCTGTAGAATATGCCGACTGTATGTCAGGTGTGGGAGGAAGACTTGTTGGCCATGGGTGGTGACTCATAATTCTGGTGGCTGAGCAGTTTGTGACCTGGCAATCAAAGTGGTCATGTGACTTGTATGATTCTGCCTTAGCCTTTATTGGGCTTGGTAGGTGGTTAGAGAAGCCCAATCTGATCACTTGGCTAGTCATATCAAACTGAAGCATCTATATGATTACCGAGATTGTATTCTTCAAATTGCACTTGTGACAATGACCTGAAGTGGTAGTACCCAACGCTATTTTATTTTAAAGATGCTTGCAGGTGATGACTGAGGGTCAATTGCACTGAGATACTTAAAACCGTTTAAACTTTGTGCAAAAAAAATGATTAATATTAAATAGAATTATTAGTGTTAAGTAAGTAAAGTTGGCGATCTTAGTCGAAGCGGGGGGGGGGTCCTCGTGGTGTAATGGTTAAAGTGATGGACTGTGGAATCCTTGTAAGCAAGTTTGTATTCCAATCGCGCTATTATGTTCACTTTCAGGCAAATACCCTTGGGAAAGGTATGAACCCCCTTATCCTTCCAGCTATGGGTTAAATAGGAGAATGGCTTCGGCATTAAATAACCTACAAAAGTTGATATGCTATTAAACAAAGAAACCTAACCTGAGCTTAGTTGAAGGTGACCTGAAGGCTCCCTTTTTGATAGCTACTACACCAAGGTGTAAGGGAAGGTGCTACTCCTTTCCCTGGATTGCTCCACTTTACCCTTGATCCTTATCTTATAATGCTGAGTGTTAAACAAGGTGGCATCAAGTACCATTTTTTGAGTCTTTAGTATGACTCAACCTGGGATTGAACTTCGGTCTTCCGGACCATTGGCGAACACTCTACTCATTTGGCCATTGGCCTAGTGGTAGAGTGTTTTGTAATGGACTGAAACCCCCTTATCCCCCCAGCTGTGGGCTAAATAGTATCACTACTGTTCTTCTACAAGGATGGCTTTGGCATTAAATAACCCATGAAGGTTGATATGCCATTAAACAAAGAAACCAAACTAAACTGCCAACACCTCTGCTACATGGCACAAGGTCAATTTTTAAGCAGAGAACATCTGGTTTGAATATAGTTATTCCTTCTCCTACACTGGTTGTTGTAACAAGGCTAAAAAGCCCAGTTTGCTCTTACAATTGATCCTGAGCTTGGTGGGGATGAAAAAGACTTAAATATAAAGTGAAATATGTACAGCCGAGTTGAAGGCTTGTCTCACCTTAGTATATTGTAGGAATGGCGAGGACTGACATAAATATTTTTTCTTATAATTTAATATTTCTTGTGAGCTGTAAAATTAAAATTTGATTTTTTTTTTTGTGTGTGTGTATATATATCTCAATGACTGGATTGTATTGAATATGGATCACTGCACAAATACAATTATCCATCTGGACATGATTACCAATTTTATGTCATTTCATTGTGGACTCTTCTTTTTTTTTCTTTTTTTTTTTTTGTTATTTAAGTGGTAGATTTTTTTTGTTTCATATTATGAAAAAAAAAAACAACAAATGAAATTAATACAAAAGTATTTAGATTAAAAATCTAAGTAAGATGAGCCTCTTTTGTAATATTCAGATAAGTTTTCATTCAAAGGATTCTTCAGATGATAGATTTCATTCTGTTTCTTTCCCTTTTTTTTTTCCTAATCTTAACATAGATGAATTTTGTGGCCTTCAGGTGTACAATCCCATGGAGTATTTATTTAATCTCTTTTCTGCACTAGAAAGAAGAAATTTCTTAAAAAAAAAAAAGAAAGTCAAATGAATCTTTATTATAGAGAAATTACCATATTTCTCCTTGTTGTGTTAAGAGATTTTTTTTGGTAATATTTCCATTCTGATGACACTATACAACTAGAGAAACATATCAGATTTTCCAAACTTATTTTTTCTTATACTGTACCATAGCCATGATATGGCTATATGTGAAACATACATCAAATGTCCATAAAGAACAGGAATCTCGAAAAACGAAATACACTTACGACTTCTTTGTTCAGGTACGAAATTTTTATTACCTTTGAGTTTAAAGGTTATTCAACATAAGGAGAGAGAGGCACAACCTTTCTATTCTGGCTTTTTCATCTGTGCCCCCAACACGTGTGGTACCCGCCACAAAGGTCTCTGCGAGCAAGCGAAAACTAACCGTCTTCCCCCAAGGCAGGTCTCATCTCAACTCACTGACTTTTTCAAAATGTCCCAAAATCCTCCACGCTCTTCTGGTGTGTGACGTCACCCACACTCCATACCCCACTTCCAATGTGGGCTATTGTGACATTTCTGCTCCGCCTGCGTGCATGTTGCATCTAACTAACCCATGTGCTGAGCCGAAAGGTTCTCAGCCTAACTAAACCCAAAGGCATAAACTGAAATCCCTCGGCCATTATATTACAATACATGTATATAAATGTGTGTGTTTATATATGTGCATGAGTAAAAATAAGTATGTATATATATATATATATATATATGTAGGTGTATAAGGGTATGGGTGTGTAGGTAAATATGAATATATATATATACATATATATATAGGCATGTATGTGTGTTTATGTATTTATATAGCTGTATATAATATATATGTGTGTGTATATATATATATATATATGAGTATTTATGTTCTTGGAGAAGGGCGTAGAATTAATAAGACAAACACGTACTTAGAAGAATAAAAGTCATATATTACAGTAAAGAAGTAATACAATGTTGTCAATGTAGCCTCGCTACCAAACTTCCACAGTGGATTACAGTCAAATGTTATATTTTTGTTGGAAGAGTACATTGTGTCTTGAAAATAGGGATGATACTACAACAATATGTATGTAGGTATGTTTTTTTGTATATATATATATATATATATATATAAAGTGTGTGTGTGTGTGCACGCGTATATATTATATAACTGCAACAGCATGTTATGACCAGTATGTGGCCCAGTATCTTTCTATCTGAGCCCAAAATATATAAGGTATGTGTCTATAGTTGTTGAGTACCTTATGTGAAAATCTTTTGATTCACTCCACCGTCCATAGTTTTTCAAGATAAAATACTCTGGTTGAACTGGAAGAAATTACTGACTAAATAAAAGACACAATTTTACGTATTTATATAAATAGAAAAAGAATTTTATTTGTGGGACTCACTGCATTTCTTCCCCCCCTCCATGAGTGTCCTGGATATGACACTAAACAATCTGATGGTAAGGTTCCAGTATTGCTGGAGCATTGGGGAATGCAGAGTACCTCTTCTTTGTCATTGCTCCCAGATCCACTCTAATCCAGAGTGGTAGCACCTTATAGAGTCCTACCTATGAGTCAAAATAGAAATTTTTGATATTTAAACTTGGTGCAAACTAATGACTTTGGTTAAATTGAATTGTTAAAAATAGAACTGTTTGATCATTTAACTTTGAGTATCTACAAAATGTGTTTATAGGTCATATATTTAATAATGTCAAATGCATTTGCCTTTTTTTTTTTTTGTTTTATATATATCTGAAAGCAAACATATTTAACATCATTATGGACTTAAACTACAAAGAATTACTTTCACTCTGTTGGTCTTTGTACCCTGTCTGGTGGCAAAAGCTGCTGGTGGTGCCAGGGGTGGCTGTACTACCTTAGTCACCAAAACTGTGGCATCACCCCTGGTTGATGGCTGATTAGGACATGGTATCACCCATGTTCTCACAAAATGTATTATGAAATAAAAATATTTAAAAAAATTTACGAACTATATGTGAAAAAAGGATTTGGTATTAAATAACCAATAATGGTTGATAGGCTGTAAACCAAACCAATCTTTTCTGGGTTGATAGCATTTGATTTGGAGGTGCCCATGGTGTAATGGTTATTGTCATAGGAAATGGACATGGCGACATGAGTTCAAATCCTGGATAAGACTGATTGTATTTCATATAGCACTAATACCCTTGGGAAAGGTATGTTTCCAATTATTCTCCCTCCAGCTATGGGTAAAATAGTAGGACAGACTAGGTTCTTCAGCCTTGGTGAGGCAACTAGTCTAGGAGAAGGAAAACTCTGAATGCAAACCTGTTAAACTCCGCTTAAAAAATTGACCTTGTGTCATATCCTGCCCGAGCGGAGGGGTCAGTAAATATGGATAGCATTTGATCACTTGATTTCTTAAGGTTGCAGCAATTGATTACTTCCTTCTTTCTCTGATGGTCTCTAAGTAACTAAGTGAAAATATTGTTAGCAATTCTTGTGTTTCTGAAGTGTCTGCCTGAAACCCACTGAGCAGTCACTTGCATTTCCTCAAGTCTGGTCTGGTCACAACTCTATTTACTCTGATTTTCTCTTCTGCCAGTATGTTGTTCTCTTCCCTCTACTCTTAAAGACTCTTTCTTATATATTGTTCGGGGGTGTCCTCGTGGTGTAATGGTTAAAGCGGTGGACTGCGGAATCGTAGTATGTGATTTCGTACTCCAGTCACGCTATTACGTTCACTTTCGGGCTAATACCCTTGGGAAAGGTATGAACCCCCTTATCCTCCCAGCTATGGGTTAAATAGTACCACTACTGTTCTTCTAGGAGAATGGCTTTGGCATTAAATAACCTAGAAAGGTTGATATGCCATTAAACAAAGAAACCGAAACCTTATATATTGTTCTCTATTTATCAAATTATTCCCAATTATCTTGTTAACAAACCAATAATTCAACTATTCTAGTTTTTTGGGCCTAAGATAAAGACGCATTCTGATATTAGCCAATGATGGACGATTGTTGAATAAGCTCGTGCATCAATGTCTCAATTCTGATCATGATTATTTTTTTAACAATGTGATGCTTCTGCCCTTTATCTTCATAGATACCAATCCCATTGTCGATCTTGCACAACCACCTGTTATTACTTTTTTTACCAAAATGTCTCCATTCTTAGGAGGTGCCCGTGGTGTAATTGTTATTGTCGTAGGAAATGAACACGGCGACACGAGTTCAAATCCTGGACGAGACTGATTGCATTTCACATAGCACTAATACCCTTGGGAAAGGTATGAATCCAATTATTCTCCCTCCAGCTATGGGTAAATAGTAGGACGGACTGATTTCTTCAGCCTTGGTTAGGCAACTAGTCTAGGAGAAGGAAAACTCTGAATTCAAACCTGTTAAACTCCGCTTAAAAAATTGTCCTTGTGTCATATCCTGCCCGAGCGGAGGGGTTGGGTAAATAGAAAAATGTCTCCATTCTTAGTTTTTTTTTTCTGATTCCAACATATCTCCGGGCGAGTGATAATGTCTCCATGACATCTGATAAGTATATATACAAGGTCCGGACAGAACTGACAGAGGTATTGGAGGAGTGAATTTCTGCTATACTGATGTCCACCTGCTCCTACTTGATTATTTTCTGGTTTAATCCCATCCAGTGTAGCTACAAACTTGTCGGCCTTGTTAAGTGGTACATGTACCAGCTTGTGTGGTTTTGTTCACCTGGTGTTTGCTTGTTGGTTAATGTGGTGACTATTTGGCCTCAGTTTGATGTTTAAACTCTGTGCAAACAAATAACTTATGCTAAATTGAATTGCTTGAAATAGAACTACTTGAATATTTAATTGTGTGTAAACGAATAACGGGTGTTTAATTGAATTGTTAGTGATCTATAGCAATACTTGGAACCATTTAACTTTGTTGACTTTTGATAAATCAAATTGATAGAAATAGAACTGTTTGTAAACTTCACTGTGTGTATCAACAAAATGTGTTTACAAAACATATTCAATATATATATATATATATATATATATATGTTAAAACAGGATTTGGTATTAAATAACCAACAATGGTTGATATGCCATTAAACCTGACCAAACCCTCCTATGCATTTTTCAACTTCAACTTGATTTCCGTTTTGGCCTTTGACTCTTTCTTGATATTTTTATGAGCTACCAGATTTCTTCTGCTGAGAAATCTGACATAGTCCACCACTCCCTATCACTAACTGCAACAATATACGTGTAAGCACGCATATGTATTTGGTTTCTTTGTTTAATGTCATATTAACCTTATTGGATTATTTTTCATTGCCTAAGCCATCCAAATAGAACAACAGTAATGGTATTGTTCAACCCATTGCTGGGGGAGGATAAAGGGCTTCATACTTTTTCCTGGGGTATTTGTCCGAAAGTGAATGTAATAGCGGGACTAGAGTTTAAACTTACTTACTGTGATGTTACAATTTAACATGTTAACCACGATGCTTCCCACCAAATATATTGTTATCCCCAGACTATTTTCTTCAGTGTGGCTAGACACTAGATGCTTTAAGCTGGGATTAAAATCCGGCTGACTTTATTTCACTTGGATCTCTTATCCCTCAGTTATCGTCATTCTCAGCAGAAGTAAAGGAATTTTTTACATATTTTTATATATACGCTATTAGCTTTAGGAGTACTCAATTCATGTGAAGAGTTGTCTGAATTTCTGAGACGAAGCTTGATGATTTTTATGATTAATGGTTTTCGGACTATTGTCTTCATCTTTACTGTTATTTCCACGACGTTTCGGCCGATATGTCCTCCGGCCTTCTTCAGGTGTTTGTCGAAGTCTGGAACCTACACGGAACTTCGAACTACATCCTTTATTGAATCCACGGGAGTCGCCTGTTCTGATTCTGTTGACCAAGTACAAGTGTTAAGAATTCCTGTATTGTTACTAGCCTGCTGTCAGGATTGAACCGGCAACCTCCAGATGATTGTCTTCTTAGAAGCTTAGGGAACCAATGCCCATAACCGCTATGCTATGTGTCCTGAAGAAGGCCGGAGGACATGTTTGCTGAAACGTTGTGGAAATAACAATAAAGATGAAGACAATAGTTTGAAAACCCTTCATGATAAAAATCATCACTTCATCTCAGAAATTTAGACAACAAACACCTGAAGAAGGCCGGAGGATATATTGGCCAAAATGTTGTGGAAATGACACTAAAGATGAAGACAATAATCTGAAAACCCTTAATGATAAAAATCATGAGAAGAGTTTTGTAATTATGCATAGCCAGCAATTCCTATATAGATATAAATACGTTTGAGGCGCAGAAGGTTTTGCTTCTGGTTATTTTTTGTCATAAGTTTTAGTAATGGTTGGTTGTCAGTCATTGAATTTGGGTTTAAGTAGCTGACTTTTCTTACCTGATTAACTTGTTAGTGGCTTTGTCTGTGGAAGGCTGCTAGGGAATTTAAGGAAGGAAGAAAAGAGATATACATATCTTTTAACTCAAAACTTTATTTTAGGATTTAATGACTATTTTGTGGGCGTAGAAATTCTTCCTGAAACAAGTAGATATAGTCTCAACTCCCAGAAAAAGCATTAAAATATGTCATTTTTGGTGGATGGCGAGTTAAAGGTTGGTGGTTATATCCAGTTGGTGTTTTTCAGTGAGATATTTTTAGCCGTGGGGGCTTGATAGCAGCAAACACAGCCTACTGCAAAACCCCAGGACTTGGCAAACAGGTTCACTACCTTTGCTATCAGCTGAGAGAAAAAGAGGGTTCTTTCAGTCCCAATGGCATGGGTAAAGTGAGAACGGATTCCTCTTTGGTGTCTGTCAGTCTGTCTTTCAGGCATTTGTGGATTTTGCTTCCTGTCAGAGGCTTCTGGGAACTTCTATGGTTTTTGAATTTCTTTTTTTTTTTTTTTCTTTTTTATTAATCCCCACAAAAATGCACACAGAGGCATTTAAAAGGAGGTATACAGTTAGGAAAAATGAAAACATGTATCATACTTATTGCAGTTATTATACAAACAAATCAATATTCTATATGCATGTATTGCCCAGTCAGCTGGGGCTGTAGAATACACTGACTGCACCTCTGCAGAGGGGTAAGACCCCCCCTAACGAGTGTCCTGGATATGACACTAAACAATCTGATGGTGAGGTTCCAGCAGTGCTGGATCTTTGGGGAATGCGGAGTACCCCTTCATTGCCATCGCTCCCAGGTCCACTCTGGCCCGGAGTGGTAGCACCTGATAGGGCCCTATCTATGGGTTAAATAGAACTAACAGCATACTTATGCTAAAATGAATTGAGTAAACTGAATAGCTTGAAGTGGAAACGTTTTTGACAGTTAAACCGTACTTACACTTAAACTGTGTGCTTATGCTTAACTGAATTATTTCAAATAGAACTGTTTTTCGTCATTAAAACTGTATTTACACTTAACCGAATTATTACATATAACTGCTTAAATAGTTTGAAATGGAAATGTTTTTGACAATTGAGCTGTGTACTTATGCTGGACTGAGCCTTTTTTCAATGGAACGGATTATTTACATAAAGATGGATTTGGCGTTAGATAACCTACAAAGGTTGATATGCCATAAAACCAAACAAACAAACATATATGCATGTAATGACAGGCGCAGCTTCAATCCTGTTGATATTCAAATTGCTTACTCTCTTTATTTATACAAGCCTCTTATCAAGAATGGACGCTCATACGCTCTCTAGTTCAAAGGTCTTTATAAGCATCAATTTCCGGGGAAGCCTGCAAGATGAACTAAATCGTTGATGGAGCTGCTTTCAAAGTTTTCCTTCATTGCTCACTTTTTCATGTTTATTATTCTTTGTTTTCCAATATTGTTTTAAAACCCATTTGCATTCATTATCTGTCAAAACTACCAAACATGGTTAACTTTCCACTTAAATGGCAAAACATTTATTTTTATCAAAAAGATTAAGTTACGATAAAAGTATTATCAAAGTTATGATGAATGTATTATAATGACAATGAAAATATAAAAAATGAGGCTAATTTTATGGGCTAATGATTTTAATGAATTATTATAACATAGATGTGATACTGAAATTGAGCATATATATATATATATATATATATATATATATATATATATATAATAACAGTGTATGGTTATCGCTATCTCACTTGGTGGGTTTGTGGCAGACGAAATGCGGTATAATTTTGAGAGTGCTCAATATCTGTGATAGAGCTATTATATAATAATAAATAAATGTATATGTTTTTATACATATATATATAAACCGTGTGTGGTTATCACTATCTCAGTTGGTGGGTTTGTTGCAGACCAAATGCGGTATAATTTAGAGAGTGCTCAATACCTGTGATTGAGCTATTATATAGTAAGTAAAGTTGGTAACCGTAGTCAAGGTTACTCGAAAGCTCCCTTTTCAATAGCTACTACACTGAAGTGTAGGGGAGTGTGCTACTCCTTTCCCTGGATTGCTCCACTTTACCCTTGAAACGTACCTTATAAGGTTAAGTGTTAAGCCAGGAGGTATCAACTACCATATCTTTTGATTCTTTGGTATGACTCGACCTGAGATTGAACTCCAGTCTCCTGGGCCATTGGCAAACACTATAATAATAAATCAATATATATCAGTTTTTATGTGTATTTAATAGCATGGATGCTTATCTGTAACTATGTGCTTCATGTCATGTTTATACGACAATCATCAGGCAGAGAAAGAAAGGTTTTGGAGAAATAAAAAAAATTAAAATTGACCGTTTTTTTTTTTTTTTTTTTTTTTTTTTTTTTTGATTTCTCCAAAATCTTTCGTTCTCTGCCTGATGATTATTGTATGAATATAAACAGAGCATGAAACCAGTGGTCGCAGATAAGCATCCATGCTAAAAAAAATTAATATATTTCTATAATTGAGAGAAATCTCTAGATATAATAGTTGTCATCGGAAATGGTTATGGTGACCAGATTTTAAATTTTTATCATTCAGGGTTTTCAGACTATTATCTTCTTTATTGTTAGACTAACAGGTGTTTCTTGTCAAACTTGGGAACCAGCATGGAACTTCGAATCCACGGGGGTCGCTTGTTATGATTCTGTTTACCATAACTGGGTAAAAGTGTTAAGTATTCCTTTATTGTTACTTGCCTGCTCCAGATGATTGTTACTTGGAAGCTTAGGGAACCAATGCCTATAACCGTTGCACTATGCGTCCTGTTGGATGTATATATAATTGAGAGAAATAGATATAGTAATTATCATCGGAAATGGACCTGGTGATCAGATTTTAAAACCTGGACATGGCTGTTTGCATTTCACAAGGGTATTAGCATTTTATGAAATGTAAACAGCACATCCAATTATTCTCCTTTCAGCTATGGGTAATTAGTTGGGCAGAGAATTAAAAATCTGAAATCCCACTTAAAAAAAATTGACCTTGTGTCATATGCTGCTCATGTAGAGGGTTTGGTAAATATGTCTATCTCTCTATTTATTTATCTCTCTTTTTCTCTATCTATACGCACGCACACACACACACACATGGGTCATTCAAAAAGTTTTTAAGCTTTACCCAGAAATAATAGCCATAGCTGAACATTTTTCTTGAGGCAACACACTACCACTTCTTATAAAACTTGAAAAACTAATTCAGATTTTCCTGGTTACAAAGAGTTCTAAGCCTCACCAAGAAATAATAGCCATAGCTGAACATTTTTCTTGTGGCAACACACTACCACTTTTTATGAAACTAGAAAAACTAATTCAGATTTCTGTCTTAATTTCTGTGCTGCTTGGGCTTGTATAAATATGAGAGGTATGCAACAAATCTGTAATCTTGGTAAGCTTTAGAACTTTTTGAACAACACATATTTGTATTAAAGCAAGTTACATTAAAGATTATGGAACACTGTTTATTATTTTTAATTGTAATTTTTCAAGTCTTGTTATTTTTCTAATGTTGGGATTGAGGTGGAAAAGAAATTGCCCCATATCTTTTGCTTAAGTATGGTTGAAAGCGCTTGGGCAGAAGATATGGGACAATTTCTTTACCACCTTGATCTCGACACAAGAAAAATAACAAAAAGACTTAAAAATAATAAACAAGTGTTTTGTTGTCTTTGATAGAACTTGCCTTAATAATAACTTGTTCCTTAGATATACACTCTTCAAAAAATATATATATATATATATATATATTTTTGTTTAGATGTATGTTTACAGTAGTTTGTTGATTAAAGCATCATTAGCCAGGTTGTACTTGTTGATTCTTAAAATATCACCAGACTTCGTTGGATTTTTTCCTGTCATATCATGGGAATGTCAGATCAAGTTCAGCCACTTCATATAATTGTTTGTAAAAGTGAAAATATGAAAAAAAATATTTAGAGGATTTTATTTTTAGTTGAATTAATTGCTGATTCAGAAGATACAAGTTCATGTATTTAAATTTGATGGTTTAATGTAAAAACCGAAATGTTTTGACCCCAGCCTGAAACTTGACGGTTTAGAGATCCCAGTTGTAGATGGATAGAAATTTCTGGAGATAATATTTGACAAAAAACTAACATTCATTCCCCACTTAAAATACCTTAAAACTAAATGTAACAAAACACTGCAACAACTGCGTGTAGTAGCCCACAAAGAATGGAAAGCTGATTGAAAGACTCTATTGCTATTATATAGATCATTAATTAGATTGCAACTGGATTATGGTAATTTCATATAATGATCAGCTAGAAAAAGCTATGTAAAAACACTTGACCCACTCTACTGTGGAGGCTTAAGGTTAGTACTTGGAGCCTTTAGAACATCTCCAGCCGAGAGCCTATATGCTGAGGGTAATGAAGCACCTACCAATATCAGAAGGCACAAACTGGCCCTCTAGTATTACATCAAATTAAAGTCATGCCCAGCAATCCTGCACACAATAATAGTTTTTATCTAAAATGCAAAGAACTATTCCACAAGAACCGCCCCCCTAAAACCCTTTGGTCTCCAGATGGAAACAATCATTAGAGAAGTAGATATGGATTTGACAGAAATCCATAAGACAATCATACCAGATATTTCACGTTGGACCATAAAGACCCCAAACATAAACTTAACACTCCGTAAATTCCACAAAAACAAAACTTACCTCTTAATTTTCCAAGAGGAATTAGAAAACGTTAAGGAGAGATATCCTAAACACTCACACATCTTCACGGATGTATCTAAACTGGAGAAAATAACAGGATGTGCCACAATGCGTAAAGGGGAAATATTTAAAAACATCTCCCAAATAACACCTCTATATTCAGCTCAGAAGCTTGCACAATCAACATGGTTTTTGACCTCATCTCAGAATCACGGAATAACAAATTTATTATCTTTTCTGATTCACTATCAGTGTTGGAATTATTAAAAAAAAACAGGAAATTTGATAGTCCATTAATCATAAAAATTCTATACAAATGATGATGTACAGATACGTTGGGTCCCAAATTAAACTGGAATCAGCGGAAACGACTAAACAGATAAAGCGGCCAGGTTTACTTTAAACATAATCATTGAAAAAAACTTTAAAATACCATATCCAGACTTTAGAAAGAAGATAGATGAATACATACTACAACAAAGACAACAACGCTGGAACAGCAATAAGTATAATAAATTACTGGAAATTAAACCCACGTTCGGGGAATGGAAAAAAGGTTACAGAAAAACCAGAAAAGATGAAATCATCTTGTTCAGATTTTGTAAAGGTCATACAAGGACAACACGTTCTTACTTACTTGAAGCAAAGCAGCAACCAACGTGTCATGCATGCCAGACCAAATACACTGTGAAACAAATTCTCATTGAATATACCGACCTGGTCCATATAGTGCTAACGACATGAAGGAAGTTCCAAAATGTTGAAATAAAAGAAAAATGTAATGTCATTCCTAAAAGCAATAAATATACACAGAAAAATCTAAAAGAAATTTCAACAAGACCAAATTTCTCCTACAAACTATTCTGCTACAAGAAATATGTCAACAAAATCTGACCCTTTCCACAAGCTGTCTCTACCCCCAAATCTTTTTACTAGAAGATACTATTTACCAACCCCTCCGCTCGGGCAGGATATGACACAAGGTCAATTTTTTAAGCGGAGTTTAACAGGTTTGAATTCAGAGTTTTCCTTCTCCTAGACTAGTTGCCTAACCAAGGCTGAAGAACCTAGTCTGTCCTACTATTTACCCATAGCTGGAGGGAGAATAATTGGATTCATACCTTCCCCAAGGGTATTAGTGCTATGTGAAATGCAATCAGTCTCGTCCAGGATTTGAACTCGTGTCGCCGTGTCCATTTCCTACGATGATAACGACTACACCACGGGCACCTCCTATAACACCACGGGCACATCTTTTTACTAGAAGATGACTCTCTGCAAATAAACTTTCAATAAAACCCGATTCCTTCTACAAACCATTCCCTACTAATAAATTCCAACATAACAGACCTTTCCCCGCCCCAACACTGGGCTTTTTTTAACTTGATTTGGCATTAAATGATCAGGGAGGTTGATATGTCGTAAAACCAACCAACTAACTAAAACGTTGGCAAACAATTCAACTATAAATAAAATCATCTGCTGAATACCTTATTTTTTCATATTTGTACATTTATATATATTGGACATTTGCCTAGCAGTTAGAGTGTTCGCCAATGGCCCGGGAGATCTGAGTTCAATCCCAGGTCAAGTCATACCAAAGACTCAAAAAATGGTACTTGATGCCTCCTTGCTTAACACTCAGCATTATAAGGTATGGATCAAGGGTAAAGTGGAGCAATCCAGGGAAAAGAGTAGCGCCCTCCCCTACACCTTGGTGTAGTAGCTATTGAAAAGGGAGTCTTTGGGTCACCCTCCACTATGGTTGCCAATTTTTACTTTTTTTTTTACATTTACATATTGTCAAATTTATATCCATTTTCCCAGATATATATATTGTTGAACATAATAGACATTTTCTGTCCACACATTTTCTTGTTGATCCGTTAATATTGCCATATTGCTTTTATTGTATTCGGCGGGAATTGATTGATGTATTTTCCATAATTGTATATATCCCAAGTACTTTCTGTCCAACTTTGGGCCATCATCAGGGGAGGATCTATTACAAAAGTGATGTAACTTTTCTTTTTGAATTACTACTATGTAAGAGCGTCTTTACTGTTGGAGTGTATAGCGTTTGCTTTTAAATGGGTTTTTATAAATAGTGTCACTAACTAAAGACATTTAAGTACATTAGCACTGGTTTGAAAATTAATTCTGTTGAGTGTCAGTTGCATATATATATATATATATATATATATGTGTGTGTGTGTGTGTGTATATATATATATATATATATATACATATACATATGCACACACACATATCGTTAACAGGTTACTTTATATACATATAACAATTTTCTTTTTTCTTCTTCCATCCAGGGTGATTTAGAAGTTCTTTCAAGATGGTGTCGAGCACGTTTAAAGCCCAGTTTGAGAATGACGAATTCATAAAGTCTGAAGGAGACAAGAGAAGTTATCGTGGCTTTGAACTTGACAATCGGATGAAAGTACTGCTGATTAGTGATCCAGAGACGGACAAATCTGCTGCCTCACTCGATGTCCATGTTGGTAAGTATTTAAGAACAGTTTATTTTTATGCAGGAATCAAATAGCTCATGTCTTTCTATTCACTTTTTGTATGTGACTGACAGAATGTCTCTTAAATGGTTCCTTTTTGTTATTTAAGGGGGTCTTTTTTATAAATACTATAATTCTTTACTTGAAACCATATAACTATGTGCAAACAAATGACTTAATAATTTGAAAGAATTACTTGAAACTATGTAATTATTGTAATATATAAGAATAAGTAAAGTTGGCGACTTTAGTCGAGGGCGACCCGCTGGCTCCATTTTCAATAGCTACTACACCAAAGTTTATTGTTGAGTCTATTTGGAGTTGTGTGTTTCAAGATGTAATATGCATCTTTATTGGTTTCAAATTTTCTCTCCCTTAATTTTCTTTTAGGTGATATGTGTGATCCTAAGGACTTGCCTGGTCTTGCCCATTTTTGTGAACACATGCTTTTTCTTGGGACCAGCAAGGTAAGGTGGCTTTTTTTTCTCACAGTGAGATCAATTTTACTCGCATTTGTCTCTTGTCCTGTGAGCTGAGATTTGGTTAAGGGAAATCTAAAAAGTAAATGAGGAATGTCATTTAGGGGTTGGCTTTGATGATACATTCAAAACTAATGATCGTTTTTTGTCTATTGTATTGAAGGAAAAAGGTATTGATATAGTTAGAAATTATATTTCAAGGGTGGTAAATGTTTTAAAAATATATAAAACCCTAATAAGACCTTATATAGAGTATTGTATTCAGGCCCGGGCTCCAACGTCGAGACATGCAAATTCGAGTATAATATTGAGATTGGAGAATATTAAATTTTATGCTCTGGTGTACAACAACTTTGGCTTCTCCAGGCAAGACAGAGTGAAGGGATTTAACTGACTTCTCATAAAGTCGATATATAACACAAGGTTGTTTTTATAGTGGGACCAAGCATTTTTCGGTACAGCCGCACAAGTCTCGATTCATGCTTGGTCTTGTTGGCATTCCTCTACTGGGGTACCTCAAAGTGCTGAGCAATAAATTCAATCTTGCAAAGCCGGTATAGTTAGTTAGTGAGTAAGGTCCGCTTAGACCAAGTAATCAACCTTCAGTTATCCACCTGGCATTCATGCCTTGTGGGTGTGCCAGATTAAAGTGCTCAGGAATACTTCATAGAAGTTTAAAGTGTCTAATATTTCAATCCATTTTGGGTTGGAGGGGATACAACTCTATGCTGCTGCTGCTGCTTAGAACAGTTCATTAAATTGAGAGTTGTGATAACTGGTTATACCAGTTACAATAAACAAATTAATCTCATTCTTATTTAAAGGTAAACATTATTCTGTCAGCTTTCCATTATTTAAACAGTATATTGTATAGTAAGGTGTGGTACTACTTTTAGTTGGACAGTAATTTAATCATTAAAATTTACCCATGTTATTGAACAGATTTCTCCCTTTTCTAACGTTTTTTCAATGTTTTCTGTTTCTATTTTCAATCTCTTATTTGCAACTAACCCAATTGGCTGGGGCTGTAGAATACACAGGCTGCATCTCTGCAGATGGGTAAGATCCCTCACTCACCTATGAGTGTTATGGATATGACATTAAACAATCTGATGATTGTTGCATATTGACCCATTTGGCTGTATAATTCATTGGCAATACTTAATTACCTGTAATATTTATTGGCAGTACTTAATTACCTGTAATATTTATTGGCAGAACTTAATTACCTGTAATAATTATTGGCAGTACTTAATTACCTGTAATATTTATTGGCAGTACTTAATTACCTGTAATATTTATTGGCAGAACTTAATTACCTGTAATATTTATTGGCAGAACTTAATTACCTGTAATATTTATTGGCAGAACTTAATTACCTGTAATATTTATTGGCAGTTATTAATTACCTGTAATATTTATTGGCAGTTATTAATTACCTGTAATATTTATTGGCAGTTATTAATTACCTGTAATATTTATTGGCAGTTATTAATTACCTGTAATATTCATTGGCAGTTATTAATTACCTGTAATATTCATTGGCAGTTATTAATTACCTGTAATATTTATTGGCAGTTATTAATTACCTGTAATATTTATTGGCAGTTATTAATTACCTGTAATATTTATTGGCAGTTATTAATTACCTGTAATATTTATTGGCAGTTATAAATTACCTGTAATATTCATTGGCAGTTATTAATTACCTGTAATATTCATTGGCAGTTATTAATTACCTGTAATATTCATTGGCTGTACTTAATTACCTGTAATATTTATTAGCAGTACTTAATTACCTGTAATATTTACAGGTCTTTAGATAGTCACTTGATGCTCATAAAGTACTTTGTGTTAATTTTCCATGTCTCTCACTTTCAAAATCTGATATCACAAACATTTTCTTTATGAAAGAACTTCTAGATATACAACATTGCTTATACTGTATGCATTTGGCTGGGTTTGTCGAATACACCGGCTGCATCTCTGCAGGTGGGCAAGATCCCCCACTCACTAATGAGTCTTATGATATGACATTAAACAATCTGATGGTGAGGCTTCAGTAATGCTGGAGCTTTGGGAAATGCAGAGTGCTCCTTCATTGCCGTTGTTCCCCGGTTCACTTTGCTCCGACATGGAAGTACCTGATAGGGTCCTATCTATGGGTCAAATAGAACAAACTGTGTGCAAATAAATGACTGATGTTAAATTGTGACTGTTACGTAGCAATTCTTGAAACCATTTAATTGTGTGCAAAAAAAGAACTCTGGCTCATTTAAGAATGTTATCTAAAAATTGTGTCTAGAAATCCACTTTACCCTTGATACATACCTTATAATGCTGAGTGTTAAGCAAGGAAGTATTAAGTACCATTTTTTGAGTCTTTGCCATGACTCAACCTGGGATTAAACCCCGGTCTCCCAAGCCATTGGCAAACTCTCTACCCACAGTACCAGTGTGTGTGTGTGTGTGTGTGTGTGTATATATATATATATATATATATATATATATATTTTCTTTTTTTCTTTTGCAGAATTTTTTCTCTAAATATAAAATCTGGTTTGTGTGAAATTGGCTTTTAGCAAAGATTATTTTCGTCTTGTAAAACTTTGTTTTGAGGCTATTCAAAATGGTCCTAAATTATAGTGCTCGAGCCTTGAATAGAGGTCTGTCATGAAATTTTTGGTGGTTGACAAGTGCAAACCATGGGACATTTAAAGAAGCTTGTGGGATGTATATGGAAAAGTATGTTTTAGTCCAAAAAATGTTTACAAATGTGCTAAACATGAGTTTACTACTTCAAGCAAGAGTTGAGACAGTAACTCTCCTATAAAGAAAAGTTCTGGGTGCAGCAGTCAGTAAAGAAGATTATAAAAGGATCTATCCTTTAGTGATTTTCTTGAAAAAAGGTGCAACTGTAAATAGTGCTCCCTTTAGTGATATTCATTCTATTCATTTGAATGACCCTCAGATTAAAGATTTTTGAGAGCTAAAAATGACTGTTTTCCCTAAAAATAAAATTTCGTTTTTATTTCAGTATCCAGAAGAAAATGAGTATACAAAGGTAAGTGTGCTTTGTATTTGAAAAAAAAAAAAAAAAATTTAAACAAAAATTCTGTCAGAATTTAATTCTGGCTAAACAAACCATAATATCCATGTTTTTTTTTTTTTTTAAATGTTTTTATTCATTTATCTATTTTTTTTTTTTTTTTTAAACTATAATTTTTCTTTTTTCAGAAAAGTTAAGTTAAAAAGTTGAAGTGAGTGAAAAGGCAGTAAAGAATGGAGCTCAATTTCCAACATACGTATAATGCTAAACTAGAACCTGATTTAGAGTCCACTTTTTTGAATGTTATGGATGTTAAATTGAGGACTTGTGAGAGTCATTTAAAAAGTTCTCTGCCTCATCCAGAAAGAAGTGCCATAACCAAACTTTTTTGTCATGGCAACATGCTATCACTTCTTATAAAACAAAAAAAGCTAATTTGGATTTCTGTCTTAATTTCTGTGTAGACAAGGTGCATTCTAACATAAAAGGTGTGAAACAAATCTAAAATCTGGGTGAAGCTTAAAGCTTTTTGGATGACCCTCATATTTTGGTACATTGTTTATTATTATAGGCAGTACTTACCTGTAATATTCATTAGCAGTACTTACTTACCTGTAATATTTATTAGCAGTACTTAATTACCTATAATATTTATTGGCAGTACTTAATTACCTGTAATATTCATTGGCAGTACTTACTTAGCTGTAATATTAATTGGCAGTACTTACTTAGCTGTAATATTCATTGGCAGTACTTACTTACCTGTAATATTCATTGGCAGTACTTACTTACCTGTAATATTCATTGGCAGTACTTACTTACCTGTAATATTCATTGGCAGTACTTACTTACCTGTAATATTTATTGGCAGTACTTACTTACCTGTAATATTCATTGGCAGTACTTACTTACCTGTAATATTCATTAGCAGTACTTACCTGTAATATTCATTGGCAGTACTTACTTACCTGTCATATTCATTGGCAGTTCTTGCTTACCTGTAATATTTATTGGCAGTACTTAATTACCTGTAATATTCATTGGCAGTACTTACCTATAATATTCATTAGCCGTACTTACTTACCTGTAATATTCATTGGCAGTACTTAATTACCTGTCATATTCATTGGCAGTACTTAATTACCTGTAATATTTATTGGCAGTACTGAATTACCTGTCATATTCATTGGCAGTACTTACTTACCTGTAATATTCATTGGCAGTACTTACTTAGCTGTAATATTCATTGGTAGTACTTAATTACCTATAATATTCATTGGCAGTACTTAATTACCTGTAATATTTATTCGTCATCATCATGTTGTGCTGCCCGCCCGGATATCCCTGACTCTCTCTCGCCACTTTTCCCTATCGTTCATTACCTCTGGCACATTTTCTGGACTACATCCCATATATCTTCACATAGCTGCTGTATGTAAGTTTGAGCTGGTCGTTCTGTGTTTGCTCGGCCATGAGTGGGTGTCCATAGGAGTACATTACTTATGAGCTTGTCTCTGCTCCTCCAGCAGTGTCCTGCGTGCCTGGTTCGTCTAACTTTGATAATTTTCGTGATGGGAGGCAGGTGGCTGTATAGTTGATGCTTTGTGGGATGTTGCCACCAGGCCTTGTTTAATATTGCTCGCAACAACCTTGTGTAGTTGCTGTCTAGCTTTTTTTCGAGCCGTTTTGTTAGTGTCCTGGTGGTGCATCCATACAGCAGTATCAACACGACCGCAGCTTGGAAGAAACTGCGTTTCATTTTATCAGTCTGGTCTGACTTCCATATGACCGATAGCTTATCAATAGCTCTCCATGCCTTCGTTAGTTGTGTGTCAATGTCTTTTTCATTTGATGAGACACTACTTCCTAGGTAGGTGAATTTGACAACCAGTTTCTGAGAGGTTCCGTCTAGTGTGGAAATGTCGCCTGCTTGATTAAAGCACATATATTCAGTTTTGTGTGCATTGGCATGGAGGCCAATGCCTGCGGTGGCTCGTTCCCAACTATGCAGTAGTGTTTCAGCTTGGTTGGGTGTATTTGCTAGTAAAGCTATGTCATCGGCGTAGTTGGTGTCAGTAATTGTTTTTGCGGGGTATCTTCTGCTTCTTTTCTTTGTCAGCTCGAAGCCGTTCTCTCTGATTTTATCAATCAACGTTCTAAGCACGTAGTCTAGACATATGATAAAGAGGTATGGGGCTAGTGTGACCCCTTGTAGTACTCCTGCTACAATGTCGAAGTATTTTGTGTCTCCATCTGGTGAACGTACTTTCACTTTGGTGTTTCTATAGAGAATCATTATTGCTGCTACGGTTTCTTTTGGTAGGCTGTATGCTAGTAGGATTTGTTCCATCTTCTCTCTGTGAATGTAATCGAAGGCCTTGGTAAAGTCAACAAAAAGTAATGTCGCCTGTAAGTTTTTTGCCCGTACACCTTCAAGGATTAGCAGTACTGAATTACCTGTAATATTTATTAGCAGTACTGAATTACCTGTAATATTTATTAGCAGTACTTAATTACCTGTAATATTTATTGGTAGTACTTAATTACCTGTAATATTCATTGGCAGTACTTACTTAGCTGTAATATTCATAGGTAGTATTTACTTACCTGTATAATTCATTGGCAGTACTTACTTAACTGTCATATTCTTTAGCAGTACTTACTTACCTGTAATATTTATTAGCAGTATTCAATTACCTGTAATATTCATTGGCAGTACTTAATTACCTGTAATATTTATTAGGAGTACTTAATTACCTGTAATATTTACAGGTCTTTAGATAGTCACTTGATGCTCATAAAGTACTTTGTGTTAATTTTCCATGTCTCTCACTTTCAAAATCTGATATCGCAAACATTTTCTTTATGAAAGAACTTCTAGATACACAACATTGCTTATACTGTATGCATTTGGCTGGGTTTGTAGAATACACCGGCTGCATATCTGCAGATAGGCAAGATCCCCCACTCACTAATGAGACTTATGGATATGACATTAAACAATCTGATGGTGAGGCTTCAGTAATGCTGGAGCTTTGGGAAATGCAGAGTGCTCCTTCATTGCCGTTGTTCCCAGGTTCACTTTGCTCCGACATGGAAGTACCTGATAGGGTCCTATCAATGGGTCGAATAGAACAAACTGTGTGCAAATAAATGACTGATGTTAAATTGTGACTGTTACGTAGCAATTCTTGAAACCATTTAATTGTGTGCAAAAAAAGAACTCTGGCTCATTTAAGAATGTTATCTAAAAATTGTGTTTAGAAATCATGTTTAATATATATGTACAAAGAAGATTTGGCATTAAATAACCTACAATGGTTGATATGCCATAAAACCCAACCAAACCAAGATATGTAGATATGTACAATGTCTGTGGTTAAGGGGTTGGGTCGTTAGGTATGTTGTGTGTGGTAGAGGGGTTGGGTAGATATGTACAACTGCGAACATATTGACATCCTTCTTCTTCTTGAATGGTTTAAATTTGGTCTTAACTCAACCAGGATTAATATATATTACAACTAAGCCAAATTAAGATAAACTTTATCTTGCATTAGCTGCAGCTGTTGAATATACTGACAGCACTTTGGCAGAGGAGAGACACTGCACCCAAGGGACTAACGTGGTTATGACATTCAGGTAAGCTAGATTAGGCTTAGCATTATCATCTAGCCCAGTTGGCTGGGGCTGTAGAATATACCAACTGCATCTCTGCATAGGGGTACGACCCTCAACCAACGATATGACATTTAACATTCTGATGGTGAGGCTCCAGCCTTGGAGACTTTGGGAGTGTGGAGTACCACTTCATTGCCATTGCTCTCAGGTCTACTATGATCCCTGTGGTAACACCTGATGGGCTCCTATCTATGGGTCGAATAGAACAAATAAATGACTGATGTTAAATTGCGACTGTTATATAGCCATACTTGAAACCATTTATAACTGTGTGCAAAAAAGAGCTCAGGCTCATTAAGTAATGTTATCTACAAAATGTGTTTACAAATCCTATATATTTAATATATATATATATACATATATATATAAAGAAGATTTGGCATTAAATAACCTACAAGGGTTGATATGCCATAAAACCCAACCAAACCAAATCCTATATACCTAATATATATGTATAAAGAAGATTTGGCATTAAATAACCTACAATGGTTGATATTCCAAAAAACCAAGCCAAATCCTACATATTTAATATATTTGTATAAAGAGGATTTGGCATTAAATAACGTAAAATGGTTGATATGCCATAAAACCCAACCAAACGAAATCCTATATATTTAATATATATGTATAAAGAGGATTTGGCATTAAATAACCTACAATGGTTGATATGCCATAAAACCCAACCAAACTAAATCCTATATATTTAATATATATGTATAAAGAGGATTTGGCATTAAATAACCTACAATGGTTGATATACCATAAAACCCAACCGAAACAAATCCTATATATTTAATATGTATAAAGAGGATTTTGCATTAAATAACCTATAATGATTGATATGCCATAAAACCCAACTAATCAAATTGCTAATTTCTTTGTTTTTATTTCAGTTTGTTCATGAACATGGAGGATATTATAATGCTTTCACCTCATTTGAAAATACTAATTTTCATTTTGATGTTAGTCCATCTGATCTTCAAGGAGCTCTTGACAGGTATGTATATGGATAGATAGATATTTGTTTGAATATAGATGAATAGATATTTATTTGATAGTGATATACAAACACATGCAGAAATTTGGTTCAAGAAATATCTCATTTTCTTTTCAGCTTGTCTTCCAATAATAAAATTATATTCACCTAATGTATAAGTAAAGTTGGCAACCTTAGTTGAGGGTGACCTGAAGACTCCATTTTCAATAGCTAGTACACCGAAGTGTAGGGGAGAGCGCTTCTCCTTTCTCTGGATTGCTCTACTTTACCCTTGATCCTTACCTTATAGTGCTGAGTGTTAAGCTAGGAGTCATCAAGTACCATTTTTTGAGTCTTTAGTATGACCATTGGCGAACACTCTAACCATTATGCCTATGTCCGGTGCCTAATATATAATGTAAATCTGTATATAATATAATACTGTCCTGTTCACTGAGGCTGTAGAATACACTCACTGCACCTTTGCAGAGGGGTAAGACTTCCCCTCCTACCAACTAGTGTCCTGGTTATGACACTAAACTGCATCAGATGGTGAGGCTTCAGTCCTGGAGCTTTGGGAGTATGGAGTACGTCTTTATTGCTATTACTCCCAGGTCCACTCTCCGAATTGTAATACCGATTAGCGTCCTATCTATAGGTCAAATAAAACAGTTCAAACATTTACTAAGGCTTATGACTAATAGTTATTTAAAACCATACAGCTGCGTGCAAATTATTTATATCACATAGGTATATTTGATGAATAGAATTATTAGTGTTAGTTAGGAATACTTGAAACCATTTAACTGTGTGCAAACAGATGATTAATATCAAATAGAATTGTGTTATATAGCAATACTTGAAACCATTTAACTGTGGAAACAATTAATGTTGAATAGAATTATTAGCGTCAAGTAAGAATACTTGTAAACATTTAACTGTGTGCAAACAAATAATGCGTTCTAACAACTCATTTAAAAATAAAGTTATCAACAAACTTTCCGCTTACAAATGATGTATAAAAACAGGATTTGGCATTGAATACCCCACAAGGGTTGATATGCTAACCAACCAACCGTTATGTAATATAGAAATATTACTTTTTCATATTCTGAAGTAGAGATGCTGCTTTGTGTCCCGAATATAAATAGGTTTGACATTAAACAACACTTACAGAAGATTAACTTTGCAAACTCACCAATGGTTAGTTAATGTCTCAAGTCAATATCCAGTGCTCAACATTTACTGTCACAAGATGGATGCATTCCTGTTGGCAAAAATTCAAATTCAAAATAGCTGACACCAGCTCGGTATTTTATAGTAATTAGATGATTTAGTTTTCCCAGAATGCAATGTAAAACTGCTGTTTTTCAGACAGGAAGTTGTTTATTATTAATACCAAGAGAATAATGCAACATTTGGTATAAAACTAAACTGCAAAAAGTACAGCTTCTTGAATCTTTTTTTTTTTAGTATGTATACCACCCTCTTCGCCCCGTCCTCGATCACAGCGCTGATTATACCTATTATGGTAACTCTTTGCCACAACCTTGTCCGCCTCCCTCCAATCTCTCTGCTACAACGTGGAAAAAACAGATCAAAAGTTCCTTCCAGGGAAAGTGACCATGCACAGCCCTGCCCCACGTTGTGATTCTTTAAAAGTAAGGCCGATGGCCCTATCTGAAAGGAAGAGGGGTTACTGGCAGCTGAAGACTGGACTCCAAAGGGGTACATATATTGCAGAACAAAGAAAAAAAAATAACTCCGATTTCTGCAGTAGATAAGAAAAGGGTTTATAAAACTTCAAAGTTACAGATGGCGACAAAAAATCTGCGGGTGTGACATATAGTAGTCTAAGGCGGCGGTCCGACGAGGGTTAAGTTTTCTTAACGACACTGTATCTCAGCGGTGGACTGGCGATATATGAGTTGGCAGCGCAAAGCACAATTCCAATCTGTTGGTCCCTGGCTGGTCTTCGTCTGCTTCGTCTGCTTCCTGGAACCGAACTGCTTCGCTCTCCTGCCACCAACTTACAAAGGTCTAAGTTTTCTTAACGACAGTGTATTCAAACAGCGGACTGGCGATATATGAGTTGGCAGCGCAAAGCACAATTCCAATCTGTTGGTCCCTGTCTGGTCTTCGTCTGCTACGTCTACTTCGTCTGGTACCAACTGCTTCGCTCTCCTGCCACCAACTTACAAAGGTCTAAGTTTTCTTAACGACAGTGTATTCAAACGGCGGACTGGCGATATATGAGTTGGCAGCGCAAAGCACAATTCCAATCTGTTGGTCCCTGTCTGGTCTTCGTCTGCTTCCTGGAACTGAACTGCTTCGCTCTCCTGCCACCAACTTACAAAGGTCTAAGTTTTCTTAACGACAGTGTATTCCAGCGGCGGACTGGCGATATATGAGTTGGCAGCGCGAAGCACAATTCCAATCTGTTGGTCCCTGTCTGGTCTTCGTCGGCTTTACTTCGTCTGGGACCGAACTGCTTCGCCTCTCCTGCCACCAACTGCTGAGTTCGAAAATCAGCCTGTTTATATAATAATTGCCAATATTCTGGGGTAGGTTCTGACTGGGGCAGGGGTGATCTCCCTAACGTCATTTTCAACTCATTAGACATCCTTCATGTCTTTGTTTCAATTTTCGTCATCAGAAAGGGTCCAACTCTCTTTTCACTACTTCCACAGAGTCGTTCCTCTCACTACCCTCATAGTGAGGACTACAGGAGGATAGCTTTTCCTCCTACCAACATAGTTTCTATCATTTTACGGCTCATGACGTCAGAAAGGGTCCAGCCCCTTTTTGCCCAAATATGCTGGACTGTCACCTTTGATGGAACTGGTTTCAAATCTACGTAGGCGAAAAGGCTGGCCTATCCACAGGCTAATTAATAATTCCCTTTCAGCACTGATAAGTAATTCTGGATAATTTTCTCAACCCTTAGCTGAGGTATTTCCCCAAATGCCAGATGGCCTTCCCTATCTCGACAAAGACTTCTTTGTTTGTTCTGAGTCCCACCTTTTAACTGGAGTGCAAATCACACCATATCTGAATCTTTGTGCTGTCAAATCCTTTAAAATTAACTTTTTCCAGGCCCGAAAATTATCTTAATATCGTTACCCTTTCCATTTTTTTTAATAACAATATTTTTCTTTCTCGATTTCCGCCTGAGTTCTGTAAACAACTTAATCTTTCCGTACCTGTCAACTTCCTTCCAGTTCCCATCTTGGCTTTTGTCAAAAAGTTCTTTCTCAGCATTTTCGATTCTTTTTCCCAAAATTTCAACTCTACACTTCTTGGCAATTATATTTGGCTATTCAATTTTTCTGGTTAACCCCTCACGTACCGCCACAGACGAATATTGTCACAATGGAAGTCAGTTGATTTCCTATACATGTGATGGGTCCTATATTATGCTTGGCCTTGTATCACATTTTTCTTCATATGAAGTTGATATATATACACACATATATAATTTTGAAATTTTTTTTTTTTTCCCACAGGTTTGCACAATTCTTTATCTCCCCACTGTTCACATCATCTGCTACTGAGAGAGAAGTGAATGCTGTTAATTCCGAACACAGTAAAAACATCCACGATGACAGTTGGAGGCTTCAACAACTGGAAAGAGCCATGTCGGATCCGAGTCACGACTTCTGTAGATTTGGCACTGGTAGGTGAATTTAGTTTTCTCAATATTCCTATTTTATAAAATTTTTTTTTTTCTGAAGAGAACAAAAAAGGTAGGAATTCTGTTCTATAATAGTCATTACATTTCTAGCGTATAAAATGGATACGCACATGGCATTATACCTCTCTGTAATGCTATGGCATCATGTCGAAAGTTCTAACACAACACAGTAAAAAAACAAATGTTAGTTTTAGGATATAAAAGTTTATTGCTTCTACTCTTTTTTCCAGTAGTCACTTAAAAGAGAGAGATAAAATGAAGGAATTGCTTCAGCCTATTAGATATACAGATAGAATAAAGAGTGGGAGATTGGTCCTTTCTCGACTGACTGGCCGCCCGTAGCTGACCCCTATCTGAGCCTCTTTACTCTGTTTGCTTCTGATCCTTCTGACTCCCATCTGACTGACTGTCTACAAAATCTTATATATTTTCTTAAAATCATTCCCCAACTAATCTTTTAATCACATGTAATCACTAAAACTTTTTAGTGATGTGTCATTGCTAAATATCAGCTGATATCTACCTTATTGTTTATCTTTGATATTTTGCTTACAGATGATTCTAAAACAAACCTGTCGCACTTATTTTGACAGGAATTGACACATTTATGTTAAATAAGTTTTATTTGCTTTGTCCTTTAGAAATCAAAAATCCACAACTGTGAACTCTAAGTTTAGCTGGAAACAATTTATTATTAAAATAGTTAACTAAAATCCCTAATATCATTAGATAATAAATTTGAATAATATATTTTGATGATTGAGATTCTTTTTCAACATAAAATGTAGAGGAACAAATTATGGACTTGCTAAATTTTGAAGAAAAAAAATCATGCAATCAACACCAACAAAAGAAACATCAGTATTATGTCGCCTTTTCCCTGACTTTTATGTGACCACCTCAGTTCTTTGAGTCAAGCTGATTGTGCACATACGGGCACGTCATTGCATGGGCTGTGACATCTGATAGTGCACATATGTGCACGTCATTGCATGGGCTGTGATTGGCTGTTGGTAAAATGAGTGAAGGTAATTTTCTATATATGCCAGCTTTTGTTTAGCACTGTTGCATAGACATTATGGCAGCAAGTGCTATTATCATTCTACTCTTATTTTTACTGGTACATCCTGTATAGAGAATCTTTGATTGACAGCTGGGTCAAGGGTCAATATACAACACCTTTTCACAAGTTTATTTTCTGTATTACTGTTTAATATGTCTCACTTTCTAACTGGAATGAAATAAAAATTCTTGCTTTATTTATTTATTTTTTTTTCAGGTAACAAGGAAACTCTGGAGATCAAACCAAAAGAAAAAGGAATCGATGTACGTGACCAGCTTTTGAAATTCCATGAGAAGTTCTATTCCAGCAATATTATGTGCCTTGCTGTCTTGGGCAAAGGTTATTATTTTTTTTTACTTGTTTTTTAACTCATTTCTGATTTGCTGCGATTTTGGGTTGAGTGATACAGTTGTTATGGCATCAATTTTTATGAAGTCTTGTTACTGTATTTCACTGCTATCATTGATGATGATTATTATTATGAAATATGAATACTAACTTGAAAACATATAATGGTATATAAATTATAAGTATTAGATAGGAATACTTGAAACCATATAACTATGCTGATTATTTGTATTTGATTCAAATATTTGAAACCATATAACATTGTGCAAATTATTGCTATTTGAAAGGAATACTTGATACCATATAACTATGTTAATTATTTGTATTCGATTCAAATATTTGAAGTCATAAAACAGTGTGCAAATTATTTCTATTTGATAGGAATACTTGAAACCATATAACTATGTTGATTATTTGTATTCGATTCAAATATTTGAAACCCTATAACAGTGTGCAAATTATTGCTATTTGATAGGAATACTTGATACCATATAACTGTGTGCAAATTATTTGTATTAGATTGAAATACTTGATACCATATGACTGTGTATAAACCATTTGATAGGTAGTTAAAATCATAGAATTGTGTCTAGCATTCCAAGGTTCACCTGGTGTTTGTGCCAGGTAGGTAATTTTAATTTGATGCCCTGGTCGTTGGGGGGCCTGGCAATACCTGCTTAAATCGGCTGAGTTTATTGCTTGGCACTTGAGATGCCCCAGCAATTTTTGTGACAGCCACACATGAATCATGATTGGTTGGTTCTCTCCCCACCCCCTACTATAAAATGAACTTGTGTCAAATCTGACTTGGGCTGAAGTTTGATAAATCCAAATCTTTTGTAGAATTGTGTGAAAATTATTTGTATTTAATAGGAATGCATGAAACCATATAGCTGTGTGTAAACAATTGATAAATATGAAATAGGAATAGTTAGTTGAAACCATATGATTGTCAGCCCAATTGGCTAGGGCTGTAGAATACACCGACTCCATTTCTGCAGTGGGTTAAGACCCCCCTGCCACACACACCATGAGTGTCCTGGATTATGACATTAAACAATCTGATAGCGAGGCTTCGGCTTTGATGATGTGGGGAATGTGGAGTACTGCTTCATTGCCATTGCTCCCTGGTCCACTCTGGCCTCGAGTGATAACACCTGATATGATCCTCTCTATGGGTCAAATAGAACTGTTTGACTTTTAAACTGAATGCAAACAAATCACTTCTGTTAAATTGAGTTGTTTGAAAAAAATCTGTTTGATCATTTAACTGGGTGTAAATAAATGAATTGTTAGTAATACATAGCAATACTTATGAGTAGAGTGTTTGCCAATGGTCTGGGAGACCAGGGTTCAATCCCAGGTCGAGTCATATCAAATACTAAAAAAAATGGTACTTTATGCCGCCTTGCTTAACACTCAGCATTATAAGGTAAAGATCAAGGGTAAAGTCGAGCAATTGAGGGAATAGAGTAACACCGTCCACTACATCTTGGTGTGGTAGCTATTGAAAAGGGAGCCTTCAGGTCACCCTTGACTATGGTTGCCAACTTTACTTATGTTAAATTGAATTGTTAGAAATACAACTATTTGATCCCTTAACTGTGTGTAAACAAATGACTGATGTTTAATTGTTAGTGATACATAACAATACTTGGAACCATTTAATTGTGTGCAAATGATGTTAAATAAAAATTATTAATGTTGATTATCAATACTTGAAACCATTTAACTGTGTACAAACAAAGCAATAGTGTTGAATAGAATAATTAATGTTAAATATCAATACTTATAACGACTTCACTGTCAGCAAACAAAATGATTAATATTAAATAGAGTTATTAATGTGAGATAGCCATAACAGAATCCATGTTATATAATAGGCGAGGGATTTCGGTTCATGCCTTTGAGTTTAGTTAGGCTGAGAACCTTTCGGCTCAGCACATGGGTTAGTCAGGTGCAACATTGAGGCAGGTGTTAACGCAGGTGCGCGTGGACGGATGGAGGTGTCACTCAGATGTCATAATAGTCCGAGACGAAATGGGGTGACAGTACGGGTGACGTCACGCACCGGAAGCGCGCAGAGGTTTGTGTGAGAACCTGAAGAAAGTTAAAGAGTTGAGAATTAGATGCCAAACAAAGACGGTCGACTTTTGGAGCTCGCAGACGCGAGGCGAGCTTGTGCTCTATGGGGGCCACTTGAGACAGGGACTAAATGAATAAGACGGCATAGCTAGATTGTGTCTCTCCTCCTTACGTCGAAACCTTTAACTTAAAGTTAATAAAAAGGTTTCGTACCTGAACAAGAAGTCGTTACATGTTTTCAAATTCTGAGATTCCTATGTTCTTTATATGTTCTATCATTATGAACATTATATGTCCATTTCGCACACAGCGTTAATTGTGAATATGGTACATCCATTCAACTGTGTAGAAATGATGGTAATACTCGTGTGCAAAGAAATTAGTTCTAACTCATTTAAAAATGAAATTATCTACAAATTATTTACTTACAAATCCTATATATATCTTTTTAAATATGTTCAAACAAATGATTGATTGTAAATAGAATCATTGTGTTTGATAGAAATACTTGAAACCATTTAAGTGTGTGAAAAAAAAGAGCTCAGGCTTGTTTAAAAATGTTATCTACAAAATGTGTTTAGAAATCCTATATATATATATATATATATATATATATATATATATATATGTATAAAGTTGATTTGCCATTAAATAACCTAGAATGGTTGATATGCCATAAAACCCAACCAAAC
>OY757944.1:9511105-9601105 GCA_963585895.1 Sepioteuthis lessoniana
AGTCCATGCTTTTCTTATGTGTATGCTGATATTGCTTTCAGTAGATGAACTGGTCTACTAATTTCAGAGGCTTGCCATTTAATGATTAAAAAACATGAACTCTGTTTAATCTGACTTCACATATAGGCCAATGCCTTTTGCTGTCTACTCTTGACTGTTTGCAAGAAGTGTTTGATAATCTGTGTAGTCTGTATCTGTAATTGTTTCTGCTGGATATCATCTGCTTTTTACATTTTGTGCAGTCTACTTCAATCCCTGATGTCTGAGGTACCTTACAAAGAGAAATTTCGATGGAGTTGAAAAATATATATAACTAACTTCTTGTACATGGGAAGAACCTGTGCATTATTCCTATACTTGAGGGGTCTGTGTTGTGGCTGACATGCTGGACTGCAGTCACTAAGTATGCAAGTTCAAACTCCAGTCGCGCTGTTATGTCTACTTCCAGATTAAGAACCCTGGAAGAAGCATAAAACCCCTTGTCACCCCAGTTATGGGTTAAATAGTATCTCTGCTGTTCTTCTACAAGAATAGTTTGGGCATTAAATAATCCACAAAGGTTGATATGCTATTAAACAATGAAATCAAACAGAACCTACTTTTCCTCAGCTAATTTTTAAATTGTATTACTGCTACAAGGATGGGTTTGGCATTAAATAACCCATTAAAGTTTATATGTCATTAAACAAAGAAACCAAACCTGTTCTTATACATCCTTCTGCAGTTTATGCAATAGAAAATAGTTTTAATTTCTGAAAATTTTTATTTATCTTAAAACTTTTTCTCTATCTCAGCCTGGTCATTATCTGTCTCATCTTATTGGACATGAAGGATTGTACAGTTTACATGCTGAACTTAAGTCCAGAGGTAAGTTACCGCCCCCATCCCTTAGAAATTTAAAGGTTTTTAATACAGAGATATACAAACTATGTATTTACCAAGACAGAAATAAACAATGAATGAAACATTAATTTTCTTCTGTGCTTGATACTAAGAAAGATATTTAATTTAGTGCCAACTTACCACTGACCAATATTAACATTAGTATTGGAGTGGTAGTACCTGTTAGGGTCCTATTTACGAGTCAAATAGAGCTATTTAATCCTTTACTATACTTGAAACTATCTGTGTGCAAAAGAAGTAATAATGTTGAATAGAATTATTATATATATACACATACATACACACACATATAAAGAGGGCATTAAATAACCTACAATGGTTGATATGCCATAAGACTCAACCCAACCAAATCCTATATATTTAATATATATGTATAAAGAGGATTTGGAATTAAATAACCTACAAGGGTTGATATGCCATAAAACCCAACCCTACCAAATCCTATATATTTAATATGTATGTATAGAGAGGATTTGGAATTAACCTACAAAGGTTGATATGCCATAAGACTCAACCAAACCAAATCCTATATATTTAATATAGATGTATAGAGAGGATTTGGCATTAAATAACCTACAATGGTTGATATGCCATAAAACCAAACCAAACTAAATCCTATATATTTAATATATATGTATAGAGAGGATTTGGAATTAAATAACCTACAAGGGTTGATATGCCATAAAACCCAACCCAACCAAATCCTATATATTTTATATATATGTATAGAGAGGATTTGGAATTAAATAACCTACAAGGGTTGATATGCCATAAAAGCCAACCAAACTAATCAAATAATGACCTAAGGTTTGGTGTAGTTAGCCCTATCATAAATGTTTTAATTTTAATGCCATGCCAATATAAAATTGTCTGCTGTGTATTTCTGTTTCTGTGATTGATATTTTATTTTTTTCTTTAGGTTGGGTAAATACATTACTTGGTTGTCAGAAACAAGGTGCAAAAGGTTTTATGTTTTTCACTGTTACTGTGGATTTGACTGAAGAAGGAATCGGTAAGTTTATACTTCATTCTTCCATTCAATCCATCTTATCATTTGTTTTTATTTGCTTGTAAATAGGGTGTAAACTTGCTCATTTTCTCCTTTTTTTTTCTTTTGTGGTTATCATGGCTTGGTAACTGTGAACAAAGATCAAGAAGTGGGTGGTTAACACTGACTGCAGGCATGTTTGTGGCTGATACTGTGGGGTGGGTAGTTTCAGTTGCTGCATCTTATGTTTTTATTAAGTTTTGATGGCGCTTGCGTTTTAGTTCTTCCTTCCACACCTTTTGTCCTTGAGGACAGGTCTGTGGTGGTTTTCAAAAAAGGAGACATGTTTGGTGAGACAGGAAGCATCACAGTTCTCAGTTAAAGTGGACCTTTGGTGATTGTCAATGTGATTGGCATCAAAGCAGTCCTTGTATCATTTCCTTAGTGCAGTTCTTTTGCGATGGCCAGTGGAGAGTTTGCTGTGCAGTGTGATCTTGGGCTGGTGATGATTTGTCATCTTGGAGATTATCCCATTAAAAAATGTATAACAAGCAAACAAATATTTATTTTTTTTATTTCATATGTGTCTGTATTAGATATAAAAACATTTTATTGCCTTGACTATGCCATCCGCAATCTCTGCCTAGCTTGTTAACCATTATGCTACTTAAGGTAACCACAAATATACAGTATTTCGTTTGGTCATTTTGATGTAATCCTAAGAGAAGAATTTTTTTATTTGCTCTTACTCTGTTTTGTAGATATTGATGAAATTGTTCAGCTTGTATTCCAATACCTTGAAATGTTGCTTAGAATAATATTAACTGGATCCCAGGTAGAGGTCTAGAGCTCCTTATTCTTCTCAATAAAATGGAGCATTCTTGGTATGGTGCTAAATTACATTTAGTGGTGGTGCCCCATCTTGATTATTTTAAGGTCCACTCTGATCTGGAATTGTAGTACCTGTTATTTGTTTCTTATGACTCCTAGGGCATCTCTCCTTTTTACTATCTTCTCACAGTGACATTAAAAAAAAATCTGAGCACGGAATAAACACTATTATTAAAATATCTATTTAGTAATTGATCTTATAATTCCCAAAAATGCTTTAATTTCTCTTTCTTACCATTATTGGTCTAGTGGGTAGAGTGTTCGTCAATGGTCTGGGAGACCTGGGTTCAATCCTAGGTTGCATCATACCAAAGACTTTAAAAATAGTACTTGATACCTTGTTGCTTAACACTCAGCAATATAAGGTATGTATCAAGGGTAAAGTGGAGCAATTCAAGGAAAGGAGTAGCGCCCTCCCCTACACCTCAGAATAGTAGCTATTGAAAAGGGAGCCTTCTGGTCGCCCTTGACTAAAGGGAGACAACTTTACTTACTTACCATTATTTCTGTAATCATCCAATTCAATCTTAAATTTTAAATGTTAGGATCTCATCTATGAGTGAAATATATCTATTTGAAAATTATTAGTATTAGATAGGAATACTTGAAATCATATAACTATGTTCACAGAAATAATTATAAGTAAATAACAATAGTTACTTAAAACTGTTTGTGTGTAAATCATTATCAAACAAGAATATTTAAAACCATGTAACTGGAAACAAATGATTTATTAGTAAATAACAATAGTTACTTCAAACTGTATAAGTTAAGTTGGCAACCATAGTTGAGGGCTACCTGGAAACTCCCTTTTCAGTAGCAACTACACCGAGGCATTGAGGAGGGCGCTACTCCTTTTCCTGGATTACTCCACTTGAAATGTACCTTATAAGTCTCTCTCTCTCTCTCTCTCTATATATATATATATAATAACAGTATATGGTTATCGCTATCTCACTTGATGGGTTTGTGGCAGACCAAATGCGGTATAATTTAGAGAGTGCTCAATATCTGTGATAGAGCTATTATATAATAATAAATAAATATATATCTGTTTATATATATATATATATATATATATGATAATTGTGTGTGGTTATCACTATCTCACTTGGTGGGTTTGTGGCAGACCAAATGCGGTATAATTTAGAGAATGCTCAATACTTGTGATAGAGCTATTATATAGTAAGTTAAGTTGGCAACCATAGTCGAGGGCTACCCGAAAGCTCCCTTTTCAATAGCTACTACACCGAGGCATAGGGAATGGTGCTACTCCTTTTCCTGGATTGCTCCACTTGAAATGCACCCTTATAATTCTGAGTGTTAAGCAAGGAGGTATCAAGTACCATTTTTTTTAGTCTTTGGCATGACTCGACCTGAGATTGAACCCCAGTCTCCCAGGCCATTGGCAGAACTGTATAATTGTGTATAAATCATTATTATTAAGAATAGCCAAATCAGCCTTAGATCTGACACCTGATAAATCCAGGATCCCATATACTGATTTGAAACCAACAAATTAATAAATTCCTTCACACAAAATGGCAACAACAATGGAGCAATAACATCCACCATAAACTCTTCCAAATTCAGCCCACCTTAGGAGAGTGGAGACCAGCATCGAGAAAATCAAGAAGAGAACAAGTTGTTATATCCCGATTGCAAATTGGTCATACAAGGCTTACTCACTCTTTCATTTTGAAACAGGAACCACAACCACAGTGTTTAACCTGCTAGACAACTTGCATGGTTAAACACATTCTTATAGAATGCAGAACTTTCGCTGTTATCAGAAAGCGATTTTTCAAAGTAAATAACTTAACCGATCTGTTCGAGAACGTCAAAATAGATGACATTCTGTCCTTCTTCAGAGAGACAGAGTTGTATCAAAAAATATGACAACTTAAAACTGGTTAATCTTGTGCAAACAAATAAAATCCTGCTAATAGAAAATTCTACCTACCTTAATATTCGTTTTGAAATCTTTGGTTGAATATGTATGTATATATAGACAGAATTTGGTGTTGAATGACCTACAAAGGTTGATGTGCCATAAAACCCAACCAACCAACAATAGTCAAAGTTGTAGTTATAAAAAATGATTATCATTTGTTCCTTGAAACCATATAACTACTTGGCGGATGGAGAAGACTGACTTCAGCATTAAATAACCTAACAAGGGTTGACATGCTATAAAACCAACCAACCGACCAAAAAGTGAATAAAAAAAATTTAAATGATTTTTTTTACCCTCCTATGATTAGTAATTTGTTTAATAGAAGAAAAAAAATGTTTATTACTTTCTCTTTCTTTTCAGAACATGTCGATGACATTGTTAAACTTACGTTCCAATACCTTGAAATGTTGCGTCAACAAGAACCAATGGAGTGGATATTTAAAGAGTGTCAGGTAAGTCATCTAAAATATATATCTCATTATTTTTAAGTTGGTGACCTTAGTCAAGGACGACCCAAAGGCTCCCTTTTCAATAGCTACTACACCGAGGTGTAGGGAGGGCGCTACTCCTTTCACTGGATTGCTCCACTTGAAATGTACCTTATAATGCTAAGTGTTAAGCAAGGAGGTATCAAGTACCATTTTTGAGTCTTTGGTATGACTCGACCTGGGATTGAACTCCAGTCTCCCGGCCCATTGGCGAACACTCTACCACTAGGCCAATGGTCTGGTACAAAACATTATTTGGCATTATTCATCATCGAACTCTGTAGTATTGAAACTCGGTTACCAATAATATTGAATTTATAGCAGTCCAAAAATAATTACAACCCTTGTATATAAACCCTTGTAGTGTATTGGTTACTGTCAAAGGAAATGGACATGGTGACCTGAGTTCAAACCCAGGACAAGGCTGTTTGCATTTTCACATAGTGTTAATACCTTTGGGAAAAGTATGCATTCAACTATTCTCCCTCCAGCTATGGGTAAATAGAGCAAATTGGGCTCTTTAACTTTGTTATTGCAACTCATCTAGGAGAAGGAAAACACCTGTTAAACTCCATTTTAAAAATTGACCTTGTGTCACATCCTACTTGTATGTGGAGGGGTTGGTGAATACATTTATATGAAATTTTATATTTTGTTACAGTTTCAATGGTATAGAGTTGGGTAATAAGTAATACCTAAGACTCCACTCTAACGAGTGTCCTGGATATGACTCTAAACGATCTGATCATGAGGTTCCAGTATTGCTGGAGTTTTAGGGAGTGCAGAGTACCCCATTGGATGCTCTCAAGGAACCTATGTATGGCACTAGACCTTGCTGTCTAGTTCAAACCAAAACCGGCATACATGCCCGGACCCACATTTGGGTTCGTGAAACTGCTTGGCTCATCAGGCTCACATTGCACCAAGTGAGGCATTGAGCAGTGTAGACCAGCAAGGTTCGAGTCTCGGCTTATTCCCGACCTCCCCCTCCCCTTTATGCCCACTTTAATCGGCCTTTGGGCTTTTGACCTTGTGTCAAGTCCTGTCTGGCGGGAGGCAGCAACAAATAAACAGAGTACCTCTTCTTTGTCCTTGCATCATGTACAATTTAGCATTCCCCCAGACTAAGAGAGGTAATTATGATTGTATATAAGGAGTTACTTCCCTTTAATCGAACCAAGTAGTCGACTCGTTCACATGCCTCGGTGGCAACATCTCATCTACAGATAGAGATGTCAACTTACACTGAGCAAAGGTGTGCACTACTCTTTATAGGCTATTGATCATATATATTGATCCGATAAAATAAACTGGGTTTTCTTCCTCGCTGTGGCTGTACTAATGTTCAGATTCACCACCAGGATGCTAACAAAATACATGGAGAAAAAGCTGGGTGGCAACTACAGAAGAACACTATGTGCTGTTTGAAACAAATTCTGGAAGCAACACTCCTCAAAACTGCATTTGTACGGTCACTTACCTCCCATCTCACAAACTATCCAATTAAGACGAACAAGACATGCAATGCACTACTGGAGGAACTCATAAGCAATGTTCTTAAATGTACCCAGGCATATGGACATGCTAGTGTTGACCAACCAACAAGGACACTCATCAGTTCTGTGTAGACACTGGATGCAGTCTAGAAGACCTACCCATAGCAATGAATGATAGAGACAGATGATAAGAGAGAGTCAAGAAACTTTGTGCTGTCAGCGTGACTTGATGATAATGATGATGCTGATTATTACCAGATATTTTCTTGAGATGTTTATATCACATTTACGTCAAAAGGATTTTACGAAGACTTAAAATAATAAATGTGTATTTACCTCACCCTTTCGTTATGAGCAGGATGTGACACGAGGTCAGTTTTAGAGCAGAGTGAAATAGTTTTAAATTCATAGTTTTCCCTCTCCTGGACTGGTTGCCTAATCAAGGTTAAAGAATCTAGTCTTCCTGATTACTTGCATTGTTAGGGATACATAGCAATAATTGGAACCATTTACTTTTTTGACTTAGGCTAAATTGAATTGTTAGAAATAGAAGTGTTTGGCAAGAAATGAATAATAATAAATAGAATTATTTGTATTCAACAGAAATAAGTGAAACCATTTAACTGTGCAAAAAAAAAAAACGAGTAAAAAAAAAAAAATTAGCTGACTCATAAAAGAAATTTTATCAACGAAACGTGTTTACGAATCATATATATATAATATATATATATATATATAAAAGGATTTACCACCTTAATATCTTATCAATTGGTCGTGCATTAGTGAGTAGTTGAATAAGTTAGTTACAACAGGCCAAGCAAAAGTAGGACGACCAGCTCAAACATACCTACAGCAGCTATGTGAGGATACGGGATGTAGCCCTGAAGACCTGCCAGAGGCGATGAACGATAGGGAGAAGTGGCGAGAGAGGGTCAGGGATATCCGTGCAAGCAGCACGACATGATGATGATGATGATGATTGATATACAATGAAACCAAACTGAGCCCAGTCTTCCCTGCTATTTATTCATGCCATGGATTCATGACTTTGCAGAGGTCATTGCCATGAAGTGAAATGCAAACTGCTTTAATATATATATATATATATATAAAAGGATTTGTCATTAAATAACCTACAATGATTGATATACAATGAAACCAAACTGAGCACAGTCTTCCCTGCTATTTATTCATGCCATAGATTCATGCCTTTGCAGAGGTCATTGCCATGAAGTGAAATGCAAACTGCTTTGTCTGGGATTTGAACTCTAGTTGCTGATTCCATTTCGCACAGCCCAGTCAGTTGGGGCTGTAGAATACACCAACTGCTGAGGGGTGGGAATACCCCCCCTCCTGATATGACATTGAATAATCTGATTGTGAGGCTCCCGTAATGCTGGAGCTTTGGGGAATGTAGAGTACCCCTTCATTGCCATCGCTCCCAGATCCACTCTAGCCTGGAGTGTTATCATCTGATAGGTTCCTATCTATGGGTTGAATAGAACTGTTTCACATTTAAACTGTACTTTTGCTAAACTGAATTGTTTGAAATAGAACTGTTTGATCATTTTGACTGAGTGCAAACAAAGGACCTATGCTAAATTGATCTAATATATACGTATATAAAGAAGATTTGGTATTAAATAACCTACAATGGTTGATATGCCATAAAACTCTATCAAACCAAATCCTATATATTCAATATATATGTATATATGTATAAACAGGATTTGGTATTAAATAACCTACAATAGTTGATATGCCATAAAACTCACCCAAACCAAATCCTATATATTTGATATATATGTGTAAAGATGATTTGGCATTAAATAACCTACAGTGGTTGATATGCCATAAAACCCAACCAAACCAAATCCTATATATTCAATATATATATATAAAAAGGAATTGGCATTAAATAACCTACAATGGTTGATATGCCATAAAACTCAACCAAACCAAATCTTATATATTTAATATATACGTATAAAGAGGATTTGGCATTAAATAACCTACAATGGTTGATATGCCATAAAACTCAACCAAACCAAGTCATATATATTTAATATAACAAGAGGAGAGACAAAAGAGCAATGCAAGAATGCTATAAGCTATCTTGACCAAATCCTGGTTGCAGCACCCCACAAAACAGCAGGTGTATGGTCACTTACCTCCTGTCTCAAAAACCATCCAAGTATGACAAACAGGACATGTTGAACACTGCTAGTGAAGTAAGAATGAACTCATAAGTGATGTTTTTCTTTGTACCCCAACATATAGATGTGCTAGTGTTGACTGTCCTGCAATAACCTATCTACATCCGCTCTATGTGGTCACGGGATGTAGTTTTGAAGACCTGCTGTGGATGATAGGGATGGATGGAGAGAGAGAGTGAGTCAAGGAACGCTATACTGTTAGCACAACTTGATGATAAAACCATTAACTGTGTACGAACTATTTGTATCCAGAATAGTTATTTGAAGTTATTTAACAGTGCTTATGTAGCATCGGTCACAAATACCATTTTATTAACTTTTGACTCCTTTCTATTGCTAGAAACATACAAGTTCTTTGGTTTCTTTGTTTAATGGCATATCAACTCTTTTTAGGTTATTTAATGCCAAAGCCATTCTCCTAGAAGAACAGTAGTGGTACTATTTAACCCATAGCTGGGAGGATAAAGGGGTTTCATACCTTTCCCAAGGGTATTTGCCCGAAAGTGAACGTAATAGCGCAACTGGAGTACGAACTCGCGTACTACGATTTGGCAATCCATCGCTTTAACCATTACACCACGAGGACACCCCCCCCCCCCCATACAAAATCTTGTATCTGGCCACTGTACATGACTAATAATGCAATGTGAGCTTTTTCCTGCAACTGATGCTAATCTGACCTCTAAACTTGGGTGATGAGTGAACCTTACCAACTTGAAACACTTTCAGGAAAGAGAGGCCATCTCTTATCATGACTTCAGTTTTCCACGACTAGAGACATTCACGATGCAGAAGAAATCATATTTAGGGGTCACGAGTATAATTGTTTACAACTTATATCAAAAATATAAAATCTAAATTGAACAATCAAACCTATTTGAAAAAAATGTATTTGTAAATGCATTTTTGCGGCTTTTGAAAGTAATTTAAAATTTCTACTCTCAGTCGTTCAGATGCGTTTACTGTCCTGGTTTTCCTTTCCTTCCTTTTTCACCTTTGCTTTCTCTTTCTGTCTTCTCAAATCTTTGATCAGTTCCCGACATATGCACTGCAACTCCAAAGACCCTCGTTCTCGACTGAACTCTTTCTATTTATTGACACAGCTTTTCAACATCTGGGTACCTGAATCATAAACTGTCGGAGCAACATGGTCAAGACAATCACATAATATCCAGCACCTGAATTGAACCTCGCGTCTGCACCATGCTCAAGCTGAGTTTTTTGCATTCAGAAGGATGCAGGTTCGATTCAGGCAGGCAAGACAAAGTCTACTCCTCTTTCTTAGAGAATATGGTAATTCCTGTTCCTTGTTGCCATCCAACTGATTCTCTATCACAAAGATGCTATAAATACTATAGCTGAATTAAAGTTTCAGCTTTGAATAATCTCCAGAGGGTTGAAATGTTGCTAAACAAACCAACCAAACCTACGGTGTGATACTATATACAGACTTAGATCTTTGTGAGTGCATGTATGTGCATGCTGGTGTATATATGTCTATGGTTGTGAGTTGACCATAAGTATGTATATGCATATATGTATGCTCATATAGGGGCCAAGACATATTTTTTGGGAATCACTGATTCAGCCTTACTCGTATAAAATGCTGATGTCAGATAAGTGAATCAACGGCTTGAAAAATTTTATCATCACGCTTTTAGGGTCTCCTGTTTACCGGTTGGGTGCCAGTGTGTTTATGTCCAGCCTTTTGGGTGGCCAGGGGTCTGGAAGTGGAAATGTTTTCCTCTGTGTCAGTCGGAAGAGTAGTTGGGGCTACGAGTGAGGGCAAGAGGCAAACATAGAAGAATACAGTTACAGAAGAGAGTCAGAAGCACTGCTGGGACCACAGATACAGAAATGGGCTGAGAGAACAGATAGAGAATAGGTGGGGTAGGACCAGAGAACAGAGACAGATATGCAGATAGGCTGAGAAGTTTTTAGTCAAGGGATTTCATTGCACTGTATCATACAAACTTCTTCCTCTTTAAACATTTATTCAGCTTTTTGTTTTCACCTTGTTCTTCCCTTCATGACTGTTCCTATATTCTCACATATATAAGGTGTGAAATGCATTACAATGCAATGGAATACATCTTCAGTGATGTATCGCAAAAGGTGTTTAGAGGTTTTGGTCTTTCAACATCAGACCCCTTCACTTTGCAAACCTTGTCTGGGTTGATTAGACCCAATGTGCATATCACAAACTTGCTTATGTCTGTTGCCATTTTGAAATTCTAAAAAAAAAATGTGGCAAAACCCGAATTATTTAATGGCAACTGCCTGTCACAGCAACTAATCAGAAATATATGTTGATATAGCTGTCTGTATATAAGTCGAGTAGTAATTGTTCCCAGTTTCTCTTGCAATGATCAAACATGGGACCAATTCATGGTGACACCGTTGGTGTGAGCTTCAGAAGAAAAGTACAAAAGAGAAGGTAAATTTTGTCCTCCCATAGGAGCCATTTTTTTCATAGTCTCTTTTTTATTTATTTACATCCTCCTCTCTCAGGGCTCATTCCTTTTCATCCATAGCCAACGGGTGGCATCTTCTGCATTTTTCATTATCATTCAAATAGCCTGTCTCTTTCTCAAACCAACAAATTGTATGAATATTATTACCTAATTAATTTTATTTTTTGCCTATGTCTGTCAATTTATTTTTTACCACTTATGTGTTAGTTTTCTATAACTATACAACCAAAAAGCAGAATTTACATAATTTAACCATTTGGTTTTATTAACTGGGCCATTGGCCTAATGAGTAGAGTGTTCACCGATGGTCCATTTCTAGGTCGAGTCATACCAAAGACTCAAAAAATTGATACTTGATGTTGCTTTGCTTAACATTCTGCATTATAAGGTGTGGATCAAGGATAAAGTGGTGGTGCCCGTGGTGTAATGGTTATCGTCGTAGGAAATGGACATGGCGACATGAGTTCAAATCCTGGACGAGACTGATTGCATTTCACATAGCACTAATACCCTTGGGAAAGGTATGAATCCAATTATTCTCCCTCCAGCTATGGGTAAATAGTAGGACAGACTAGGTTCTTCAGCCTTGGTGAGGCAACTAGTCTAGGAGAAGGAAAACTCTGTATTTAAACTCCGCTTAAAAATTGACCTTGTGTCATATCATGCCCGAGCGGAGGGGTTGGGTAAATAGGATCAAGGATAAAGTGGTGCAATCCAGGGAATGGAGTAGCACCTTCCCTACACCTTGGTATAATAGCTATTGAAAAGGGAACCTTCTGGTCACCCTTGACTAAAGGGAGACAACTTTACTTATTATTAACAAATATTTTCTTGGGATGTGTATTTACCATTTGAATGAAAAGGGTTTCTAAAAGGCCTGAAATAAAAACCTTGAGAAAACAGTCTGAACCTCTACCAAATAACAAAAGTTTTTCATAAATACCCTCTGCTCCCAAATATGCTTTGTTCTCATATCTCTTCTTTGTTGCAATATAAATCTGATATTTTTCTCTTTTTTTTACATTAGGATCTTGGAGCCATGACTTTTAGATTCAAGGACAAAGAAAAGCCCCGTTCATACGTCACTCGATTATCTGGTAGCCTTCATGTAAGTAATTGTTTTAATTTAAATGAAGATGTGGACACAGCTAAGCAACTTATGTAATCACAGAATAATAATTAGACAACAGTCTTGATGAATGTGACTAAGTTAATTGGTTTGATGTAACAAGGTTAACTTGTTTTTGAGAATATTGTTCAAAGCTCTCGGGATTTTGTTAATGTGAAAAGATAGATTCGTGCCCTGCTAGATTGTACTGGAAATAGGTTCATTAGGTGCAATGTGAACTATGTTAGCCATTGCTAAGTTTCCCAGCAGGTAGTGCAATGTGAATGTATATTTGTCGTTGATACTCCACCTGGTACGTATGCCAGGCGACCCAGCCAAGTTTGGGTACCCTTGAAGCGAGCTCCTTATCCAGGTAAGAAGTGGTTGTCCGTTGCTACAACCAAAACCTTCTGCTGTGTTTTTTTTTTTTTTTTCTGGATGAGACTTCTTTTTTAGATGACTCGTCATCTTGTAAATTGCAAGGGAGGTAATTCGTATAATTTCAAGGGAAGTAATGTGTACATTTTTTTTTTTTTTTTTTACAACTGTGCTGCCAGCAAAACTTTCATTCGATCTGTTGTATAGTGGCTTGTACCACATGACTTTCGGTATCGCTGAATTATAAAGGACTTCGTGTCTCTTAAGCTGGAGGGACAGAGAAAAAAGTAAAAAGGAGAATTAGAGAGACAGCTCTGAAGGACGTTGGTCAGTAGTAAGACCAACTTTGGATGTAACACTCCCCATGCAAGACTTATAATACTAGTTGGACTGTACCGCCTGAGTTAATAAACTATTAACTTTATTTTCACTGTATATCTTTTCTGTACCATGATACAACAAGATGAAAACTGGAGTTTAGGCATAATTTTAATATCAGAATCATTATTAGCGTTAAAACTCAAAATGCCTCAGTAGTACTCTACAATATCACCACCTCACCACTCTTACCTGTTATTTTTTCATCCCATTAAGAAAATGCTATACGAAAATGCTACCTCATCATAAATTTTTTGTTTGATTCTTAAACTCTCATCAGCCCAATCAGCTTGGAGTTGTAGAATATGCTGACTGCATCATTGGAAAGAATAATGAATAGCTTGAAATAGAAATGTTTTTGACAAACTGTGGACGTGTGCTGAGCTGAATTGTTTGAAATAGAACTGTTTATTTGTATAAAAATGTATTTGGAATTAAATAACCTACAAAGGTTGATATGCCATGAAACCCATACAATCATAGCTGCATTCAGTACTAAGGTTTCAGTTCTGATTGTGACCTCATAAAACAGCCAGTAATGATATATAATTTGAACTCGTTTTTAAATTCATTTTTGTAGTTATTTCAAAGTTTGCTGTTTGAATAAATATCTGTGAAGGAGGAGGGAGTTCCTGTAGCATGGCTAACATGCTTAACTTCAACATCATAGTAAAGTTTTATTACACTTAATATAAATAGCAGATATAATTTCTATTTATTTAATGATCTCTCAAACATTTTCTATGATTTTTTAAAAATTTTGTGTGTTGTCTGTCATTTCGGGTGCACATTTCCTGTGCCAATATGAGATCTACCTCCTCTTCACTTTATGAAAAAAAGTTCCTCATAGTCTATTGTGCGAGTTAATTTTTATAATCTTGATCACCCCTCTAGCACAAACACTCTCAGTCACTCCTCCCACATAATATACTCTTGGTCACCCCTCCCACACAATATACTCTTGGTCACCCCTCCCACACAATATACTCTTGGTCACCCCTCCCACACAATATACTCTTGGTCACCCCTCCCACACAATATACTCTTGGTCACCCCTCCCACACAATATACTCTCGGTCACCCCTCCCACACAATATACTCTTGGTCACCCCTTCCACACAATATACTCTCGGTCACCCCTCCCACACAATATACTCTTGGTCATCCCTTCCACACAAAATACTCTTGGTCACCCCTTCCACACAATATACTCTTGGTCACCCCTCCCACACAATATACTCTTGGTCACCCCTTCCACACAATATACTCTTGGTGACCTCTCCCAAACAATATACTCTTGGTCACCCCTCCCAAACAATATACTCTTGGTCACCCCTCCCAAACAATATACTCTCGGTCACCCCTTCCACACAATATACTCTTGGTCACCCCTCCCACACAATATACTCTCGGTCACCCCTCCCACACAATATACTCTCGGTCACCCCTTCCACACAATATACTCTTGGTCACCCCTCCCACACAATATACTCTCGGTCACCCCTCCCACACAATATACTCTTGGTCACCCCTTCCACACAATATACTCTTGGTCACCCCTCCCACACAATATACTCTCGGTCACCCCTCCCAAACAATATACTCTTGGTCACCCCTTCCACACAATATACTCTTGGTCACCCCTTCCACACAATATACTCTTGGTCACCCCTCCCACACAATATACTCTTGGTCACCCCTCCCACACAATATACTCTTGGTCACCCTCCCACACAATATACTCTTGGTCACCCCTCCCACACAATATACTCTTGGTCACCCTTCCACACAATATACTCTCGTTCACCCCTCCCAAACAATATACTCTTGGTCACCCCTCCCACACAATATACTCTCGGTCACCCCTCCCAAACAATATACTCTCGGTCACCCCTTCCACACAATATACTCTTGGTCACCCCTCCCACACAATATACTCTCAATATACTAGTCTTTGAAACCAGCTGATGTAGATTTCAGTAATGTTTTTAAGAATTCAAAAAATTTGTTAATATATATAAAATAAGATATATATATGATTACTTTTCGTCTTTTGTGAAAGTGATTAAAATATTAAAGTATATTCTACTCTTCTCACAAGAGAAACATGGCCAAACCCCGGCTGATCTTAAAATTGCTTGTCTGTTTGAATTAAGTTGCCAGTTCAATTTAAATGCTGCTGCTTCTGCAAGTGTATGCAAGAGGTAAGTGACAAATTACCAAGTTTTAGGAAAATATTAATCACAAAACTCGATCTTTTGTGTACCATAGAAAAATACTTTACAGGCTGTGTGTGGTCCTTCTAAAAGATTTAAAGAAATTATCATATGATACATCAAATTGCTAAAGAAGGAAAAAAAAAAAAAGACTGATTTCAGAATTAATTAACCCATGAAGGGTTGACATGCTATAAAACTAACCAACTAACTAAATGAATTTTTAAAAACATATCAAAAATATTTTTTTTTTCCACCTCCTCCTTTCAGGATTATCCGATGCCTGATGTCCTTTGTGGACATGATGTGCTGCGTGAATTCCGTCCAGACTTAATAAAGATGATTTTAGAAAAACTTACTCCTGAGTTTGTCCGGTGAGTTTTGCATATTTTTATTTATCAATTTATTTATTTTTGTCACTTTTTATTTTTCTATTTTCATTCATTTATTTTTCTATTTTTATCCGTTCCATTTTATTTTATTTTATTTTGTTTTTATTCAACTTTAATTTTAAATTAATTTACTTTCAATTTATTTTATTTATTTATCTTTATTCATTTTTATTTATTTCCACCCAGTCGGCTGGGGCTGTAGAATTGCTGACTGCACCTCTGCAGAGGGGTAACCCCTCGCTCCACGAAGCTATTTGTTGGCCATGGATGGCGACTTGTAATGCTTGAGGATAGGATCCTGGTGGCTGAGCAGTCTGTGACCCGGCGACTAAAAAGGTCATGTGACTGGCAACTCTTCACTTTGGCCCTTACTGGGCTAGACAGGCAGTCGGAGAGGCCTGATCCGATCAATTGGCTGGTCATGTCAGCCATCTTTTGGATTTGTGTAAAAATCCAAATGAGGACGATGGCTGTTGGGTCAATCATGCTGTGGAAAGACTTGTAGCCCTTTCTGTCCCTGAGCAAGTAGTTATCTTGGAATCGAAAACCCAGGGACAAAATAAAATTGTCTTACACTAGCATGAGTATACTGAACATGTAGCCCTGATGTTGCTAGGTGAATGGGTTTTCCCTTAGGCATATCCCCATTGTAGTATGCGAGTTCGTACTCAAATCGCGCTATTACGTTCACTTTTGGGCAAATACCCTTGGGAAAGGTATGAACCTCCTTATCCTCCTAGCTATGGGTTAAATCGTACCACTACTGTTCTTCTAGAAGAATGGCTTTGGCGTTAAATAACTTACAAAGGTTGATATGCCATTAAACAAAGAAACCAAACCAAACAAACAAAACCCAAACTAATAAAAAAAAAAAAAGACTCTGAGAAAGTTCTGACAGTGAGACAGATGAAAAACCAAATTATTTCCTGTCTTTCATCGTGATGGAATCAGCTGAAGAAATTCCTCTAAGTAAACTTTCTCCATTCAAAATGGAAAAAAATATTATCTAAAAGTTTAAAACCAAAAACAGTTAAAAAAAAAAAAAAAACCCTAAAAATGGATCATTACAGAAAGAAATTTGCTATAAAAACCAAGTGGATGAAATATTAAAATCGAAACACTTTGACAACATAAAAATAAAAACCTATCCTCACAATTCCCTGATTACATGTAAAGGAGTTGTAAAAAGCCATGAACTTTTCTTATGTACATTAGATGAAATCAAAACCAACTTAGAAGACCAAAATGTCATGGCAAGCCGAAGAATACCAATAAAATAAAAAAAACAAAAACAAATAGATACAACTATATTCATAATGAACTTTAAAACTCACAAAATTCCTAAAGAAATTTTGCCCAGTCGGCTGGGGCTGTAGAATACACTGACTGCACCTCTGCAGAGGGATAAGATCCCTCCAATGAGTGTCCTAGATATTACACTAAACAATCTGATGGTGAGGTTCCAGTAATGCTGAAGCTTTGGGGAATGCGGAGTACCCCTTTATTGCTATTGCTCCCAAGTCCACTCTGACTCGGAGTGGTAGCACCTGATAAGGGTCTTATCTATGGGTTAAATAGAACTAAACCATGCTTCCTTCACAATACTGATTTCTGCATTTAAATTAGAACTAAACCATGCTTCCTTCACAATACTGATTTCTGCATTTAAATTGCGTGTTTATGCTAAATTGAATTGTTTAGAATAGAATTGTTCAAAAATGTTATTAGAAAATGTTCACACTCCATGTGTATTTAATGTATAAGTCTAAACAGGATTTGGCATTGAACAATTTGCAATGTTTGATATGACATAAAACCAAATCAACTTACAAAGAACTGTTTTTGACTTTTGAACTGCACACTTATGTTAAACTGAATTATTTGAAATAGAACTGTTTTTGTTATATACTCACAATAATAAACAGACGCAATGATAAAGACAGGAAGACTTCTTTATAAAAATATTTGCCTCTCACTTTATTGCAAGGGTTCAAAATGATTGTTCAAGGTTTGCGTGTGAGAGGGAGCTGGAGACCGAACGTAACTGAAATATTTTGACCCCAAACTTATGGCCGTCACGTTGTGTCTTTCTTGTTCTTCTGATGCTCAACCGGAGCCCTGGGGTCCACTCTGCTGGGTGTTGGCTTTCTTTATTGCATCTTATCAGCATCTTCTCTGGACCCCAATTCATCAGGGCTTCCCAAGGGCCCCTTCGGCCGGGTGTGGCTTTCCTTACCACATCCCGTCTCCAACTCCGTCCGATCTTCAACTCCACTGGCACCGGAACTCAACTGAGTTATATAATCGTTCGACGCCCACTCGATCTTTGAAATCGAATGTTTAATCGTCATCAAGCGGAAATAACTGTCATGCAGTTCAGAGGTCACTCTCTTCCGGTGCATCAGTCTATGAGTGTACAATGGGAATTATTTAGCTCGTCCAATTTCATAAGCCAATTTCTACCCACGTGATTTCCTCTCATAACTGCCATTAGAATGTGTCACCTCCTTCCGGTGCATCACCTTGGAATGGCATTTTTGGCCGGGTTAAAAGGTCAAAATATAACATTTTTACATTTTACTGAGTGTAAAGAAAACTGTATTTATATGTGTATAAAAATGGAATTGGCATTGAGTAACCTGAAATGGTTGACATACCATAAAACCAAACCAATCAAAATCTAGCCAAATAGAATAAAATAAAATACAGCCAAAGTTCATACCCTAAATTCTAAAACATGCACAAAAAACAAAATCAATTTAGCCCTTCTGGTATTAAATGACCCACAGAGGTTGATATGCCGTTAAACAATACACAAACTCTTATTTATTTATTTCATTTTAATTTTATTTTTATTCAATTTTTATTTAATTTTAATTTTTTTCTTTTATCTAATTTTTCTCTTTATTTTTCTCTTTCTATCTATTCCATTTTATTTTATTTTAAATTTTGTTTTTATTCAACTTCAATTTTAATTGAATTTTATTTAATCTTAATTTTTATTTATTTATCTTTATTTTTGTTTATTTATTTTCATATTATTTTATTCAATTTTAATTTTCTTTTTCTTTTATCTAATTTTTCTTTTTATTCATTTATTTTATTAATTCCCAAATTTGTTGTGCAGGGGAAAATCTCTGTGGCGCAGTTGTTAACGTGTTAGGCTGTGACATTGTAGGGATTAAGTTCAAACTCAAGTTGTGTTATATTTACTTTCGGATTAATACCCCTGGGGAAAAGTATGAATCCTCTCCCGTCCCAGGTATACGTTAAATAGTACCCCTACAATTCTTCTACTAGGATACCTTTGGCATTAAGTTCTTTTTTTTTTCATTTTAATGGGATATCAACTTTCATGGGTTATTTAATGCCAAAGCCAGCCTTGTAGAAAAATGGTAGTGGTCCTATTCAACCCATAGCTGAAGGTATAAGGGGGTTCATGCCTTTACTAAAGATATCAATTAGTTCAAAAGGGAACATTACACTACATGTGTTTCTTTAGTTTAATGGCATACCAACTTTCATGGGTTATTCAATGCCAAAGCCATCCTTGTAGAAAAATGGTAGTAGTCCTAGTCAACCCATAGCTGAAGGGATAAGGGGGTTCATACCTTTACTAAAGATATTAATTAGTTCAAAAGGGAACTTGATATTGCAACTGAAGTTCAAACTCACTACAATCTTGTAATCTAGCATGTTAGCCACTACGCCATGGTTATTCTCCTCAGATTTAGCATTAAATAACCCACAAAGTTTGATATATCATTAAACAGAGACCAAACGTCAACTGCATATCTGCAGAGGGGTAAGACTCTCCCAACGAGTGTCCTGAGACCCAGTTGGCTATGGCTGTTGAATACACCTACTGCATCTCTGCAGAGGGGTAAGACTCTCCCAACGAGTGTCCTGAGACCCAGTCGGCTATGGCTGTTGAATACACCTACTGCATCTCTGCAGAGGGGTAAGACTCTCCCAACGAGTGTCCTGAGACCCAGTCGGCTATGGCTGTTGAATACACCTACTGGCTCTCTGCGGAGGGGTAAGACTCTCCCAACGAGTGTCCTGAGACCCAGTCGGCTATGGCTGTTGAATACACCTACTGGCTCTCTGCGGAAGGGTAAGACTCCCACAACAAGTGTCCAGGATATGAAATTAACCCACTGATGGTGAGGCTCCAGTAATGCTAGAGCTTTGGGAATGCGGAATACATCTTCATTGCCATTGCTCTCAGGTCCACTCTGGGCCAGAATGGTAGTACCTGATAGGGTCCTATCTATGGGTCAAACAGAGCTGCTTGACATTTAGACTGTGTGCAAACAAATGACCTATACTAAATAGAATCTTTAGAAAAAGAATTGTTTGGTTATTTAACTGTATAAACAAATGACTGATGTTTATTAAATTGTTGGTGACATAACAATACTTGGAACCATTTTAGCTTTGTTGACTTATGCTAAACTGAATTGTTAGAAATAGAACTGTTTGGTCATTTAACTGTGTGTATCTACAAAATGTGTCTACAAATCACATATTTAGTATATATGTAAAAACAGGATTTGGCATTAAATAACCAACAATAGTTGTCATGCCATAAAACCAATCGAAACCAATTTATGTTAATGTTGACTTATTGGTAAATAAATTTTAATCTACTAATGGTTGAAAAGTGATAAACTATAGTAGAATGAATCTTTTTTTTTTTTTTCCTCTAGGATTGTTGTCATCTCCAAACATTTTGAAGGCAAGACCGACCAGAAAGAATATTATTATGGAACTGATTTCAAAGTCGAAGAAATTGAAGAAGCAACATTAGAGGTTTGTTGGGTTTATTTTTCTTATTTATCATTGATCAAAAAAAATTTTTTTTTTCTGAAAGGATAAAAAGGAAAAAGTATTTGACTGAAGGTAAAACTACTTTAATAAATTACTGCAGGTGATACAATCAGCTTATTGAAAGCTCTGCTAACTGGATGTACGTTTGTCCAGTCTTACCCATTCACACCTCCTAAAAGGGGAAGACTCCCCAGTATGTCTAACATGCAAAGTACCTCTCACAGTCAAACACATTCTCATAAACTGTGACCGGTTCAGACGAATTCGCCTAAAACATTACCAAACAAATAATTTAAAGAACCTCTTCAAAGACTCCAAACCAGAGGAAATCTTAAGCTTTCTAAAAGAAATCAGCCTCTTCATCAAAATCTAGTCAAATATAATAAAACATAACTAAAACTCATACCTTAAAACCTAAAACATGCATAAAAGACAAAAGCAATGGAACCCTTCTGGTATTAAATGACCCACAGAGGTTGATATGCCGTTAAACAAAACTCAAACTTGTCCAGTCAGAATAGCTCATATAGGTTTTTATTCATTGTGTGTGTGTGTGTGTGTATATATATATATATATATATATATAGGATCAAGTGACTGTAGGTCAATTTTATTATTCAAGCCAAGTACAAGTGGAAAATTTTTTTTGGTCCATAAGACCTTCAATATAAGCATGAATTGTACATTCCTTCAAGGTACTATTTACCCAGCCCCTCCGCTCGGGCAGGATATGACACAAGGTCAAATTTTAAGCGGAGTTTAACAGGTTTGAATTCAGAGTTTTTCCTTCTCCTAGACTAGTTGCCTAACCAAGGCTGAAGAACCTAGTCTGTCCTACTATTTACCCATAACTGGAGGGAGAATAATTGGATATCCTTTCCCAAGGGTATTAGTGCTATGTAAAATGTAATCAGTCTCATCCAGGATTTGAACTCGTGTCGCCGTGTTCATTTCCTACGACGATAACAACTACACCATGGGCACCTCCTTCAAGGTGCCTAGGTTGATTTTAACCAAGTTTCATTTCACAATTTAAACCAGTAAGCCTTATATTTTATATTAAACTTTATTTTTCGCTCACCCTAAGGGAACTTGGCCCAGTTAGCTAGAGCTGTAGAATACAACAACTGCATCTCTGCAGAGCGGGTAAAACTCCCCTGACGGGTGTCCTAGATATAACACTAAACAATCTGATGGTGAGGCTCCAGTAATGCTGGAGCTTTGGGGAGTGCAGAGTACCCCTTTATTGCCATTGCCACCTGCTCCACTCTGGTCCATAGTGGTAGCACCTGATAGGGTCCTATTGATGGGTCAAATAGAACTGTTCGACATTTAAATTGTGTATTTATGCTAAACTCAATTGTTTGAAATAGAACTGTTTGATCATTTAACTGTGTTTAAAGTTGTTACTGATATATAGCAATACTTGAAGCCATTCAACTGTTGACATATGCTAAACTGAATTGTTGGAAATAGAACTGTCATTTAACTGTGTGTAGGCAAATGACTGAAGTTTAATCGAATTGTTTGTGTTAAATAGCAATACTTGAAAGCATTTAACTGTGTGCAAACAAATAATTAATAGTAAATAGAATTATTTGTATTAGATAGAAATAAGTGAAACCATTTAACTGTGTTAAAAAAAATGAACTCAGGTTCGTTTAAAAATGTTATCAGAAAACATATATATTTAATATATATGTATAAAAAGGATTTGACATTAAATAACCTTTACTGGTTCATATGCCATAAAACCAAACCTAAGTTGAGAATAGCTTCCTGAATAATGGAATTATATAACAAAATTGGATATGACAATTACATCAAGTTGATACCCAAGTAAGTTACCCATCTAAAGTCTGCAATTCGTATGTATATTCTCTCTCTCTCTCTCTCTCTCTCAATAAGACATAAACTCTCTTACTTACTCACACTTTCATACCAAGAAATAAAGGAAATTGTAACTAGAAATATATTACAATGAATAGATAATCTCTATGAAGGCATGTATGAACATATGAAATGATAATTGCTCAAATGTGAATGTTATAGAATGATATAGAGGATCAAATATGAATACCACAAACAGTTCAAAATATTTGTTTTTATGGGATGATGCAAACTTCTACACGAGTTTATTATCTCATCAGAGATTTCATGAATGTCTTTCTTTTCTTTTCTTTCTTTCACTTTCACTTTCTGTAGTCGACAGAATGTTTATTTGATTTTCTCTTTCCAGAATTCCCTTGTTCTTTGATTATAATCGATACGATAATCAACAGCTTCAGGATGACTCTTAGGATTTTCTCTTTTTCTTTTCCTCCTGATTTCTTCAATCTTGGAAAATGTGATGGTTGTCTACTTTCAATAAGGTGGCTGTGTTATTACTTTTCTCTTCACCAGAACAAATAAGGCATCTATCTGGTTAGAAGCTTGTGGGCCGACTGACTTATCTATAATTTGTCTTACTGGTATGCAAAAATCTGAATTCGCCACTTGGCACCTTTCATCCAACCATCAGCTTCTATGTTTAAATCATAATTTCAGTTACTGTTTTCAAAGAAACTGGGATAGGTTTGGGGGAAGCCGAATTTCAACTAGTGTCTGTGACTTACTTTCAATGAAGGTCGAGTCACTGGTTGACCCATACAAGAAATCTGTTGCTACCCTGGGGGCGGATGGATATTAATGTCACACAACATTATTTGAAATCATTAAGATGAGTGCAGATTATTTATATTTCATTGGAATCCTTGGTAAATAGAATTATTAGTATTAGATAGCAATATTTAAAACCATTCAACTGTGCTAAGATATGACTAATATTAGACCGAAATGCTTGATAAATAGAATTACTTGAAACCATTTAACTGTGTGCAAACAAATAAACATTTAAATATAATTATTTGTATTAAATAGGAATATTTAAAACCATTTAAATGCAAACAAATGAGCTCTAACAACTTGTTTAAAATAGTTGCCAACAAACTATTCCCTTGCAAACCATATATATATATATATATATATATATATATATATATATTCATAAAATTTTGACTGCAACCCCTGAGTTTCATGGAGTTTTTTGCAAAACAACAATCATCAAACTGTTAGGAAAATTAAATGAATTGAAAGTCGAAAAAGTCCTTAGCTATAGTCATCTACACATACAGAAATAAAATAATGTAGCAAAAAATTAAGATACATCAACGAATTTATACCCGGTTAAAACAACGCGCTGCATTTGTACCTTCACTTACACCCACATATACACATATTAATACACAACTATAAACCACACAAGCATATGCAAAAACCCTCACACACTTACAATCACACGTAAAGATTCCTACAAAATCCCGACTGTATTTTTTCGATTCATTTCATTTTCTTAACTGCCTGATGATTGTTGTTTTGCAAAAAACTCCATGAAACCCAGGGGTCGCAGTCTAAATTCCATGAATTAAATATATATATATATCTAATATATATTTATTTATTATTATATAATAGCCCTAGCCTAGATATTGGGTATTACGTTTACTTTCAGCAAATACCCTTGGGAAAGGTATGAACCCCTTTATCCTCCCAGCTATGGGTTAAATAGTACCACTACTATTCTTCTAGGCGAATAGCTTTGGCATTAAATAACTTACAAAGGTTGATATGCCATTAAACAAAGAAACCAAACCTAGATATTGAGCACTCTCCATATCATATTGCACTTGGTTTGACACAAACCCACAAAGTGATTTAGTGACAACCAACACTGTGATAATATATATATATATATATATATATATATATATATATATATATATAGTACCACTACTGTTCTAGGAGAATGGCTTTGGCATTAAATAACTTACAAAGGTTGATATGCCATTAAACAAAGAAACCAAACCTAGATATTGAGCCCTCTCCATATCATATTGCTCTTGGTTCGACACAAACTCACAAAGTGATTTAGTGACAACCAACATTGTTATAATATATATATATAAAACACAGAATTTGGCATTAAATAACCCACAAGGATTGATACACAATGAAACTGTAAACAACCAAGAGTAATTGCTCGGTAAGGATAATTATTTGTTACTTGAAACTAATAACTGTCTGCAAACAAATGACCATTATTAAGTAGAAATGATTACTTGAAATTATATAGTTATTTGTATTAGATAGGAATACTTGATATCATTTCACTGTGTAAAAACAATTTATTATTGACAAATGAAAAATAACATTTAATAGCACATAATAATTTCCATAAAAGCATGCTCGTATTTCATCCTTATATAAATCAGGAGGAGGAGTTGATATGGTGTTAGCCAATTATGAAACAGTTGTAGTAAGTTGACTTATATTAAAAATCCTACTATCTCCACTATTCACATTTGAGAGTAAGAAAATCTAAGGAATAAAAGTTTTTTCAAACCTGTTGAAAAAAAAAAGAAGAATCATTGTGTTCCTTTTCTTATTTTCTTTCCGCATGGATGTTCTTTCTACAATATTACTTCTCAACAATGGATCCTGATAATCTCTTGTGGTTACTTCCTGAAGCTTCTCTGCCCCACCCAGGCACTCAAATCTCTAGCTGTACATCATCCTGTTACATATTGACCTTTGACCGCTGGTTAGTGTGGATTTTGTATATAGGATATTGCAGCTGTGTCTTAGGGTAAACAAGAGACAGTGGAAATGAATCATGTGAATTATGCCGGAAGGAAAAATGTGTGGGTGTCAAAAGTTTTTTGGTCCCAGCAGTTGGTCAATAGGGGAGAGCAGTCAGCCGAGTAGACTCGTCTTGTCATCTTAGTTGTCTTGTGACCGGTCCTGCATTAAACCCTCCCATGAAAAAAGCAAGATAAGAAGATATGGTCAATAATTACAGTCCTCTGTCTCTCTCTTTCAAGTGACAATTTCGACCCTTTTGTAATAAAGGAGTTCATATTTTTATAGACGAATGTTATGGACCTCTTCATTGACACTGTAACAATCCAATGATGACACCGACTTCTTCAAAATTGTTGCTTGAGTCTTGCAAAGATATACATTAATACTATGTATATTTATAATATGTCAAGAATTTCTTTTTTTCTCTCTCTCCCTCGTTTTTTAAAAATCTAAACTGTTGTTTTATCAGGATTTTGACAAACTGATTATCCTATTTACCCAACCCCTCCGCTCGGGCAAGATATGACACAAGGTCAATTTTTAAGCAGAGTTTAACAGGTTTTAATTCAGAGTTTTCCTTCTCCTAGACTAGCTGCCTGACCAAGGCTGAAGAACCTAGTCTGTCCTACTATTTACCCATAACTGGAGGGAGAATAATTGGATACCCTTTCCCAAGGGTATTAGTGCTATGTGAAATGTAATCAGTCTCATCCAGGATTTGAACTCGTGTCGCCGTGTTCATTTCCTACGACGATAACAATTACACCATGGGCACCTTGACAAACTGATTATCAATCATATCTAATTTTCTTTTTTTTTAGAATTGGAGAAACTGCGGTCAACATGAAAACCTGAAACTTCCTATTCCAAATGAATTCATCCCCACTAACTTTGAGATTTTTGAGCGAGAGAAAGATGTAAGTACCAACACTTCAGCATTTCTTGTTTTTTTTTTCTGGGATTGCCAAATTCATGATATCTGTTATTCAATCTTTGTGTGAAGAATTTAAAATTCTTTGCCGATATCTTTGACAATTCTAAAACTCTTTATGTCTCTCCTTTCTCAGCCGAAAGAAACAAGTTAAATATACTTTTAAGAGTTTTATTAATACCGACTTGTTGTTTCTTGAATCTTTTTAATACTGTACAATTTTTTTTTTTTTTTATTTAAATCTTATCTTATTTTTATGGCTATGAGAAACAATGCAGATGAGAGACAAAATAAAGGATAAGCTCTTGGTGAGACTTAAACGCATTTCATCTTTTTGTTTTGCGGAAGCCTATACTTGTTGGATAACCATCTTGTTCACTTCACTGCTGCAGCTTCTCCTTTGGACTATCACATTGGATATTCTTTCACTGGGATGAATAAATATGAAGACATCTTTTTGTGCACTTTATTCAATTTCATGTTTTTTTTTACATAATTGGTTGAAGCAAAATTAACTAACCTTTTGTCTTGAGTTCTAATAATGAATATTCACCTTCCAACTATACTTTTACAATTAAACCGTACTTACATTTAAACTGCGTGCTTATGCTTAACTGAATTATTTCAAATAGAACTGTTTTTCGACATTAAAACTGTATTTACACTTAACCGAATTGTTACATACAACTGCTTGAATAGTTAGAAATGGAAATATTTTTGACCATTAAACTGTGTACTTATGCTAAACTGAATTGTTTTAAATAGAACAGATTATTTACATAAAAATGGATTTGGCGTTAAATAACCTACAAAGGTTGATATGCCATAAAACCCAACAAACCAAACCAAACCTTCCAACTATCTGCTTACAAATCAAATATGTTTATTTATATAAAAACAAAGTAATCCAAAAGTGCTTTGCCCAGTTGGTTGGGGCTGTAGAATACACCGACTGCTTCTCTGCAGAGGGGTAAGACCCCCCTCTAACGAGTGTCCTGATATGATACTAAACAATCTGATGGTGAGGTTCCAGCAGTGCTGGAGCTTTGGGGAATGCGGAGTACCCCTTCATTGCCATCGCTCTCAGGTCCACTCTGGCCCGTAGTGGTAGCACCTGATAGGGCCCTATCTATGGGTTAAATAGAACTAACAGCATACTTATGCTAAACTGAATTGTTTGAGTAAACTGAATAGCTTGAAATAGAAATGTTTTTGACAAACCGTACTTAGATTTAAACTGCATACTTATGCTTAACTGAATTATTTGAAATAGAACTGTTTTTCGACATTAAAACTGTATTTACACTTAACTGAAATGTTATATATAACTGCTTGAATAGTTTTAAATAGAAATGTTTTTGACAATTAAACTGTGTACTTATGCTAAACTGAATTATTTTAAATAGAACTGATTATTTACATAAAAATGGATTTGGCGTTAAATAACCAACAAAGGTTGATATGCCATAAAACCCATCAAACCAAACCAAAAGTGCTGAAATGGATGTTTTAATAAAATAACAGGAGAAAAGACGAAATATATGTACAAAGAATGATCACATAACTGTTCAGTCAGTGTTCTGTTTTTGAAAAAACATCACGTGATTGGCACAGGCAATGATGTTTAAATGTGTAGAATTTCTAGGAGATAAAATGGATTGTAAGATGATAAAAAGAACACAGATTGAATGGTTATGTGATCTTTATTTGTAAATATACATTTTGTCTTTTTTCCTGTTATTTTATCAAAAGAAACATCATTGTTCCAGTGACATTTTTCATCATCTTAAAGTCCTGATGAAGGTTTAATAAAACCAAAACATTTTAACGTTGACTTTCGATTATAATAAATTCAACACTTTTGGATAATTTCGTTTTTTTATTTTCTTCATAATGTTGGATTTATTTCCATTATTCACTTCCATATATGTGTGATAGAAATATGTGGAAAGTTGGATAAATCAAACACTTAAATCCAATTTAGATGCGTGATATTTCGTTCTTTTTTTTTTTCTAAAGAACTTTTTCAAATGGAAACCGTTTTCTGAGTTTTTCTATTTATTTATTTATTTATTTATAAGCAAATGAGGAAAATGATAAGATGATAAAAGTGTAATCGGAAGAAGGAGAGGATTTAGTGTCAAATTTATCAGATTTCATTAAAGATTTTTTTGTTCTTGAGAAAGTGTAAACAGTTTTAGTGAGTTGATAAGAAAGGTGGAGGGGAAAGGGGTTTCAGCATATCTTGTTTCGGCGAAAGATATTGACATACTGTCAAATTCACCACAATCTATCATTTCAACGTGTATGTGTGTGTTTATACTCCCGTACCCCTGTAGGGTTGAGTTCTCTGGCGAAGAAGTAATCGTGTTGCCATTAGGGTTTATTGCAAGCCTCTTCGTATATGAATTGAGGTCTCGGCAGCTGTTAAACGGATGTATGTAAACAATTGTAATTGTGATTCATAACCGTTTAAAATTTACTTTGCAGCTAATCGCTCCTCGTGGCTGAATGGTTAGAGGCTTTGGCTTGGCGTTTGAGTCAACCGGGTTTCGATCCCAGCTATGGGAAGCTACTGTCTAGCCACACTGATGAGTTCTGATAGAATGAAACAGATCTGTCAGTGGATGACTATATATATATATATATAAAACCCATGAGGGTTGATATGCTATTGAATACTAAGCAATATGAAGGGAGTCTCTGTGGTGTAGTGGTTAACATGCTATGAAGTTTGATATGCCATTAAACAAAGAAACCAAACCAAACCAAATCTTGCCCAGTCTGCTTGGGACTGTAGAATAAACCAACTACATCTCTGCAGAGAGGTAAGACCGTCTCTCTCCCCCACACCATGATGAGTGTCCTGCATATGACATTAAACAATCTGATGGTGAGGCTCCAGTAGTGCTGGGGGCTTTGGGGAATACTAAGAAATACTCCATTGCCATATCTCCTTGGTCTACTCTGGCCCAGTATGCTTGCACTTGATAGGGTCCTATCTATGGGTCAAGTAGAACTGTTTGACATTTAAACTGTGTGCAAACAAATGCTTTATGCTAAATTGAATTGTTAGAAATTGAAGTGTTTGGTTATTTAATTGTATGTAAACAAATGACTGATATTTAATTGAATTATTAGTGATACATAGCAATACTCAGAACCATTTAACTGTGCAAATGAATTTTGTTGAATTGAATAATTAGTGTTAAATAGCAATATTTGTAAGCACTTCACTGTCTGCAAACAAATGATTAATATTGATTAGAATTATTAGTGTTAGATTGCAATAATTGAAACCATTTAAATGTTTGCCCAGTTGGATGGGGCTGTTGAATACACCAACTGCATCCCTGCAGAGGGGTAAGACTCTCCCCACCAACGAGTCTCCTGCATATGACATTAAACCATCTGATGGTGAGGCTCCAGTAATGCTGGAACTTTGGGGAATGTAGAGAACCTGTTTATTGCCGTTGCTCCCAGTTTCATTCTGGCCTGGAGTGGTAGCACCTGATAGTTCTATCTATGGGTCAAATAGAATTGTTTGACATTTAACTGTGTGTGAACAAATGCCTTATGCTAAATGGAATTTTTAGAAATAGAAGTGTTTGATTATTTTATTGTGTGTAAACAAATGACTGATGTTTAATTAAATTAGGGTCCTATCCATGATTTAAATAGAACTAAACTGTGTACTTATGCTAAACTGAATTGCTTGAAATAGAACTGTTTGATATTGAAACTGTTCTTACACTTGACTGAATTGTTTAAATTAGGACTGTTTGACTAAACTGAATAGCTTGAAATTGAAATGTTTTTGACAATTACACTGTGTACTCATGCTAAACTGAATTGTTTGAAACAGAACTGTTTATTTGTATAAAATTAGATTTGGCATTAAATAACCTACAAAGGTTGATATGCCATAAAGCTCAAACAAACAAGCATTTAACTGTGTACAAACAAAGGATTAATAGAAAATAGAATTATTCATGTTTGAAAGGAATACTTGAATCCATTTTACTGCGTGTAAAAAATGTGCCTTGGCTCATTTAAAAATATTATCAACAAAATGTTTACAAATCATATATTTGATATGTATAAACAGGATTTGGTATTAAATAGCCTACAAAGAATATGCCAGAAAACTCAATCCCATCAAACTAAACTAAAACTTTATTTTATAAAAATAACACTGGTTTACAAAAATAAATTTTTGGTCTGAGGCAAGAATGAGGATAGGTATTTTTTGTTAATTTGGGTGTGCTGAATTAAAATTTATAAATAGTTTTGCTCTATCACATCTAGTTTTCTGGCTTTTAAATAGTCTCATTTTAGTATAAACAGAGAATATATGTGCATATTTCAAGAGTTGCAGCAGCTTATAACAGATAAAACAGGATAGATGAAGAACACTGATTGAATCAATATACTTGGATGACACAATTACACAATTCATAGTACCACAGACAGTCAGAAGTGTGTTTTCTTAGAATATCTGATGTATTTTGCCTCCGGGATGTCACGCAAGAGCATCCAGCAGAAGTCTCCCATCATGCCGGGGTTCCATTTGCCTTGATAGTTGCTCTCCATCTTAGTAATGTCTTGGTGGAATCTTTCTCCATGCTCATCACTCACTGCTCCAAGGTTTGGCGGGAAGAAGTTGAGGTGGGAATGGAGAAAATGAATCTTGAGTGACATTTGGCACCCCATATCCTCGTAAGACTTTAGCAACTTCTCAATACAGGCTTGGTAATCTGGTACGCGTGTGTTACCAAGAAAGCCACTACAGACTGAGTTGAATGCTTCCCATGCTCTCAGTTCCTTTAAGTTAAGAAGCTCCTCAAAATCAGTATCCTTCAGCACTTCTCGGATCTGAGGTCCGGCAAAGATGTCCTCTTTGAGCTTAGCAGCACTAAGACCGGGTAACACAGTAGACAAGTGTTGGAAGGCAGCGCTATTTTTGTGCAACGCCTTCATGAAATTCTTCATCAAACCAAGCTTGAGGAAGAAGCGCCTTATTCATGTCCACCAGAGGATTCTCCTTGAGACTGTGTTCGCCAGGAACAAAAGTCCTTCTAGACCCCCAGTCTTTCTGCTTGTAATGCTGGGATACAGCTCGACTATCCCAGAGACAGAGAAAACAACAGTACTTTGTGAAGCCCGCTTGCATACCCATAAGAAGATCAATGACCTTATTTGTTCCGATTCCTGAAACTGGTGATTCTTACATCTTCCTGGACTAGGTTCCACAGTTTAAGCCGAGAAGCCAAGAGCTCTGACTGCTGTTTTGACAGATACAAATCACGAGCAAGACCATTCAGGTCTTCTTGTGTGATCCAGTGTGGCTCATTGCCACTTGTTCCTGAATATGTAGACTCAATATCTTCCTAAGATATTGACTCGGCGCAATCCTCCCTTGAATGCATTTCTTCATCTGATGAGGAAAGAAGATCCTTATTTACTGGAGGTGTGGGTACAGGAAGATCATCTGAATGGGGAACGGGTCTCATAGCAGATCGAAGGTTGGGATATTTGATCTTTTTCCTAGAAGATGCATTGAAACCAGTTATATTAGTTAAACAAAAATAACAATCATCTGCGTGGTTTCGCGGTTCTCTCCAAACCATCGGGACTGCAAAGTTGAAAGCCGCTCTCTTGCCATTAAACCACGCAGTTAGTCTATTGTAGCAGGGTTTACAACAGATATGTGGAGCCCAAGACTTGTCCTGATCACCAATTTTACAGTCAAAATAGTGAAAGTAGGCGGTTCTGAGGAGGGAAGTGATGGTTCGATGCTGTGCAACTGTTGTGAAGTCCCCACACACGTAGCAAAAAGAATTGGCCTTGTTGAGGCATCCTCGACATTTTGACGTGCTTGAAGCCATTGGAGAATCTGAAAATATAACAAAGTAAAACTAAATGTGCATTTGAAAATGTAATACTAATATTTAGTAACCCAAAAGATGTGTAACACAATAGTTGAGGGACACCAACCTCCTGCACCGCCTGCGAGACAACCTCTTCCAATGACTGCCAGAGTGTGGATTGAGACCTGCTGCCTTAACTGTTAAAATCCGTCTCGATATATAACTTTATATATATAATGTAATGCTATCACTTATATTTAGTGCATAATAACTAAAAATTAAGCCATAAGTCTCACAATATTAGAATTAACCCTGAATTCATATACGCCTTTATGTACTGTATATGCACAAAATGCACACTACGCATATCTAAAAAAAACTTGAGGTGATGAGTAAAAACGAATTTCAAATTTGAATTCAGCACCCTCAAATTAGGTAAAAACGGGTATTTTTGTGCTTGCCTCAATTTCTTTCTAAACCAGTGTAATTTGCTCATTCTACTAGAATTTAAAAAATTATCTGCCTGTGAAAGGGTTGATGAAAGTACATCTGATGAAAAAAAAAATTTCCTCTGGCAAAAAAGTTTCCACTAAAGTTTGTTGTTTTCAAACTTTTTACAATAATGACAAATGTGTAGGTGGGGTTGTATTGTGTCTGTCAGTATATTGTCTGATAATGATTGAAAAAGAAAACATTGGAATATCAAATTTAAAAAAAGACTTGCAGTGATTTGTGTTTTATGTTGATGTAAAAAACGATACATTTATTATATCCTATGTTGATATAAACATACAGGTCACAGAACTGGAACTAAGGAACTGGAGTTGGACATTTTTTTATATTAAAACTTTCTGCTGGTCCAGTAAATATGCATTGAAAATGTGTTAGTTCGCCATCAAACTGTTTGTCCATCTATAGAGGACTGACAAAGTAACTTTGCTCAATTATATAGATGCATTGGACAATGGTTTTTATCTAGAAAATGCATTGGAAATGATTTTCTACTATAAAACTATATTAGTCAATAATTTCTATAACAAAATTCATTGGAAATGATTTTCTACTATTAAAATATATTGGTCAATAATTTCTATAATAAAATGTGTTAGAAATGATTTTCTACTTTAAAAATATATTGGTCAATAATCTCTATAATAAAAATGCATTGGAAATGATTTTCACTATAAAAATACATTGGAAATGATTTTTTCTAAGAAATACAATGGAAATAATTTTTACTATGAAAAAGCATCGGAAATGATTTTCATAATAAAAATATATTGGTCAATATAATAAAAATGCATTGCAAATTATTTTTACTATAAAAAAGCTTTGGAAATGATTTTTACTACAAAAATACATTGGAAATTATTCTTATAATAAAAATACATTGGCTAACTCAAAGAAATCAGATGATTTATGTTTGGGTTGTTAATATTTTGTGTTTGATATTGAAAAACTTTATATATATCCAATAATTGAATACATTTTCTTTATTTTTTAACAATATTTTATGTTACAAGATATTGACTTATTCATTTTTTTTCCATTTTACAGTCAGCTGCTCTACCAGAAATAATTAAGGTATGAACAATTTTTCACTTATAATTTTTGCTAAATCATGTATCTTAAAACAATTCGCATTGTGTGTATATATTTATATATATATATATATATATATATACATAGAAAATATATTTATTTTCAGACTTTGATATATTCTTATTTTTGGTTACAGTTTTATTGCTGTAGAGTTATTTTTGGTTTGGAAGAAAATTAACTTTTTATTTAAAAAATTTTTTGGGATGTATTTATTTATGGGAGATACTATGTATATAAAATGTGTGTTGTGTTAAATTTTTTCTTTTTCATTTGATATTTCAGGATTCAACTATGTCTCGTTTATGGTTTAAGCAGGATGATAAATATTTGCTTCCAAAGGCATTTTTGAACTTTGAATTTAGAAGGTTAGTTTAATTTTTTTTACCTTATTTTAAATACAAAGAAAATTGTCTAAGAGGTAGAATCTGCTAACCAACAGCAAAAATATCATTAATATCTTTGAGACTGAAAAGATGGTTGATTTTTGGTTTTTTTGTTCACTTTTCTACCATTCTTTTAAATTATCCAAAGTTTTTAAGCAAATTTGGAGGGAAAAAAATTTAACTGGACGTAAGATTTAACAAATTTTTCTATCTGCAGGAGATATAGTCAGTGTATTTTATGCCCTGGCAACTGGGCATATATTTGTCCAGTCAAAATAGCCTGTATAAGCTTTTAGGATTTGTGTGTGCATATATATATATATATAAAACCATATTACTGTTGGGGTGTCCACGTGGTGTAATGGTTAAAATGCTAGACTGCAGAATCGTAGCAAGTGAGTTTGAACTCTAGTCCCTCTATTACCTTCATTTTTGGGCAAATACTCTTAGGAAAGGCATGAACTCCCTTATCCTCCCAGATATAGGTTAAATAGAACCACTTCTGTTCTTCTAAAAAGATGGATTTGGCATTAAATAGCCCAAGAAGGTTGATATGCCATTAAACAAAGAATCCAAACCCCTATAACTGTGTGCAAAGAAATTACTATTGTTAAATAAATATAATTACTTGACACCATGTAATTTTTATTATTAGATAAGAATACTTGAAACCATATAACTGTGTGTAAATCATATGTATGGGTATGAATACATGAAAAACCATACAACTCAGTGCAAAATATTTATCAAATAGGAATACTTGAAACCATACAACTGTGTACAAATTATTTGTATTAGATAGGAATACTTGAAACCATATAACTGTGTACAAATTATTTGTATTAGAGAGGGATACTTGAAACCATATAACTGTGTGCAAATTATTGGTATTAGATAGGAATACTTGAAACCAAACAACTGTGTGCAAAAACCTCTTCATAAATAACTACCCAAAAGATGTAAATGTAAGTGTATAATGAATGCAATTCCCTAACCTTTTGACATAAAATAATCCTAGACAGATTGGCATGCCATTAAAATCAATCTTATTATTCTAGAAGAATTTTACCAGAAATTGAAAATTAGATTACTGATGGTGTTGGAATTTAAAGCCAGGTTTGCAGACTGTTGTTAATGAAATGGAATTAGTGTTCTGGGTATGACACTAAACTGCATCTAAGGGTGAGACTCTTAGAGCTTTGGGGAATGTAGAGTATTCTTTCATTGCTATTATTCCCAGATCTACTTTGAACTGGAATGGTACTACCTGTTATAGTTCTATCTATAGAATTATTTAATCTTTTGCTTTTTTGAAACTATTTAACTATGTGCAAACAAATAATTGGTATTGAATAGAATTGTGTTAAATAGAAATACTTAAAACCATCTAACTGTATGCAAACCAAAGAGCTCTGGTTCGTTAATAAATAATGTCATCTATGAACCATTTGCTTACAAATAATATATGTATAAACAAGATTTGGCATTAAATAAACCCAAGGCGTTGATATGCCCTAAAACACAATGAAACCAAACTAGAAAGCATTGCTGGCTGAAGGTTGCCCATGACCGAGTTATACTTATAAAACAAAAAAAAATAAAATCACAAAAGTAGTAACTGATTTTGAAGCACATTGCTGGTTGCTTAAAAACTGCCACATTGTTCATACTGAATCTGTTGTGTTTGCTCCTTTACAACTAATTGATATTATTGGCCTAGTGGGCAGAGTGTTTGCCAATGGTCCAGGAGACCTAGGTTCAATCCCAGGTTGCGTCATACCAAAAACTTCAAAAATTGTACTTGATACCTCCTTGCTTAACACTCAGCAATATAAGGTACATATCAAGGATAAAGTGGAGCAATTCAAGGAAAGGAGTAGCGCCCTTCCCTACATCTCGGTGTAGTAGCTATTAAAAAGGGAGCCTTCTGGTCGTCAACTTTACTTTTTTTATATTCAGTTGTAAAGAAACATATTGGTCTAGTCAGATTTGGTCAGCCTGTCTGGGAAGGGTTAACTAACTGCAAGGAACCACTAGTAATCTATATTTTCAACTGCATGGCTTGGCTCATTGACCTTGTGTTCACCAATGGTTTGGGAGACCGGGGTTCAATCTCAGGTCGCGTCACACCAAAGACTTTAAAAATGGTACTCGATACTTCCTTGCTTAACACTCAGCAATATAAGGTAAAGTGGAGCAATCCAGGGAAAGGAGTATGGCTTGGCTCATTGGCCTAGTGGGTAGAGTGTTTGCCAATGGTCTGGGTGGCTGGGGTTCAATCCCAGGTTGCATAACACCAAAGACTTTAAAAATGGTACTTGATACCACCTTGCAATATAAGGTATGTATCAAGGGTAAAGTGGTGCAATCCAGGGAAAGGAATAGTGCCTTCCCTACACCTCGGTGTAGTAGCTATTGAAAAGGGAGCCTTCTGGTTGCCCTCGACTTCAGTCGCCAACTTTACTTACTATAATATAATAGAATAAGGCATTGACAAACATGTTAAAATGTTATCTCCATTGATGACTAATGGGCCATTCCATTTTGAGTGTGAGGACACAAACCATTTAAGACACTAGTTCACTCTGGTTCAGAGTGGTAGGATCTGATAGGGTCCTATCTATTGGTCAAATAGAACTGCTTGACATTTAATACTCTCTGCAAACAAATGATTTCTAAATTGAATTGTTCAAAGTAGTACTGTTTGATTATTTAACTGTGTGTAAACAAATGACTGATGTTTAATTGAACTGTCAGTGACAAATCATATATATCTAATATATATGTATAAAAAGGATTTGGCATTAAATAACCTACAATAGTTGATATGCCATAAAACCAAACCAAACCAAATCCTATATATTTAATATATATGTATAAAAAGGATTTGCCATTAAATAACCTACAATAGTTGATATGCCATAAAACCAAACCAAACCTAATCCTATATATTTGATATATATGTATAAAGAGGATTTGACATTAAATAACCTACAATGGTTGATATGCCATAAAACGAAACCAAACTAAATCCTATATATTTAATATATATGTATAAAGGGGATTTGGCATTAAATAACCTACAATAGTTGATATGCCATAAAACCAAACCAAACCATGTTACTCTATAGTCTATCCTCCTTTTATCAGGTGCCACATAATTGATGTATGTGGCAGTTGGTCTACTGTTACTTAGAACTTTAATATCATATAGTGTATATATAAAGTATGCTGTGTGTGTGTGTGTGTGTGTGTGTGTATATATATATATATATAAAGTTTTTAAAACCGGTAGATCATTTTGACACAGTAGCTTGCAAGTTGAAAAAGAGTGAGTACCCTTGATTTACGTCTTCCAAATGTGAATGGATTTAAAACAAACTATATATTTTTTTAGCCTGCTTTCAAATGTCGACCCCGTACATACCAATATGACAAAACTGTTTGTGTTTGCATTCCGAGACGCCCTCAATGAATACACTTACGCTGCTGAGATTGCTGGCCTTTATTATACACTTGACAATACCTTGTATGGATTGTCGGTGAGTATCATTTTGATTGTCTCCCTTTATTTTTACAGTGGTGGAAAATGTATTGCTATTTGAGTGAGTCGAAAGTTAGTTGTCTGAATTTCTGAGACGAAGCTTGATTTTTATCATTAAGGGTTTTCAGACTATTGTCTTCATCTTTATTGTTATTTCCACAACGTTTCGGCCGATATGTCCTCTGGCCTTCTTCAGGTGTTTGTCGAACTCGGGAACCTTCACGGAACTTCGAACTACGTCCTTTAACACTTGTACCTAAGGTTCCTGAGTTTGACAAACACCTGAAGAAGGCCGGAAGACATATTGGCTGAAACATTGTTAATGATAAAAATCATCAAGCTTTGTCTCAGAAATTTAGACAACTAAGAATGCATAGGCTAAAGATTTTCTATAATTATGCATTGGAAATGATTTTTACAATAAAAATGTATCCGTCAGTGATTTTTACTATTAAAAGGCATTTAAAATGATTTTTATTCTAAAAATGCTTTAGCCATTGATTTTTACTTTAAAAATGCATTGGCCAATAAATTTTCAGATTTACATCAAAACATTTTGCTGTTTATAAATGATAAACACATTCTTTCTAGTTATGAGTATATTAAGTCAGTAATCTTGATTTGTTGTCGATATTCACTTTTAATCATGTCTTTAAATCTTTTTTTTTTTTTTTTTTTCAGCTTTGTGTTAAAGGTTACAATGATAAGCAGTTTGTGCTGTTGAAGAAAATTATGGAAAAGCTTGTTAATTTTACTGTGGACCCAAAACGTTTTGCAATTCTTAAAGAATTGGTAAGCATATAATTTTTTTGTTTTGTTTTACTTGTGTGACACTATGGCCTTCTAGATACATACATACTTTTTATGTGTGTGTGAGTAAATATATATATATATATATATATATATATATGGATTTAGGAGTGTCTGTGTATATATATAATATATATATATATATATATGGATTTAGGAGTGTGTGTGTATATATGTATATATATAAAAGTTGGCGACCATAGTTGAGGGTGACCAGAATGCTCCCTTTTCAATTGCTACTACACCTAGGTGTAGGTGAGGGCGCTACTCCTTTCCTAGGATTGCTCCACTTTACCCTTGATTGTTACCTTATTGTGCTGAGTGTTAAGCAAGGCAGCATCAAGTACCATTTTTTGAGTCTTTTGGTATGACTTGACCTGGGATTGAACCCAGTTCTCCCAGACCATTAGCGAACTATTATTATTAGTATTAGAGTAGGAATACTTGAAACCATATAATTACTTGCAAATTATTAGTATTTGATTGGAATACTTGATATTATAACTGTGTGATTTTAAAAGTTGCATGTTAGACATAAATAAATATTAATGCAAACTGCTACAAAATTTTATTTCATCAAGCAAGAAAAAATTGTGTCTCAATGTTGTCTCTCCATATTTTTTTTTTTTTTTTTTTTTTTCCATAAGGAAAATATATGTGATTTTAAATTTTGAAAGTGAGATGTATGTTAATATATCATATAAATAATTTTTATGCCAAGTACTTTCTGTACTATAATGACCATCTTAAAACCAGTATGTAATATAAGTAAATGTTGTTAGTTGTCTAAATTTCTGAGATGAAGCTTGATGATTTTTATCATTAAGGTTTTTTGGACTATTGTCTTCATCTTTATTGTTATTTCCACAATGTTGTGGAAATAACAATAAAGATGAAGACAATAGTCCAAAAACCCTTAATGATAAAAATCACCAAGCTTTGTCTCAAATTTAGACAACAAACACCTGAAGAAAGCCGGAGGACATATCGGCTGAAACGTTGTGGAAATAACAATAAAGATGAAGACAATAGTCCAAAAACCCCTAATGATAAAAATAAGTGTTGATAGTCTTATTAATTTAGTAATAATATAAACAGGTTTAATTATCCAAACAATTTTTGAGTAAAAAAAAAAAGTTTCATGTTTTTTAAGAGATATTTGTTTTTATTTCAGTATTCTCGTTCATTGAGCAACTTCAATGCTGAGCAGCCTCACCAACATGCCATCTATTACATGTTCATGTTAATGAATGAACAGTTTTGGAGTAAAGATCAACTCTTAGAAGCTGTTGAAGGTCTGTATTTTTATTTAATAGGAATTATTATTAGGTTATTTGAATTAGGCAAATAGATACTTATCAGTAAAGTTGGCAACCTTAGTCGAGGGTAAACCGAAGGCTCCTTTTTCAATAGCTACTACACCAAGGTGTAGTGGGGGGGCACTACTCCTTGTCCTGGATTGCTCCACTTTACCCTTGATCTGTACCTTATAATGCTGAGTGTTAAGCAAGGAGGCACCACATACCATTTTTAAAGTCTTTGGTATGACGCGTCCTGGGATTGAATCAAGGATGGTTACAGCGATGGACTGCGGAATCGTAGTAAACGAGATCATACTCCAGTCATGCTCTTACATTCACTTTCGGACAAATACCCTTGGGAAAGGTATGAACCCCCTTATCCTCTAAGCTATGGGTTAAATAGTACCACTACTGTTCTTCTAGGAGAATGGCTTTGGCATTAAATAACCTACAAAGGTTGATATGCCATTAAACATGAAGCCAAACCAAACCAGAGATCCTCGGATCTTTCCTCTCCAGTTGTTGGGTTGCATTCGGTAGGCCGTTTTATCTCTGGGCGGTTCTGCTGGGTGTGCCTCGGCACTGGAGAGTTCCTCCGGCCTCAGGGGACCATCCCCCCAGGCTTTTACCCCCTTCGGGTTTTTTTTTTTAGGTTTATTGCCTGGCACCTGAGGCGCTCCAAAAAGGGGAATGCCGATGGGGTCAAAGGTATTTTTGGCTTTGCCGGACGCGTGTAGGCTTTGGCCCTGCGACCGGACCCACCTTAAAAATGGCCTTGTGCCACATTCGTGCGTTGGTGGGACGTATGATAAATAATCAGATCTGGCTCATTGGCGAACACTCTACCCATTAAGCCAATATAGCATGCTTAAATTCATTCTTTGTCCCATAATGATTGTTACAGTTGTACGTGAATTTCATTCACAAAATATAACAACTATTATGGGACAGAAGTTGCCATGAACTACTCCTATTGTCCCATAATAGTTGTTACATTTAGTGTGTAAAATTTATAACCAAATGTCCCCGCACTTACGCTGCCCTGTCAGCTATGGCTGTACAATACACTGTCTGTACCTATGCAGATGGGTAAGTCCCCCCTCCTCCCTCCCTTAACGAGGCCACATGTTGTTGATGGGTCATCATCAAGTCGTGATGACTGAACAGTTCCCTAACACTTTTGCGCTATCTGTCCCTATCATCCATTGCCTCAGGTAGGTTTTCTAGACTGCATCAAGTGTCAGCACAGAGCTGTTGTATGTAATTACTGGTCAGCCAACACTGGTATGTCCTTGTTTAAGAGTCCATAAGAGAATGTCGTTTACCAGTTCATCTTTATTTTTCCAGCAGTGCCCTGCATGTTTTGTTTCTTTTACTTGGATGTTTTCTAATATGAGTGGTAGTTGGCTGTCCAATTGCTGTTTTATGGTGGGGTGTTGCTTCCAGGGTTTGTTTAAAAGAGTTTGTAGCAATCTTGTGAAGTTCCCATATAGCTTTTTCTTTGTGCGTTTCATTACCATCCGAATGGTGCCTCTGTACAGTAGTATTGACACAGCTACAGCTAGGAAGAAATCCTGTTTTATTTTATTTAAGAGATGAGTAGTGACCTGTAATGCTTGAGAATAGAATCCTGGTGGTTGAGCAGTCCTTTACCCAGCAATTGAGTGATTAAGTGACTTGTAACTCTTGACTTTGGCCCTTACTGAGTTAGACAGGTGGTCATGAAGCCCTGAGCTGATCTGGTGGCTGTTAATGTTCAACCTTAGCACCTTATATTATTATCCTGACCGTATTCTTTAAATTGCTCTTGTGGTAAACATAATCAAACCTTTTATTCTAAGGATGTAACAAGACAGTCGCTGAAGGGCCAGTTGCGCTGAGATAGGAATACTTCAAACTATGTGCCAACAAATGTTCTCTAACTTGTTTTGAAAAAAGAACTATCTACAAACTATTTGTGGTATACCCACGATTTATGCTATTCAATGAACATAATCAATGATAATGTACAAACGAAACACACTTCTTTATAAAAATATATCTCTCACACTTTATTCTCGAAAGGATTGATGTTTCTGTGGTGTGTGAGAGATGGGTGGAGAGACATATACTCAGAGAGAGGACTTCTTCTTCTTCCCATATCTTCTTCAAGGAGCCAGGGGGTGTCAACACTTGCACCCCCTTTCAAGCTCGTCAGAGACGCCTCTGATCGGCTGTGTGTCCCTGTCTCGACTGCCCAAATCTGACCGCGTGATTATCACATGGTCCTCTTCTGGTTACACACTTGTTCAACCTGAGTGCCCTGATGCGCTGTCATCTTCCTGTTTACTAATCAAAATGTGAAAGCTTGCCAAAGCACACGGGGTCACTAGGAATGAACTGAAAATTCATAGCATATGTTATATAACATATTTGCTTACCTATATATACTTGTTGGATTTGGCATTAGATAATCTACAAATGTTGATGTGTCATTAAACCAGATAACCAAACTCTTATGATACAGGTATTATTTCCACAGTGAAACTAACGCTTTTCAAATTATGTATTTTGCAAAAGAAAAAAATTACATTAGTTTTGAAGGTTGTATTATGTAAGCAAATATCTTTTAAATTACTTAGATGAACCGTTGTCATTATAAGGCAAAGCTCTTCAAACGAATTGAGCACTCTGGTATCTGGTAAGGTATAATAATTCCCTTGCTGACGTGGTACGCTTGTTGGCTGAGTGGTCTGATACTAACGTAAAGTTGGGCGGATTTCAACCCCAACTTCAAGCATCCTACGTGTCTAGCCACACTGAAGAGTTGTGATACAATGAATCAGTCTGTCTGTGGATGAAAATATATATATATAGACTTCTTCTGTCCCATAAAGTTTGGTACATTTAGTGTATAAGATTTATATGCAAACATAACTATTATGGAACAGAACTAGTATTTTATGGCCACCTCTGTCCCATAATAATTAGTACATTTCGTTTATGAAATTTATATGTAAACTTGCTACTATAATGGGACAAAAGTAATCATTAACTACTCCTTCAGTCAAAAAATTATTAAATTTGTCGACTTGTAAGCATGGAGCACCGTATTTAGTTTGTAATATAGTTTTCTATGGTTTTAATGCTTCTGAGAAACATTAATCCATTATAACTTTTCAACTTCTGATAATATAGTTTTCTATGGTTTTAATGTTTCTGAGAAACATTAATCCGTTATAACTTTTCAACTTCTGATAATATAGTTTTCTATGGTTTTAATGTTTCTGAGAAACATTAATCCGTTATAACTTTTCAACTTCTGATAATATAGTTTTCTATGGTTTTAATGTTTCTGAGAAACATTAATCCGTTATAACTTTTCAACTTCTGATAATATAGTTTTCTATGGTTTTAATGTTTCTGAGAAACATTAATCCGTTATAACTTTTCAACTTCTGATAATATAGTTTTCTATGGTTTTAATGTTTCTGAGAAACATTAATCCGTTATAACTTTTCAACTTCTGATAATATAGTTTTCTATGGTTTTAATGTTTCTGAGAAACATTAATCCGTTATAACTTTTCAACTTCTGATAATATAGTTTTCTATGGTTTTAATGTTTCTGAGAAACATTAATCCGTTATAACTTTTCAACTTCTGATAATATAGTTTTCTATGGTTTTAATGTTTCTGAGAAACATTAATCCGTTATAACTTTTCAACTTCTGATAATATAGTTTTCTATGGTTTTAATGCTTCTGAGAAACATTAATCCGTTATAACTTTTCAACTTCTGATAATATAGTTTTCTATGGTTTTAATGTTTCTGAGAAACATTAATCCGTTATAACTTTTCAACTTCTGATAATATAGTTTTCTATGGTTTTAATGTTTCTGAGAAACATTAATCCGTTATAACTTTTCAACTTCTGATAATATAGTTTTCTATGGTTTTAATGTTTCTGAGAAACATTAATCCGTTATAACTTTTCAACTTCTGATAATATAGTTTTCTATGGTTTTAATGTTTCTGAGAAACATTAATCCGTTATAACTTTTCAACTTCTGATAATATAGTTTTCTATGGTTTTAATGTTTCTGAGAAACATTAATCCGTTATAACTTTTCAACTTCTGATAATATAGTTTTCTATGGTTTTAATGTTTCTGAGAAACATTAATCCGTTATAACTTTTCAACTTCTGATAATATAGTTTTCTATGGTTTTAATGTTTCTGAGAAACATTAATCCGTTATAACTTTTCAACTTCTGATAATATAGTTTTCTATGGTTTTAATGTTTCTGAGAAACATTAATCCGTTATAACTTTTCAACTTCTGATAATATAGTTTTCTATGGTTTTAATGCTTCTGAGAAACATTAATCCGTTATAACTTTTCAACTTCTGATAATATAGTTTTCTATGGTTTTAATGTTTCTGAGAAACATTAATCCGTTATAACTTTTCAACTTCTGATAATATAGTTTTCTATGGTTTTAATGTTTCTGAGAAACATTAATCCGTTATAACTTTTCAACTTCTGATAATATAGTTTTCTATGGTTTTAATGTTTCTGAGAAACATTAATCCGTTATAACTTTTCAACTTCTGATAATATAGTTTTCTATGGTTTTAATGTTTCTGAGAAACATTAATCCGTTATAACTTTTCAACTTCTGATAATATAGTTTTCTATGGTTTTAATGTTTCTGAGAAACATTAATCCGTTATAACTTTTCAACTTCTGATAATATAGTTTTCTATGGTTTTAATGTTTCTGAGAAACATTAATCCGTTATAACTTTTCAACTTCTGATAATATAGTTTTCTATGGTTTTAATGTTTCTGAGAAACATTAATCCGTTATAACTTTTCAACTTCTGATAATATAGTTTTCTATGGTTTTAATGTTTCTGAGAAACATTAATCCGTTATAACTTTTCAACTTCTGATAATATAGTTTTCTATGGTTTTAATGCTTCTGAGAAACATTAATCCGTTATAACTTTTCAACTTCTGATAATATAGTTTTCTATGGTTTTAATGTTTCTGAGAAACATTAATCCGTTATAACTTTTCAACTTCTGATAATATAGTTTTCTATGGTTTTAATGTTTCTGAGAAACATTAATCCGTTATAACTTTTCAACTTCTGATAATATAGTTTTCTATGGTTTTAATGTTTCTGAGAAACATTAATCCGTTATAACTTTTCAACTTCTGATAATATAGTTTTCTATGGTTTTAATGTTTCTGAGAAACATTAATCCGTTATAACTTTTCAACTTCTGATAATATAGTTTTCTATGGTTTTAATGTTTCTGAGAAACATTAATCCGTTATAACTTTTCAACTTCTGATAATATAGTTTTCTATGGTTTTAATGTTTCTGAGAAACATTAATCCGTTATAACTTTTCAACTTCTGATAATATAGTTTTCTATGGTTTTAATGTTTCTGAGAAACATTAATCCGTTATAACTTTTCAACTTCTGATAATATAGTTTTCTATGGTTTTAATGTTTCTGAGAAACATTAATCCGTTATAACTTTTCAACTTCTGATAATATAGTTTTCTATGGTTTTAATGTTTCTGAGAAACATTAATCCGTTATAACTTTTCAACTTCTGATAATATAGTTTTCTATGGTTTTAATGCTTCTGAGAAACATTAATCCGTTATAACTTTTCAACTTCTGATAATATAGTTTTCTATGGTTTTAATGTTTCTGAGAAACATTAATCCGTTATAACTTTTCAACTTCTGATAATATAGTTTTCTATGGTTTTAATGTTTCTGAGAAACATTAATCCGTTATAACTTTTCAACTTCTGATAATATAGTTTTCTATGGTTTTAATGTTTCTGAGAAACATTAATCCGTTATAACTTTTCAACTTCTGATAATATAGTTTTCTATGGTTTTAATGTTTCTGAGAAACATTAATCTGTTTTAACTTTTCAACTTCTGATAATATAGTTTTCTATGGTTTTAATGTTTCTGAGAAACATTAATCCGTTATAACTTTTCAACTTCTGATAATATAGTTTTCTATGGTTTTAATGTTTCTGAGAAACATTAATCCGTTATAACTTTTCAACTTCTGATAATATAGTTTTCTATGGTTTTAATGTTTCTGAGAAACATTAATCCGTTATAACTTTTCAACTTCTGATAATCTGCAACGTTTCCGCAGAAACTTTAATGTAGTTTAAACTACTTAGATTACTATTACTAAAATATAAAACTGTTTTTAATATCATTACTGTAATGGGAGGGATGACTCAAGTCTTTGAAGCTTGAGAAACTTCTGCAAGGACTTGTGTAGCTGAACGTTAGTATTCTGCTTAACTGCCTAATCTGCTGGGGCTGTAGAATACACAGACTGCTTCTCTGCAGAGGAGCAAGACTCTCCTAACGAGTGTCCTGGCTATGACACTAAACAACCTGATAGTAAGGCTCCAGTAATGCCGGAGCTTTGGAGAATGCGGAGCACACCTTCATTGCCATTGCTCTCAGGTCCTCTCGGACCCAGAGTGGTAGCTCCTAATGGGGTCCTATCTATGGGTCAAATAGAACTAAACTGTGTACTTATGCTAAACTGAATTGTTTGAAATAGAACAGTTTTGACATTTAATTGCATACAAAAACTACTTGTACTAAACTTATTCGAAAATTTTTTTTCTCCGTTAAATGACCCAGAAAGGGTAGACATGCCGTACAACAAAACTAATCAATCTGCTTAAAATCCACACCTCACGACCACAGCCCAATCGGCAAGGTCTGTAGAACATACTAATTAAACTGTGTTCTCATGCTAAATTGAATTGTTTAAAATAGTTCTATTTGCATAAAAATGGATTTGGCGTTAAATAACCTAGAAAGGTTGATATGCCATAAAACTCAAACAATAACCAATAACTCCTTCAGTCCCATAATAATTGTTACATTCAATGGGGAAATTTACATAGAAATGTAACAACAATTATGGGACAGAGATAGCCATCAACTACTGTCTCATAATATTTGGTACATTTAGATGAAATACTGTCAATATATATACGTATATGCTACTACTTCTGTCCCATAATGATTGTTACATTCAATGGGGAAATTTACATAGAAATGTAACAACAATTATGGGACAGAAATAGCCATCAACTACTGTCTCATAATATTTGGTACATTTAGATGAAATACTGTCAATATATATATGTATATGCTACTACTTCTGTCCCATAATGATTGTTACATTCAATGTATGAAATTTATATTCAAACTGGACTATTATGGGACAGAAATGACCATGAACTACTATTTCTATTCTGGTTATGTTCAATGTATAAAATTTATATGGAAATTGTCGCATGAATGTTTTAGCAGAATAGAAAAAGCAAATCAAACGAGGTCAATATGAACTAACGGAAAGTGCAAGGAAGAGTCAGACATGAATTTAAGAAAAGAGAAAGTGAAACAAATTGTGAGGTCACACTGTCTAGACTTTAAACCAAAAATCCAAATACAGATATATATATATATATATATATATATATATATATATATATATATAAAATATCATGTCAGGCAGGTTAGTTATGACATCGTGTCAAGTATCTGCCCACCATGTTTTTTTTTGGGGGGTATTGTATCTAAGTTCCTTCTGTTTTTGCCGAGACTGAGTATGAGAGATGTTTGTTATATACATATTTATATATAACTTCAAATATAGCTAGCTGGAAACTACTGCTGACCTAATGCTGAGAACATACTGATTTTATAGGATTTAGTACAGTTTGGGTTAGCCGAGAGGTGATTAGTTATTGTGGAGTCAGAACTTTGATTGATTGAGCTGGCAGGTAACGTTTGGTTATGTGATTGGACTGTAAAGGGCATGTGTCTTTTAATACTTTTTTAATTTTTTTCAAATTTCTGTGATGTATGTCCAGTATAAAAGATATCACGTTTGTGTTTGAATTAATAAATTAGAAAGCTTTTATGAGGAAGGGGTTCACCATCTTTGGATTTGAGAACAAATCTCAGTGACAGCAAAGAAATAGCGGCTGACAGATCTTCCCCTCAAGGGGTATTTTTTTTGTCCCCCAGTTCATGGTTGGCTTTCTGCATTTACTGATGATTTCTCTTCCAGTCATTTCTCTGACAAGAAGAAAAAAAAAAGATCTTTTTCAGAATTAATTTGCTACAATATGTCAATTTTTTTTTGTTTTTTCCTTCCTTCCTTCCTTCCTTTTTTTTTTTTTCTTTTAGTTTTTCTGTTCTGTTTTTTTTTCTAGTTTTATTTTCCTTTTGTTTTTTTCTTTCTTTCTTTTTGTTTTTCTATCATTTTTTTTTTCTGTTTTGTTTTTTTTTCCTTTTTTCTCTTTTTTGTTTTTCCTTTTTTTGTTTTTTCTTCCTTCCTTTTCCTTTTTCTATTTTTTTTTTGTTTTATTTTCCTTTTTTTTTTTTTTCCTTTTTCTGTTTTTCTTTATTTTCTTCCTTCCTTTTCCTTTCTTTTTTTTCTATTCTGTTTTTTTGTTTTTATTTTCCTTTTTTTCTCTTTTCTGTTTTTCCTTTCTTTCTCCTTTTTTTTTCTTCCTTTTCCTTTATTTTTTCTGTTCCATTTTTTTTCTGTTTTTATTTTCCTTTTGGTTTTTTGTCTCTTTCTTTTTTCTCTTTTTTCTTCTCTCTTTTCGTTCTTTTCTTTTTTTCTCTGGCTTTTTCTCTTATAGATGTTCTGTTTTTATTTTTTTCTCTCTTGTTTTTTTCTCTTTCTGTCCCTTTCTTTCTTTTTTTCTTTTTTCTCCTTTTGTCCCTTTCTTTCTTTTTCTCTTCTTTCTCTTTTTGTCCCTTTCTTTCTTTTTTCTCTTTTTTCTTCTTTCTCTTTTGTTCCTTTTTTTTTTGTTCATGTTTTTCCTGTCTTTGTTCTTTTTTTAATAATCTGCATAAAGCTTTCATTAATGTTCTATTTTTTTTTTTTTTTCAGATATCACTTGTGAACAATTACAGGCTTTCATTCCTCTTTTGTTATCCAAAATGTACATAGAAGGTTTGGTTTATGGAAACACCACAAAAGAAGTAAGTTTGCATTTACTCTACAACCTTTGCTAATTTTTAAAAAGTTTTCTGATTAAATCAAGGAAAATAAGTGAAAAGTATTTTATTTAATTACTGAGCCATTGGCCTAATGAGTAGAGTATTTGCCAATGGTCCGGGAGACCATGATTCAATCCCAGGTCAAGCCATACCAAAGACTGAAAAAAAAATGGTACTTGATGCCACCTTGCTTGACACTCATTTTATTGGTATTTATTTTCTTTTCAATACAGAAAGCTTTAGATCTCCTGAGTATGATGGAAGACACATTTTTGGGGAAAGGAGTGAAACCACTTCCACGGAGTCAACAAAAATGGTATAGAGAACATCAATTACTTGATGGTAAGTCTGTTTAGAATATTATTTATTGTCTTAATATTATTTCAAAGGATTGCATCTATTTTGGTTTTGTTGGAATAATGTTTAGAGTTTTTGCCAATGGTCCTGGAGACCTAGTCATACAAAAGACTCAAAAAATACTACTTGATGCCTCCTTGCTTGACACTCAGCATTATAAGGTATGGATCAAGGGTAAGTGGAGCAATCCAAAGAAAGGAGTAGTGCCCTCCCTTATAACTCGGTGTTGTAGCTATTGAAAAGGGAGCCTTCGTGTCACCTAACTTAATTATCCTCTGTATGCATATGTCTATGTAATTACATGCTTCTGCTGTAAAAAAACCCCAAAAAAAACCTGAGCTTGGGGTCAGGCATAGTTTTAAGGACAAAGAGTCCATGCAATGGTCTTACAATATCATCAAACTTTGAGTATTTTTTATTTTTTATTTCATTTATTTTTTATCACATTTTGGTAAATGCCAGTCTTATGTAGTGTTGTCAGTTGGGGCTGTAGAATACACAGACTGCATCTCTGCAGAGGGGATAAGACCCCTACAATGAGTGTCCATGCAATGGTGTTACAATGCTGTCAAACTTTGAGGTTTTTTATTTTTTATTTTATTTTATTTTTTTTATCATATTTTGGGAAATGCCAGTATTATGTAGTCAGTTGGGGCTGTAGAATACACAGACTGCAACTCTACAGAGGGATAAAAACCCCACAATGAGTGTCCTGGATATGACATTAAACTATCTGATGGTGAGGCTCCAACCTTAGAGATTTGGGAATTTGAAGTATCCTTTCATTATCATTGCTCCCAGGTCAGCTCTGGCTCAGAGTGGTAGTACCTGATAGGGTCCTATCGATGGGTCACTTAGAGCAAACTGTGCAAATAAATCACTGATCTTAAATTGTTACTGTTATATAGCAATACTTGAAGCCATTTAACAGTGTGCAAAAAAAGAGCTTAGGCTCATTCAAGAATATTATCTACAAAAATGTGTTTACTAATCATATATATATTTGATGTATGTGTATAAACAGAGTTTGGCATTAAATAACCCACAATGGTTGATATGCCATAAAACCAAACCAAACCAAACCATTATCTTGTTGATCAATTTACTTGCAGGTGATCATTACGTGTACAAGGTGCCCCAAGATGTGTGGAACAGTTCATCAGTTGAAATTTATCTTCAGACTGGAGTGCAGAGTACAGAGACAAATATGGTATTGGAACTTTTCTGCCAAGTGATCAAGGAAGTTTGCTTTACCGTTTTGCGGACTCAAGAACAATTAGGTATATCCTTACAAAGATTTTTCTATGAATGATGAGAATTCAGAAATTATTTAAGATTTTCAAAAATAACATCTGTGTTTGTAGTTTAGAAGATTTGATAATTTTTTTGATTTTTAAAATATTGTTTTTATTTCTATTAATATATTGAATTTTTTGCTATAAAGATCTACTTAAGAAATCCTCTCGAAATTATTAGAATTAAGTATGATTTATTAATAAAAACTTATTTAAAAAAAGGATATTGTAACTGTTTAGAATAAATTTAACTAAATAAGGAGATGAGTTAAAAAAAACCCAGTCCAGTTGGCTGGGGCTGTATAATACACCAACTGTATTTCTGAAGAGGGGTAAGATCCACCAAATAGGTTCCTGGATATGAGACTAAACCATCTTTTGGCAATAGGGTCATATCTATGGGTCAAATAGAACAAACTGTACAAACAAATGACAGATGTTGAATTGTAACTGTTATATAGCAATATTTGAAACCATTTAAAAGTGTGCTCAGGCTCATTTAAGAATTTTATCCACAAAATGTGTTTACAAATCATATATATATTTGATTATATATATATATATATATATATATAAGAGGATTTGGCATTAAATAATCTACAATGGTTAATATGCCATAAAACCCAACCAAATCATATATATCTAATACATATGTATAAAGAGGATTTGGAATTAAATAACCTACAATGGTTGATATGCCATAAAACCCAACCCAACCAAACCAAATCCTATATATTTAATATATATGTATAAAGAGGATTTGGCATTAAATAACCTACAATGGTTGATATGCCATAAAATCCAACCAAATCAAATCCTGTATATTTAATATATATGTATAAAGAGGATTTAGAATTAAATAACCTACAAGGGTTGATATGCTATAAAACCCAACCAAACCAAATCCTATATATTTGATATATATGTATAAAGAGGGTTTGGCATTAAATAACCTACTTGCCCAGTCGGCTGGGGCTGTAGAATATACCGACTGCTTCTCTGCAGGGGGGTAAGACCCCCCCCCACACACACGAGTGTCCTGGATATGACACTAAACAATCTGATGGTGAGATTCCAGCAATGATGGAGCTTTGGGGAATGTGGAGTACCCCTTCATTGCCATTGCTCCCAGGTCCACTCTGGCCCGGAGTGGTGGCACCTGATAGGGCCCTATCTATGGGTTAAATAGAACTAACAACATACTTATGCTAAAATAAATTGTTTGAGTAAACTGAATGGCTTGAAATAGAAATGTTTTTGACAAACCGTACTTACATTTAAACTGCATGCTTATGCTTAACTGAATTATTTCAAATAGAACTGTTTTTAGACATTACAACTGTATTTACACTTAACCGAATTGTTATATATAACTGCTTGAATAGTTTGAAATGGAAATGTTTTTGACAAACTGTGTACCTATGCTAAATTGAATTGTTTTAAATAGAACAGATTATTTACATAAAAATGGATTTGGCATTAAATAACCTACAAAGGTTGATATGCCATAAAACCCAACAAACCAAACTAAATAACCTACAATAGTTGATATGCCATAAAACCCAACCCAACCCAATCCTATATATTTAATATATATGTATAAAGAGGATTTGGCATTAAATAGCCTACAATGGTTGATATGCCATAAAACCCTACCAAATCAAATCCTATATATTTAATATAAATGTATAAAGAGGATTTGGAATTAAATAACCTACAATGGTTGATATGCCATAAAACCCAACCAAATCAGATCCTATATATTTAATATATATGTATAAAGAGGATTTGGCATTAAATAACCTACAATAGTTTATATGCCATAAAACCCAACCAAATCACAATCCTATATATTGAATATATATGTATAAAGAGGATTTGACTTTAAATAACCTACAATGGTTGATATGCCATAAAACCAAACCCAACTCAATGAAACCAAAAAAAAAAAACCCTGGCTTTTGATTTGATAAATCGAAATAATGCCAAATCTAATGAATAAAATGTTTAAAAAAATTTGAGCACTTATTATATCACGGACATTTTGAAATGGAATGCTATTAATAAATAGTATGGAAGAATTTTTACATTCATTTCTTTTTTCATTTGAAAATTGATTTTTTTGATGAAACATTATCATATAATGATATCATCCTGAAGATGATTTCAAAAAGAAATGATGTTAAAAATTGGCATATTCATATATACAACCTCTGAATATCTTTCCTTTTCACATTTACAAATATATATATATATATGTGTGTGTGTATATATTTAAAATATATATATATCAGATCTTCCATTTATTTTATTTATTAGAATTATCTTATATGAATCTTTTTTCTTCCAGGTTATCTTGTCCACAGTGGTGTCCGTAGATCTCGTGGTGTCCAAGGAATGATTCTCCTTGTTCAAACTGACCACTCAGCTGACCATGTTGAGGGAAGAATGGAAGCTTTCTTACATTCCATTGGGGTAGATATTATTTCTCTCTTCCCATCAGTCTTCATATTTTGTTTTTGCTTCATACACTGACCACTCATTATATATCATATATACATTATGCAGTGTGTATATATATATATATATATATATATATATATGTATTGTAATTATTTTCTTTCTGCTTCATTGACTGACCACTTATTACATATCATATATATATACTAGATACAGTGTGTGTGTGTGTGTGTGTGTGTGTATATATACACACACACACACACATATATATATATATATATATATATATATACACACACACAGCCTTTAAGATATGGAAAAGAAATTACTCAACCGCCGGCAGTTGAGGGTAGAATAGAATTTTTCTTACATTCCATTGGGGTAGATATTATTTCTCACTTGCCATCAGTCCGCTTGATTTTTTTTGCTTCATACACTGATCCTATATATTTAATACATATGTGTAAAGAGGATTTGGCATTAAATAGCCTACAATGGTTGATATGCCATAAAACCCAACCAAACCAAATCCTATATATTTAATATATATGTATAAAGAGGATTTGGCATTAAATAACCTACAATGGTTGATATGCCATAAAATCCAACCAAACCAAATCCTATTTATTTAATATATATGTATAAATAGGATTTTGCATTAAATAACCTCCAATGGTTGATATGCCATAAAACCCAATCAAATCAAACCTAGCAGATCACTGGAAGTTTGATTCTGTGTCTTATATTCTAAGACTTGATTCTGTGTATTGAGATGCTTGGTGATAAGGAAGATATTTAATAAAGTTCTTACTGACCAAAGACCAATAGTAATATTAGTATATCTGTGATATACTAAATACTGAACACAATAGAAGGAAAGTCAACATAAATGCTTTGGTACATACTTGAACATTTAAACTTTTATTTATATACATATTTACCCAACCCCTCCGCTCAGGCAGGATATGACACAAGGTCAAATTTTTAGTGGAGTTTAAGTGGTTTGAATTCAGAGTTTTCCTTCTCCTAGACTAGTTTCCTCACCAAGGCTGAAGAACCTAGTCTGCCCTACTATTTACCCATAGCTGGAGGGAGAATAATTGGATTCATACCTTTCCCAAGGGTATTAGTGCTATGTGAAATGCCATCAGTCTCGTCCAGGATTTGAACTCGTGTTGCCATGTCCATTTCCTACGACGATAACCATTACACCATGGGCACCTCTTTGTCCCCCCCCCCCGCATGGCAGGATATGACACAAGGTCAATTTTAAAGTGGAGTTTAACTCCGCTTAGAATTCAGTTTTCCTTCTAGTAGATGGTCTGCAACAAAAACAGAAAACTGGTTTTCATTAAACGGAAATGGAATTATGTAGTCTTTTTTAGGGCGATAATTTTATCATTCCACACTGTATATAAAAAGTTGACCATCTAGGGGGCTGTAAATTATTTTTTAATAGTTTTTTTTTTTTTCCTAATTTCCCCCTTCAATAGATATGTCCTATTAGAATAGGAGGTAATTTAGTAAGCTCTTTGCTTAGATGTGGCCCAAGGCCATATGAATGGGGCACCCATTGAGACTTGAACTCACTTGTGAAGGTTTACTAGACTTGCTTGATAACTATTACACCAGCTAAATCAACCAAACACTGGTATAGATGCAATTTACTAAGTTGCCTCACCAAGGCTGAAGAACCCTGTCTGCCCTACTATTTACCCATAGCTGGTGGGAGAATAATTGGATTCATACCTTTCCCAAGGGTATTAGTGCTATGTGAAATGCAATCAGTCTTGTCCAGGATTTGAACTCGTGTCGCCATGTCCATTTCTTACGATGATAAACATTACACCACAGGCACCTCCATAACTTTTATTTATATATAACCAATGGTATTAAGAGAAAAAAAAACACATGTGCCAAAAAGTTGAAATATACAGTGTTCCATTGACAAACAGTATATGACAGGGGTACAAAGATGGAAAACAAACTTAATTGAATAAGAAAAATAAGATGTTCTTTTTGTTTTATCAATCACTTATTACATATCATATATACAAGAGATGATATATCATCATGGCATGCCTATAGCACACATTCCTTTGACTCTTTATCGCCATCCATCCCTATCGTTCATTGCTCTTGGCCTGTCTTCTGCACAGTGTCTGCACATACCTGATGAATGTGAATTTTTTGCTGGTCAGCCATCACTGGTGTGTCCATGTGGAGGACATTACTTATGAGTATATGTTATTCCTCTCTACAGAAACACCAAAGTGAAAGTACGTTCACCAGATGGAGACACGGAATACTTTGACATTGTTGCAGGAGTACTACAAGGATACATGCTAGCCCCATACCTCTTTATCATCTGTCTAGACTACGTGCTTAGAACTTCGATCGACAAAATCAGAGAAAATGGCTTCGAGCTGACGAAGAAAAGAAGCAAAAGGTACCCCGCGAAAACAATCACTGACGCTGACTACGTTGATGACTTGGCGTTACTGGCGAATACGCCTAATCAAGCAGAGACACTACTGCATAGTTTGGAACGAGCTGCAGCAGGCATTGGCCTCCATGTCAATGCACACAAAACTGAATATGTGTTACAACCAAATGGGCAACATTACCACACTAGACGGAGCCTCTCTGAAACTAGTAGACAAATTCACCTACCTAGGAAGTAGTGCCTCATCAACTGAAAAAGACATCGACACACGGCTAACGAAAGCATGGACAGGTATCGATAGCCTTTCGATCATATGGAAATCAAACCTGACCGATAAAATGAAACGCAGTTTCTTCCAGGCAGTGGTTGTATCGATACTGCTATATGGATGCACTACATGGACGCTAACTAAACGGCTGGAGAAGAAACTAGACAGCAATTACACAAGAATGTTGAGAGCAATAGTGAACAAGTCCTGGCGACAACACCCCACAAGACACCAAATATACGGCCGCTTGCCTCCCATCACAAAAACTATACAATACAGGACACTGCTGGAGAAGCAAGGACGAGCTCATAAGCGATGTACTCCTATGGACCCCCACATATGGCCAAGCAAAAGCAGGACGACCAGCTCGAACCTACATACAGCAGCTATGTGAGGGCACAGGATGTAACCCTGAAGACCTACCAGAGGCGATGAATAATAGGGAGAAGTGGCGAGAGAGGGTCAGGGATATCCGTGTTGGCGGCACGACATGATGATGATGTTATTACTTCACCAGCAGTGGCCAGCAGGTCTTACTTGGATAGTTTGAGAGATGGCAGGTAAGTGGCTGTACAGCTGCTTTTTTTGTAAGGTGCTGCTTCCAGAATTGGTTCAAAACAACACGCAGCATCCTTGTGTCTTTCTCAACTTGCTTTTGCCTCAGCATTTCTTCAAAGGCCAAAGGGTGCAACCATACTGTATTACTGACATGGCTGCAACTTAGAAGATAAATGTGTAAAATTAATTATTTTTCTCTATTTAATTATATCCATTAAATTACATTGAGTGAGATTTGCGAATCATTCATTGTTGGATTCTCCCTGGGAGCCTCATATGTCTGGATTTGTATTGAAGATACGATGTGTTCAGATATTTTTTTTTTGATATTGATATTTTAAATTGATAGGGTTTTTAAGAAGTTTACAAGGATTGTTGATTGCTGTGATGTTATATTATTGGGCTGACGTAAAGTTGGTGGGGTTTCAATCTCAACTTGTGCCAACTCACTTGTCTAGCCACACTGATGAGTTGTGATACAAAGAAACAGTCTGTCAAAGTAGCCTATAAGAATCAAACAGTGCAATGCTCAGGAATCAACAAAACCCCTACAAAGAACCTATAGTATAGAAAGAATGGATAGCAACATAGACCGCGTAGTTGCCAGCCTTAATCTTGAAGAAATAATAAATAACTACAATACTTGAAACAATTTAACTGTGGTCAAACTTACCAGCTCACTCACCTTTTTAAATGTTAATCTCTTTCATATTGTATGTATCTATCTAAATGTGTGTAAACAAATGACTGATGTTAAATTGTTACTGTTACATAGTGACTCTCGTAATAATAATTTAACTGTGCGCAAACAAATGAGCAAAAGAAAATAGAGAATGATTCATATTGGATTGAAATACTTGAAATCATTTAACTGTGAAAGAAAATGAGCTCAGATTTGTCTTTAATTGAAATCATTTTGAGATGAGGCTTCTTAATCTGAGAATTAATTTTTTATTTATTGCGGACTTTTTGTTCTCATCTTGGTAGTTTTTGTGTTGTTTCTTCTTTCACTACGTTTCGGCCAAATTTCACCTCTGGCCTTCTTCAGGTGATTTACCGCGACCTCGGATAGGAATGCTGAGTCTTGTAACCATATCCCCAGTAATTACTGCCTTCTATAGTTGTTGTCTATCGCACCTCGTTTTTTGACCAAGTAAACCTCTGGCCGGTTTGGGTAGGATTTGAAACTGCTATCTTCAGACAATGCTCACCTGGAACTGTCGAGACTCAACGCCTCTATCCGCTGTGCCACGGGCCCCGAAGGATGATCAAGCATAGATTTTTTGGTCTTATAAATCCAATTATTTGTTCTCCTTATCCGGTCTTCCATCGTCAGGTCTGTACCGAATTTGTAATTGTCTTTAAGGCAGTAATTACTGGGGATACGGTTACAAGACTCAGCATTCCTATCCGAGTACGCGGTAAATCACCTGAAGAAGGCCAGAGGTGAAATTTGGCCGAAACGTAGTGAAAGAAGAAACAACACAAAAACTACCAAGATGAGGACAAAAAGTCCGCAATAAATAAAAAATTAATTCTCAGAGCTCAGATTTGTTTAAAATGTTATAAGAAAAATGATTACAAACCATGTGTATTTAATATATAAATATAAACAGGGTTTGTCATTGAGCAATTTGCAATGTTTGATATGACATAAAAACAAATCATCTCACGAAGAACTGTTTTTGACACTTGAACTGCATACTTATGTTAAACTGAACTGTTTGAAATAGAATTGTTTTTACTGAGTGTAAACAAAAACTTTACTTATGTTAAACTATGCTGTTTGAAATAGAACTGTTAATATGTATAAAATTGATTTAGTCTTGAATAGCCTAAAATGGTTGATATGTCATCAAACCAAACTAAGAAGTTTAGGAATATATATATATATATATATAATTTATTTTCTTGATTGTTCAAAACTATTTTCTTGCCCTGTCAGCATAGCTTAGAGTATACTAATACAATGAGTTCTATTTTATAGTAAAAATCATTTCCTATGCATTTTTATAGTAAAAATCATTGGAGATTATTTTTGCTATAAAAATGCATTGGAAATGATTTTTATTATAAAAATGCATTTGAAATGAGTTTTACTATAAAAATGCATTGGAAATGATTTTTATTATAAAAATGCATTGAAAACAAAGAAAGCTGTTATAGATATCGTTAATGACTTTCTTAATGAAAATGTCTTTTTCTTTTTCTTTTTCTGCTCTTAAAGGAATATTTAAATAATCTGACAGATGACGAAGTTCAGATGCATATTAAAGCCCTGGCAAGCAAACGACTGGAAGTGCCAAAAAAATTGACCACACAGAACTCCAAATATTGGGTAGAAATCACATGTCAAATGTATAATTTTGATCGAGGTAAGAACTTATTTTTATTACTTGTCCAGCAAGTATTCCATATACTTTCAAGGTAATTACATTTTAATCATACACTCAGGGCACACAGTACAGGGTGGAACGATAAAATTGTCATGCTAAAGAAAACAACACTACAGCTTTATTTTAAAACTTTTATTGAAAAAATCAATTCAGCTAACTTGATTGTGTTGTAGAGCTGACATCTATTCAATGTAGCCACCTTCAGCCTCAATCACCACCTCGATACGGATCTGGAACTGGGAGCATGCCTTTTCCACGAGTGCCAGCGGGAGCTCAGCGAATGGTGGCGATCAGGCTGGCTTTGATGTTGTGGGAGGTCATGTTGGTGATGTTCTCGACATATGACCCAACGAAGTAGTCCAGTGGGTTCAGGTCGGGGAGGAAGGGGGCCAGTGAGAGAATGGTACAAAGTCATAGCACTCCTTCTGAAGCCAAGCCTGGGTCTTTTTGGACTTGTGGGCTGGTGCCGAGTCCTGCTGCCACACCCAGGGTCTGCCACCGGCCACCTGATTGCACCAGGGGATCACCACACTCATCAGCATATCCAGGTACACTTTGGTGTTGACTTTCAAGCTGATTTCGAAGATGTGAGGTGGCATGATATAGCCCTCACTTGAAACCACACCAAAGACCATAACCGTAACTGGAAACTTTGTTTTCTCACCCTGGGCACTTTCCTGTTATTCGTGGCAATCCAGATTTGCATTTTGAGGGTGCTGGAAATGGTCCTGTTGTCATAAGTTGGATCGGTAGAGAGCATGAGTTGTACAGCGGCGCATCTCTGATCTCACTTTCAGACATGATAGAAGGCTCTTATCGCTTTTGGGTTTTGTACACAACTGGCCAACTAGTAGATGGTCTGCAACAAAAACAGAAAACTGGTTTTCATTAAACGGAAATGGAATCCTGTAGTCTTTTCTAGGGCGATAATTTTATCGTTCCACCCTGTATTTTTATATACAGGGTGGAACGATAAAATTATCGCCCCTAGAAAAGACTACATAATTCCATTTCCGTTTAATGAAAACCGGTTTTCTGTTTTTGTTGCAGACCATCTACTAGTTGGCCAGTTGACCATCTAGGGGGCTGTAAATTATTTTTTGATAGTTTTTTTTTTTCCTAATTTCCCCCTTCAATAGATATGTCCTATTAGAATAGGAGGTAATTTACTCAGCTCTTTGCTTAGATGTGGCCCAAGGCCATATGAATGGGGCACCCATTGAGACTTGAACTCACTTGTGAAGGTTTACTAGACTTGCTTGATAACTATTACACTAGCTAAATCAACCAAACACTGGTATAGATGCAATTTACTAAGCTCTTTGCTTAGATGTGGCATAAAGCCATATGAATAAGGCACCTAATGAGACACAAACACACTCATATAGGTTTGCCAGTCAAGCTTGTTAACCATTACACAACCAGAGGTGCCCACTGTTACAATATACGAGGGCTGCCTGAAAAGCTCATAGGTTGACCAAGATGCTCTTATAAAATGTGACCGAATGAGATTTATTTTTTTAATATAGTCTCCCTTGCGGTCTATGCACTTCTTCCATCAGTGTTGCATTGCTTGGATCCCATTTTTTAATGTAGTCTCCCTTGCAGTCTATGCACTTCTTCCATCAGTGTTGCATTGCTTGGATCCCATTGGTCAAAAATAGTCATCAACAACAGGTATATCATCATATGAAGTTTTCAGCCCAACTTCGTATATATACAGTGGAACCTTGGTAGTTGAACATAATTTGTTCCAAAATTGTTTGACTATTGATTTATTCAAAAACTGAAACAATGCTGCTTGAGTTGACTTGGCCAGTCATTTGTCTTTGTTTAGTTTGCCTTGGTATTCATTCGCACGTGTTCCATTTTAATTGGCTTGACTTGTGTGTTCGAGCTCCAAACATTTGTTCCATCCCTGTGGCATTTTTTACTCAAACTTTTTGGTCAAACTCTGAATTGTTCGACTTGAGAGTTGTTCAATAACCGAGGTTCCACTGTGAGTGTGTGTGTGTGTGTGTATATATATATATATATATATATATATATATAAAAATATATATATATATATATGTGTGTGTGTAGTTGGGCAGATAGTTCCGCCTTGAGCTACCGAAACTGTGTTATCACCCTGGTTGGCGGCTGATGAGGCTAGGGTATCGCACGTGCTTTCACACGTTGTATGATGAAAATTAAAAAAAAAATGTGTGTGTAGTTGGGCAGATGTCTTTCATTCAAGCATGTTTGATTAAATATCAAAGACACATTTTATCTATATAATTTTATTAAGATCCTTTCAAGTTTCCTAACAAGTGTCTTAGTTTCAGGTTGGAATTGGTTGATGAATTTACCAAAATTGTTCCAAGTGCTTTCGGACTTTTTGTAGGCCATCATCAGGAGTTGTTTGCATGTGTAAAGAGTTTTTTTCATCCATCAATTCTAACCAAGAACCAAGACACTTGTTGGGCAACTTGAAAGGATCTTGATAAAATTATAGACAAAATGTATCTTTATTATTTAATCAAACATATATAAAATGTGTGTGTTGGCTGTAAAGTTAATAGGCTGACTAAGATGCTCTCATGGAATGTGACCAAATGAGATTATTTTTTAACGGAGTCTTCTTTGTGATCCACACACTTCTTCCATCAGTGTTGCATTGCTTGAATCCCATTATTAAAAAAAATCATCAACAACAGATGTATCATCATATGAAGTTTTCAGCCTAACCTCAAAGTATATTGGTTTCATAAATTGTTTATGAAATTCAATTTTATTTGAATTGCCTTTCCCAATCTGTGGAATGATATTTGCTGCCACAATCATCAACATGATAATTATTTACCATATCAAATTTGGATTTTGAATTTAACCGTCTTTTTTTAAAAAAATTTTTCTTTTTTCAAATATTTTTTTCCATTGACCAGTTACAATATATTAATTTTGATTTCATAAAATATTTCAATAATTACCAGTGGAAAAAAAATTGAGATATTAATCCAAAATGAGAGTACTCACTTTGGCAGTTGATATACTAAATTGAAAGGTACTGTGACGCGAAAACTTTACTTTCATCCCAGAACGGGGTTTTATTTTCGCACGTGTGATGACGGGGCAGGTTGGCACTTGATCCCCTATTGAATAAGTCCTCGTTCAGAGTTTTTCTCTCAGGCATATAAGAACTGGCATATTATGTGAGGGATTAATTTAGGGCCAGACTGACCGCCGCTGGCAAGGGGTTCCAAATTTCACACTGTCCACACACCCACCAGGTCGCTAAACTTCCTTCCCCTAGACAATGGAAGAATATGGACCTATAGGTTTTAGTCGTAATAATATTATATTGTAGTAGTCGGCAACTCTGGTTTCCCGTGTGATATTTTTAAGGAATTAATAGGACAATTCTAAGCAAGATAACATAAGGCGAATCGAAGCTGAAAAGGAAGCATGAAGTAACAACATAGACCACGTGGTAACATAAAAATATATGATTCCTTTACTACAGTTATATACACTTTCAAAATGTCAAAACATATAATAATTTGGACAGTCCACAAATATAAATGTCTTCTCTTGACTTTTGTTTTTCTTCAAATTGAGAGAGAGAGAGGGGTATACAAAATTTGGGTATAAAGGAGAAATGGCCCCAAAGTTACTTATCTTATTTTTCAACGGGGTTCCACTGGAGAATCTTTCTTCTTTCACGAGCTAATAGACTTTATTCTATTTTTTTTTTCATTGGCTTGAAGAACCTGGGGTCCCTCGTGTCTCAGATATTCTTTTGTCTTCAACCCGGAATACTGGCTATGGTTCGTCTGCCCGCTACGAACCCTGCTCAAAAACTAACTTTCTTATTATTTACTTCCGCTGAGGGGAGGAAGTCCCCACTTCCGTTTTGGGGTCCCAGCCAATCATTTGGCTTCTCTCTTCCTCCCCCTGGTCGGGCGATTTCTTGGGGCTACTAGATGTCACCCAAGTCCTACTGTTAATTCAAACACGAGGAGTAGTAATTTTATCTCCCTCCTCCCAGTGGGATATCACGTGACAGTACTCATGGAATTATGTTTATTGTTGTAGGAAATAGTTGTGTTCTGGTTAGTGAACGCTTGTAATATTAAATTAAGGACAAATCACGATATGAGAGAAAATAGATATATATTCTCAGGAAAAAGTATATACAATAGTGAGACTATTAGTAGACAAGAACATAGGATTTGTGAACGCTTATAATATTAAATAAAGGACAAACCACGATATGAGAGGAAATAGAGATATATTCTCAAAAAAAAGTATATACAATAGAGAGACTATTAGTAGACAAGAACATAGGATTAGTGAACGCTTGTAATATTAAATAAATGACAAACCATGATATGAGAGGATATAGAGATATATTCTCAGGAAAAACTATATACAATAGAGAGACTATTAGTAGACAAGAACATAGGATTAGTGAATACAGAATAAAGATATAGTCCAACGATAGTATTGGCTTCTGTTATTACGGTAGCAAGTAAGTTGATCTAATGCGATCTCCAGTCTCCAACGCTCTAATACTATTCCTATAAGAAGCTGCTCTTCACCTTCTAGTCTGCGCTGATATTAGTAGCTACTGCTATATATGGCAGATGGACTAGTTCATTGTGTGGAGAAAGGTGGGTGATACCCAACAGAAATGGACATGGCAACCTGAGTTCAAATCCTGGACAAGATTGTTTGTACTTCAGATAGCATTAATACCTTTGGGAAAGCCATGCATTTGATTATTCTCCCTACTGCTGGGAATTGTTGGGCAAACAGGGCTCTTTAACCTTGATATGGCAACCCATCTAGGAGAAGGAAAACTCTAAATTTCAAATCCATTAAAGTCTGCTTAAAGATTGACCTTGTGTCACATGTTGCTTGTGTGCAGGAGTTACTGTAAATATATATACTAAGATTGAAATGATGCAGAGAAGATTAGCATGGGGTCTGCACAAAGATGACACTCAAATTTGTGAAGAATTTCATGTTTTAAAAAAACAATATTTGTATTTGATAGCACTATGTGCAACCCTCAAGACCTCTTAAGAAACAACTAGACAAAAAAATGTGAATATGAATGCTATTCCCTAACCTCTTGGCATGAAATAGCCCTTGATGGATTCACATACTGTTAAAATCAGTCATTCTTAAGAAACAAGTACACAAAAAAATTATAGATATAAATGTACAATGAGTGTGATTCCCTGACATGAATTAATAAAATAACCCGAGACTAGTTGATGTACCATTTAAAAATCAATCATTCAGAATGTGTATGGAATTAAGAAATTGTAGGTTCTCAATGGGATGATCATGACCTGTGTGAATATTTTTTGAAATTTATTGATTGTATTCCAATTCTTTTTTTTTTCCCTCCCAGATAATATTGAAGTTGCATACTTGAAGACCCTGAAAAAATCAGACTTGATAGAATTCTACAAAGTAAGTATATGACTTTTTTTTTCTTTTTTTTTTCTTTTTTTTCCAATAAGCTTTCTCGTGAAGCATTATAAACAATTGGTACTGGAATGATATGAATAGATAAGTTATCAAAAAAAGGCCTGGAGTCAAAAGAAAGACACGTTAACAGTGTTCAACATCTCTTCCAGTGTGCTAGCTGTAACTAGATATACTTAATTTAGCCCCCTGGACTGATCTTGCCAAGGTCACCATCTAAGTGTTGTTGGGGGTTGGTCTGACAATGTTACCTTAGGTGAAAGTAAAAGTAGAATGTTCTGTGAACTCCAATATGCTCCCCGTCCAGAGGTTGAGGATTCTGGTGAATTAATTAATAGCTGCCACCCGCGTAATGTGAAGCTCTTCTAACAAATTGAGCACTCCAGTCTCTGGTAGCACAAAATGTAAACAAATGAAAGCTAATACATAATGTGTTATAATTCCCAAACTGACGTTGGTCACCTAAATGGCTGAACAGTAAGATACAAAATCTAGCATAAAGTTAGGCAGATTTCAATCCCAACTTAAAGTGTCCTGCATGTCTAGCCATATTGGAGAGTTGTGATACAACAAAACCGTCTGTCTGTGGATGACTAGATATATTATATATAAATAAAATGTATTTTTATTTTAAGTTAATACTTTTTTCTTTCTCCTGAGTGATTTTAATCAATAAAATGTATATTTATGCAAATTTTATTTGGTTGTATTGATTTTTTAATCAATGAAATGTACTTTGCCCTGCCGTCTTCGGTCAGCTTTATCCTGATTATCTGGAAAGGTGAAACCTAGGTAGATTTCTTCTGACACATTAGATATTATATTAACACACACACACACACACACACACATATATATATATATATATATATATATATATATATATATATATATATATATATATATATATATATGACAGCTGTTTGATTTCTGCCTATGTTATCTTTGACTTGTTAAAGTCTTGTATGAGTTTTTTGACTTCTGAATGGAAAGTATGCTATATTTTTTCCCCAAGTATTTTTAGCTCTAACTGGCGGTATCTTCCGTGAAGTGAATCAGGAAATATCGGAGCACAATGACTAGTCATGAACATTTATAAAAGTATTTTGTAATTTGCTTGAAGCATTGCACAAATTGTTTTATTTCATTGTATTGAATTAATTTAGAGGGCTATTGCAATGGGAAATAGTAATTACACTGGTTTACAAAAATAAATTTTTGGTCTGAGGCAAGAATGGGGATAGGTGTTTTTGATTAATTTGGGTGTGCTGAATTAAAATTTATAAATAGTTTTGCTCTATCACCTCAAGTTTTCTGGCTTTTAAATAGTCTCATTTTAGTATAAACAGAGAATATATGTGCATATTTCAAGAGTTGCAGCAGCTTATAACAGATAAAACAGGATAGATAAAGAACACTGATTGAATCAATATACTTGGATGACACAATTACACAATTCATAGTACCACAGACAGTCAAAAATGTGTTTTCTTAGAAGGTCTGGTGTATTTTGCCTCTGGGATGTCACGCAAGAGCATCCAGCAGAAGTCTCCCATCATGCCGCGGTTCCATTTGCCTTGATAGTTGCTCTCCATCTTCGTAATGTCTTGGTAGAATCTTTCTCCATGCTCATCACTCACTGCTCCAAGGTTCGGCGAGAAGAAGTTGAGGTGGGAATGGAGAAAATGAATCTTGAGTGACATTCGGCACCCCATATCCTTGTAAGACTTTAGCAACTTCTCAAAGAGGATTTGGCATTAAATAACCTACAATGGTTGATATGCCATAAAACCAAACCAAACCGAATCCTTTATATTTAATATGTATGTATAAAGAGGATTTGGCATTAAATAACCTACAATGGTTGATATGCCATAAAACCCAATCAACCAGGTTTTAGATTTGTCCCACTTCACTCATGTTAGTCTTTAGTTATGTGCCAGTGAGACTCTTACAGAAATCAGAATTAGTTTTTCTAGTTTTATTAGAATAAAAAATGTTTGGCTATGTGATGACCCCATCTCTCTCTCTGTGCGTGTATATATATATATATATATATATATATATATATATATAAGAACAAACTATTTACTTCATGAAAACAAATTTTGTTGTGGACCTATTCATTTTCAAGAATTTACTTTTTTCTCTCTGTGGACTTAAAATATATATATATATATATATATATATATATATATATATGTGTGTGTGTGTGTGTATGATTTATGGATTTTGTGAATCAACCTCCTTTTCCTTTTTTGGTGGTTGGGGTGTGAAGAGACAAGGAACAAATCAAAGATACCCGAAGAGTCCTGTTCCTAGAAGAATAAAGAAGCTAGCCTGCATGTATCCATTTCTTCTTGCTTCCATGGCCTCTCACACAGTATAGCAAGAAGAAAGCAACAAAGACCAAATGTTAAGAAGTCATGCTTTCTCCTCTCCATTTGACGATTAGCCATTGGTGACTACACTACACTGGCTCTTAGAGGTCAAGGAATATTCCTTGTCACTGATACCATATAACCCAGTACAACCTGTCACATATACTCGCCCAGTCGGCTGGGGCTGTAGAATACACTGACTGCACCTCTGCAGAGGGGTAAGACCCCCCTCAATGAGTGTTCTGGTATGACATTAAACAATCTGATGGTGAGGCTCCAGAGATGCTGGAGCTTTGGGGAATGTGGAACACCCCTTCATTGCCATTGCTCCCAAGTCCACTCTGGCCCGGAATGGTAGCACTTGATAGGGCCCTATCTATGGCTTAAATAGAACTAACTGCATACTTATGCTAAACTGATTTGTCTGAATTGACAAATAAACTCTGTAGTTATATTTAAATTGCGTGCTTATGCTAAACTGAATTGTTTGAAATAGAACTGTTTCTGACATTGAAACTCTACTTACACTAAATGGAATTGTTTAATATAGAACTGTTTTGACATTTAACTGTGTGTAAGCAAAATCTGTACTTATACTCAACTGAATTAGCTTAAGTAGAACTTTGACTAAACTGAATAGCTTGAAATAGAAACGTTTTTGGCAATTAAACTGTGTACTCATGCTAAACTGAATTGTTTGAAATAGAACTGATTATTTACAAAAAAATGGATTTGGCATTAAATAACCTACAAAGGTTGATATGCCATAAAACCTAACCAACCAACCAACCTGTCACATATTATTAAGAAATGCAATAAGCCTTTGTTAGAATCCTTGTCACCATTTTGATCTTCTATTCACAGAATCCAGTGTTGGTAATCTTTGTCTGTAGATTTTGTCCAGTGTTAAAATCTAAGAGATTGATATTCTTGGCAGAAAGTTGAACTTGTAATTGAGGGTGTATTTTGAGGACAATCTTAAATGCTTTCAGCCCTCGTTTTCTGATTGGCCAATTTTTACCGAAAGTGCCTGCTTTTGTCGGAAGAGTTCATGATCAGAAATGAGGATCCTACGTACAGCTTAGACCCCAGACAATCCAACAGCTTTATTTTGTCAGCCCTACTCCACAAAGGTGCTATCATTAACTTAAATGAGATGTTGATGATCTATGTAACATCCATTTTTAATTTCTTTTTTGCTCAGGCATATTGAGGATGTCTCTCTTCCTTCCACCATAGACTTTAAAGCATTTCATTTCAGAAAAGCAATCTTTGTCTGGAAGGATTGCTTTGGCATTAAATAACCCAAGAAGTTTGATATGCCGTTAAAGATCTAACCAAAAGGCAACCAACAACCTATTTTTAAATTTTTTTATTTATAAAATGGTCATGAATTATAGACTGTTGTTTGCCAATGGTCTGGGAGACCTGGGTTCAGTTCCAGGTTGTGTCATACCAAAGACTTTAAAAATGGTACTTGATACCACCTTGCTTAACACTCAGCAGTATAAGGTACATATCAAGGCTAAAGTGGAGCAATCTAGGGAAAGGAGTAGCGCCCTCCCTTACACCTCGATGTAGTAGCTATTGAAAAGGGAGCCTTAGGGTCACCCTTAACTACAGTTGCCAACTTTACTTATGTAATATAATGGCCGAGGGATTTCGTTTTATATATCTTGCCTTTGGGTTTAGTTAGGCTGAGAACCTTTCGGCTCAGTGCATGGGTTAGTTAGGTGCAAACATGATCGCAGGTGTTCACGTGTCATTTAGAGATGTCAAAATAAAAATCCCAGATAGAAAATATGACCAGGGGATGTGAAGACGTCATGTACCGGAAGCACGCGCGGAGGATTTTGGGGGATTTGAGAAAAGTCAGTGTGTTGAGTTCTGCCTCGGAGGAAGAAGGTTGAGTTTCGCTCACTCGCCCGCCAAGGCCTTGTGGCAGGTGTTGCACGTGATGGAGGGCAGATGGAAAAGTCTGCATAGAAAGATTGTGCCTCTCTCTCTTATGTCGAAAAACCTTTTAACTCAAAGGTAATAAAAAGTTTCGTACCTGAACTAAGAAGTCGTAAGTGTTTTTTTTTTTGTTTCGGGATTCCTATGTTCTATGTATATGTGTACGAATATTCTATGTACATTTCACAAATTCATGTATGGCTGTGTAACATTTGATATAATCATGAACCAGTATTTTTATTGTGTGGTTTAGGAAAAAAAAAATTAAAAAAACCCAAAAAAACAAACTTTGCTCTCCTTGTATCTCTTGACCGATTCAGTCTTTATTTATTTTCTTTCTTTGCAGGAAAATGTTGCTTATGATGCCAATCACAGGCACAAGATTTCTGTTCATGTTGTACCTTCCAGCCTGGTACCGAAAATTGGAGAAACGTTAACTCCATCTCCAGATGGAATGACACCAATTCCACCACTGAAAGAGGTGAGTCTGTAGATTTAAAAAAAAACCCCAAAAAACAAAACTATTGCCCAGTTAGCTGGGGCTATAGAATATATTGACTGCTTCTCTGCAGAGGGGTCAAGATCCTGGGGGTGTCCTCGTGGTGTAATGGTTAAAGCGATGGACTGCGGAATCGTAAGTGAGTTCGTACTCCAGTTGCGCTATCACGTTCACTTTCGGGCAAATACCCTTGGGAAAGGTATGAACCCACTTATCCTTCCAGCTATGGTTTAAATAGCATCACTACTGTTCTTTTAGGAGAATGGGTTTGGCATTAAATAACCTACAAAGGTTGATATGCCATTAAACAAAGAAGAAGAAGAAGAAGGGTCAAGATCCCCTACCTAATGAGTGTCCTAGATATGACACTAAATGATGGTGAGGTTCCAGTAATGCGAGAGCTTTGGGGAATATGGAGTACCTCTTCATTGCCATTGCTCCCAGGTTCACTCTGGCCCGGAGTGGTAGCACCTGATAGGGCCCTATCTATGGCTCAAATAGAACTAAACTGTGTACTTATGCTAAACTGAATAGTTTGAATTAGAACTGTTTGACTAAACTGAATAGAAATATTTTTTGACAATGAAACTGTGTACTTATGCTAAACTGAATTGTTTGAAATAGTACTGTTTATATGTATAAAAATAGATTTGGCATTAAATAACCTACAAAAGTTGTTATACCATAAAACCCAAACGATGGCCTAATGTGTAGGGTGTTCGCCAATGGTCTGGGAGACTGGGGTTTAATCCCAAGTCGAGTCATACCAAAGACTCAAAAAATGGTACTTGATGCTGCCTTGGTTAACACTCAGCATTATAAGGTAAGGATCAAGGGTAGTGGAGCAATTCAGGGAAAGAAGTAGCATCCTCCCCTAAACTTTGGTGTAGTAGCTATTGAAAAGGGAGCCTTCGAGTCCCCCTCGACTGGGGGGTCACCAACTTTACTTTTACTTTTAGATACTCAAGTTTCAAAAATTTTCTTTTTGTTTTTTTTTTAAGATTTGGGAAGTTAAAAAAAATGGCTTCCATTTAGAATGAAAAATTTGATAGAAAATGAGATTTCTTGGTGGTTTTATCCTTCTCTTACACTAGTTGCCCACTAAAGCTAAAGTAGCTGGTCAGTCTTGCTAGCATATATAAGAAATAAGGTACCGTGGTGTAATGTTTATCCTCGTAGGAAATGGACACAGCAACACGAGTTCAAATCCTGGACGAGACTGATTGCATTTCACATAGCACTTATACCTTTGGGAAAGGTAGGAATCCAATTATTCTCCGTCCAGCTATGGGTAAATAGTAGGACAGACTAGGTTCTTCAGCCTTGGTAAGGCAACTAGTCTAGGAGAAGAAAAACTCTGAATTCAAACCTGTTAAACTCTGTTTAAAAATTGACCTTGTGTCATATCCTGCCTGAGCGGAGGGATTGGTAAATAGGATCGTATACTTCTGGCCTTGTGTCAAACTTAGATAAGATTTAGGGAGGCAAGATTAAGTTAAAAAAATGGCTTCCATTTAGAAGGAAAAAATTTGATAGAAAATGAGATTTCTTGGTGGTTTTATCCTTCTCTTACATTTGTTGCCCACTAAAGCTAAAGTAGCTGATCAGTCTTGCTAGCATTTATAAGAAATATTTACTGGGATTTTCAAGAAAAATTGGTAAGGATGTGTAAAAAATCGATATGTGACTAGACAAGTTGAATAGTTTCTCAAATTTGCTCATGATAAATAAAAGTAATTATAAGATTTTACAAGTAAGAAGGTCAATCAAAAAGTAATGTATTTTTTTCTTTAATTACAGCAGATTTAACAGTGTATCGGTCTCTCTTTAAATGTAGTCCTTTTCAAATTGTGTTATTCCACTTATGAATTAGAATAATTATACTTGCTTTAAAGAAATCTCTTGGTTACTTTCTTAGCCATTTACAAAGTATCTCTTTCACTCTTTCACCTCATTGTTATTGGAGAACCATGGTTCTTCGAGTACTTCTTTTGTGGACCTTGAACAGAGATAAAACCTGAGGTACCAGGTATCAGTACTGTGAGTGGATGAAGCCATGTACTGTGATTGCCTGATTAGTTTTTTAAAGTTGTTGAGAGGCCTCCTTGCATTCTCAGTAAAAATCTAGTTCCCAACATAGTTTTCTTCCTTCTCAACTGTGGTATTCCACTTTTGAATAAAGGAATATATACCTGCTTTGTAAAAGCCACTGAGACCTCCTTTTCTGTATTTACCACCCCCTCTACATGGGCAGGATATGACAAGGTAAATTTTTTTAAGCAGAGTTTAACAGGCTTTAATTCAGTTTTCTTTTTCCTAGACTGGTTGCCTAACCAAGGTTAAAGAACCTAGTCTGCCTTACTATTTACCCTTAGCTGGAGGGAGAATCATTGGATTCATACCTTTTCTAAGGATATTAATGCTATGTTAAATGCAATCAGCTTTGTTCAGGATTTGAATTTGTGTCTCCAGGTCCATTTCTTTTGATGAGGACCATTACACCATGGGCATCTTTGTCATATTGCAAAAGTATGTAACTTGTCTTGGTGGGTTTACATCAAGATCATTTTTTTCACAATCTTTCCATGAATATTGATAGAAAATGATATTAGTGGAGGTGCCCGTTGTGTAATGGTTATCGTCGTAGGAAATGGACACAAGTTCAAATCCTGGACAAGACTGATTGAATTTCACATAGCACTAATACCCTTGGGAAAGGTATGAATCCAATTATTCTCCCTCCATCTATGGGTAAATAGTTGGGCAGACTGGGTTCTTCAGCCTTGCTGAGGCAACTAGTCTAGGAGAAGGAAAACTCTGAATTCAAACCTGTTAAATTCTGCTTAAAAAATTGACCTTGTGTCATATCCTGCCCGAGCAGAGGGTTTGGTAAATATGGATAGAAAATGACATTCTTTGTTTATTTCTTGGTGGAGTGATTTCAAGGAATGTCTTGTGAGACTCATGAAACAAGTGGCTGGCTTAAGTGTTTATATCAAATTAAAAAAGAAAATTGTATCATCGGTTTATAATAGCAATAAACCTCTCTTTCATATGCTGAACGTATTCGTATGAAATTTTAGAATCACGTTGCTGGAATTGTTGTATTTTAAACAAGCAAATTGTTGCTGATTCCACACACAAATAATGATGCTTGCCCTGTTGGTAGGGCTTAGAATATACTGATTGTACCCACTGCTGAAGGGGTAAGACAACTCCCTCCAAACACACACACTAATGGTGAGGCTCCAGTTCTTGAGATTTGGGAAATATGGTGTACTCCTTTATTTCCATTACTCCCAGTTCAACTCTGACCTGGAGTAATTGTACCTGTTAGGGTTCAATCTGGAGTAATTGTACCTGTTAGGGTTCAATCTGGAGTAATGGTACCTGTTAGGGTTCAATCTGGAGTAATAGTACCTGTTAGGGTTCAATCAAAATATTAAGAACCAGACAATCTGTTAGAGAGGCCCAACTTGATCACTCGGCTGGTCATGTCAAGGCCTGGCACCTATACTATTTTCATGACTGTATACTTCAAACTGCTCTTATGGCAAACATGTACCCAGCCTAATATTATCTTTTTGAAACCATTTCAACTGTATGCAAACAAATGATTAATATCAAATAGAATTATTAGTGTCAATAGCAATACTTGAAACCATTTCACAGTGTTCAAACAAATGATTAATATCAAATAGAATTATTAGTGTTAAATAGCAATACTTGAAGAGCTATTAGACATTATGTCGCTCTAGGCACTGGCCTTGCACCAGACTGCCCGGGTTTGAGAGATAGAGAAAAGCCTTAGCTGTACTATACTCATGAAAGCAGAGAAGCGACAAGAATCTAAGATGATTCAGTACCTTGAGAAGTAAAGCGAGCTGAAAGAATATGATTCAGTACTTTGTGATGGCCCTGTATGAGACTTGCGAAAACAGAACGAAGAATTAGCAGTTCACTGAAAATTCATATCTCACTCAGTGTGTCCATCTCAGTCATCTTTGACTCTCTCCCTCACTCTATCATTTCGTAATCAGAGGAAAAGTAAAGAGCCTGAATATATTTTTATACATCAGTTTCGTCCTTCTTACCTGTATACAACACAACTACACCAAATATAATATAAAATATATATATATATACACCAAATATTGCCTAGTTGGCTGGGGCTGTAGAATACACCAACTGCTTCTCTGCATAGCGGTAAGACCCCCCACCACCACAATGAGTGCCCTGGATATGACACTAAACAATCTGATGGTGAGGTTCTAGTAATACTGGAGTTTTGGGGAATGTGGAGTACCCTTTTATTGCCATCGCTCCCAGGTCCACTCTGGCCCGGGGTGGTAGCACCTGATAGGGTCCTATCTATGGGTTAAATAGAACTAAACCGTGGTTTGAGTTCACTGTTTTTTGCATTTAAACTGCATATCTATGCTAAATTGAATTGTTTAAAATAGAACTGTTTTGACATTTAACTGTGCATAAACAAAATCTATACTTATACTAATCTGAATAAGCTGAATTAGAACTGTTTGACTAAACTGAATAGCTTGAAATAGAAATGTTTTTGACAATTAAACTGTGTACTCGTGCTAAACTGAATTATTTGAAATAGGACTGATTATTTGCATAAAAATGGATTTGGTGTTAAGCTACAAAAGGTTGATATGCTATAAAACCCAACCAACCAACATATACACCAAATAAGCTAACTTCACAATTCAAGGGATGACCTATACACTTGATTCACTTAGACAAGTTTATATGATAGTAATTTTGTTAAGTGAGTTTTTGTAGTTGCTTTTATTTGAATGTTGCTAATGTACATTGATAAAAAAAAAACCCAAAAAACAAGAATAGTATTCTGATTAAATATCTTTTTTTTTTCTGTTCCATTTTCAGCCGGCTGAAGTAACAGATGTTGTCCAGTTCAAACGAGGACTTGCTTTGTTTCCTTTGCCGAAACCTTTCATCGACTTTCAGACGGCCAAATCAAAGCTGTAAAAAAAGGTTGCTGCTGTCAATGAACTGAACCCCCCTTACCCTAACATTGTGGGACTGTGAAGCTCATGAGCAGAGAGACCAGGAGGTTCAAGGGAGAGAGAAAATAGTTAGGGGTTTTCAATGGTGGATTCGATAATATTTCTTTCTTGTATTCATCTTTATTTGGATGATACACTTTTGAGGTCTCATACTCATTGCTTCATGGCTGTTCATCCTACGGCCTATTTTCTTTTTTAACATTTCACACACATAAACACACCACACATACACAAACGTGATGGCCCATAAAGGATTGACTCGTTAAAAAAAACAAAAAACTTAGCTTTCGCTGCTGCCTCTATGCATACACTTTCGCAAGGACTGCTTTGTGGGTGGTCTGTCACTGTGCCACCAGTTTTAAATCTGTGCACTCAGCTCTTTATCATGTTTGCATGTGGAGGATTCATCACATTAAGATGGGTGACACAGTATTTTCTTTCTGTTGAAATTGTAGATCTGTCAGTTGACTAGTAAAATTCAATTATTTTAATTTGTTCTTTCTCATTGTTACTTGCCTTTTTTCCATTTCCTAAGATGACATATAATATCTGACAAATAATATAAAAAAACAAATTAAAAAACAAGAAAGTTATGACTTTTTGAAATGTGTCAGTCTTTTGTGGGCCACCATACACACACACTCACACACATAATTATTATTCATAATTGCAGACAAGAATGTTAATTGCTCTAATTAACCTGTTGAAAAAATTTGATCAAAATTCGGTTTAGCTAACTTTACCATTTCTTTGAAATGAAAAGAAATTTTTTTCTTAAATAATTTTAGGTGCTTTTAGTTGATTAGACCTTTTTATCCTCCTGAAAAAATTTTTTTTTTTTTTTCCTGGTGCTCATTTTACAATGTAACTGTATTGTAAAGTGAACCCTTATTTTGTGCCCATCTTAGCCAATCAAGAGGGGGTTCAGTTTACAATTGAACTATTTTAGAAAAGTGAACCCTCACTTTGTGTCCATCTTAGCAAGTCAGGAGTTGGATCATTTTACAATGTAACTGCACTGTAAAGTGAACCCTCAGTTTGTGTCCATCTTAGCAAGTCAAGAGGTGGATCAGTTTACAATTTAACTGTTATAGAAAAGTGAATCTCTATTTTGTGTTTAAAGTAAGGATTGAAAATTAAAATTCTCTTTTTCACTGCTTATTTTTTTTATTTAAATTTTTTTTTTTTTTTTTTTTTTTTAACTCCTGGGTTATTTTGAATTAAAGACAAAAAAACAAGTTTGAAGACTAAGAAAATAATTCCACTTAAGTTAATAATAGTTGTAAAAACAAAAATCTTGTATACTGGACAGGAAATAAGGGAATGAGTAGAGTGTCTGCCAATGGTCTGGGAGACCTGGGTTCAATCCCAGGTCGAGTCATACCAAAGACTTAAAAAATGGCACTTGATGCCACCTTGCTTAACACTCAGCATTATAAGGTACGTATCAAGGGTAAAGTGGAGCAATCCAGGGAATGGAGTAGCGCCCTCCCCTACTCTTCAGTGTAGTAGCTATTGAAAAGGGAGCCTTCGGGTCACCCTCGACTACGGTCGCCAACTTTACTTTTACTTACTTACTGTAGTAAGTATATTGTAAATTGACACCCCTTTTCCCAAAATATCTAAAAATGTTTTTTTTTAAACTAACAAATTTCAGGGCGAGTCCCTGTTGCATAATAGCTAAAGTGTCGGAGTGCAGCCTCGGAATTAGTGAGTTCAAATTCCAGTCACGCTATTATGTTCACTTAAAGACTAATACCTTAGCAAAAGGTATGACCCGTCTCCCAGCCATAGGTTAAATAGTATCACTGCTGTTCTACAAGGATGGCTTTGGCATTAAACAACCTGCAGAGGTTGATGTGCCATTAAAAAAAAAAACTAGTTTCTGAATGATATGAAGATCTTATTGATTAAAGCATTAAAAAATACTTTAAAATATTTTTGGAAATCACAGGAGTCTACTAAACCGAACCTTGACCAAAAAATTCCTGTTAACCATTTTTTAAATTTTTTTCATCTCTTTCACTCTTGCCTCGTTGTCTGCATGGTTAAACAAAAAAAAATTTAACCATGATTCATATTGTAAATATACTTTAGTAAGAAAAGTTGGTCATGTCAGAAATCATTTGAGGTTATTGTAAAAGCAAGAAGATCTGAAAGGTATTAATTAATTAGATTCCATTGTCTATTGTACAAGAGAGTTGAGAAGACACATTTACCATTTTAAGGTAATTCTAGGTTTTATCATTTTTGGTCATCCAGATTTCACTAGTCTCATAAGATGCTCTATAAATTTGAATGGGCTTTTGTAAGGTATCCCTATTCTTTCAACCTTTTTATCAGTCTGTTCAGTCCTTCCCCAAGATCTACAGCTAATAAGCCTTACCTTGACTTCTTAGATTGGAATTCAGTTATCCATCTTGTAAACTCATTGTCCAACAAGGCTAAAAAGCCCGGTCTTCCCTGAAAGCATTTATAAGAAATACTTATAGGTATTTTAAAGAAAAATTGGTTAGGATGTGCAAAAAAAAAAACAATATGAAAATAGACAAGTAGGATAATTTCTCAAATTTATATGTAATTACTAGAAGATAAAACAGTGTAAGATTTTACAAGCAAGAAGGTTGATCAAAAAGTATTTTCTTCTCTACAATCTCTTCAAACATAGTTTCCTTCCTTCTCATTTGTTGTATTCCACCTTTGAATCAGGAATATATACCAGCCACATGGAAACCACTTGGTTGCTTTCTTAGCTATGTGCAAATTACCTCTTTCATCATCTCATCTTTGGAGAATGGTTATTCTCTGATTGCCTCCTTCATGGGCCCCAAATTGTGGTATAAACTGAGGGTACCAGTTATCAGAACTATGGGTGGATGAAGTAAAGTTGGTCATCCATATTCTGTGATTGCTTGTCTGGTTGCGGGGTGGTTTCTTTACATTGTCACTTAAAATCTACTTCCCAACATAGTTTCCTTCCTTCTCAATTATGGTATTCCACTTTTGAATGAAAGAATATATACCTGCCCTGTAAAAGCTACTGAGGGGCCTCCTTGTCATGCTGCGAAAGTATGTCATTCTTCTTGGTGGGGTCTACAGCAAGACAACCTTTCCCGAAACATTCACGAATGATAGCAGCACTTTCTTCTGAAAACCAGAAATTCTGGAACAAACCATTGCTTTCTGTGTGGTGTCCATTTTAAAAGAGCTTTATTTTGTTTTTTCAATTAGAACAAGTATTACTTTTTGACCACACCTCAAATCTCAATCATTACTGCATTTAAAGATTGCCATGGATCAAGGTAAATTCATTTAATGATTGCCATGGATCAAGGTAAATTCATTTAAAGATTGCCACGGATCAAGGTAAATTCATTTAAAGATTGCCACGGATCAAGGTAAATTCATTTAAAGATTGCCACGGATCAAGGTAAATTCATTTAAAGATTGCCACGGATCAAGGTAAATTCATTTAAAGATTGCCACGGATCAAGGTAAATTCATAGTTGGTAAATTTATCATATCAGATGAATTGCTCTTGTAAAATAGAATTTCTCTAAACCTACCTGTGATAGATTTATTACAAAATACTTTACCAGACATGGGTTGTCTTATTCATAAGAATATTTTATATCTGAGATAAACCACATGTAGGCAATACTTCATTCTGAAGAACCTTGTCCAGACAAGTGGCTCTAGAGAACAATGCATAGAAAGGAGGGAATATACAACAAAACCAGAGGCACATTACAAAAAATCTGGAAAGAAAAATAGTCTTAATACACACATGTACATATATAAGTGATAAACTCTCTTGTCTCAAGTGGGGGTGTCCTTGTGGTGTAATAGTTAAAGCGATGGACTGCGGAATCGTAGTAAGCGAGTTCACACTCCAGTCACGCTATTACGTTCACTTTTGGGCAAATACTCTTGGGAAAGGTATGAACACCCTTATCCTCCCAGCTATGGGTTAAATAGTATCCCATCTGTTCTTCTATGAGAATAGCTTTGGCATTAAATAACCTACAAAGGTTGATATGCCATTAAACAAAGAAACCAAACCATCTCTTGTCTCATGAGAACCTAGTAGGTTGATTAAAGATATAAACTCTTAGATAAGCTGATAACAGAAGAATTCTGCATCAATGTATCCCTGATTCTTATGAACAATATTCCTTTCCCTTTTTTTTTTTTAATTCAGAGTTTTTCCTTCTCTTAGGCCAGTTGCACTATCAAAATTAGAAAACCTAATCTATACTATTATTTCACTCATAGCTGGGTGTATATATATATATAGTACATCAAATTGCACTCTCTATGCTCTGAATGTTAATTTTGTTATATCCCAGCAAATAATAAGGAACTAACAATAGCCATACATTGAGCACTGACATAGATTTTTATGATATTCCTCATATATTCTATAAAAAAAATAATCCACATCCACTGTCTTTGGACACTGACTGGATATTTATATATATATATATATATATATATATATATATATATATATATATATATATATATATATATATATTGAAAAAAATAATGGAAAGGAATCCGACAGTATGGGGAAAATTGAAGAACAAAATAATCCAAAAGTGATGAATTTATTACGAAGGAAAGTCGACGTTAAAACATTTCGGTTTTAATGAACCTTCTTCAGGACTTTAAGATAGTGAAATAAGTGTTGATAAAACAGCGATTGATGTTTTCCCCTGATTTTTTATTCTATTAAACATCCATCGTTCTTATATGTGTGTATGTGTGTGTATATATATATATATATATATATATACACACACACACATATCTACAGGATGCCGATTTTTTTGCCATTTAAACAGACATTTCTGCATAACCAAGATGAAAAAAATAATTAAAGATAAAATTTTTGTTCATAAAATAAAAACCCTCAACAAAAAAACAAAAAAATATTAAAAAGAAGTTTTTAGACCTGATCAAATATGGATATTAGCCATTGATAGCATGCTGTGTATTCTCAAATGGGAATAATTCACTGTGGGTTGAAACTTACTGAATGGTTCCAAATTATTTGAATTCTAATGTTAGATTTTAGTTTATTTTTTAAAAATATATCTTATGCTCCTGGCTTTCTATGGACTACCTTCTGGTCCCTCTGATAAAGATGATATTCTTCAAAATGTAGTGTTATCTGATCATTTATGAAAGAATGAAACTATCGCAAAATGTGGTTTGAGTTTTATTTGTTACACTTTTTATGATATATATAGTGTCCCATTTCTTTATAGAAGAAGGTAATCTCTTCAATTCTGCTAAAAGTGCATTGTGGGAGTTCATATGACCCAATAGGACGAGTTCATCCTTGCAAGTCCCGTCACATATATGATGGGCCAGAGAACTATTATTGATATTACTCCAGGTACTTTCATATGGCGTCTCTAACTTGCTATACAACTATATTGTGATAGAAAAGGCATGAGTTATCTGTAGGTTGCTGCGGAAGGACCTGTGTAAAATGAATCAGCAATTGTTTGCTATATATATATATATATAGCAAAAGGTTGCTGACTCATTTTATTATATATATATATAGTTATGCGTTTTATATATAAATGTTGATCATCAGTATTTATTTCTAGCGTATTTTCAATGACCTCAAAGATTAATACTGCCAAAATTTTAACACTGTATACTTACAAATGAAACATGTTAGATTTGGTGTGGGGGGAGAGTTTGAAAAATTTATTTTATTTAAATAGTATTATTGTTGAAATAAAATGGTATAGTTTTTAAATTTCCTTCATGAAGGAAAATAAGATGACGTAACATATTTTTTTTTTCTTTTCTTGTATGTAACCTCATTTAAATGTATAAATTTTCCTCTGAATGTTTCCCCTCCTCCTTCCCCCGTTGTTCTGTTCCCCTCCTCCTATCTCAATTTCTGGCTGATTTTATCAGTTTTCGACTCATTCTCAGGTCGAATAGCATTGACAGTATTAGAACAAAAAAAATGTTTTATTTCTTTACCTGTTACAATTTATTTAAATAGGGGCACCCTGTTGTGGTGTGATGGCTAACAAGTTCTGCTTGAGGAATAGTGCATTTGATCCTCACTAAGTGCCCCTTACTTGTGGCCTTGTGTTTATTTTATTTAGTATATACTGAAATCTGAGCTGGGGAGCAAGATCTTTTTGACAGATGGAAAGTGGTAATACCCCCCTTTTTGTAATGGTTAATGAGCTCTGAAAAGTAGTGAGTTTAATATTAACTAAGTGCCCCATACTAGTGGCCTTGAGCTTATTTTATTAGTATAAAATGAAATCAGAGCTGGGGAACCTGCTTCCTGCAGGTTCCTTTTCGATGAACAGATGGTGGTAATAAATTTTTTTTTCTTTTCTTTTGAGCCTGTGGGTGTGGTATTTTCAAATATATTTTTATATTTCATTTCTCCTCAGTTTTGGTCTCTGTTAGTAACCTGAAAATTCAGCTGTCAGTCTACGATAGATGATTAAAGCAATGCGAGAAGAAACAGATAAGATAACTTCAAAGAAAAAAGCGGTAATACTCATGGAGAAGTGGTTGTCTTTGATAAATGGATAAATGGTTTTATGTGGAACTAACAAATTCTGTATGTATACTTATGAAACCTGGGGAAAGTTTTAACAAGAACCTTTTTTTTTTCCTCATGAAGAAATCTATATTGCTGCAAGGCATAATTAATCGTACAGGATTTCAATTTACTAAAATAATTATTTATATATAATTAAACATTTAGTTTAGAAATGGCTTGTCATACTCGTAATGTAGCACTATTGCAGACTAACAAACTGGACAAAAAACAAAATTCTTTAAATCTATCAATCTCTTAAGTGTCACACGCACACACACACATGCATATATTCTGGGGTATGTACAAAATTTTAGAATAGCTTTAAATAATGTGTATATCACTAGTTCCAATAAAAGGATATTTTTTTTTTGTCATGACTCGGAGAATACTGCAACAACAACAAACATCACAGCGGAATATTGGGGACCTGATCAGTTATTTTTTTTGTCGACTTAATTGTATCTTCATATTCCTCTATTTTGATTATTTTTTTACCATGTTGTCTTACGAGATGTGACCGAAAAAAAAGGTCTTTTATTGGAACTAGTCATGTATGCTCTATTTAAGGCTCTTCTAATATATATATATATATATATATATATATATATATATAATAAAACTTTGATCTTGTATAGAGTTGTTTTTATACTAAGTGTTATAACCCCAAATATTAGGAACAACAAAAATATATTTCTAACTCAACAATGTTCTTTTTAATTTCTCACCGACCAGGATACAGTAAGATTGGTGTGGATTAGCAACTGTTTGTCTACACATTGCCTGTTGTCAAGCAGCCATTTTGTTGTCTGAAACTATTCACCACACCCCCTTGTGAAGAGTCAATCATTCGTTAGGGGAGATAACTCTCCCCTAACAGTAACAATTACTGTTTGTAAGTGCTTGTTGTAAATTTTTAACTGATAACAAAGATTGTAAAAAAAGACATTTGTTTAGAGAAATTAAATCGATTTAAAGGATACTGAGCGTAGCTTCATAAAGGGTCCGTTAACACACAAAGGATTAATTAGATAATTTAACTTATTCTTTTCTTCTGCATAATGTTTCAACTGGTAGATTCTCGAGGTGGAATACGTAACTCTATTCTAATCTCTTCAGAGAGCAACGCAAAAAAACGATATCAAAACTCAAAAAAATAAGCCTTTTAATAATAATTAAAAGGCTTATTTTTTTTAACTGTAGAGTTGTCAAAGATTTTCCTTAGAATTCTGTTTTGTGTTCTCTTTATCCCCCCGTCCCCAGCTATGGGTTAAATACCCTTGGGAAAGGTATGTGAACCCGTTATCCCCCCCTCCAGCTATGGGTTAAATACCCTTCAGAAAGGTATGTGAACCCGTTATTCCCTCAGCTATAGGTTAAATAGTACTACTACTACTGCTATCCTACGATGATGGCTTCAGCATTAAATAACCCGCAAGGGTTGATATGCCATTAAACTTAGAAACCATGTAATGTTCCTTGTCTATGAATTGGACTTCATCGTAGACAATGTAATGTTCATTTTCATCTCTACAGATGTGGTCTACTATGTCTCACTTTTCTACATTGCTTAAGGCTTTTATCTTTCAAAAACCAATTCCATGCAAGAATAAATAAAAGTTCTGTTTGATAACCTTTTTACCTTGTTCTCTAAAGAAAAAGAATATCACTTCCCTCAAAGAGGTGCGCGTGGTGTAATGGTTATCAAAAACCAATTCCATGCAAGAATAAATAAAAGTTCTGTTTGATAACCTTTTTACCTTGTTCTCTAAAGAAAAAGAATATCACTTCCCTCAAAGAGGTGCGCGTGGTGTAATGGTTATCGTCGCAGGAAATGAACACGGTGACAAAAGTTCAAATCCTGGACGAGACTGATTGCATTTCACATTGCACTAATACTCTTGGGAAAGGTATGATTCCAATTATTCTCCCTCCAGCTATGGGTAAATAGTAGGGCAGACTAGGTTCTTCAGCCTTGGTTAGGCAACTAGTCTAGGAGAAGGAAAACTCTGAATTCAAACCTGTTAAACTCTGTTTAAAAATTGACCTTGTGTCATATCCTGCCCGAGCGGAGGGGTTGGTAAATATGATATTGTACTTGAAAATAGCTGGTGGATATACTGGCTGAAACAACAAAAACAAGGAGTTTACTTGCAGTTAGGTCATACGGAAAAACACCTGTTTCCATTAGATCACTGGAATTAAGCAACAATGCACCTGATCAGTAATTAGATGCGTGACCTTTTTTTTTTTTTTACAGCAGGTACTGTACACAATTGGAAGTCTGCGTGACAGTTTTCTGAATGTCAAAGGGATTTTTAACATTGACATCTTACCCAATGTAGGCAGGTATATCAGCTAGTTGTTCAGATGGAGAAAGGTTTTATATTGGTTTAACTGTTCTCTTGAGTGGCTTTTTTGGTAGGTGAAAATGATTTTTTTTTTTCCTTTTCAACGTTCTTTGTTTTCTCTGTTTGTGACGGGTAAATTACTAGAAAACTTCTGTTTGATTATTATACACAGTCTCTTAAAAAAAAATAAAATAAAATTGTCTTTTCCAAAGGTACTTGATTTTTTTTTTTTTTTTCTTTTCTAACTTTGGCTAAGAAGATGCGATTGTTAGATACCTGTTGGTTTCAGTTGGCTAAATTGGTTTTGGGGACATTACGCTTGAGCACTGCAAGTTTATAATAACAATACGATACATTATACAATAGAGATATTTTTAGGGACAGAATTTCACCAGAAATCAAAATAGTCTCAAGAAGATGTTATACACACGTGAAAGTGCGGAAAAAAAATTTCATAATGATAGAACTATGATGTAATAAATTGTTTATTTGAGATTAACAATTCAAAGAAAAAAAACATTTTTTTTGAATTGAGAGATCTAAGTATCATACACCAAAATTTTGTGTGTGATATATATATATATATATATATATATATATATATACGAGGTGCATACGATAAGTTTCCAGGCTTTTTTCGTTTGGGCTTTTAAAATTGTCGTAGACTCTTGAAAATTCAGTATGTTATTGATATACATCTTATGAGATGACTGACCAATTTTTATGATTTCAGGTTCAAGTGAACAGGTACAACAGCAATTCGAATACACCCTATTAAAGCCTGATTGTCACAGCTAGTGAATTTCAAAAATGCAATCTGGACATGAGGACACTTTAGAAGAACGATATGCAATAAAATTGTATTTTAAACTTGGAAAAAATGCCACAGAAACGTATGGAATGCTTCAGACTGCTTTTCGACCATCTTGCATGAATCGAGCATGAGTTTTTGAGTGGCATAAGAGATTCAAGGAAGGCAGAGAATCTGTGAGGGATAAAGAGAGGTGTGGGAGGAGTAAGGAAGTCAATACACCAGAATTGCTTGGCCAAAGGGTTAGGGTTACTATGTTGAGGTTTTAAGGGAGTTCAGGAAGAGATTCCGTCGGAAGAGGCCAGCACTCTTCAAATCGGGCCGGTGGCATTTCCACCAGGACAATGCACCAGTCCACAACTCCATCCTTGTCACAGACTATTTGACCAAAATGGGCATCAAGGCAGTTCCTCACCGTCCCTATTGTCCAGACCTTTCTCCCTGTGACTTTTGGTTATTCCTTAAACTCAGAGGCTGTCATTATGAGACAATTGAGGAGAAAGAGGCTGTAATGAAGGTCATTGACACGCTAACACAAGAGGACTTCTATGGGGCCTTCCAGAAGTTGTTGGAACGGTACAAGTGCATTGCAGCCAGAGATTACTTCGAAGGGGACTAGAGTTTCATGTGTGTACTATCAATAAAAGTGTCCATACAAAAAAAGTCTGGAAACTTATTTAATGATCCTCGTGTATATATATATATATAGTCATCCACAGACAGATCTGTGTCGTTCAATCAGGACTCATCAGTGTGGCTAGACATTAGTTTCCCGTAGCTGGGATCGAAACCCGGTTGACTCAAACGCCAAACCAAGCTTCTAACCATTCAGCCACGAGGAGCCATTAGCTGCGAAGTAAATTTTAAACAGTTATGAATCACAATTACTATTGATTACATACATCCGTTCAATGGCTACCGAGACCTCAATTCATATACGAAGAGGCTTGCAATAAACGCTAATGGCAACACGATTACTTCTTACAGAATAGTGGGAGGGCCGTTTCTCTTCAACCCTCTCTCTGAGTACAAGCTAACAGGGACATGAAAAAACCTCACTCTCTATTAGCCATGTATACGCCAGCGGCGGAGTAGCAGACCTGCAACCTTGATTGGTACTAAGGGAGAAACGCCAAAACGCGGTAAATTTTCAAACGACGGAAACTAAGCAGTTGCCGTTTATTCGTCGAAGGATAAAAACTCATAAGCTGTTGCCTTTTGTTCGTTGAAAAACTGAAAACATAATCTGGGATATGGAAGAAACCCAAATTCCAAAGTCATGCCACTCAGAGAACACCGTGAGAAAAGGAAAAAAACTTTTCCTTTGAATGTATTCAAACTCCGAGGTATGGTGAGCTTCGTTAAACGAATGCCCAAAGAAAAGACTTGTCCACGAGGAAAGAGACTAATTAATCTTAGTCTTATCTGAAATAAGACGTGTATCCCTCTACCAACGTATTATGAAAATCCAATAACGAGAGGTAAAAGAGAAGAGAATAAACTCCACAGAGTCCCAAGTAAGTGAACATACAATTAAAGTATATTCAATTGTATCTTACTGTATTCATGCTGACGTGAATTAAGACAAATTACAGGAGGAAAGAATAACACTGAAAAGATAGAGGAGAAAGAAGAGGGAATATCCCCCCTAATGATAAACTTGAAATTTAGAGCATGAGCTCTACCGTTAAATCCTAAAGTCCGAAAGAAGGCGGACCGTGTCTTTCACTGACGAACTATATTCTCATCTTCCGCCATTAATAGATATTAAATGGGGACCTCGTCCGGGGTACGAATATTTTAATGGAGGCTCTTCCGAGATGCAGAAAGACTTTATCGCCCCTGACCTTTACTGAACAGTTTTTTTTTTGTTTCTTTCTTTTATTCAATAAAAGAATATTATCATTAATCTTGTTAACCCAAAAACGTCAGTGAAAGAATTGTATTTGTCGAAGACCTCGGATTTGATGGGGAAAGCTAGCTAGTTAGCTGCTTTGACTTTTAATAATTCACCTATAACCCACCTGGTGTTTTTAAAATGTGGTTCAGCTATGGAGTTGGTGATATCTGTGACATTAAATAGCGTCGACAAGCCACAGCCAACGTCTGTGTCCTACGTTAACTGGTGGACTTGGTGAGAACGAACAGCACCCTGCAAGCCCGTTGGACACATGGCGGCGTAACAATACACACAAATAGGTTTGGAAATATATATATATATATATATATATACACACACGTGTGTGTGTGTGTGTGTGTATGTATATATACATATACCTACACACAATTTTTAAAACTTACATTATATATATATATATATGAACGAATACATATTTTTATATGAAAAATATGCGTATAGACGTCTAAATATTTATGTTTACATAGATACATTATATATATATATATATATATATATATATATATATATATGAAAGTAAATAATGGAGTGTAATTCGACAATATATAAAGAAAAATTGATAACAAGGTAATCCAAGTAGGAGAGATTTATTGAGAAGCAAAATCGACACTCTAGCGTTTCGGTTCTAATGAACCATCATCAGGGCTGTGAGAGATGATATTAGTAATGTTAAATCAACGATGGGTGTTTAAAAATGCAAAATACAAAAACCTAGGGAAAACTTGATAACAAGAAAAAAATTGACCGTTTAATTAATGAATCAGCGTTTGTTTGTTTTAAATTATGTCATTTGACATAAAAGAAAAAGAGAAACTAGAAGATTGATTTATGTGGGATATATTAACTAAAGATGGAATATATTGTAGCTATTTAAAATGGATTTGCTCAAGTAAGGAGAAATATTATAAAAGTCAGGACGAGTATTTAAGGAATTACAGATTGAAATAGCAGCGGCTTCGAAAATTCGTCTTAGACGTTTATTATGATTGTAAATGAGCAGAATGGAAATCGAAGTTGATTGAGAAATGTATTGAAACAGTGCATTGTTTAAGTTACAAATTCTTATGTCTCTTTCGTGTTCTTTCAAGCGAACTTGAAGATTCCGAGATGTTTCACGAATATATTTCAATTTACAGTTCTTACAAGGGATAAATAAACACCGGCGTCTGAAAATATGTTACGTTGAGGGCTAGAGTGTACTAATTCGCGGATCGTTTTAGAGGGTAAAGTGGTACCCAGCGGTTAGAGTATTCGCCAATGGCCCGGGAGACCTGGGTTCAATCCCAGGTCGAGTCATACCAAAGACTTTAAAAATGGAACTTGATACCACCTTGCTTAACACTCAGCATTATAAGGTACGGTTCAAGGGTAAAGTGGAGCAATCCTGGGAATGGAGTAGCGCCCTCCCCTACACCTTGGTGTAGTAGCTATCGAAAAGGGAGCCTTCGGGTCACCCTCGACTATGGTCGCTAACTTTACTTACTTTATTATGCTGTGGGAAGAAGAATTGTTTGGCAAAGTTATGAATCTATAGAAGGAACTAGTTCTATAAGATTGTGAGTAGGCATTAGTTCGAGATCGATTCTTTTTGTAAATTTTGAGGCCTTTAGATTTAGCAAAGTGTATGAAAGATTTGGGGTATAGAAGGTTAAGGAAGAAGTTTTCTATGTGTAACATATTGACCTCCGACCCGGCCGAGCTGTCAGATGAGAAATGCACCTGTGTAAATAACAGGTGCATCCGGTCGAAGATATCAGGCGATAACCTTGACTGTCGACAGGTTGAATTGAGTACAAATGTGACACTTGCAAGAAGATGGTGGACGTCAAATTATAATATAACCCCGGTGACAGGAAGTTCAGATCAGTTGGAAAGAAGATGCTGGAATGAGAACCATGTCCTAGTAGAGGCTGGGCCCCCGGTTGAGCAGCCCAGGAGAACGGGAAAGAAATGCTGCTGTAGCCAGAAGAGTTGGGGGGTCAGTATGTTGCAGTTCTGTTCAGTCTCCAACTCACCTCTCACAGATAATACCTTTCGTAACAAGTGAGAGGTATATTTTTCTAAAGGACTGTGTCCGCTCGTCTTTATTGTGTTGAATATGTTCCTGCATGCATCTGCATATGAGTATGTTACATATATGGTTAAATTCATCATTTAAATGTTTCGACGAACAAATACCTACAGCACTGAGATAAAAACCTATAATGATACCTCTTTTAGTGCTGTTGTTGTGGTGTGAATAAAAATGTATGTGGTCGTTTTTACAGGTCGGTTTACGGTTAACCTTGAATTCTAGTTTGTTAATATTCCTTATAAATAAGATGTCCAGAAAAGGTAAGGTACTGTTGTATTCAAGTTCATATGTGAACTTTAAGGAAGTTTCTACATTGTTCAGTCTGTCAGTGATGCTATGTCAATCAAGATCTTGTAGATAGATAAGTAGTATGTCGTCTATGTATCTGAAGTAACTTGCTATATTGGGTATAAAATATTTAAATATTTTGGAGTTGCCCGTGATGTAATTGTTATCGTCGTAGGAAATGAACACGGCGACACGAGTTCAAATCCTGGACGAAACTCATTGCATTTCACATAGCACTAATACCCTTGGGAAAGGTATGAATCCAATAATTCTCCCTCCAGTTATGGGTAAATAGTTGGACAGACTGGGTTCTTCAGCCTTGGTGAGGCAACTAGTCTAGGAGAAGGAAAACTCTGAATTCAAACCTGTTAAACTCTGCTTAAAAACTGACCTTGTGTCATATCCTGCCCGAGCGGAGGGGTTGGGTAAATAGGATAAAATATTTAAAGGGTCTTGATTCTAAGAATTCAAGATAAATGTAAACAAGAATTCCCCTAAGCGGAGATCCGATTGGTAAACCAAATTTTTGTATATAAAATATGTTGTTGTATTGGAAGTAAAAGTGTATAGTGCACAAGGTACAAATTTTAATCAGTAAAGAGATAGAGGTCATGTGGAATTAGATTTTCGAAGGAGATTATGGATTGCCTTATTATCAATTTTTCATTATATATATAAACATTTATATACTTATGTACACATATATATAGATATATACTTGTATATACGAGAACATATATATATAGATATAGGTAGACTGCCACCTTTGTAGAGTTCGCTCTAAATGGGTGCTGACTTCTTGGCATATCATCACATCATCTCGGTCGATCTGCAACTGACTTTTTCCTCTTTTTCTATTTCACGCCCACTTTAACAACTTCCCATTTGAGTTTTTTTTTCAGCCAATCACCGCCCGTCCAGCTGTATTGCTGCTACAAATCTATTTTTAACTTAGGCGCCTGCCTGCCTGCTGCATTATAGATTTCGGGATTACATTCCGATTACATTCTTATTGTTTTTCCCTTATTTTTCTTACACCCCGTCTCTCTCTCTGTAACCCTTATCATCATGCCTATCTCTCTCCTCCGCAACAATATATTTATATATATCCGTCCTACTTTTTAATAGCTACTACACTAAGGTGTACAGAAGGGCATCAATCCTTTCCCTGGATTACTCCACTTACCCTTTATTCATACATTATAATGCTAAATGTTAAGCAAGAAGGCATCAAGTACCAGTTTTTTAGTCTTTGGTATATATATATATATATATATATATATATATATATATATAAGGAAACTTTTTATACACATGTATAGGTATATGTATGTATATATATAAACACACACGTATATACATTTGTATAGATATGTATATATATAAATATGTATGGAAGTATGTACATATATATATATGTGTACACACACACAATCTCACATTTATATACACACACACACACTACCAGTCCAAAATATTTAGCGACCCACAACGAGTTTTATTTCTCATATTCCAAGTGTTACTTTTATTGAAATTTTTAGAATATAAATTAAACCTAAGAAGCACAAAAACTTATTAAACCGATTGAAGTCGGTGCCAGGCAATTTATTGGTAAATCCTTCTGCAAATCTTTAAGTAAACTGCGAATTGTTGATTTGAGAAAGAGACAGGCTATCCATGATAACGAAAAAAGCAGAAGATGCCACTCGTTGGTTCTGGACGAAAAGGAATGAGCCATGGCAGAGGAGGTTTTAAATAAATAGATAAAGGGAGAAAAGAAAAAAGCGATCAGGAAGGAGGATGGAAGAAAAAAAGCAACTATGTGATGGCGAAATTTACTTCCTCTTTTACAGTATTTTTCTGAAGTTCGCACCGTCGGTGTTACCGTGAACTTGTCCCGTGTTTG
>OY757944.1:9606105-9891105 GCA_963585895.1 Sepioteuthis lessoniana
ATATATTTGCGTTAATTATAAGGGTAAAAAACATAAACAAACCGCAGTACTAGGGAGAGATATTTACCACCACTGAAAGCCGAAAAAATATCCACTAAATAAAACGAGGTTTAGTAAGTCGTTATTTGTATTTTAAACTATATATTTTTATGTATTTTATTTTTGTTTTTGGTCATTTAATTTAACATAATATGTAAATGGATAATAAACTTAAAAATATCAATTATTTAAAAAATTTTATTATTTAATTTTCCTTTAGTCTCAGTTTCAATTTTATGGATACAGGTTTCCAGCGTCACCGATATCACGACTAAAATCACAAAATATTATGTCTTTAAATGCGATTTCGCAAAAAAAATACGAAATTTTGGTAAAACATATTTCGTGGGGTAATTTCTGATGTTATTTTGCAACTTTCACCGCATTATTATTCTGTAGCACTATGGGGGTAGGCCGCCAAAGCAGACGAGTCTGTTTTGGCGCGAAACCAGACAAAGGATTCTTGGACAAAAAAAAAAATCTCGCCGTATCCGGAAGTGGTAAGGGGACGCGAACGAGAGTTGACGACGCGACCCAGGAGAGAGAGTTGGTGGCTGGACAGGAGAGAGAAGAGTTGGTGGCTGGACCCAGTAGAGAGACAGTTGAGACTGGACAAGAGAGAGGCGAACAGCAGAAGTTGGCGTGGAAGAACGGAGGGGCAGTCAACACCAGACACCGAGCAGAGAGGCGAGGAGACAAGATAGGGTCCAGTGAAGAAGAGTCTCAAGATGTCTGATTCCAGTAGCATTGTGGAATTTTCGCTAGTAACCCACGCTAGCGATAGTCCGCACATGCATATAGTGTTGCATACATTCCTCTGCTCTTGGTAACCCCAAGCTTTGTTCGTGTTTGTTCGTCTGTTTTGTTTTCTCCTGTTTCCCTCGATCGTATTCTTGTGTGGTGGAAAATAAATGTGCGTTACCCCCTCGAACCACTAGTTGATCACCGGCCGGCGTAAGAAGAAGACATGGTTAGAAGACTGAGATAATGTGGTGGGGGTGAGGGTGTAACGTTTCACAATTCTTACAGTTCCAAAATCGACCTACCCTAATATATATATACAAACGTGTATATATATATATATATATATAAAACGTGTGTGTGTATGTATATATATATATATATGTATATACAAACGTGTATATGTATATATGTATAGCAATAACATACTGAATTTTCAAGAGTCTACGACAATTTTAAATGTCTGTACAAAAACGAAGAGAGCCCGTCGGAAGAGGCCCGCACTCTTCAAATCGGGTCAGTGACATTTCCACCGAGACAATGCACTTGTCCAGAACTCCATCCTTTTCATAGACTATTTGACCAAGATGGGCACCAAGACAGTTCCTCACCGTCCCTATAGTCCAGACCTTGCTTCCTGTGACTTTTGCTTATCCCCTAAGCTTAGAGGCTGTCGTTATGTGACAATTGAGGAGATGAAAGAGGCTGTGACGAAGGTCATTGACACGCTCACACAAGAGGACTTCCATGGAGCCTTCCGGAAGTTGTTGGAACGGCACAACAAGTGCATTGCAGCCGGAGGAGATTACTTCGAAGGGGACTAGAGTTTCATGTATGTACTATCAAAAAAGTGCCCATGAAAAAAAGTCTGGAAACTTATTGAAGTCTCTTCGTACGTCGAAAGGAGTAATGAAAAATGAACATCTGACTCTTCCTCCTTCCAGAGCTTTTATGGACGACATCACCATTCTCGTCCCGTCCCAAATCGCCGCCGATGGTTTACTGCAAAGGTATTATGACCTTTTCCTATGGGCGAGAATGAAGGCCAAGCCAAAGAAAAGTCGAAGCCTATCGTTAGTCGGAGGATCTGTCAGGGAGATCCATTTCAAAATTGGGGGTGATAAGATCCCAACAGTCAGGGAGAAACCGGTAAAGAGTCTCGGACGTCTTTATTCAATCCCACTGACTGATCGTCATAGGGGTCCAGAGGTCCAGAAAATATCCTTGAAGGGGCTTAAATCAATTGATAAAACTTGTCTACCCGGAAAGATGAAAGCTTGGTGTTACCAACATGGTCTGCTACCCCGCCTTTTGTGGCCCTTACAGATTTTACGAGATTGCGATATCTCGCGTTCAACGGATTCAACATTACAGCAACAAATACCTGCGTAAGTGGCTCGGAGTTCCTCCTTGTTTTTCGAAAGTGGGTTTATATACCAATTCTGGAAACCTACACCTCCCAATATCCTCACTGGTTGAAGAATTCAAAATTGGGAGAGTACGCCTTCACATGATGATGACGGTCTCAGCTGACGAAATCATACGGAAGGCGTATCCAGAAATAAAATCAGGTATGAAGTGGTCGGCCGTTAAGGAATGCAGCCTACGAATCAAAGACATCATAGGCGTCACTCAAACCAGTCGAGCTGGGCTGGGTAGCACGAGCAAAAAGGTATTCTCCAAAGTGGGCCCAAAAGGAAAAAGAGACATGGGGAGCGAAGAAGTCAGGATGTTTGAGGAAGAGCAAAGAAAAGCCAGCTCTGTTACTCAGGCCAAACAATGTGCTAGGACAAAATGGAATGATATTGAACCAATTAAATTATCATGGAAATCCTTAATTGCAATGGAACCACTGGCGATATCATTCTTTCTTCGCTCTACCTATGATCTCTTACCAAATGCGACCAACCTAAAATTATGGGGATATACCGATTCGGACCTGTGCTTGTCGTGTAAAAGTGATCGGGGTACTTTGCTCCATGAAGAATGAAGACTTATGCGACTAAATTTTCAGGAAAAACTTTACTTTTGGAAGACGAACTTCTAAATTTGCTAAAGAAAACCCCCCAAATTGCCCCCCCCCAATGAAAAGAAAGGAAGAAAAAAAAATCCAAAACACCTCAAATGTAGTCTAACACGTGCTAAAGACGAAAGCCATAAAAGAGTTGACTCCTCCTCTCTCTTTCTTTCTCTCTCTCTCTCTCTCTCTCTCTGTCCACCCCACTAGATGACCATGAAATATACCCCAAAATTTCTTTGAATTTTAACATCCAGCAGTCCTGGACTTTAACTAAGTTAAAACTTAAGGTAAAAAAAAAATTTTTTTAATTTTATTTATTTTTATTTATTTTTTTTTTTACTACCGCGTACACATGGGAAGCAGCATGATGTACGTGTGAGTCTTGCGGCTTAACACTCAGGATTGTCAGTTCGATCGGGGAACTACTGCTGCTCATCTATAAGAGTGGCTTCTATAGATGAGAACAAAAACAGCCATCGAAAGATAACCATGACTCGTACTCAAACCAGATCCATAAACCGCATCGCTCTTCGCGCGGGTAAAAAAGGGGCGCGTCCTGCTGAGGTTGGAGCCCTGGCCTCAGTGTTCGAAAAATCAGCTACAGAGCTCAAACTCAAACAAAAACTACTAAAATGCAAACAAACAATACAGATAGCGACATTTAACGTGAGAACCCTAAATAGAATAGGTCAACTATCAGAGCTAACTGCATCAGCCGTAGAACATAAGATAGACATAATTTGCATACAAGAGCACCGATACACGCACACCGAAGATATCAAGTATCACGAAACTGGTAATGGATGGATGCTGGTGACTGTATCGGCATGGAAAAACTCTGTCAACGCATCGGTAGGAGGGGTGGGAATACTTCTAGGACCAAGAGCGTTAAAAACACTGAACAGCATTGAGAGAATACTACCTAGGATGATGGCCGCAACGTTTAATGGCAACCCCAAAGCAACAATTATCTCCTGCTACAGCCCTACCAATGTTAGCGAAGAAAACGAAATAGTCACCTTCTACGAAGATCTATCCTCCCTAGTACGTAGCATTCCGAAACACAACCTGCTAGTCATTGGCGGAGATATGAATGCACAAATCGGGAAAAACAGACACAACAAATACAGCCTACACTACGCGTCAAACAGGAATGGACAGCATCTAATAGATTTCATGATAGAAAATAGATTAACATGCCTCAATACAAACTTTCAAAAAAGGGAGGGGAAATTATGGACCTACACATACGCGAATAAGAGTAAAGCACAGATAAACAGGAAATGGAAAAACAGTGCGATGAATTGCGAGGCATACTCCTCTTTCGAGGGTGTGTCCTCCGATCATCGAATAGTTACGGCCAAAGTACGACTAAGCCTACGAAAAAACGCCACACGTAAAGCGACAACCAAGCACTATGACTGGGCCCTACTCAACAACAGAGATATTAGAGATAAATATGCATTGGAATTAAGAAACAGATTCGAAGCACTACAAGAGAAGGCAGAAATAGGTACCCCAAATGACGAATATGAAAATTTTGTAGAAGCACACCTTGAGGCGGCAGCAAAGTGTATTCCAACAAAACCTAGAACTAAATATAGAGCCCCTTGGGAAACGCTAGCGGTTAGAGAAAAACGTACACTTGTGAAGACTGCCTCCAAAAGCTATCAAAAGAACCCAACAAACACAAATGCACGAGAACTAGAAAAGGCACAACATCAATTAACAGGAATATACCTAAAAGAACAGGCAGAATACATACAAAATCAGATAGATAAGATTAGAGACTCGGTGGAAGACAGACAATCCAGGATAGCCTGGCAAACAATAAACGAAGTAAGTGGAAGGAAGAGCACAGCCAAAGCAAAATTGAAAGCTGCAAGCCAACAAGAAAGAGTAAAACTGTGGGAACAGCATTTCAAAAATCTACTAGGAAACCCACCGGAAATAACGGGTGAACCGATCACCAGAATTATTAGCAAGCAATTAGACGTAAAACTAGGTCCTTTCACCAAAGAAGAACTCGACTCAGTTCTCAGAAGAATTAAAAATAGGAAAGCGGCAGGGCTAGACGAGATCCCCCCAGAAGTGTGGAAGACTAGACAATTCGACGATATACTGCTCCGGCAATGCAACGCAGTCTATAGTCAAAATAGGATAGAGAGATGGACGAAGGGATGCATCCTTCCATTCCCTAAAAAAAGGCGACCTCGGATTAGCCAAGAACTACCGAGGGATAACACTTACATCCATAGCAGCCAAAATCTACAATGCCCTACTACGAAACCGCATAGAACCCAAAATAGACAACATCCTTAGGAAAAACCAAAATGGCTTCCGGAGAAATAGATCCACAACCTCACAAATACTGACCATCCGTAGAATCCTGGAAGGCGTTCGGGCAAAAAACTTACAGGCGACATTACTATTTGTCGACTTTACCAAGGCCTTCGATTCCATACACAGAGGGAAGATGGAGCAAATCCTGCTAGCATACGGCCTACCAAAAGAAACCGTAGCAGCGATAATGATTCTCTACAGAAACACCAAAGTGAAAGTACGTTCACCAGATGGAGACACGGAATACTTCGACATTGTTGCAGGAGTACTACAAGGAGACACACTAGCCCCGTACCTCTTTATCATCTGTCTAGACTATGTGCTTAGGACTTCGATCGACAAAATCAGAGAAAATGGCTTCGAGCTGACTAAGAGAAGAAGCAAAAGGTACCCCGCAAAAACAATCACGGACGCCGACTACGCTGATAACTTGGCGATACTAGCGAATACGCCTAATCAAGCAGAGACACTACTACATAGTCTGGAACGAGCCGCAGCTGGCATTGGCCTCCATGTCAATGCAAACAAAACCGAATATATGTGTTACAACCAAACGGGCAACATTGCCACACTAGACGGAGCCTCTCTGAAACTAGTCGACAAATTCACCTACCTAGGAAGTAGCGTCTCATCAACCGAAAAAGACATCGACACACGACTGACGAAGGCATGGACAGCTATCGATAGGCTCTCGATCATATGGAAGTCGGACCTAACTGATAAAATGAAACGCAGTTTCTTCCAGGCAGCGGTTGTGTCGATACTGCTATATGGATGCACCACATGGACGCTTACGAAGCGGCTGGAGAGGAGCCTGGACGGAAATTACACAAGAATGTTGAGAGCAGTATTAAACAAGTCCTGGCGACAACACCCCACGAGACTCCAACTATACGGACACTTGCCCCCCATCACGAAAACTATACAAGTTCGACGAACCAGACACGCAGGACACTGCTGGAGAAGCAAGGACGAGCTCATAAGCGATGTACTCCTGTGGACCCCCACATATGGATGTGCAAGAGTGGGACGACCAGCACGAACCTACATGCAGCAACTATGTGAGAACACGGGATGTAACCCTGAATACCTGCCGGAGGCGATGAATGATAGGGAGAAATGGCGAGAGAGGGTCAGGGATATCCGCGCTGGCGGCGCGACATGATGATGATGATGATGACTATCTGCATGTCCACAATCGCTTCAGATGTACACATGGTGACATAACAAGGTGTTAGTGGTGGTAATAGAGTTGTTAAGAGCACAATGTGAGACAGCAAATCAGCAATCTGTTACAGCCAAGGAACCCATAATTCAGTTTCTCAAGGAAGGTGAATGTCCTGTGAGGAAACAAAAAAATCCCAATCCCGAGTCCAACACACAGGGGGATTATCCACCCTAAAACCACAAGCTATTTCGGCGTAATGGGGGACAGGTTCGACCTTAAATTAATTCCTGAATTCAATGGTTCGACCCCAGTACTTGACTGGGTGGAAAAAGTGCAACTACATTGTCTCTTGTCTGGTGTAAAGAGCATCGAACATGTGATTCCTCTACGTCTGTCTGGTGGGGCTTTCGCTGTGTATCAACAGCTCAGTGCTGAGGAAAAACAGAGTTATTAGAGGATCAAGGCAGCACTATACAGAGCGTTTGCTATCGACCCTGCCACTGCCTGGGAGCAATTTGAGGCAAGAGCATTACATCCAGGCGAGACTGTGGATGTATATTTGGCCGAGCTAACGAAGCTGACGGTGTTGTTCGGTGGGCTGCCCGAGCGGGCCTTGGCGTACAAATTTCTGGCGGGGCTCCCGACCGGAGCAAAGCAGCTCCTGCGAGCGAGCTCAAACATAGACTCGTTGTCCTTTAAAGACCTGGTAGACCGGGCCAGGACCGTGATGAAGGACAATTCCGAGCTGAGGGATCGCGGCTAGGAAGGCGTGCACGATCGCGGAAGCGGTCTATAGGTATAATACAACGCCAAAGGATACTGTGACTGCTGCGAGCGCACCCGCCAATGCAATCCATCGGTACCGAGTGCGCATCAAGGGCATTGACGCGCGTCTGCCTGATCGGCAGGGAACAAGAGGGCCGTATGAGTTAGGGGACACCGTCTGGGTGAAGCCTCCCAATAGCCGGTGCACCACCCGTTTTCGAAGGGGGCAAATCACCGGCATCGTCAGTGAGCAGGCCGTACTGGTCGATGGCACTCCACGCCATGTGAGGGACATCCGGCCCGCCTTAAACACGAATCCGTTGGTAAGTAGTAGCAGTGGTGAATCATCCAACGACGAACTGTGGATCCGACCTATACCCCGCGTGCCTGATGATCCGACCGCGAACGCCGACGCTGATACCAATAGTTCCGATGGCACTTCAGAGAGCTCAGATGAAGAAGTCCAGACAATCCCCCTTCGTAGGAGTGCCCGCAACAAACGACCACGTCCGCCATGCCACATGTGTGATCTTGAGACCAGGGGGGAGTGTGGACATGAAAGTGGGACTAACGGCAGCTCTCGACAAAAGAGGGTTCGTTTGTGTCTGGCGTGCAGGTCAGTGATTTGGTACAATGAAAAGAAAAGAAAAGAAAAATACTCACCGCTGTTTCAATAATCCACCTTCAGCCCATTAAAGGAAATGGATTATGGGTAAGGTGGCGTCAATAAAAGCCGACTCGTTTTTCTTTTCGGTCGTCTTTTTTCTCGGCGAGAAGCAGAAGCAGAAGCAGGTGGAAGAGAAACGAAGGAAGAAGCACAGAGAGAGTGGAAAGGAGAGAGAGAGAGAGAGAGAGAGGAGGAAAGTGGAGGATGAACGCAAAGAGGGAAGTGGTGTAATAAGCTCTTTAGACTGAAATCTAAAGGTCCCTGGTTCAATCCCGAGTCCAACACACAGGGGGATTATCCACCCTAAAACCACAGAAGCTTCTGAACGGAGGTAATGACGGGAAAGTTTCAGCGGATCTCAAGACATCTCTACAATTTCCAGTTCACGTTATTCAAACAGAAAAGCGGCTGGACATTGCAGCATGATCCAATTCAACGAATGGTGTCCTCCTCATAGAATTGACTGTCCCCTGGGAAGAAAACCGGGAGGAAGCACACGAGCAGAAGAAAAACCGATACGAGACACTGCGTACCGACTGCTTGGAAAAGGGTTGGATATGCCATGTGATTCCTGTTGAGGTTGGTTGTCGTGGTTTGTAGGACACTCAGTCATTTCGTTTCTTTCACAAATAGGAATCACTGGTCACAGTTTGAAAGTTGCCTCAAATCGTCTTCAGACTGCAGCGCAATATGCATCAAGTTGGATTTTGTCGAAAGCGAGAAGTTTTCAAAATGAACGAAATACACGCGGAACCACCATTCCCGTGTGATAACGTAAGAAACGGTTACTGTAAACGCGTAATAACATTAACGGCCGAAAGTAAAGGCATTTTTCTAAAATTCACAAACTGCACACCAAAAATGAAGATTAACGTCCAATGTAGTCTCTGCTGTTAATTGATCTAGCGTATACATATACATATATATAATTCTCTTAATACCCTGTCCAGTGGCAAGAGTTGCTTGGTAGCGCCAGGAGTGGCAGTACCGCCTTGAGCTACCGAAACTGTGTTATCACTCCTGGTTGGCAGCTGACGAGGGCAGGGTATCGCACGTGCTTTCACATGTTGTAAGATGAAAAAGAATATGTATATATATAACGTCATATATATATATATATATATATATATATATGTATATATATATATTTAAGAAAAACAAAAACCGGTCATATACACATATATTTACGCATATAAATGGATATGTATATACACATTTATATATATATATATATATTTATAAATGCATATGTGTATATATCCTTTTACTTATATATATATACATATATACACATATGTATACACTTGTATATTCAATTCTATATGTATTTTTTTTTACACACACAAACACACACACACACATATATATAAATGTATATAAAATATGTATATTTTGATATTTACATTGAACATCCTCACACCCATGTTTATATATAAGTATACAAAACTGGAATACATTGAACAGTTTCTTTATCTTAGACCATCTAACTTAATCGATCAGTTGACTATGATGGCCTCCTTTTAAATAAGCTCCCACCACGTGGGAGCCTCTTGATCTGATTATTGCCGAGACATTCACCACACTCTTTTTGATTGAAGATATATTTTTGAGAACTATTTACAATTTTGTGATTAAACTTTCTTATTCTTGTCATGTCAGATTTTTTGCAAATTTTGGGGCAGTTTTATTTACAAGGCATTTAGCCTGTGACCATAACCGTGTAATCTGAGAAAAAAAAAACCAATCTCGTCGGTAGTATCGTAGTAGTCAGTGCACTACCACGTTGTGCATTATTCCTTTCCGTTTCTAATTAGAAAGCCATACAGTGGAGCAGGTCACTTCAAAAAGAACTCGTTTATGCGATTGAACTTAGCCATCTCGCTACGAAAACAATCAAAAACTTTTTTTGTGCCAAAAATGAAGGTACAGTAACCAGATGATTGAAGAAACGTCACTCGGGTTGCATGTAGCTCGACAAGCCTAAAACTGTAGATTCCGAAGCCATGTTCCAAGCCTAGACGCAAATCTGGTGAGTATCAGGCGAGCTCGGCATCTCACAGTTCAGTTTGGTTGTCACATTCGCGATGTCGGTAAAACGATTCGGAGCAGCTCAATTGTGGCCCATGTTACGAAAATATTGCAACACTTTTGACTCACCCATGGAGTAATGGATAAAGTGTTCGACTGTAGCCTTGAAGTAAGCAAGTTCCAATTCCAGTCGTGCTATTACGTTCATGAACCCCCCTTATCCTTTGAGCTATTGCTTAAATAGTATCTCTGCTACAAGGATGGGTTTGGCCTTAAATAACTCACGAAGGTTTATATGCCATTAAACAAAGAAACCATACCAAGACAAATCATCCCAGTTATTAAGAGTATATATATACGAGGTGCATACGATAAGTTTCCGAACTTTTTCGTATGAGCACTTTTATTGATAGAACACACATGAAACTCTAGACCCCTTCGAAGTAATCTGCTCCGACTGTAATGCACTTGTTGTACCGTTCTAACAACTTCTGGAAGGCCCCATGGAAGTCCTCTTGTGTGAGCGTGTCAATGACCTTCGTCACAGCCTCTTTCATCTCCTCAATTGTCTCATAACGACAGCCTCTGAGCTTAGGGAATAACCAAAAGTCACTGGGAGCAAGGTCTGGACTAAAGGGACGGCGAGGAACTGTCTTGATACACATCTTGGTCAAATAGTCAGTGACAAGGATGGAGTTGTGGACTGGTGCATTGTCCCGGTGGAAATGCCACCACTGACTCGATTTGAAAAGTGCTGGCCTCTTACCTAGGAATCTCTTCCTGAACTCCCTTAAAACCTCAACATAGTAACCCTCACCCTGACACTTTGGCCAATCAACTGTGGTGTATTGACTTCCTTACTCCTCCCACACCTCTCATCATCCATCACAGACTCCCTGCCTTCCTTGAATCTCTTATAACACTCAAAAACTGATGCTCAATTCATGCAAGATGCCCCCAAAGTAGTCTGTAGCATTCCATACTTTTCTGTGGCATTTTTCCCAAGGTTAAAACACAATTTTATTACATATCGTTCTTCCTCCCGTCCAGACTGCATTTTTAAAATTCACCAGCTGTGACAATCAGGTTTTAGTAGGGTGTATTCCAATTGCTGCTGTAGGCGTTCATTTGAATCTGAAATCATCAAAATTGGTCAGTCATCTCATAAGATGTATAGCAATAACATACTGAATTTTCAAAAGTCTACGACACTTTTAAATACCCATACAAAAAAAGTCTGGAAACCTATCGTATACACCTCGTATGTATGTGTGTGTGTGTGTGTGTGTGTGTGTGTGTGTGAAAGACTGATGGACTCTGTGAACAAGACTCGTGGCGTTTTGACAAAAGTACTGGACTACGGTGTCCAGTTTTGCTATTAGCTTCATTTTAGAATACCCTTGCGAAAGGCATGAACCCACTTATCCCCAGCTATGAGTTAAAAAGTACCACCACTGTTCCTCTACAAAGATGGCTTTGGCTTTAAATAACCCACGAAGCTTGATATCCAATTAACAAAAGAAACCAAGCCAAACACCAGACTGACGTAGATATATCGAAGTTGATATTAACAATCTGCAATAGCAATGAAGATGAGTGTACGGGTATAGACTGAATTGTTCCCCAAGAGACAAAGCAGTGGTTTGTGTGCGAACGAAAGATGGAAAGGAATATTCAATAGTGACGTCGTTGGGTGCAACCATCTCTTTCCTTAGCCTCACCCCCGGGTTTTTCTATCCACGTCGTTATTATTGTCATAATCTGACAGTTTTGAAATGTTTACGGCGCAATAAAAAGACAAAGGACCTGGTAAAAAGTGCGGGTCGTCATATTCGCATGCGCGATTGTCTTTGCCGGTTGTGGGAATGGGCGTGGTTTAGTATGATGAACTGATTGGTTGGTTACATGGAACTCCAGGCGGCATTCACGTTTATCTTGACAGATAGAAAGACAAACAAAAAAAAATGTCGGGAAAATGGAAGAAGAAAGAAAGAAAGAAAGAAAGAAAAAGTTGTTTCGGAAGGAGAAGTGGAACTGTAAAGAAAATAAAAAGAGACGAAATTGAAGGAGATTAGACAAAAGAAGAGGGGAGGGGTGAAAGAAGAAGATAAAAGAAAGAAGAATGAATGCTAGTTTAATGGCATATCAACCTCTTGATGGTTATTTAATGCCAAATCCTGTTTAACCCCCCCCACTGATATATATATATATATATAATTCTTGCTCTGTCGGCAGAGGCTGTCGAATACAATAACTGCACCTCTGTAGAGGGGCAAAATTCCCCCAAAGAGTGTCTTGGATATGACACTAAACAATCTGATGGTGAGGTTCCAGAGATGCTAGAGTATCGGGGAATGCAGAGCACCCCTTCATTGCCATTGCTCCCAGGTCCACTCTGGGCCGGAATGGATCTAATAGAACTAAACTGCATACTTATGCTAAACTGAATTGTTTAAAATGCAACTGTTTTTGACATTGAAACTGTACTGAATTGTTTGATATAGAACTGTTTTGACGTTTAACTGTGTCAAAACAAAATCTATACGTATGCTAAACTGAATTGGTTGAATTAGAACTGTTGAAATAGAAATGTTTTTGACAATTAAACTGTGTACTCATGCTAAACTGAATTGTTTGAAATAGAACTGACTATTTGCATAAAAATGGATTTGGTGTTAAATAACCTACAAAGGTTGATATGCCATAAAACCCCAATCAACCAACCATTTTCTATTTTCTTTATGCTTCCACTTCTCGATCCTTCAGAATTTACTCGCCTGGTGGTGTAGTACCTGTTACGGTCTTTAGATATTTATAAATTTAACTATGTGTAAACAAAAACTATGTTGCCCAGTCGGCTGGGGCTGTAGAAAACACTGACAGCACCACTGCAGAGAGGGGTAAGACCCCCACAATGAGTGTCCTGGATATCCCATTAAACAATCTGATGGTAAGGTTCCAGTAATGCTGGGGATTTGGGAAATGCGGAGTACCACTTTATTGCCATTGCTCCCAGGTCCACTCTGACCCGGAGTGGTAGCACCTGATAGGGCCCTATCTATGGGTTAAGTAGAACTAACGGCATACTTATGCTAAACTGAATTGTTTGACTAAACTGAATAGAAATGTTTTTCAATTAAACTGTACTTACATTTAAACTGTGTGCTTATGCAAACTGAATTGTTTGAAATAGAACTGATCATTTACACAAAAATGGATTTGGCGTTAAATAACCTTCAAAAGTTCATATGCCATAAAAAACAACAAATCAACCAACCACAAAAACTATGCTTATGCATATTTAAAGATATGAAGTTCTTGAAACGTGTAAACTTTTATAAAAACTGACTTAATTTGGCGTTAAATGATCTTAAAAAGGGTTGATACGCCATAGAACAAACCAACCAACCAACTACTAAGGGGATTACAATTTGGAGAGTTAGGCAGCCAGATGTTAGGGTTGATAGAGTGGCCGAAATTCTTCAGGAGTCAAGGCTGGGTTCTCCTGCTTGTGAGGCATGGAACAGAGTCCTGTTGTTAGACGTAGGGGCTTTTAGCAGCCACCCACTAGTGCCAGAGGAGCACTTCCTCGTCCAGCCACTTGTTGCTTATTTCCGTATTGAGTCTGGGGTCATGTGGAAAGATGATTGGAGGCGGAACATCACCATCGTTATTGACCATCCAAAACACCAAGTAACTTATAGAACAAGCATTGGTTTACCACAAGACGTACTGATGGAAACTAAACACCCAGTATCTGATCTTGTCTGAAATTTTTCCCATCTGAGAACAATGAAAGAATGTTCGGCTGGAGGGGATGCTTGGGTTTGTTCAAAATCTTTTCTCTTGCTTTTCATGGTATGTGATAAAAAAATGTTCTTCGCCATCTTGTATAAGAAATATTGAATGTTTTAATGCACTACTTGTCTGATAAGAAACTCAGACATTTCCGTGTCCCTGGTTATGGATCTGACTGGGATCGTTGTCAATCATGACCTGGATCTGACCAAAAAATTCGTAAATACCTTCGTAAATCATCATTGGATTCATCCAACTCTTTTTAAATCCCCTTCACTGAAATCTTCGTATTGGCGCTTCTGACATGAATGCAAAGCAATACAGCATGCTGTTTCCAAATTTCTGGAAGAGTGAATTGCTTTAATTCTCACAGACACTGCTCAACTGACTCTTATTTGCGGCAAAGTCGACAGAACCTGAAACAAACAAAGCGCTTACGTGAAATTAATGATTTAATATTCACCCATCGAACCATTTGTATTTAAAGATTTGTCTGTCTATATATATAAAGATAAACAGATATTTATGAATAGACTGAGATACATATGAATAGACTGATATATCGCCATCTACAGACAGACTGATTCGTTACATCACAACTCTCCAGTGTGGATAGACACTCGAAATGCTTCAAACTGGGATCGAAACCCGCCTAACTTTTACGCCAGGCTGATGACATACCTCCAGGCCAAGCCTGTAACTCAATGTCAGCTCGGGAATTAACGTATATGTATCAAATTTCGTTTGTTTTCATTTTGCCCTATTGAATGCTCAATTCGTTAGAAAAGCTTTGGATTACGCAAGTGGCAACCGTTGTATTCCTTCGTCAGAGTGCTCAACCCAACCCCGGGGGAAATATATATATATAGAGAGAGAGAGAGTGAGAGAGAGTGGGGATTGATAGAAATGAAAAAAATAAGATAGATATGAACAGACTGAATGCGGAGAGAAAAGAAGAAAGAAACACGAAAAAATGAAAGTGAAAGTAGAAAAGAAGAAAACTGACGGGGAAGAAGAAATGAAATAGTAAGAAAAATTAAAGGGGGAGACAATGCAAATTAGTTAGAATATTTCACCTTTAAAGAATGGAGAGAAGAAAACGAAAAATGCAAGAGAAAAGAAGAAAGAAACACGAAAAAATGAAAGTGAAAGTAGAAAAGAAGAAAACTGACGGGAAAGAAGAAATGAAATAGTAAGAAAAATTAAAGGGGGAGACAATGCGAATTAGTAAGAATATTTCACCTTTAAAGAATGGAGAGAAGAAAACGAAAAATGCAAGAGAAAAGAAGAAAGACAACTTGAAAAAAAAATTAAAACAAGAAGAAAAGAGAAAGAAAAAACAAAAAAAAAAAAAGAAAGGAGAAAAAAGGAAAAAAATAAAAAAGAAGAAGAAAAAAGAAAAGAAGAAAAATGAGCGTTTTTTTCATCTGAATAATCGGTAACGGTTTATGAAAAGATGTTGGGTGGAGGGGGCGGTTAATCCTGCCCTTGATCTTACCGACCATGTTTATTCATGTGGAAAAAGAGGCAGAGGAAGATTATGCATCCCCCACCCCTTACTTATTTTTGTCCTGCGGCCAGTGGTCATCCCGGATATGCAATGGGGTTCGGGTTTGGTGGTCATTAGTCCACACCACAAAAGAAAAAAAACTTTTGTCCGATGTGGACAAAGGGACACAGAGTATTATGAATGAAGCAAGACTTGTTTTTGTAGGGACGAGGAAGATAGATAGATTGATATACAGAGAGAGAGAGAGAGAAGCAAAATAATAGAAAGAGAGGAGGAGGAGGGTAAAAGAAAGAAAGAAAAAGGAATACAGGAGAGAGAAGGAGGAGGACGGTAAGAAAGAGCGAGAGAGAGAGAGAGAGAGAGAAGCAAAATAATAGAAAGAGAGGAGGAGGAGGGTAAAAGAAAGAAAGAAAAAGGAATACAGGAGAGAGAAGGAGGAGGACGGTAAGAAAGAGAGAGAGAGAGAGAGAGAGAGAGAGAGAGAGAAGCAAAATAATAGAAAGAGAGGAGGAGGAGGGTAAAAGAAAGAAAGAAAGAAAAAGGAATACAGGAGAGAGAAGGAGGAGGACGGTAAGAAAGAGCGAGAGAGAGAGAGAGAGAGAGAGAGAGAGAAAGTGTGAGGGAGAATATGACAATAATAAGCAACATGCAATATGGTCATTTACTAAGCTTAGCTGATATGTGGCTCAAGGCCAGGAGTATGGGGCGCCCGACGAGAAACGAACTCACTGAAAATACTAACCATTATGCTACGTGAAATGTAAACGGAATAAAACATATGGACTGAGATAGATAAATATATATATATTCACCCAAAAGAATACGGAACAATCTTTTTCATGATTGTGTCATATTTTTTGTTCTAGCTTTCTTGCAAGTTTCTTTGTATCACGGTCCAGTTGATAGAGAAGTTGCCTTAGGTTCTGTTCTCAAGTGGTTTCCATATATGGATAGATCGTCTTCAGAGGGATTATTATTATTATTATTATTATTATTATTATTATTCCTTGCAAATTTTTCACACCAGCGCTGGCTGACGGTCTTTCACTGGAGTCTGAGTAACAGCAAATCTCCTCAAGTCTCCAGGACTCTCCTCAGTATTCTGGTCGATCTAAAACAATACTGTAGCCTGGACGGTATCCGCTCGTCCTCTGATTTATAAATCTTCTAATCCCCATCACCAAGCCTTTGAGGATTGTTCCGAGTGCACCAATTACAATTGGTATCACCGTCAGCTTCATGTTCCATAGCTTTTAAAAAAAGTTCTTTTGCAAGGTCTAAGTGCTTGTCTCTGTTTTTCTTTTGATAACCATTACATTTTACTTTTGGTCATGTTGTTGTATACCGTAATACATATACAAATATAAGCGGAAACATAGTCAACAATAATGACGAACTTCAATGAACGAACGAACACGCTTCTTTATAAAAATATACCGCTCACACTTTATTCTCGAAAGAGTGATGTTTCTTGTGTGTGAGAGGTGAGTTGTAGACGGGGACAGACTGCTACATATTAACCCCAAGTTCTTCTGGCCATAGCAGCACTTCTTTCGCGTTCCGGCTGGGCTGCTCAACCGTGGGTCACTGAGAGCCCAAGCTCTCTGTCTGGAGTGGGTTCTCACTCCGCTGGCATCCTATCTCCAACTGACTTCAACTCTAACTGGAACTAACCCAAGCCGTCTGTGGCACCTGGTTATATAATTGTCTCTCATCCACCTGCTTCCACTTATTTACACAGGTGCATCTCTTGATTGACGGCTTGGTCGAGGGTCAATATGTAACAATGTGACTGTCATGAAGAGGTTAAAAAAAACTCTCTCTCTCTCACCGTTTCGCTCTCTCTCTCTCATTCATTTACACACACACACACACATAGATTGTTGACCTGATAATCGCATTGGCGAGAAACTGAGGGTTACTAACATTGTAGTTTCTTTTTATCTACTCAAACCCAACTTATATATATCTATATATATATATATATAAGAGTAGTAAAGATAGCGACCATAGTCGAGGGTGACCCGAAGGCTCCCTTTTCGATAGCTACTACACCAAGGTGTAGAGGAGGGCGCTACTCCTTTTCCTGGATTGCTCCACTTTACCCTTGATACGTACCTCCTATTGTTGAGTGTTAAGCAAGGAGGCATAAAGTACCATTTTTTGAGTCTTTGGTATGACTCGACCTGGAATTGAACCCAGGTCTCCCGGGCCATTGGCGAACACTCTAACCGCTAGGCCAATGTCCGTATATATATATATATATATATATATAAAATCACTTTTCATTTATAAATATAGTAAACTATATATAAAATGAAACAGTCTGTCTGTGTATAACAATATATACGCTCTCCCATGGGGTTGTGCACTCTGGCGAAGGAATTTTCGGCTGCCGGTCGTATAATGCAAAGCTATTCGAAAGAATTGAGCACTTTGGTATCCGGTAAGGTATAAAATGTAAACAAAGGAACGTTGTTGCTGCTGTTGCTACATAATATCTTATAATTCCCTAGCTGACGTGGTACGCTTGTTGACCGAGCGGTCTGATACTAAGTCTAACATAAAGTTGGCAGGTTTCGATCCCAGCTTCAAGCGTCCTACGTGTTTAGCCACACTGAAGAGTTGTGATACAACGAAACAGTCTGTCTATGGATGACAATATATATATATATATATTTTTTTTTTTTTTTCATCATACAACGTGTGAAAGCACGTACGATACCATGTCCTCATCAGCCGCCATCCAGGGGTGATAGCACAGTTTCGGTAGCTCAAGGCGGTACTACCACCCCTGGCGCTACCAAGCAGCTTTTGCCACAGGACAAGGTATTAAGAGAATCATATATATATATATATACACACACACACCAGATCAATTAAATGCAGAGACTACATTGGACGTTAATCTTCATTTTCTGAATGCAGTTTGTGATAAAAAAAAACGCGTTTACTTTCGGCGGTTGATGTTATTACGCGTTTACAGTAACCGTTTCTTACGTAATCACACGGGAAAGGTGGTTCCGCGTGTATTACCTTCATGCTGAAAACTTTCTCGCTTTCGACCAAATCCAACTTGATGCATATCGCGCCGTGGTCTGAAGACGATTTGTGGCAACTTTCAAATAAATATATAAATATGTATATATATTGACACACAACAAATTATATAGGTATATACACACATAGAAACACAATAAATTATATATATACACACACTGATACACAATGAATTATATATATATATATATATATACAGACACAATAAATTATATATATATATATATATATAAATATATAAATTGTATAAAATAAATGCCCAGAGACGATGAATGTGGTATTATTCAGGTTGAGAATATACGAGAGGTTTTATATAAATCTCAAGGAGTGCTCGATGTATGACTTGATATATAAATGTCTAAATATATATTGTTGTATCGCGGTAAGGAAGAGATACACAGTGAAACAGTTAATTATTTATTAACTGAAGTGGTACAGTCCAACAAATATTATAAGTCTCGCGCTGTGAGTGTTACGTCCGAAGTTGGTCTTACTACTCACCGAGATCTTGCAGAAGTTTCCGTGCTTAAGAAACACGACGTCTTTTATATCTCCGCGATACCGGAAGTCACGTGGTATGAGTCACAGTGCAACAATATATAAAAATCTTACCCGTTGCAAATATACGAGTATCTATAATATGATTGGAAAGAAAATGAACAGGATATAATTTTGCTATGATAAATTTATTTCGACAGGCCACCGACGCAACCTGCCTTATAAAGCGGCCTGTCAAAATAAATTCATAATTAAGTCACCGTATAATATGATGAAGGATGATATTAATTGTATTTGTTAATTATTCTATTTGAAGTGATAAATCCTAAGTTAGTTAAGAACTTTGAATGGAAGTGTACGTAGCGAAGGTCATATACAAGCACGCGTCGGCAGGATATCAAATAGACAAGTTGTTTTTGAAATCAATTCGAACGACATATTAGAGATTTGTTTTGTTTTGGTTTGGTTTGGTTTTATTGCATATCAACAATCGTGGGTTATTTAATGCCAAATCCATTTTTATACAAAACAATTCTATTTCAAACAATTCAAGCGATAGAAATGAAGGGGTGCTCCGCATTCTCCAAAGTTACCAACATTACAGGAGCCTCACCATTAGATTGTTTAGTGTCATATACAGGACACTCATTGGGGGAGATGCTGAGATGCTGAGATGCTGTCAGTGTGTTTTGCAACCCCTGTTGACTTGGGCATCAGTTATTTTTAAATGTAAAAACAATTCTGTTTCAAACAATTCAGTTTAGCATACATACAGTTCTTGTTTACATACAGTTAAATGTAAAAACAGTCCTATTTCAAACAGTTCAGTTTAACTTAAGTACACAGTCTAATTCTATTTGAGACAGGAGTGAAAGAAATGAGATACGTTCCCACGGTGTGAGGTAGAATAACAGCATCACATCAGAAGACAATGCAGCGCCATCTCAATGACATTGACCACCTCAGGAACGCCGTAAAACTCACGCCGAGATTGTGACTTTGTTGAAAGGATCCAGAGGCAGAAGTTACCCACAATACACGGGATTTCTTTGGTTATCGGTACGGGTTACCAATTTTAAAAGACTCGCTAAGCGTAACGCTTATTAAATGGAATCAGGGGCCTGAGTTCAAATCCTGGATGAGGATGGTGGTGTTTCGCTAATTCCCCAAAGAAAGGCATGAATCTATCTTTTCTTTTGCCTTGATACGACAACATGTCTAGTGCATGCATCTTTGTAAATGTGACGGTTCTATATTTGTTGTGTGTGTTGCGTGTTATGTGTGTGTGTGTCTTGCGTGTGCATCTTTTATGAATGTGACGGTTCTATATTTATGTGTGTGCGTTGTTTGTGCGTGTGTGTTGCGTGTTGTTTGTGTGTGTTGTGTGTTGAGCGCGTGTCCATATAAGAGGGCGCCTACCAGAGAGAGAGAGAGAGAGAGAGAGTGCTTGCGTGCACGTGCGTGTGAATGCCTGAGTTGGTTTAAAATGTCCACCCCCCAGGGATGCTTCAGATAAAGGTACGTTGCCCTTAACCCCCTTCCCCCTGAAAAATGTATCGAAGCACAGACAGCGTCTTTGTGTAAAATAGTTTGATTATTTTCCGGTGTCGGGCAAGATGTGAAGGTTTTAAGTGACCAAGAGCTGAGAAAGCATTGGAAAGGTCACGTTGAAACATGGTTCTTTGGCAGAGTCAGAAAAGAAATGCTCGTGTAGTGGGTGGAACAGGGGTTCGGGTGGAGAGAGACGAGTAGGACGAGTAAGACACTGTGATAAGAAGACAAGCATTTTACGAGAGCAGTCGAGAAAGTAATGAGAGTGATTTATTTTTAAATTTCAGGTTGGCGACCCTGATTACAAATCGGTTAATCAAGGTTAATTCATTACCATTCTTATCGTTAAATGTTTTGCATTATTTTGGCTATTAACGATAAACAACTTCCGGTCAGAAGTAAAAAGCCATCAACGTTGCATTCTGGGAAAAATTAATCTTCTAACTACTATTGAAAAATGACTCATGTAAGCCATTTAAGGTAATGTCTCCTGCAGGAAAAAGGATTAGATTGGTTGGTTGTTTTGTTTTTACGGCGTATCAACCGTTTTTTGAGTCATTTAACGCCGAATTAAGTCATTTTGATAAAACCTCAAACAATTCAATTTAGCATAAGTAGACATTTTTGTTTACACATAGTAAAATGTCAAAACAGTTCGATTTCAAACGATTCAGTTTAGCATAAGTACACAGTTTAGTTCTATTTGACACATAGATCAGGTGCTACCATTTCGGACCGCATTTCCCAAAGCTCCAGTATTACTGGAACCTCACCATCAGATTGTTTAGTGTTATGTCCGGAAAACTAGTAGGGAGGGGGGTCTTACGCCTCTGCAGAGATGCAGTTGGTGTATTCTACAACCGCCAGCTGACTGGGCAAAAGAAAAAGGACATCTTGCCGATATTGGGTTAACAATTTGACTTTGTCGATTTGAAACTTCCTAGATTTAATACCAAATATGATATAATTTATATTGAATCAGGGATATCAATCATTTGTCGGCAAACTGGAACTAAAACATTTACGAAAGCCCAGTCATCTGGGGCTGTAGAATATACCGAAAGTATCTTTGCAGAGGGGTAAGACCCTCCAACCCAATGAGTGTCCTGGATATGACTCTAAACAATCTGATGGTAAGGTTCCAGTAATGCTTGAGCTTATGGGAATGACGAGTACTTTTTCATTGCCATCACTCCCAGGTCCACTCTGACCTGAAGTGGTAGCACCTGATAGGGTCCTATCTAAGGATCAAATAGAACTGTTTGACATTTAAACTATGTGCAAGCAAATGACTTATGTTAAATTGAATTGTCTGAAATAGAACTGTTTGACCATTTAATTGTGTGTAAACAAACAACTACTTAAATTAATTGTTAGTGATGAATAACTGTGCTTGGAACCATTTACCAGTGTGCAAAGAAATGATGGCAAACGAATGTTGAAAATGATTGTGTTGAATTGGAATACTTGAAACCATTTAGTAAGTAAAGTAGTCGAGGACGACTAGAAGGCTCCCTTTTCAATAGCTACTACACTGAGGTGTAGAGGAGGGCGCTACTCCTTTCCCAGGATTGCTCTACTTTACCCTTGATACGTACCTTCTATTGCTGAGTGTTAAGCAAGGAGGTATCAAGTACCATTTTTAAAGTCTTTGGTAAGATGCGATCTGGGATTGAACCCAGGTCTCCCGGACCATTGGCGAACACTCTACCCACTAGGCCAATAAGAGATTCTGCTCATGGAAATTTGATAGATATAAGTAAGTAAGTTGGCGACTGTAGTCGAGGGCGACTCGAAGGCTCCCTTTTCAATAGCTACTACATCGAAGTGTAGAGGAGTGTGCTACTACTTTCCCTAGATTACTCTACTTTACCCTTGATACGTACCTTCTATTGCTGAGTGTTAAGCCAGGAGGTATCAAGTACCATTCTTAAAGTCTTTGGTATGACACGACCTGGGATTGAACCCAGGTCTTCCGGAGCATTGGCGAACACTCTACCCACTGTGTGAAACCTGAATTAATGGTATTACACAACAATTTGACTGTGTGCAATTGAATGAATAGTGTTGAATAACAACGCTTGAAACCATTTAACTGGGCGCAAATAAAATTATTACCATAAGTAATATGGGAAACCACTTTATGCAAATAAATGATAAATATTAAAAAGAATTATTTTTGTTATATTGGAATACTTGAAACCATTTAACGGTTTGCAAACAAATGAGTGCTGGCTTGCTTAAGAATAACTTTACCAACAGACTATGTGCCTGCAAATCATATATTTGATATATATGTATAAAAAGGATTTGATATAAAATAACCTGCAATGGTTGATATGCAATAAAACCCAACCAAACCAAATCCTATATATTTAATATATGTGTATAAAGAGGATTTGGCATTAAATAACCTACAATGGTTGATATGCCATAAAACCCAACCAAACCAAATCCTATATTTTTAATATATATGTATAAAGAGGATTTGGCATTAAATTACCTACAATGGTTGATATGCCATAAAACCCAACCAAAGCTACCAATCTTTTTACAAGTTTATTCTCTATATTACCATTTAATATGTTACATCTTCCAAAAGTTTTATGGCATGTCAACTCTTAATGTATTATCTAAAACCAAAATCAGTCTTTTTTCAAGCAATATGGTTTTAAGTAATTAATGATATTCATTTGTGAACCATTATAATTTTAAAGATTGATTTTAACGGTATGTCAACCTGTCTGGGGATATTTTATGTCTAGAGATTAGAGAACTGTATACATTGTACGTTTATATTTGTATTTTTTAATATTGTTTCGTTAGAGTTTTTGCACGCAGTCACATGATATCATGTATTCTTATCTAAAACAAATAAATTGAACACAGTTATATGATTTCAAGTAATCATTTCTATTCAATAATTGCCCGGTCGGGTGGGGCTGTAGAATACACTGCTTCTCTGCAGAGGGGTAAGACACCCCTCAATGAATGTCCTGTATATGACACTAAACAGTCTGATGGTGAGGCTCCTGTAATGCTGGAACTGTTTGGAATGCGGAGTACCCCTTCATTGCCATCGCTACCAGGTCCACTCTGACCTGGAGTGGTAGCACCTAATAGGGTCATATATATGGGTCAAATAGAACTAACCCGCGTACTTATGCTAAACTGAATTGCTTGAAATAGAACTGTTTTATTGTATACCAGGCCATTGGCCTAATGAGTAGAGTTCGTAAATGGTCCGGAAGACCGGGGTTCAATCTCCAGGTCGAGTCATACCAAAGACTCAAAAAGTGGTACTTGATGCCGCCTTGTTTAACACTCAGCATTATGAGGTAAGGATCAAGGGTAAAGTGGAGCAATCCAAGGAATGGAGTACCACCTTCCACTACCCCTCTGTATGGTAGCTATTGAAAAGGCAGCCTTCGGGTCACACGCGACTAAGGTTGCCAACAACAACTATATGTATTAAAATGAATTTGGCATTAAATAACCTACAATGGTTTGCCATAAAACTAAACCAAACCTGCCTGAAATACTGTATGTATTGGTGTACTAGTCAATCTCGTGTATAGGTCGACCCTTGAATTATGATCTTAAAATCATTAAGTAAGTGAATTCATGATTTTGCAAACAATTATTATATAATAACAATATTTACTAGAAAGCGTATGGTCCTGTCGGCAAAGCTGAAAATACACTGAACTGTATTTTCTGCAAAGGGGTAAGGCTCCCCTACTAAAGAAGTGTTCAAGGGATGATATTAAACTTCATCTAGTGCTGAGGCTCCAATTCTGGGGATCTCGGGATCAGGGAGTGACCCTTCATTGCATTTACTCAACACTGATTTGGAGTGGTGGGTACGTGTTAGGGTCCCATATACTGGTCAATTAATTCTGTTTAAAAATTATTCATATTAGATTGGACGACTTGATACGATATGACTTAATTATCTGTAATTAGAATAGTTACTTGAAGTTATAATTCTTTCTTTCTTTCTTTCTTTCTTTCTTTCTTTCTTTCACTTACTACATTTCTTTCTTTCTTTCTTTCTTTCTTTCTTTCTTTCACTTACTACTTTTCTTTTTTCTTTCTTTCTTTCTTTCTTTCTTTCGTTCTTTCTTTCTTTCACTTACTACATTTCATTCTTTCTTTCGTTCTTTCTTTCTTTCATTCTTTCTTTCATTCTTTCTTTCTTTCTTTCTTTCACTTACTATTTTTCTTTCTTTCTTTCTTTCTTTCTTTCTTTCTTTCTTTCTTTCTTTCTTTCACTTACTACATTTCTTTCTTTCTTTCTTTCACTTACTACATTTCTTTCTTTCTTTCTTTCTTTCTTTCTTTCTTTCTTTCACTTACTACATTTCTTTCTTTCTTTCTTTCTTTCTTTCTTTTTTCACTTACTGCTTTTCTTTCTTTCTTTCTTTCTTTCTTTCTTTCTTTTTTTCTTTCACTTACTACATTTCTTTCTTTCTTTCTTTTTTCTTTCTTTCTTTCTTTCTTTTTTCACTTACTGCTTTTCTTTCTTTCTTTCACTTACTACATTTCTTTCTTTCTTTCTTTCTTTCTTTTTTCACTTACTGCTTTTCTTTCTTCCGTTTTCTTTCTTTACATTCTTTCCTGATCTTTCTCTTGTACAAAATTTTGCCATCTTTATTCGCCATCATTTTATTTCTTTATTTTTTTCTTTCAATATCGTCTTCTTCCTCTCGTCTTTCATTGAAGTAAACGATGAGGTAGACGACTGTTAAAGGACTTCGAGTAGGAACCGGCGTCCGTGTGATGTTCTCTACGCTTCAAACAAAACAACTCTGCCGGAATTGTTCCTATTCGAAGATTTCATGTCGCCCTCATAAGTTTCTCTCACTTATCCAATTCTCCTTCATCATCCCTAACACGACACCCTACACTTACATGGCTTCTCTCCTGCAGTTTTAGCCCGAGGGCGACAAAACTGACACAACTGAAAGACCGCGAAGAGGCCACAAATAATAATAATAATAATAATGATAACGATAATAATAAGACGAACAAAATAAAATGAAGCATACACACATACACATACTCACACACACATACACACAAGATAGAATGAAAGGCTTTCGTCCCCTGTAAATGTTAGGGCACAAAGTACAAATCCAGAAATATTGGAATAAATGAAAAAAAAAAAAAAATAAAAATAAATAAATAAAGAAAACAAGAGAAATACCATTTTGAAGTCCTCCGAAACTAAATAAAGCAGCTATATAAAGCGAACGACATTCAGCTTTTAAAAGACGACATCATGGCTTCGAAGCTTTCACCAGATAAGCTTTCAGACGACTAGATTTTGATCTAAAAAAGTGACGTAAGAGATAAGATTGAGAGTACTGTTAAAATCACCTCGGATACTTTGTAGAGTCCTGGAGATCTGAGCGTACTTAGTATTTCTCAGACATCATTGAACCCCCTCCAAACTTTACTACTACTACTACTACAACTAATAATAATATTAATAATAATAATAATTGGAAAATGAAGGTGGTGATATTATCAATTGTAGTTATCTCCCTTGGAACAGTCCTCAAAGGCCTTGAAAAGTGACTTAGGGAGCTAGAGATCAGAGGAAGAATGGAGAATCGTGACCATCCAGACCACAGCACTAGTAAAATTAATTAGAATACTTAGAAAAATCCTGCAGACATGAGATTTGATCTCACTCAGACTTCTATTAAAAGCCACCATAATAGACTACTACTAATAATAATAATGTTCACCAATGTCCCGAGAGACCGGGGTTCAATCCCAGGTCGAGTCATTTCAAAGACCCGAAAAATGGTACTTGATCCCTTCTTGCTCAGCACTCAGCATTATAAGGCAAGGATCAAGGGTAAAGTGGTGCAATCTAGGAAAAGGAGTAGCGCCTTTCCTCACATCCCAGTGTTGTACCTATTGAAAGGGGAGTCTTCGGGTCACCCTCGACTACGGTCGCCAACTTATTACTACGACTACTACTCATAATAATTGGACATGAAGTTGACGGTAATACCAATTATAGTTGGGGGTTCTGGAACGGTCCCTGGAAGAAAGGCCGAGGGAACGGCAGATTAGTGGAAGAATCAGGTTTATCGAAACCATAGCTCTGTTAAAACCAAATAGAATATTTTGAAGAGTTCTGGAGATGAGGGCGTACTTTCTGTCACTCAGGCTTCAGTGAAAAACCACCGGAAGTACACTTGTAACATACTGACCTCCGACCAAGCCGTCGATCAAGGAACAGGTTCATCCGGTCGAAGATATCAGGGTATAACCTTGACTGTGGACGGGTTGAATTGGGTGCAGATGTGACGCCCACAGGAACCTTCCTTAAGAGAATTCTATTAATGTGACTGAGAAATATCTCCCAAAAGAGGCCAAAAATACATAGATATATAGAACACAGATAAGCGTTGCTTTCCCTCAAGCTAGGTCTTAGTTAATAATCTGGTTAAGGATTGTAAGAAATAAAAAGTAAAGCTTAAAATTAAATAATAATAATAATTGGCGCGCTCGAAACGGTCCCCAAGGGCTTGGTGAAGAGGCAGGAAGAGATGAAAGTTAGAGGATTAGACCCCCTCCCAAAAAGCTTAAATTAGTAGATATACGAGGATCATTAAATAAGTTTCCAGAATTTTTGCGTATGGGCACTTTTATTGATAGTACACACATGAAACTCTAGTCCCCTTCGAAGTAATCTCCGCCGGCTGCTATGCACTTGTACCGTTCCAACAACTACTGGAAGGCCCCATGGAAGTCCTCTTGTGTGAGCGTGTCAATGCCTCTTTCATCTCCTCAATTCTCTCATAACGACAGCCTTTGAACTTAGGGAGTAACCAAAGGTTACACGAAGCAAGGTCTGGACTCTAGGGAGGGTGAGGAACTGTCTTGATACACATCTTGGTCAATTTGTCTGTGACAAGGATGGAGTTGTGGACTGGTGTATTGTCCTGGTGGAAATGCCACTGACCCGATTTGAAGAGTGCTGGCCTCTTCCAAAGGAATCTCTTCTTGAACTTCCTTAAAACCTCAACATAGTAACCCTAACCCTAACCCTTTCGCCAATCAACTCTGGTCTATTGACTTTCTTACTCCTCCCACACCTCTCATTATCCCTCACAGACTCCCTACTTTCCTTGAATCTCTTATGCCACTCAAAAACTGATGCTCGATTCATGCAAGATGGTCTAAAAGTAGTCTGAAGCATTCCATACTTTTCTGCGGCATTTTTTCCAAGTTTAAAACACAATTTTATTGCATATCGTTCTTCGTCACGTCCAGAAAGCATTTAAAAAATTTACCAGCTGTGACAATCAGGCTTTAGTAGGGTGAATTCCAATTGCTGCTGTAGCTATTCATTTGAACCTGAAATAATAAAAATTGGTCAGTCATCTCATAAGATATATAGCAATAACATAGTGAATTTTCAAGAGTCTACGCCAATTTTAAATGCATGTACAAAAAAAGTCTCGAAACTTATTGAATGCACCACGTATATAAAAAAAAAACTTACAAAATTATTGTAAAGCTCAAATTATTGGCAAAATGGTTAGAGTGTTCGCCAATGGTACGGGAGATCGGGGTTCAATCTCTTGGTCGACTCATACCAAAGATTAAAAAAGAGTGCATCATGCCTCCTTACTTAACACCCAACTTTTAAAGGTACGTATTAGTGGAACAATCCAAGAAAAGGAGTTGCGTTGTCTCCTACACCTCGGGCGAGTAGCAATTGAAAATTGAGCCTTCGGATCGCCTTTGAATATGATAGGGCAACTTATTTATATAAAAAGTAAACAAAACTGATAACTGTAGAGCTCAAATTAGTGGATGTATATAAAAAGAAAAAAATTACATAATTATAAAGCTCAAATTAGTGGATGTATAGATATAAAAAAATGTATATAATTGTAAAGCTCGAATAAGTGGATGTATATAAAAAAACAAAAACAAAGAAATAAATGGATATATCATCTAAGCGAAACCATCAACAAAACATACAGCAGTGGGTCAATGTTGTCTGATAACTTTCGGTTTGGTTTCTTTTTGAATGGCAACTTATATAAAAAATAAACAAAACTGACAGCTATAAAGCTCAAATTAGTGGATGTGTATAAAAAAACAAAACAAAACACTGACAGCAGAATTCTAAAGCTCAAATAAATAGATGTATATATATATATATATATATATATATATATATATATATATATATATATATATATATAAAACTGGCATCATAATTGCAAAGCTCAAATTAGTGGATGTATATAAAAAAACTGACAATATAATTCTAAAGCTCAAATTAGTGGATGTATATAAAAAAAACTGACAATATAATTCTAAAACTCAAATTAGTGGATGTATATAAAAAAAAACTGACAATATATTTCTAAAACTCAAATTAGTGGATGTATATAAAAAAAAAAAACTGACAATATAATTCTAAAGCTCGAATAAGTGGATGTATATAAAAAACAAAAACAAAGAAAAAAATGGATATATCATCGAAGCGAAACCATCAACAAAACATACAGCAGTGGGTCAATGTTGTCTGATAACTTTCGGTTTGGTTTCTTTTTGAATGGCAACTTATATAAAAAATAAACAAAACTGACAGCTATAAAGCTCAAATTAGTGGATGTGTATAAAAAAACAAAACAAAACACTGACAGCAGAATTCTAAAGCTCAAATAAATAGATGTATATATATATATATATATATATATATATATATATATATATATATATATATATATATATATAAAACTGGCATCATAATTGCAAAGCTCAAATTAGTGGATGTATATAAAAAAACTGACAATATAATTCTAAAACTCAAATTAGTGGATGTATATAAAAAAAAAAACTGACAATATAATTCTAAAACTCAAATTAGTGGATGTATATAAAAAAAAACTGACAATATAATTCTAAAACTCAAATTAGTGGATGTATATAAAAAAAAACTGACAATATAATTCTAAAACTCAAATTAGTGGATGTATATAAAAAAAAACTGACAATATAATTCTAAAACTCAAATTAGTGGATGTATATAAAAAAACTGACAATATATTTCTAAAACTCAAATTAGTGGATGTATATAAAAAAAAACTGACAATATAATTCTAAAACTCAAATTAGTGGATGTATATAAAAAAAAACTGACAATATAATTCTAAAACTCAAATTAGTGGATGTATATAAAAAAACTGACAATATATTTCTAAAGCTCAAATTAGTGGACGTATATAAAAAAAAAAACTGACAATATAATTCTAAAGCTCAAATTAGTGGATGTATATAAAAAAAAACTGACAATATAATTCTAAAACTCAAATTAGTGGATGTATATAAAAAAAAACTGACAATATAATTCTAAAACTCAAATTAGTGGATGTATATAAAAAAAAACTGACAATATAATTCTAAAACTCAAATTAGTGGATGTATATAAAAAAAAACTGACAATATAATTCTAAAACTCAAATTAGTGGATGTATATAAAAAAACTGACAATATATTTCTAAAGCTCAAATTAGTGGATGTATATAAAAAAAAACTGACAATATAATTCTAAAGCTCGAATAAGTGGATGTACATAAAAAACAAAAACAAAGAAAAAAATGGATATATCATCGAAGCGAAACCATCAACAAAACATACAGCAGTGGGTCAATGTTGTCTGATAACTTTCGGTTTGGTTTCTTTTTGAATGGCATATCAACCTTCGTGTTTTATCCAATACCTAACAAATCCTCGAAGAAGAACAGTAATGATACTATTTATTTCACAGGTGGCAAGGAATAATGGATTTCATATTAGACCGAAAGTGAACGTATTAACGCCGGTGGGATTTGAACTCGCTAACTTCGAGGCCACAGTTCAGCACGTTTGACATTATTCCATGGCAACTGTCTGAGCTAACTTTTTTCTTGCGCTCTAGCAATTCAAATTATTCGACAAAAATATAAATTGCCCAATCGGCTGAGGCTGTAGAATACACTGAGTGCTTCTTTGCAGAGGGGTAAGACCCCCCCACCCCCAACCAACGAGTGTCCTGGATATAACACTAAAGGATCTGATCGCGAGGTTCCAGTAATTCTGGTGCTTTGGGGAATGCGGAATACCCCTTCACTGCCATCACTCCTAGGTACACTTTGGCCCGATGTAGGGTCCTATGTATGGGTCAAATATAAGTAAACTGTGTATTTATACTAAACTGAATTGTTTGAAATGGAAGTTTTTTTTAATGTTTAAACTGCGTACTTATAAGTAAGTAAAGTTGGTGATCTTAGTCGAGGGTGACGTGAAGGCTCCCTTTTCGATAGCTACTACACTAAGGTGTAAGGGAGGGCGCTACTCCATTCCCTGGATTGCACCACTTTACCTTGACCCTTACCTTATAATGCTGAGTTTTAAGCAAGGTAGTATTAAGTACCATTTTTTGAGTCTTTGGTATGACGCGACTTGGGTTTGAACCCAGGTCTCCCGGGCCATTGGCGAACATCAGTCCAATGTTCAGTTTATACTAAAATGAAATGGGACTGTTTTTGTATGCTAAACTGAATATTTTGAAACAGAGCTATTTTTGACATTTAACCGTGTGTAAACAAAAAAACTATACTTATACTAAACTGTATTGCTTGAAATAGAACTGTTTATTTGTATAAAAATGGATTTGGGATAAAATTACCAACAAAGGTTGATATGCCATAAAACCCGTGCAAACAAACAAACAAATATGTTTAAGATTTAGCATTAAATAATCTGTAACGTTTGATGTGTCATTAAACAACAACCAAACATGAAACAAAATAACTAGCCGACCCAATTATTCGAATATAAATCACAAAAATGATTTGGCATTAAATAACCCATAAAGGTTGATATACCATTAAATTAAACCAACCAAACTCATTAGCCGAGTGTTGTATTTTGACCTTCGACCCGACCAAACTTGCCATTCCAAGGTGATGCATCGGAAGAAAGTGACACATTCCAATGGCAGTTATGAGAGGAAATCGCGTGGGTGGAAATTGGCTGACGAAATGGGATGAGGTAAAAATCCCATGATACACTCATAGACTGATACACCGGAAGAGAGTGACCTCTGAACTGCATGACAATTATTTCCGCTTGATGACGATCAAACATGCCATTCCAAAGATTGAGTAGGCGATTGAGTGGGCGTTGAATTATTATATAACTCGGTCAAGACAAAAAGTCAGACAGTTGGAGTAGAGACGAGATGTGGTAGGGAAAGCTACACCAGGCCGAAGGGGCCCTCGGGGCCCCCGATTGAGTTGGGGTCCAGAGAAGTTGCTGATAAGATGTAGTAGAGAAAGCCAGCAGTGTGGGCCCTGGGCCTCCGGTTGAGCAGCCCTGGAGAACGAGAAAGACACAACGTTGACGGCCATAAGAGTGGGGGTCAATATATTGCAGTTCTGTTCGGTCTCCAACTCCCTCTCACAGTAAAACCTTGAGTAACCTTTTTCGAACCCTTACAATAAAGTGAGAGGTACATATTTTTCTACAGAAGTCTTCGCTCGTTCTTTATCATTGTGCCGTTGTGATTCTTTCTGCATGTATATGCATGTGTATATGTAGATGTGAATCTGCATATGACTATATAACACAATGACAATCTGTTTCCCAAGTGAATGCACACAAATAGTAATTTACTAAGCTTTTAGCTTAGAGGTGGCACAAGGCCATATGAATGGGGCATCCAATCAGACTCGAACTCACTCGTGAAGGGTTTCTAGTTTAGCTTTCTAGCTATTTCACCACCAGAGGTGGCCTGTTAATGCACTTAGGTATTGCATATATATATATATATATATATGAACCATTTTGCGAGACCTTGCTTTTAGTTGGACAAAGAACTTTTTTTTCCGCACCAATTATAACGCATTTATATAATTTATAATGATAAATACTGGGACGCGTGTCTTTTAGAGAAAAAGAAAGAGGGATTATTTGAAGTAATTCGATAAAAAACAAACAAACAAAACAAAACAAACGAAATGAGGTTGACAAGTGGTTGTTATGTCAAGCGAACGTGCACAAGTCGTTGACTGCAGTCATTAGGACACGAACAACTATCACGTTTTAGGATGCTATACAGAACAAGACTTGGCACCTCGCGAACACAAGCACATCGTTAAACGCAGATAAGAAACTCTTGACTCCAACCGTCGACCATTAGAGGACGGAAAATGGGCCGGTTTTGTTCAAATAAGTCAGATATTGAGAGAGTCTTCCATTGGGGAAAAAGATATTTCTGAATATCTTTCGCTGTGTCATGTTACATCGACACACACACACACACACACACACACACACATATATATATATATATATATATATATATATATAAAGGTAGCAGAAAAATACATAATCCAATAGGTGTTTATCAGCTACTTTCATACTGTCGGATTTTAATCCATATTTACTTTCATATATATATACTAGCGCATTTATCTAGTGGATAGAGTGTTCGCCCATAGCCCGGGAGACCGGCGTTCAATCCCAGGTCGAGTCATACCAAAGACTCAAAAACCAACTCCTTGCTTAAAATTCAGCATTATAGGGTTTGAATCAAGGGTAAAGTGAAGCAATTCAGAGAAAGTAGGGGCACCCTCCCTAACACCTCAGTGTAGTAGCTATTGAAAAGGGCGCCTTCGATTCGCCCTCGATTATGGGCACCAACTTTATTTACTTTATATATATATATATATAACCTACCTCTCCACACGAGCAAGATGGAAAACAAGATCAATTTTTAAGAGGAATTTAATAATTTCGAATTCAGATTTTTTTTTTTCCTAGACTGGTTGCCATATCAAGGTTAAAGAGCTCAGTCTGTCCTACTATTTACTCGTAGCTGGAAGGAGAATAGGCGGATTCATGCTTTTCTCAAGAGTCTTAGCGACATGTAAAATGTAAACAAAATCGTCCAGGGTTTGAACTCGTGTCGCTGTGTTCATTTCATACGGCGATAACCATTGTACCACGAGTGCCTCCAGTTCATATATATATATATATATATATATATATACGTAGTTCTGTTACTTGGTTTGGGACTTCTTATCTTACCAGATATGAGTTGAATAATTCCCCTACTGTTCTTTTACAATGATAGATTTGACATTAAATAACCTCCGAAGGTTGATATGCCATTAAAGAAAAAGAAACCAAACCGAACCTTTATGTTAGTAGTTTAGTCTAGCTACTGGCTATCATAGTCTATCCTCTTTTAGTTAGTTGGTTTGTTTTTATGGCATATCAACCTTTGTAGATCATTTAACGCCAAATCCATTCTTATGCAAATAGTTCTATTTCAAACAATTCAGTTTAGCATCAGTACACAGTTTAATTGTCAAAAACATTTCTATTTAAAGCTATTCAGTTTAGTCAAACACTTATAATTCAGCTAATTCAGTTTAGTATTGGTGTAGATCTTGTTTACACACAGTTAAATGTCAAAACAGTTCTATATTAAACAATTCAGTTTTGTGTAAGTACAGTTTCAATGTCAAAAACAGTTACTTTTCAAACAATTCAGTTTTGCATAAGTATGCAGTTAATTCTATTTAACCCATAGATAGGACCCTATCAGGTGCTACCATTCTGGGACAGAGTGGACCTGGGAGCAATGGCAATGTGGCTCCAGCATTACTGGGACCTCACCATCAGATTGTTTAGTGTCATATACAGGACACTCGTTAGGGGAGTCTTCCCCTTCTGCAGAGAAGCACCCGGTGTATTGTACAGCCTCATCCGGCTAGGCAATCCTCTTTTCGGTTTCGGAGATAAGTTTTGGCCAATCAGCAGCCTATTCTGGTGAAGGTTAATGATTGGTCAGATCAGAGCCTTGATTTAAACATAATCGAGCAAATGCCGACAGAACTGAAGAAAAAAACTTCTTCAAAAGAATCCAAGCAATCTTGAAAATTTGTGGAAGCTCAGTCACAGAGAATGGCATCTCATACAAGTCAAGATGGTAAAGGATTTATATGCATCTCTTCCCAGGCGTATTGAAGCAATAATTCAAGCTAACACGAAATATTTACAATGTAGAGTAGCAGTGATAAATTTTCATTAAAGACATTTTTCTGTTTTAAAACACTGTATCTTGATTGGTTTATCTGAGGTGACAGAAAACTTTTGCACAGCCATTTTTGAGAGGTGGTCTGGCGCCTTTTCCTTTCATTCAGAACGCCTACTTCAAAAGATAATGATTCAGCCATACGGCCACCTACCACCAATCACGAAAACTATCCAAATTAGATGAACCAGACATGCAGGACACTGCTGGAGAAGTAGGGACGAGCTCATAAGTGATGTACTCCTGTGGACCCCTTCACATGGCTGAGCAAAAGCAGGGTGACCAGCACGAACCTACATACAGCAGCTCTGTGAGGATACGGGGTGTAACCCTGAGGACCAGCCGGAAGCGATGAACGATAGGGAGAGGTGGCGAGAAAGGATCAGGGATATCCGTGCCGATGGCATGATGTTGATGATGATGATGATGGAAATAAATCCAACAGTGTCAATGTTTCATCTGTTAAAAATTCAATGTGAAACATCCGCTTACAATTAAGCAATAAGTAGATATTTGCAATAGTTTAAATTGGCCGGAGACTTTTGCACGGCACTCTATGTTGGTATGTATTTATTTAGACAGATACATCTCTCTATTTTATAACACACGCACACACACATGTATATATATATATATATAATGCGACGAGTAAATTGTCGACTAAATTACGCACAAATGAAAATATCACAGACATATTACTCTATCAGATATATTCCCCAAGATTACATAAAAATATTTTGAAATACTATAAATAAAATTTATTCAAAGAAATTGCCATTGGCTTCAACCACGACCTCCAGACGACTTCAGAATCTCCTGCAAGCTTTTCCAATGGTCTTCTTGTTTAAATTGCTAAACGCTGTCTTTATCCTTGCCTTCAGTTCATCTTTGAGTGGGTGTCCTCGTGGTGTGATGGTTAAAGCGATGGACTGCGGAATCGTAGTAGGCGAGTTCGTACTCCAGTCGCGCTATTACATTCACTTTCGGACAAATACCCTTGGGAAAGGTATGAACTCCCTTATCTTTCCAGCTATGCGTTAAATAGTACCACTACTGTTCTTCTAGGAGAATGGCTTTGGCATTAAATAACCTACAAAGGTTGAGTTTTATCGGTCTTTCTCTCAACCGCGCCCCACACATGAAAATTTAGGGGATAGCAATCTATGGAATTAGGCAGTCAGATTTTAGGGGTGATGTAGTCGCAGAAATTTTCCGACAGCCAACACTGGATTGTCCTGTTTGTGTGGCGTGGAGTAGTGTTCTGTTGCCAGACATAGGGTCTTTCCAGTAAGTATCATCTCGATCCAGGTTAGTACTACCTCCTTCAGGCACTTGATATAGGCCTTGGTGTTGAGTAAGGCCACATAGGAAGATCAATGCAGGAATAACGTCACCATCGCAAGTGACCACCCCAAACACCATAATGTGGACTGGGTGATTGTTTTTCTTTACTATCATTACATCTTGTGGAGACCGAGTAAGTTAAAGGTTATTCTGCGCGTTCAGCTTTTGATCCCAGCGGAACATTTTCTCAGCTGGAGAGAATTATTGGGTTTGTTGAATTTGCTGTATTTCCTCTTGTTCTTTCTGACCTAAGATAAAAAAGAAATAGCTCTTTCTCATTTTGTTTTGGAAATATTGAGTGTCTCCATGCACTACCTGCCTGATAAGAAACTCAGCCACTCCCATATCCCTGACTATGGACCTGATTGACTTGCAAGGATTGTTGTAAATTATGGCCTGGATCTAACCAAGAAATTCAGGAGTTCTTTTCTTATCAGAACGATAAGATTGGAGCTTCCGAGCTACCCAACCTTCGTAATCACCATTGGACTCATCCAACTCTTTCCGAATTGTGAAATCTTCATATTTATGCCTTCATGTGTGAATGCTAAGCAGTTTAGCGTAGCGTTTTCAAATTTCTGGAGGAGTAAATTGAGTTTGGGTGTTGCTTTCCTCATAGTGCTGAACTGATTCTAGTTTGCTGTACCGTCAACAAAACCTGAAATAAAACATATATGTGAAATTAATGATTTAAAATGATTCCTTCCTTTCTATCTATCTCCTTCCTATTTCCTCTCAATCTTTCTCTTTTCTTTCCCTCAATATATATATATATATATATATATATATATAAGTAAAGTTGGCGATCGTAGTTCATGGTGACCTGAAGGCTCCCATTTCAATAGCTCCTACACTGAGGTGTAGAGGAGGGCGCTACTCCTTTCCCTAGATTGCTCCACTTTACCCTTGATACGTACCTTATAATGCTGAGTGTAAAGCAACGAGGTATCAAGTACCATTTTTAAAGTCTTTGGTATGACACGACCTGGGATTGAACCCAGGTCTCCCGGACCATTGGAGAACACTCTACCCACTAGACTGGTTTATATATATATATATATATATATATAGAACGAAACAGATCTGTCTGTGGATGACTATATATATATATATATATACTTCCCTACCCCCGTAGGGTTGAGTTCTCTAGCGAATGAAGTAATCGTGTTGCCATTAGCGTTTATTTGCAAGGCTCTTCATATATGAATTGAGCTTTCGGTAGCAGTTAACAATAGTAATTGTGATTCATAACCGTTTAAAATTTACTTTGCTGCTACTGGTTCCTCGTGGCTGAAGTGTAGAGTCTCGGATTGGCGTTTGAATCAATCGGGTTTCGCTCCCAGTTACGGGAAGCTAGTATGTCAAGCCATACTGATGAGTTCTGATAGAACGAAACAGATCTGTCTGTGGATGACTATATATATATATAAAAGCTCTATATACATGGGACTGATGTGACTGCTAATAACTCTATTGATAATAATGCCGTGGTCTTTTTAGTTTCAGACTTGAAAATAGTATACTTTAACTTCTATCATAATGCCTTGGACAAGAGATGGTTTGGTTTTTTTCTTTCAATGGCATATCAGCCATTATAGGCTATTCAATGCCAAAACTATTTTCCCAGAAGAACAGTTGTGGTACTATATAACCCATAGCTGGGAAGATAAGAGGGTTCATACCTTTTTCAAAGGTATTTGTCCGAAAGTGAACGTAATAGCGCGACTGGAGTTCGAACTCGCAGTTCATCGCTTAAACCATTACACTACAAGGACACCCCTCCTTGGACAAGTGAGGGAAAATATTTTACATCACTACAAGTCAAAATCATTCAAAACTGTCTCAAAATAGATGCAACCCATTTATACATAAAAGTAAGTAGGTAAAGTTGGCGACCATAGTCGAGGATGACCCGAAGGTTCCCTTTTCGATAGCTACTACACTAAGGTGTAGGGAGGGCGCTACTCCTTTCCCTGGATTGATCCACTTTACCCTTGATCCGTATCTTATAATGCTGAGTGTTAAGCAAGGAGGCATCAAGTACCATTTTTTGAGTCTTTGGTATGACTTGCTCTGGGATTGAACCCAGGTCTCCCGGGCCATTGGCGAACACTCTAACCGCTAGGCCAATGTCCGGTCATAGTGATTCAATATACGTAAGACCCATGTGATTGCTAATAATTCTACTATTGATAATGGTGTTTTTTTTTGCTTCTGATTTTAAAATAGTATATTATAACAACTATTAATCCTTGATCACAATGCCTTGGACAAAAGAGAAAAAAAAAAAATTTTGCGTGCTACTTATTTGGAGATAAGAATCATTCAAAACTGTCTCAAAATAGATGTAACCCATTAATATGATAATGATTTATTACTGAAACAAGAAAATAAAAAAAAAAGATTGCATGTCCTGGAAGCTGATATAGTAACTTAAAAAAACAACAACGTTGATTTGATGTCTCTAGCTAAAAGGATGGATTTTTACGGGACGTGTTCCAAATGTCCGTTATTGCGCTCGTCTCAGTAATAAATCATCATCATTTTGATGGATTGCATCTATTTTAAAACACACACACACACACACACACATATATATATATATACATTCATTGTATATTATACGTCCATCTACACTTAACATCCCTAATAAAACCCCTCACAGCCCTGATGATGGTTCAGCAGAACCGAAACGCTACAGTGTCGACTGACTTTGTTTCTCAATAAATCCCTACTTTTTATTTGGATTACTTGTTGTCAATTTTTCTTCACAAATTGTCGGATTATTATCCATTATTTTCTTCCATATATATATATATATATATATAGTGTAATCAAATGGACGCTCTGAATGCGAATTTTGTTATATCCCCGCGAATGAATAAGGGATTAACAGTAGCCATACATCGAACACTCACATACATTTATATGATATTCCTCATATATTCTTTAAAAAAATAATCCATACCACCTGTCTTAGGACGCTAAGTGGATATATATATATATATATATATATATATATATATATCTTAAAGAAAAAAACCAAAGACCGGTTAATTCATGATTATAAATTTATTTCGGTCCCGTATTTTCAGTTTCTGGTGTGAACCAAAAAACACGAAGAAAAAAATTAATACAGGACTTCTTCAGACCCAATGGATAATTAATCAAATTTAAATTTAAATCTAAATTTAAAAAACAGAATAAACACGTGGGGTGTAGGGGGGACGAGATTAAGGAGTTACCTCCTCGTTTTATTGAATTTCCGTTTTTATTTTAATTTTTCATTTTTTGGTTCACACCAGAAACTGAAAATACGGGACCGAAATAAATTTATTGTCATGAATGAACCGGTCTTTGTTTTTTTTCTTAAAGAAATATTGCTCTGTTATAAATTACATTGAGCTCTCTACCAGGAAAATTTAAAGGTTCCGCTCTTGAATTATTTTCTTGTCCCGAGGGAATTACTCCAAACTTTTTAACCTGACGGAATATTACCCTATATATATATATATATATATATATATATATATATATATATATATATATATATCGTGTTTGGTTTCTTCAAACAACTACTTATAGAAGGGTGGGCAGAAAAGTTAATGAGCTTAAAAGTTTATATGATGTCGTCATATCAGCTGTTGATGACTTTTTTGACCAGTGGGATCCAGGCATTTCAATACCACCTGAAGAAGTGTGTGGACCGCAAGGGAGGCTATGTTAAAAAACAAACTTCATTTTGTCTCATTCTATTAGAGTATCTTGGTTGGCCAATGAACTTTCAAGGTAAACCTCGTATATCTGTGTAAATGGAAATAAATACTGGCACATTTACCACACACACACACATACAAGTACACAGAGAGAGAGAGAGAGAGAGAGAGAGAGATAGAGAGCTGTGAGTATATATATATATATATATATATATATATTTATATATATTCCGTGAACATTTAGCTGATCGTTATTGATGCATGTCGGCAACATCAAAGGGGAAGTGATTTCCTGTGATCCGACTCGATTTTAGTCAGCATTGAAAGCGATTTTGGCCCGTTTCAAGGCTGCGAAAAGCTCAGTCCTAATGAAGCTGATAAGATCAAAGCTGAGGGTCTGGGCACGCACACACGCACACACGCACACGCATACACACACTCACACACACAAACATATATATATGCTGTAAAGATTTATTTAGATGTTATATGTCAACATGATAATGTATAGATGAATATTATATATATATATATATATATACTTATACATATACCCCATCACCCACTTACATATGCTGTAAAGGATTATTTAGATGTTATATATCAACATGACAATATATAAATAAATATTTTACACACACACACACACACACACAAATATATATATATATATATATATATATATATATATATATATATATATAACATTAATGAGAATAAAAGTTTCAGTATATAAAGAGAGATTGTTCGATATCTATGAGTGATAATCTATCTATCTATCTATCTACACTTAAATATATGCATACATACATACTTATATATATATATATATATATATATCATCATGTCGTGCCGCCGGCACGGATATCCCTGACCCGCTCTCGCCACTTCTCTCTATCATTCATCGCCTCCGGCAGGTCTTCAGGGTTACATCCTGTGTCCTCACATAGCTGCTGTATGTAAGTTGGAGCTGATCGTCCTGCTTTTGCTTGGCCATATGTGGGGGTCCATAGGAGTACATCACTTATGAGCTCGTATTTGCTTCTCCAGCAGTGTCCTGCGTATCTGGTTCGTCTAACTTGTATAGTTTTCGTGATGGGAGGCAAGTGGCCGTATAGTTGGTGTCTTGTGGGGTGTTGTCGCCAGGACTTGTTCAATATTGCTCTCAACATTCTTGTGTAATTGCTGTCTAGTTTCTTCTCCAACCGTTTAGTTAGCGTCCAAGTAGTGCATCCATATAGCAGTATCGACACAACCGCTGCCTGGAAGAAACTGCGTTTCATTTTATCGGTCAGGTCTGATTTCCATATGATCGAGAGCCTATCGATAGCTGTCCATGTTTTCGTTAGTCGTGTGTCGATGTCTTTTTCGGTTGATGAGACGCTACTTCCAGTTTATTCACACGTCTATGTATGATTGTATGCATATATACGTGTATGCATATACATATATACACATATATACATAGTCACACACGTACTGATATAAATATATATATATTGCATTTCACCTCGCACTAATACCCTTGGGATAACTATGAATCCAATTATTCTCCCTCCAGGTATGGGTAAATAGAAGGGCAGGCTAGGTTCTTCAGCCTTGATGAGGCAACTACTCTAGGAGAAGGAAAACTCTGAATTCAAACCTGTTAAACTCCGCTTAAAAAATTGACCTCAAGTCATATCCTGCCCGTGCGGAGGGGTTGGGTAAATATGATATATATATATATATATATATATGTCTGTATGTGTGTGTGTAATATGATATATATTATGTCATATAATATGATATATGATATATATAATAATATGATATATATATATAATAATACAATATAATAAAAAAAAAATAATGATTATATATATATATATATAATGGAAAAACTCAACAAACTGTCATTTAGCTATAATAAATTTATTCTGGCTGGCCACTGCAGAAGAGAACCCGACCTCTTCAGAGAACCATCACACAATGGAGTAAAAGAGATTTTTTTTAAATTGCAAAAATTATTTATTCAATGGATTCTTTTTCATTTAAGAATAAATGAATAAATGAACAAATAAATAAGGCAGGACAAAAGATATGGGCAAGAAGTCGGTGTGCCTTTGTCTAGTGTCAATGTTTTCTTATGTATCTAAAAGATTTTAACACAACTCACAAAACCTTCAGCAACTAAAATCTAGTCAATAAATTAACCTATTTTATCAAAAAAAAAAAAAAAAATCTGTCTATCAGTCTATTTATTCATTTATTTATAAAGAAACCTGCAGCGATAGGAGTTATATAATGGCTGGGGGATTTCGTTTTATGCCTTTGGGTTTAGTTTGGCTAAGAACCTTTCGGCTCAGTGCATGGGTTACTTAGGTGCAACATTAACGCAGGTGTTCACGCGCATGCGTGCGGGAGGAGCGGACGTGTCACTCAGAGATGCCACAATAGCCCGAGATGGGAAACGGGGCTAGCAAGTGCGTATGACGTCACGCACCGGAAGCGCGCGGAGGATTTGGGGAATTTCGAAGAAAGTTAGTAGAGTTGAGAACTGGACACCGAACGAGAAGAGTTGACTTTCGCTTGCTCGCAGAGGCCTTGGGCGGGTGTCGCACGAGATGGGAGGGAGGAGCAGATGAAAAAGCCAGAATAGAAAGAATATGTAACTCTCTTCTTATGTCGAAGAACCTTTAAACTGAAAGATAATAAAAAATGTTTCGTACCTGAACTAAGATGTCGTAAGTGTTTTTTTGTGTTTTGAGATTCCTATGTTCTATGTATATATATACGAACATTATGAACGTTTTGCGTACCGGTAGGAATATGTCCATTTCACATATCCGTATCTAGCTATGGTACATAATGAATATTTCAAATATAAAACTAATCTTGTTTAGTTAAAAAAAAGGTTTTATTTGATTTCCATTTAAGATTAAAATTTAGTCTTTTTTAAAATTTCTTGATATCTTTATATATTTCTATTCTGAATATTGCCATTTTTATTACCGTTAAAACCATTTATTACCATTAAAAGAATTAATAATTATCAATAATTATATTACTACTAATAAAAAAATTAACTATTATTACAATTATTGCTAATTTAACGTTACTATTATTTTTACTGTTATTATTACTATGGTTAAGACATCACCAATAATATGAATTGTAATACTAATAATAATAGTTATCCTACAATTGTTGTCAATATAAATTTTTCTATTATTAAATTTTTTCGTATGAGTTTAAACCTATTTCTATGGCGGCATTTAAATATTAGTTCATTATATATATTTTATTGGTTGTGGAGTAAATTTTTATCTAATGATACTTTTTCCCCCTCAAGTCAGGAAAGGAAGGAATGGTAAATACGAAGAGAAAGAGAAAATGGAGGGAAAGAAAAAAATATGTAGCTATACGGATAAAACAGCAGCAGCAGCAGCAGCAGCAGAAGAAGAAGAAGAAGAAGAAGAAGAAGAAGAAGAAGAGGATTTCTTTTAAAAAGAAAGAAACTTCTTGAAGAGAAGGGAGTGAAAGATGAGAAAAAGTTATCTAGGAAAAAGAAAAGAGGAAGGAAGAATTGAAATAGGTAAGGGGACAAAATAGATAGATAGATAGATAGAGAGAAAGAGAGAGGCTAGAAGAAGAGAGAAAGACTAGAAAAAAACAAAGAAGCAGAGGAGGAGGAGGAGGAGGAGAAGAAAGGACCAAAAGAAGAAGAAGATGATGGAGAAGAGGAAGAAGAGGGGAGAGAAGGACAAATAGAAGAAGAGGAGAAGAGGAGGCAGAGAAAGAAACGAAAAGAAGAAGAGAAAGAAAAGAGAAGAAAGACTGAAATTGGATAAATACCAGGACCTTGCCAGTGAGCTTAAAATGTTATTGAATATGTAGTTGAGAGTGAAACCAATCACCATTGCATCTCTTAAAACAATCCAAAAAACAAAACAAAACAAAACACAACAACAACTGGAAAAGAAAATGGGGAAACTAAGGATCCGACTTGTGTACACAAGAATGCTGCGTGCAATCCTCAACAAGTCCTGGCGGCAACACCCAACAAGATACACAAGAATGTTGCTGCATGCTGCGTGCAATCCTCAACAAGTCCTGGCGGCAACACCCAACAAGACACCAACTGTACGGCCACCTGCCCCCTATCACGAAAACTATTCAAGTTAGGCGAACCAGACATGCAGGACATTGCTGGAGAAGCAGAGATGAACTCATAAGAGATGTACTCTTATGGATCCCCACACACGGCCGCGCAAAAGCAGGACGACCAGCACGAACGTACATTCAGCAGCTATGTGAGGATACAGGTTGTTGTCCTGAAGACCTACCTAGGGCGATGAACGATAGGGAGGAGTGGCGAAAGAGGGTCAGGGATATCCGTGCTGCCAGCACGATATGATGATGATGAAGGATCCGACGCCAAATTAAGACTGGTCAGACCATTACACAACTCAAATCGGCCTGAATTCTGAAAAGAGTCCTGGAGAATTCCAACCTTTTAAAAGAATTTTTAGAACAGAGATTTTAAAGAAACTGCTATCAAAATGAAGTATATACGAGGATCATTCAATAAGTTTCCAGACTTTTTTCGTATGGGCACTTTTATTGATAGTACACACATGAAACTCTAGTCCCCTTCGAAGTAATCTCCTCCGGCTGCAATGCACTTGTTGTACCGTTCCAACAATTTCTGGAAGGCCCCATGGAAGTCCTCTTGTGTTTGCGTGTCAATGACCTTCGTCACAGCCTCTTTCATCTCTTCAATTCTCTCATAACGACAGCCTGTGAGCTTAGGGAATAACCATGAGTCACAGGGAGCAAGGTCTGGACTATATGGAGGCTGAGGAACTGTCTTGATGCCCATCTTGGTCAAATAGTCTATGACAAGGATGGAGTTGTGGACCGGTGTATTGTCCTGGTGGAAATGCCACTGACCCGATTTGAAGAGTGCTGGCCTCTTCCCTAGGAATCTCTTTTTGAACTCCCTTAAAACCTCAACATAGTAACTCTAACCCTAACACTTTGGCCAATCAACTGTGGTCTATTGACTTCCTTACTCCACCCACACAGCTCATCATCCCTCACAGACTCCTTACCTTCCTTGAATCTCTTATGCCACTCAAAAACTGATGCTCGATTCCTGCAAGATGGTCTAAAAGCAGTCGGAAGCATTCCATACGTTTCTGTGGCATTTTTTCCAAGTTTAAAACAGAATTTTATTGCATATCGTTCTTCTAAACTGTCCTCACGTCCAGATTGCATTTTTGCAATTCACCAGCTATGACAATCAGGCTTCTGTAGGGTGTATTCCAATTGCTGCTGTAGCTATTCATTTGAAGCTGAAATAATCAAACTTGGTCAGTCATCTCATAAGATGTTTAGCAATAACATACTGAAGTTTCAAGAGTCAACGAGAATTTTTAATGACTGTACAAAAAAGTCTGGAAACCTATTGAAGGCACCATGTATATCGTTAAATATACGACGAATGATTGATAAATAAGTTATCCAATCCTATAAAAGAATTTTTAGAAGAGAGATTTTAAAGAAACTGCCATCAAAATGAAGTATATCTTTCGTTAAAGCTATGAGGGCTGATTGATAAATAAGTTATCCAATCCTATAAAAGAATTTTTAGAAGAGAGATTTTAAAGAAACTTCTGTTAAAATGAAGTATATCTTTCGTTACAGCTATGAGGGCTGATTGATAAATAAGTTATCCAATCCTATAAAAGAATTTTTTGTCCAGATATTTTTGAGAAACTGATATCAAAATGAAATATATCTCTCTTCGAAGTTATCTTAAAAATAAAACTAAACCACCTTGTCTGTGGGGTTTAGAATGCGCTGACAGTACCCCCACCCCGGCAGAGGGTTAAGACTTTTCCCCAAATGAATTTAGGAGAACTGGTAAGTTTCGCGTTTCCCTTCATTGCCATTACTCCTAGTTTCACCGTGAACAAACGTTGTAGCGCCTGTTAGGGTCTCATATATTGACTAAATAGATCTGTTAAAAAATTATTCGTATTTAAAAGGACCTTGTGCAAATAAAAAAAACTAATAAACAAACCCACAGAAAATGTAAATACGAATGCGATTCTTTGACCTATGAGCATGCGGTTTAACAGGCCGTTAAAATCAATAAAGAGCACAGTTGGCTTGGATTGTAGAATACACCGACTGCATCTCTGCAGATGGATAAGACTTCCTTCAAGTCTCCTGAATATGACATTAAACCATTTGATGGTGAGGCTCCTGTCTGGGAGCTTTGGGGAATGTAGTGTACTCTCTCATGGCCATTAATCCCAGGTCAACTCTGACTCGGAGTTGTAGTACCTGATAGGGTCTCATTCATAGTTCAAATAAAATTGTTTGACTATCTAAGTGTGAGCAAACAAATGACGGATGTTAAATTGAATGGTTAGTATTTCATAGCAATACTTAAAACAATTTAACTGTGGGAAAATAAAACTGTTAATGTTAACAAAACCATTTAAATTTGTGCAAACAAATTAACTTTAACTCATTTAGAAATAAAAATACCAACAAAATATTCCCTTACAAATAATACATCTATAACCATATAACTGTGTGCAAACAAATGACTGTTAAATTGAATCGTAAGCGTTTCATAGCAATACTTGAAACCATTTAACTATGCGCAAACAAATGAGCGTTGGCTTCTTTAAAATGTTACAAACAAAATATTTTCTTACTAATCATATATTGAATATAAGAATAAACAGGATTTGGCATTAAGTAACCTGAAAAGTGGCCCAATCGGTTGGGGCTGCAGAATACATCGACTGCATCTCTGCAAAGAGGTAAGACGCCCCCAGTAAGTGTCCTGGATATGACATTGAACAGGAGGTGCCCGTCGTGTAATGGTTATGGTCCTAGGAAATGTACACGGCGACACGAGTTCAAATCCTGGACGAGGCTGATTGCATTTCACATAGCACTGTGGGAAAGGTATGAATCCAATTATTCTCCCTCCAGCTATGGGTAAATAGTAGGGCAGACTGGGTTCTTCAGACTTGGTGAGGCAACTAGTCTAGGAGAAGTAAAAACTCTGAATTCAAACTTGTTAAACTTCGCTTAGAAATTGACCCTTTGACATATTCTGCCCGAGCGGAGGGGTTGGTATGGCATTGAACAGTCCGATGATGAGGCTTTATTATTGTCGGAGCTTTAGGGAATGCAGTGTACCTCTTCATTGCTATCGCTTTTAGATTCACTCTTGCCCGGAGTAGTAGCACCTGATAGGGTCTTATCTATAGGTCATATAGAAATGTTTGACATCTAAACCGTCAACTTATGCTAAACGGAATTGTTTTAAATAGAAATGTTTTTTACATTTAACTGTGTGTAAACAAAACAAAACTGTACTTATCCTAAATTGAATTGTTTAAAATAGAACTGTTTGATTATAATATATATGTATAAAGAGGATTTGGCATTAAATAACCTACAATGTTGATATGCCATAAAACCCAACTAACCTAAACTTAGAAGTAAATTTATTTCTCTCCAAAATTTTACTTCTAACGTCGTCTCCAATTAGTGTGGAGAATTCTTTGAGATGTTGTGGTTAAAGAGTTCGGCTGAGGCTTCGAGGTAAGCGAGTTCGAATTCTATTGAGTACTATTATGTTCATTTTTGGGAAATATATGAACTCCTTTCTTCTCCCAGCCATAAGTTAAATGGCACCACTCAAGTTCTACAAAGATAAGTTTGGCATTAAATAACCTACGAATGTTGATATGCCATTAAACAAACAAACCCAACCATTTACTGTTACACATTTTTTCATGTGTTTTATGCATTTTTTTTTCATTCCCATTATAAAGAAAGTTCACGGTCTCATTTTATCTAAATATCATTAGAACCACCCACCAACCATTAAGCACAGATTTTTTTTCCTTTTCGGTAATTCAACGTCTCGGTGATACTATTTACTCTTTCTTGATTAATGTCTAACTTCAGAGTAAGGGCTTTGATTAATTGACCAATTTTCTTGAAACCTAGCAATCCACTCTTTGATTTTCTTTGTGAGTCTCACAGAAATTAGTTGAACTGATCTTTGCTCTCATCACAAAATCGCCACTTGAGTCGAGTGCAGCTTTTGGCACGTCGAACTGAATGACAGAAGTTTTCCCCACTCATATGGCCATCTCAACGAATTGTTTTTCCTACCTTTGTGAATTTCGATTGGTGCGTTAAACTTCTAGTGCCAAAAATTCTATCATTAATTATGTTATATAATCAAAGAATGATTTTTTAAAATATTTATCTGTTTTCGTTAATTATATTGTATCATTCAGTTTGGTTGGGCTTTGAACTATTCGGGTTAAGAGTTCAGGCATATAGTCAATTGGTAAAATTTACGATCGCGCGCAAAGGATATATGACAATCACCATTGTCATAATAAACCCCCAGACAGGAAATGGGGCTGGAGTGTGGATGACGTCATACCCGGAAGAGATGGTCTTGAGAATTTGAGGTATTTGAAAAAGAGTCAGTTGAAGGTTGACATTGGACCATGGAGGCAGACAGTTGAGTCTTTGCCATTGGAGCATAGAGAATTGAGTTCTCTACTGTTGAGGCATGTAGTTGGAGTTTTGCAGATCTTTACTGACAGAGATCTTAAGACATCACAAGATGCACCGCACGTCAGGATGGGGTTAGCATAGTAAGAATTGTGTCTCTCTCCTCGTGTCGAAGAACCAAAGACAAGAAGTTAATAAAACCGTTCGTATCTGAACAACAGAGTCCCGCTTATATATTTGTATCGTGTGATTTGCATATGAATACGTGTAGTATACTACATATAGTCTAATGATCAAATAAACAGCTCCGTATTTTTGACTCGTGTATTTGGCCCGTATACAAAAAATGACAGAGCTGATAGAGTAAACGTGGTGGTATATTTACACTAAATTTCAAAACTATGTCCCTGAGTTAAATATATAATAATAATAATGATAATAATAATAATAAAACACAGATTTTGAGCTAAGCGGTCAAGATATGCCTGCCTGATGTTCGAACGTGCAATTGAGTATAGAAAAATACCGTTATTCGGTTCAACACCAAATTCGCCATTGCGGTGAGTGAAGCCACATATGTTTACGTCGCTCGTTACAGTTTGAAACGCTGCATATTCAATGTCTTTAAATATGTACATCAAAAGTAATTTCAATAAATTCTTCTTTAAGAAAGCTATCTTAATTTGTATTTTCCACTTGAAAATCAGATGGAGAAAAAATCCTTACAGGAATTTCCGTGTTGAGAAGATCTTTGAATTGAGCTTTAAAGTCCGCTTGCAAATTCTTAATGCGGTTTATAATGATTTATTAGTCGTTATCCATAACATTTTTTTCTGATTGCTTCGCTGAAGATAAAATTCCAAAATACTAAAAGTAATTAGTTGTCTGAATTTCTGAGATGAAGCTTGGTGATTCTTATCATTCACTGTTTTCGGACTGTTGGCTCCTACTTTATTTTTATATTCACAACCTTTCGGCCAAAACCCTTCTTCAGGTGTTCTTTGTTGACCTAGGAAGCCTACACAGAACTTCGGACCACGTCCTTTATTTAATCCACGGGGGTCGCTTGCTCTGATTAACCGGTTACAAGTGTTAAGTATCCCTGTACTGTTACTCGTCTGTAGTCAGGATTGAACCTGGAACTTCCAGATGATTGTCACATTGAAGCTTAGGGAACCCACAACAATAACCATTCAGAGTGAATTTTTTGGACTTATAAACTGAAAGTAATCTCGGTCCAAAGTAGACATTTGTAGCCTGGGATAGCAGCTCTACCTATTGGAATTTATAAATACAAGCAAGTAAATTTACCCCCTGCGGGCCCCTCTGCTTTTATTCACCCAGTAAAAATTTCATTCATCCCAAGGGGTCTACATGGACCACTTTGAGAAGCCCTGCCAAAAAACCCTATAAATCACCAGAAAAATGTCCTGATAATCAATGTACGTGTTATGAAGGTTTTTTTTTTGTTGCTTTTATTTTTATTGTTGTTGTTTTTATTCAAAATCTGTCAACCGGATGTTGGAGCCAGAAGTTGCTCAAAAGTCTCCTCTTAGTGTATATGAGAAGTAATAGTACTCAGTTCAACCCCAAATTCGCCACGGCGGTGAGTGAAGCCACGAACGTTTACGTCGCCCGTTAGAGTACACAAAGCAACACTTCACTAGTGAAGCACATTATTTACTAATTAAGACCACAGCACTCAGAAAGCTTTCAGGAATGCTGCATACTGAAAGATATAAACAATAAATAAGTAAAGAGATAAGATAACTAAGTTACATTCTAAAAATCAATCTTTGATTAAAAAACTGATCCATGACAAGGCTCGAACCTGTACAGCTGATTTATCGGGTTGGTTGGTTGTTTTATTTTACGTTATATTAACTCTTTTCAGGTCATTTAATGCCGGATCAAGTCATTGAGAGTTTTTCTGGTTTGGTTGGATTTTATGGCATATCATGGTTATTTAATGCCAAATCCTCTTTATACATATATATTAAATATATAGGATTTGGTTTGGTGGCATATCAACCATTGTAGGTTATTTAATGCCAAATCCTCTTTATACATATATATTGAATACATATGATTTGATTTGGTTTGGTTTGATGGCATATCAACCATTGTAGGTTATTTAATGCCAAATCCTCTTTATACATATATATTAAATATATAGGATTTGGTTTGGTTTGGTTTGATGGCATATCAACCATTGTAGGTTATTTAATGCCAAATCCTCTTTATACATACATATTAAATATATAGGATTTGGTTTGGTTTGGTTTGATGGCATATCAACCATTGTAGGTTATTTAATGCCAAATCTCTTTTTATAAATATAAACAGTTTTATTTCACACAATTCAGTTTAGTATAAGTATAGTTTTTTGTTTACACACAGTTAAATGTCAAAACAATTCTTTTGCAAACAATTCAGTACACAATTTAGTTCTATTTGACCCATAGACAGGACTCTATCAGGTGTTACCACTCCGGGTCAGAGTGGACCTGGGAATGATGACAATGAAGTGGGTACTCCGCACTCCTAAAAGTTCCAGTATTACTGGAACCTCACCATCAGATCGTTTAGTGTCATATCCGGGACACACGTTGGGGGAGTCTGCTGGGAAGCGGTCGGTATATTCTACAGCCCCAGCCGAATAGGCTATGATTTGTCGGGTGTTATTCGATATAGCGGAAAGTAATTAGATGAAAAATAGTTATTCGTTAGTTAAGTAAAATCGTTATGATCTAAATTGATATCATTTGTTTATGTATAGAATATACAAGGATACTTTGAATCGAATTAAGTGGAAGTGTTACGTTTCGCTCTGGCCAAACAAACGACAACGCGTAATATATATAACAATATATATTTATTTTCTTGACGGACGCTTGTAGGAGCAATCAGGAGAGGTATTAGAATCGTTCGTCAGTGAGGCCTGGACTCTTTTCAATGTAAGTAGACGATGGCCGAGAAACGAGACAAGCTTGCGTGAACAGCGGAATTTTTCACTGTCTTCCGTTCAACTCGTCGGCCTTATATTACCATCAAACTCCCACGCGGAGATATGGACACGCCTCCACGTCCTCGAGATCTCTTCCCATAACTGGCTATCGGAATATGCACTTCCGCCGTCTTGGAATGGCATGTTTGATCGTCATCGAGCGGAAATAACTGTCATGCTGTTCACAGGTCACTCTCTTCCGGTGCATCACTTTGTGACGGCACCGTGGCATTTTTACCTTGTCCCATATTGTCAGCCAAGCTGTATTTTACACAAGGTTAGCCCCAGAAACAAGGTAAGCTTCGTCTTTTCAAAAACATACCTCGTGTAATGAATGATCCCCCTTTTTTCAGGTGAAAAATAAAAGGATTTTAAAAAATTGCTCACTACCTATGCCTCGAAGGATTGAGGGTGATTGATTGATTGATTTTAATGATATGTCAACCAATCTGGGGGTATTTTATGCCTTGTGGTTAGGGAATCACATACATTGTATGTTTATGTCTACATTTTTGTGTCGTTGATGAAGGGTTTTTTGTTTTTTATTTTGTATTTTTTAATCTTTCGTTTTAACGATATGTCAAAATCCTCTGGGATAATTTAATAAAAATAATTACTTTGTTTTCAATTGATCATGTTCACTGATTTAATTTTTTGTATGATTTTATTTCTCTCAAAAAGGACAAAATACCATCCATGTCGACATTTTCAAATTTTTCTTTCATGTTGTTTGCGTTTAATACCGGTCCATTGGCCAAATGGGGAGAGTGTTCGTCAATGGACCGGGGACACGGGGATTTAATCCCAGGTCGAGTCATACCAAAGACTCAAAAAATAGTACTTGATACCTCCTTGCTTAATATTCAGCATTATTAGGTACGTATCAAGGGTAAAGTGGAGGAATCCAGGTAAAGGAGTAGCGTCCTCCTCTACATCTCGATGTTGTAGCTATTGAAAAGGGATCCTTCTGGTCGTCCTCGTCTACGGTCGCCAAGTTTACTTATTGATAGCCAAATTTCAGAATTCACTGAGAAAATCTTTAACAATGTAGGGGACTTGATATATTATCCTTTGTGGATGTTCTTTCTATTTGAACATTAAGGAAGATGTAAGTCTTGTCTGACCAATGCACAATTGGGATACAATGACTTCTTTCTTTTCTGGATTTTCTGAAAACTGGTTTCCATTCTCCAAGCCTGAGTCTTTTTCGGAAGAGTTTATTGTGTATATTGTTATTCTAAAGATGTCACCATTTTGTACGGAAAAATTGAGGCTGTCATAAAAGCCAGGGGAAGTACAAGACTGATGGGTTTTTTTGTTTGCTTGTTTGTTGTTCGTTTTTTTTGTGGCGGGGGATGATAATTCTTTAATTTTTCTTTCAAAATTTAGTGATTCCATAATTTATTCCTCTACCTTACGTTGAAAAAATCCCAGTTATTGATTAAATAAAACTATATTAATTAATCTTAGGTGTAATCCATGAAATTAAAAAGTTCCGCTATCAAATAGAATAGGACTTGTCTTAAGTTTGTGCTATTATATATAGTATAGTATAGTATAGTATATATTTTAACCAGGGGTTATATAAATTTTAATTTCAATTATCCCGATTCTCTCTCCTTTATGTGAATTTGTTTTGTTTGCTAACGATATCAATGGCATTCTGGTGACGTTAGGCAACTAGCAAAACATGTCGTTATGCTTCTTTTTTTTTCATTCCGTTGGATTTAAGTCCAAACTTTGCCCAACTTCTTATTTCTTTGTAAATACAGTATCACCCATAGATAAATGGCCATGTGCCTGACTAAGCTTTGTAAATACAGTATTCACCAGAGATAAGTCCACCACTACCGTTTAAAAAAAATCTAATTTTCTTCCGAACCAAAGACACCAAAACTTGATTATATCTGAAGAAACATTATATAATCAAAACGGATAGTATCAAGTGCTATTTATTAGCCTTCCATAAGGTGACAAAACGAACGTCGTATTAAATTTGACGATAGCTGCTCTGGGCATAAGAAGTGACAAACAAATTCCGTAATTATGAAGAATAAAATGTTTGCTCAATCTTCATACAGATGTTTTTTTCTGCAATTTCTCGTCTAACTGATACGTTTCAACGTTTTCTTTGACAAATGTTAAGCTTGAGAGCAGTGTCTCTTTGATGAACAGACTCATTTTCTCGAATCATGGCAATCCACTCTTTAATGAAATAACCCAACAAAGGTTGACATGCCGTAAAATCAACTAACCTATAATCATACGCAAAAAGGACTGCTTTCAACATTTAACACCCCAACAAGGGTTGACATGCCGTAAAATCAACTAACCTATAATCATACGCAAAAAGGATTAATTTTGACGACATTAAATAACCCACCAAAGGTTGATATGCCATAAAATTAACTAACCTATAATAATACGCAAAAAGGACTGATTTTGACGACATTAAATAACCTAACAAAGGTTGATATGCTGTAAAATCAAATAACCTATAATCATACGCAAAAAGGATTGATTTTGACGACATTAGATAACCCAACAAAGGTTGACATGCCGTAAAATCAACTAACCTACAATTATACACAAAAAGGATTGATTTTGACGACATTAAATAACCCAACAAAGGTTGATATACCATAGAATTAACTAACCTATAATTATACGCAAAAAGGACTGATTTTGACGACATTAACTAACCCAACAAGGGTTGACATGCCGTAAAACCAACCAACGAACTAACTAGCTGCAGTTTGAGACATATCAATCAACCCTCGTATCCAAATTGATCTCATCTGTCTTCATGTTAATCCATCATTTATTTATTTTTCCTCAATATTTTGGACAAGTTCACCTAAACTTCTAAAATCAATACGTAGAACTAAATAGAAAATCATTGCAAACGTCTTTCTGATCAAGGCGAGTATTGATCACAAAACAGAGATAGGTTCGTTGCAAAACAGTCATTCTCTAACGATCTTCAGGAAAAAAAAATCTATCTAATTGATAAATCTTTGAGCTTAATTACGTCTCATTGAAAAAAAAAATGTTTGAGGTGAACAGGTGTAGGTTGTGTGGCCGTTGACTTAGGCGGTGTAGGCAGATGAGTTAGGGGGTGGGGTGGGATTACATGTCCTTTGTAGTCTGATTTCTTTTCAGAAACAGCAACTCAGGTAACAATAATAGGAATCTCTGAGCACTACCAGATTTCTATCTAAACCGACTCAGACTACCTTATAACGTATTCAAATACTGACCCATAGATTTATCCCTTACCAAATAAAAAAAGTAAAAATAAAATAAAGAAATGAATAAATAAGAAATAAAAAAGAAACGATCAATAATCCTTTCTTTTGCCGCTGTCAACTTGGCTTTATTCGCTCTCTTTCAGACTGCACGTCTCTCTCTCTCTCTCTCTCTCTCTCTCTCTCTCTCTCTCTCTCTCTCTCATACACACACACACGCACACTCTCTCTCAGTCTCTCTGTCGCTTTATCTCGGAGAGACTACGTTCATATCGATCAACACGAACTGATTTCTTTGTTTAATGGGATATCAACCCCCATGGATTATTCAATGCCAAAGCCATCTCTGTAGAAAAACAGTGGTTTCATGCCTTTTCCAGCAGTATTAGTCCGAAAGTGAACGTAATAGCGCAACTGGACCTCGAGCTCGTTTACTTCGAGGTCGCAGTCGAGCAGTAACACTAACTGAATTCATACTCAAGACTTCTCTGTCGGCAGGGCATAGAATATGCTGACTATATCTCCCTGCAGAGAGCTAAGACCCAACCACATAAAAAAAACTGCATCTAATAGTGAGGCTCCAGTTCTGGGTAATGTGGAATTCCCCTTCGTTGCTATTACACCCAGGTCAACTCTGACCAGGAGTGGTAATACCTGTTAGAGTCGCATCTATGAGTCACATTGTTTTGTTTAAAAATTACCTGCCTCCCATCACGAAAACTATCCAAGTTAGACAAACCAGACATGCAGGACACTGCTGGAGAAGCAGGGACGAGCTCATAAGTGATGTACTTCTATGGACCCCCACATATGGCCGAGCAAAAGCAGGACGACTAGCTCGAACATACACACAGCAGCTGTGTGAGGATACGGGATGTAGCCCTGAAGACCTGCCAGAGGCGATGAACGATAGGGAGAAGTGGCGAGAGAGGGTCAGGGATATCCGTTCTGTTGGCACGACATGATGATGATGATGATGATCGGAATACTTGAAACCATACAACGGTAAATTATTTATGTTAAGAATAGTCATATGGAGCTGTAATTTTTTTTACAAATTTATAAGGTTTCAAGTAACTTGAAACCTTATAAATTTGTAAAAAAAAATGACTATTATTAAAATAAAATAATTACTTGATATCATAAAATTGTTTGTAGTTGATAGGAATACTTGAAACCATTCCACTGATTGGTTTGGTTTCTTTGTTTAATGGCATATCAACCTTTGTAGGTTATTTAATGCCAAAGCTATTCTCCTAGAAGAACAGTTGTTGTACTATTTAACCCATAGCTGGGCATATAAGGGGATTCATACCTTTCCCAAGGGTATTTGCCCGAAAGTGAACGTAATAGCGCAACTGGAGTACGACCTCGCGTTCTACGATTCTGCAGTCCATCGCTTTAACCATTACACCACGAGGACACCCCCTCCATTCAACTGAGTGCAAATTATTTGTATTAGATAAGAATACTCGATATCATATAACTGTAAATCATTAATATTGACAATAGATTCATGTTTCGACATGAAATATTTCTATAACAAGAAAGATGAGGTCAGTTGTCCAATTATATTAAGTAATAACAAATATCCAGCTTCATCTCAGAAATTTTTTCTTGTTATATTTGTTTACAAAAGATTATTATCAGTTACCTGAACACATATAAAAAAAAGACCAAAGAAATGATCACTTTAAACCATATAATTATTAGTGTGAGATAGGAATACTTGAAACCATACTACTGCATGTAAATTATTTGAATAAGATAATTTGGTTTGGGTTGGTTTTATGGCATATCGACCATTGTAGGTTATTTAAAGCTAAATCCACTTTATACATATATGATAAATATATAAGATTTGGTTTGGTTGGGTTTTATGGCATATCAACCATTGTAGTTTATTTAATGCCAAAACCTCTTTATACGTATTTATTAAATATATATAATATGATTTGGTTTGGGTTTTATGGCATATCAATCATTGTAGGTTATTTAATGCCAAATCCTCTTTATACATATATATTAAATATATAGGATTTGGTTGGGTTGGGTTTTATGGCATATCAACCATTGTAGGTTATATAATGCCAAATCCTCTTTATACACATATATTAAATATATAGGATTTGGTTGGGTTGGGTTTTATGGCATATCAACCATTGTAGGTTATATAATGCCAAATCCTCTTTATACATATATATTAAATATATAGGATTTGGTTGGGTTGGGTTTTATGGCATATCAACTATTGTAGGTTATATAATGCCAAATCCTCTTTATACATATATATTAAATATATAGGATTTGGTTGGGTTGGGTTTTATGGCATATCAATCATTGTGGGTTATTTAATGCCAAATCCTCTTTATACATATATATTAGATATATAGGATTTGGTTTGATTGGGTTTTATGGCATATCAACCATTGTAGGTTATTAAAAGCTAACTCTTCTTTATACATATACAATAAATATATATAATTTGGTTTGGTTGTGTTTTATGGCATATCAACCATTGTAGGTTATATAATGCCAAATCCTCTTTATACATATATATTAAATATATAGGATTTGGTTGGGTTGGGTTTTATGGCATATCAACCATTGTAGGTTATTTAATGCCAAATCCTCTTTATACATATATATTAAATATATAGGATTTGGTTGGGTTGGGTTTTATTGCATATCAACCATTGTAGGTTATATAATGCCAAATCCTCTTTATACATATATATTAAATATATAGGATTTGGTTGGGTTGGGTTTTATGGCTTATCAACTATTGTAGGTTATATAATGCCAAATCCTCTTTATACATGTATCCTGAATATATATATGATTTGTAAACACATTTTGTAGATAACATTCTTATGCTAGCCTGAGCTTTTTCTTGCACACAGTTAAATGGTTTCAAGTATTGCAATATAACAGTCACCATTTAACATCAATCATTTGGTTGTACACAGCTTGCTCTATTTGAACCATAGATAGGATCCTATTATGTTCTGCCACTCCGGGTCAGAGTTGACTTAGACGCAATGACAATGAAGAAGTACTCTACATTCCCCAAATCTTCCGGGCTGGAGCCTGGCCATCAGATTGTTTAATGTCACAATCCAGGACACTGTTTAATATAGGAAAACTTGATACCATATAATAGCGTATAAATTATTTTTATTAGATAGGAAGACTTGATACCATATAAAGTTGAGCAAAAAATCTTAAGAAACAACGACAGAAAATAATGTGGATTTAAATGTACAATGACCGCGAATCCCTACCTCTAAGCTTAAAATAACCTCAGACGGATTGACATGCCGTTAAAATCAATCAATCAGTCAATCAATTATTGATCATTCGGTTGGGGAGGAAGGTGGAAGCAGGATATCCAAAGGAACTACAGATATCGTAAACAGCCTAATCGGCTGGGGGTGTGGTTTGTAGAATACACCGACTGTATCTCTGCAGAGGGGTAAGATCTGGAGTTGTAGTATCAGACAGGGTTTTTTCTATGGGTCAAATAGAACTGTTTGACTTTTAAACTAATGACATGTTAAATTGAATTGTTTGAAATAGAACTGTTTGACATTTAACAATGTGTAACTAAATAACTGATATCTAATTGAAGTGTTATTGATACACAGCAACACTTGGAACTATTTAACTTTGTTGACATGCTAAATTTAATTGTTAGAAATTGAACTGTTTGATCATTTAAACGTGTGTAAATAAATGACTGATATCTAATTGAATTGTTAGTGATACATAGCAATACTTGAAACCATTTAACTTTGTTGACTTATGTTTACAAATCATATATATTTAATAAATATGAATAAAGTGGATTTAGCATTAAATGACCAACAAGGGTTGATATGCCATAAAACGAAATCAAATCCATATCCTAAAAGAACGAGTGGCTAAATGGATTTCTGGCCCGTGAAGGAGTAAATGGATCCAGATCCATCTCACTGGCTGGGAGTTTTAATGATCCAGGGTGGTGTTTATGGAAAAATGCCTTCATGTATATTATTTAGTGGTATTTTTGATTCTTGTAATGTCGACATCATCTGAAGGCCAAAAGGTTTTATTGTTTTTTCTTTTCTTTCAAAGCGTTGTTTGTATTTTGGGTTGAAGGTGCAGTCATAAGCTGGGTTGAATGGGCAAGGTTTCAGCTTTGTAGAATATTGGAGAGAAATTTTACAATATTCTCCAACACCACCTCGATCACCTCTATGTCTTTACGGATGGATCCAAGGACAATGGTGGGGCAGCGTGCGTGGCTGTTTTGAACAAAACAGTTCTTAAGAAAGCTCTTCCAAGGGAAAGCTCTATCTTCACAGCAGAAGCCCATGCAATAGACCTAGCTCTCAATATCATCTCAAAGAGTAAGCATAAGCAATTTATAATATTTTCAGACTCACTCTCTGTCTTGCTATCATTGAGAAATAAAAAAATTCAGAACCCTCTTATTATCAAACTGTTGAGTAGATTAGACTCAATGTCAAATAGAAAAGAAATAATTATATGCTGGACCCCAAGCCACATTGGAGTGAGAGGGAATGAAAGAGCAGACTCAGCAGCCAAATCGGCCTTAGAATAAACTCTTCCAAATTCAGCCCACCTTAGGAGAGTAGAGATCAGCATAGAGAAAATCAAGAAGAGAACAAGTTGTTATATCCCGATTGCGAATTGGTCATACAAGGCTTACTCACTCTTTTATTTTGAAAAAGGAACCACAACTACAGTGTTTAACCCGCCAGACAACTTGCACGGTTAAACACATTCTTATAGAATGCAGAACTTTCGCTGTTATCAGAAAGCGATTTTTCAAAGTAAATAACTTAACCGATTTATTCGAGAACATCAAAATAGATGACATTCTGTCCTTCTTGAGGGAGACAGAGTTGTACCAAAAGATATGACAACTTAAAACTGGTTAATCTTGTGTAAACAAATGAAATCCTGCTAACAGAAAATTCTACCTACCTTAGTATTCGTTTTGAAATCTTTGGTTGAATATGTATGTATATATAGACAGAATTTGGCGTTGAATGACTTACAAAGGTTGATATGCCATAAAACCCAACCAACCAACCAACCAACCAACCAACCAACCATCTTACTGGCTTCTTCTCTAGGATCCCGGGGTAAGATGTGTGTATGATCCCGGGCAGCTGTCAGGGAAAGATCAATTGCGTGGAAAGGTCTGATCAGGCTTCGATGCCAAGGGTGACTCTTCCTCACATTTCACGCCACGTAAATTCTGTATTTTCCTTTTCCGAGACAAGGCAAGGGAGCACGTTCTAGAAATAGAGAAAGATAATGACCATACAGAGAATGTTATTTGTTATTCCTAAAATTACATGCACACACAGACACACAGATACATGTCTATTACTTTCTTTCAAATATTTTGTTGATAGATGTGAATAAACTGAAATAGATAGATAGATAGATATGAATTAAGATAAAAACATATGGTAGGTAAGAAGATAGATAGATAGATAGATAGATAAGAGTAGATTGAGATAAATAATATGAATAGATAGATAGATAGATAGATAGATGTGAAGAGACTGAAATAGGTTGACAGATATAAATAGACTTAGATAGATAGATAGATAGATAGATGTGAATAAACTGAGATAGATAGGTAGATATATGTGAATAAGCTGCTAGATAAGTAAAGTTTAAGCAAGATTGTGTGCATGCGTGCGCTGCCCTCCCTGCTCCACACCCGTGTATGTGTGTGTGTGTGTGTGTGTGTGTGTGTCTTGTGTTTTGCCATATGCTCTCACAAAATAACTTTTGCCTATTTTTTCAACCCCATCGTACACCATTACCAACTTCAGAATCTTTTTTCTGTTTTCTTTTTTTTTTTTTTTTAAGGAAATATTTAAAAGTACACGATATGATGTTTACTCACCTCGATGATCTGAAGTTGACATGAAGAGAAGAGGTTGAACATAAGTTGGTCTCGTATTTTGCATCGAAACCTGAAGAATTTTACAAGAAGTGGCAACCATAAGCTTGTTAATAGATGGAATGAGGTTTTAGATAGCAATGAAGGTAATGTTGAAGATTAAATATTTCTACAGACATGTTTTTTTTATTAATAAAATATGTTGTCTAAATTTCTGAGACCAAGCTTGGTGATTTTTATCATTAAGGGTTTTCGGACTATTGTCTTCATCTTTATTGTTATTTCCACAACCTTTCGGTCGATATGTCCTCCGGCCTTCTTCAAGTGTTTGTCGAACTCGGGAACCTTCACGGAACTTCGGACTACGTCCTTTATTGAATCCACGGGGGTCGCCTGTTCTGATTCCCTTAGCCATAACCGGGTACGAGTGTTAAGTATTCCTGTATTGTTACTCGCCTGAAGTCAGGATTGAACCAGCAACCTCCAGATGATTGTCTCCTTAGCAGCTCAAGGAGCCAACGCCTATAACCCTATTTATCAACCCTTCCGCTATGACAGGATATGACACAAGGTCAAATTTTAAGCGGAGTCTAACAGGTTTGAATTCAGAGTTTTCCTTCTCCTAGACTAGTTGCCTTACCAAGGCTGAAGAACTCAGTCTGCCCTAATATTTACCCATAGCTGAAGGGAGAATAAGGGTATAGCAACGCCTATAACCGTTACGCCATGTGTCCAGCAGTAAGGCTAGTAACAATACAGGAATACTTAACACTTGTAACCGAGGTTCCTGAGTTCGACAAACACCTGAAGAAGGCAGGAGGACATATCGACCGCAACGTTGCGGAAATAACAATAAAGATGAAGATAATAGTCCGAAAACCCTTAATGATGAAAATAATAAGATATGCTCTAAATTAGACATTTCATTCGTTTCAATCTTATATAGGGTATCTCAATATTCATGGGAATCATGTGACTTACTTCTATTTGTGCCACGGTAACGTTACATTAGTTCGATTTAATAAAAATTAAAAGATGGCCCAGTCGGTTTGGGCAGCAGAATACACCGACTGCATCTCTGCAGAGGGGTAAGCAATGAAGGTTATGTTAATGGTTAAATATTTCTACATGCATAGGTTTTTTTTTTCATTTTAAAAATATGCTCAAAAATCGGACATTTCATTCATTCAAACCTGATTCACACACACACACACACACACACACACACACACACACACACACACACACACACACACACACACACATATGTATTAGATATATATATTTAATTCAGGAAATATAGGCTGCGACCCCTGGGTTTCATGGAGTCTTTTGCAAAACAACAATCATCAGGCAGTTAAGAAAATGGAATGAATCAAAATTCGACAAAATACGAAAAAATATAGACAAAAAACCGTTGGGAGTGTGTGAGTGTATGCATAAAAAACCCCCAAAGCTTAAACAAAATAGCATTTAACTCTGGCACTAACATATTAAATAGCTAATATCACCAACCTACCAGATAGATATCTCCCAACGAGATATATTTATCCAAAAAACTTCACAATAACTAATCTCCCCCAATAGAACATTTACAACAAAACACCGAAAATGTTTTCAAAAAAACAAAACGACAAAAACGATTTATAAAAAAAATAAAGAACGCGACGACTCAATAAAAGAATAAAAAAAGAACGCTACAACTTAATTAAAAAAATACTTAAACTAAACACTCACCACAGACAACGATTGCCCAGTCGGCTGGGGCTGTAGAATACACCGACTGTACCTCTACAGAGGGGAAAGAACCCTCCCCCCAATGAGTGTCCTGGATATGACATTAAGCAATCTGATGGTGAGGTTCCAGGGACGCCGGAATTTTGGGGAATGCAGGGCACCCCTTCATTGCCATTGCTCCCAGGTCCACTCTGGCCCGGAATGATAGCTCCTGATAGGGCTCAACCTATCGGTTAAATAGAACTAACTCCATACTTATGCTAAACTGAATTGTTTGAATTAGAACTGTTTGACTAAACTGAACTGCTTGAAATAGAAATGTTTTTGACAATTAAACTGTACTTACATTCAAACTGCGTGCTTATGCTAAACTATATTGTTTGAAATGGATCTGTTTTTGACATTGAAACTGTACTTACACTAAATTGAATTGTTTAATATGGAACTTCTCTGCGTATATTCAACTGAATTTGCTGAATTAGAACTGTTTGAATAACTTGAACTAGAAATGTTTTTGACAATTAAAATGTGTACTCATCCTTGACTGAATTGTTTGAAATTGAACTTATTATTTGTATATAAATGGATTTGGCGTTAAATAACCTACAAAGGTTGATATGCCATAAAACCTAATCAATCAATCTACAAACGACGATCCCTGAAGACGACGAAAGTATGGTTGAAAGCACTTGGGGAAACACAGGTCAATTTTTACATCAATTTGACCCTGAAATACGAAAAAAAACAAACAAAAAACACGACAACTTGGGAAACTACAATAAAAAATTTTTTTTAGATAAAAAGTGTTCAATAATGTTCAACAAAACATGCCTTCGTAATATATATATATATATATATATCATCATTATCATGTTGTGCCACAGGCACGGATATCCCTGACCCTCTCTTGCCACTTCTCCCTATCGTTCAACGCCTCTGGAAAGTCTTCAGGGCTACATCCCGTATCCTCACATAGCTGCTCTATGTATGTTCGAGCTGGTCGTCCTGCTTTTGCCCGGCCATATGTGGGAGGGGGGATCTGTGGTACGAGCAAAATTTAAAAAGTGCTTTTAAAATAGATAAAATATCCTCTAAAATCGGAATTACATTCTTTACAAAATTATATATTTATATATAGGGTGCGACGATAAAATTGTCGCCCTAGAAAAGACGACATGATTCCATTTCTGTTTAATGAAAACCGGTTTTCTTTTTTTGTTGCAGACCATCTACTAGTTGGCCAGTTGTGTACAAATCCCAACTGCGATAGGAGCCTTCTATCATGTCTGAAAGTGACACAATGTTCAACGAGCGAGATCGGAGATGCGCCGCTGTACAACTCACTCTCTCTACCGATCCAAGTTATGACAACAGGGCCATTGACAGCACCCTCAAAATGCAAATCTGGATTGCTACGAATAACAGGAAAGTGCCCAGGGTGATGAAAACAAAGTTTCCGGCTACGGTTATGGTCTTTGGTGTAGTTTCAAGTAAGGGCAACACCATGACACCTCACATCTTCGAAGTCAGCTTGAAAGTCAACAGCAAAGTGTACCTGGATGTGCTGAAGATTGTGGTGATCCCCTGGTACTATCAGGTGGCCAGTGGCAGACCCTGGGTGCGGCAGCAGGACTCACCGCCGGCTCACAAGTCCAAAGAGACCCAGGCTTGCCATCAGAAGGAGTGCTACGACTTTGTACCCTTCTCTCACTGGCCCCCTCCTCTCCCGACCTGAACCCGCTGGACTACTTCGTTTAGTCATACGTCGAGAACATTACCAACATGACCTCCCACCACACCAAAGTCATCCTGATCGCAGCCATCTGCCGAGTATTTGCCGAGCTCCCGCCGGCGCTTGTGGAAAAGGCATGCTCCCAGTTCTGGATCCGTATCGTGGCGGTGATTGAGGCTGAAGGCGGCTACATTGAATAGATGTCAGATCTACTACATAATCAAGTTACCTGAATTGATTTTTTCAATAAAACTTTAAAAATAAAAATGTCGTGTTGTTTTCTTTAGGACGACAATTTTATCGTTTCACACTGTATTGCATATATATATATATATATATATATATATATAAAAGCTCTGTGGTAGGTGCAAAATTAAAAAGGTCTTTTAAAAGCGTGGGAATTTTAAGATAAATAAAGTATTTGAAAATAAATTAAAATGTTTTAATATTCTAAAAAAAAAGAGAAGCCTTACTTTCAGTCACGTCTCATCAGAGAATTAAAAAAAAAAACGTGAAAGATGAATATATATATATATATATATATATATACATATATAAAGTAAGTACAGTTGGCGACTGTAGTCGAGGATGACCCAAAGGCTACTTTGTCGATAGCTACTACACCGAGGTGTAGGGGAGGGCGCAACTCCTTTCCCAGGATTGCTCCACTTTAACCTTGATCATTACCTTATAATGCTGAGTGTTAAGCAAAGCAGCATCAAGTACCATTTTTTGAGTCTTTGCAATGACTCGACCTGGGATTGAATCCAGGTCTCCCGGGCCATTGGCGAACACTCTAAATATTATCCCAATGTCTGGTATATATATATATATATATATATGGGCAATTGGACTTGGAGTAGTGACCGTCGAAATGAGGGTGGAATGAGGGATGAAAACTGAACGAAAAAAAATTTAGCGAAAGTCTGAAGGCACGGCATTGGTAATATAATTTCCTTCCTGTATTAAGGTAGGATTGAGTGAGTTGAATAATAGTAATGTATAAAATTGTTTTTTAGGTACACAACGTAGGCTGGAACTTTGTATTGAAGAAGACTTCGAGTACGGATAATTGTAACACGTTACTTCATGTCTCCAATATATACACATCAGAGCTGATGATAATCTAAGGTCAAAGGTCAAAACTGCTCGTGATTTATAAACTTATTTAAGATATTTTTTCAACATTTATGTATCTATCCTTTGCACACACACACACACACACACACACACTTACACAAAAATTTCTTCATCCTCCTAACTTTTTTCCTTCTGATTATCCCTTGTTTCGTAAAATACAAAGTAATATTCTTGACATCAAGAGGAAAAATCGAATACGAGTCGGCGAAAAGTTAAACAAATACTAGGACCTCGCCAGAGTACTAAAAAGCCGTGGAACATGCAGTTGGAACAGCTCCCAAGGTGCTTGGTATTTGTCTCAATAAAGAGCATACAGTTCTGAATGATATGGTTTGATGATCATGTGATGACCCGTGCCGATTGCACAGATTCCATTGATTCTCTCGTCATCTATCCCCATTGTCCTTTGCTCCTTTTTAAGTCATCTAGATGACATCCAGTGTCCACACAGTGTTGATAAATGTGACTTTTTGCCGGTCGGACAACACTGGTGTGTTTATGTGTAGTAGTCCATATGAGAACGTCACTTATAAGTTCGTTTTTACTTTCTCCGTAGTACGCAGCATGTCTTGCTTGTCATACTTGAATGATTTATGAGATCGGAGGCAAGTGGCCGCACAGCTGCTATTTTGTGGAGTGCTGCTTCCTGGATTCGTTCAAAACGGCATGCAGTCTTTTTATGTAGTTCTCAATTTGTTTTAGTTTTTCTCTCCAAACGTTTCGTTAAACTTTAATAAGGAAAAGAGCAAACGAACAGACGAAACAAGATGGCGACGAGAGAAGCAACACAACGCCGAAAAGCGCAGCTTAGTGTCCTGGAAAGGAGAATGTAATACAATGGTGCAACTATACAGTATTAATGACGCAGAGAATTCCCATTTTATTTCATCAGAGCGATCGGATTTCTTTATAATCATTAACTGTCAACAGCAGTCCATGCTTTACAGATGTGTACGTTGACATCGGTTTCAGTAGATGAGATATTACTACCGAGGTATGTGAACTGGTCTGCTGATTTTAAAGGCGTGCCACTTAGAGTGGAGATGGCTCCTCATTAAAAATGCATATGCTCTGTTTTATTTGCGCCCACGTAGAGACCAATGCCTTTTGCTGCTTGCTCTTGTCTCTATGCAGCAGAGATTCGGCATGAGTAGGTGCAGTTGTTAGAAGTTCTAGATTATCGGCGTAGTTTGCATTAGTAATAGTTTCTGCGGAATGTCAAAGAACTGGGTGTTAAGAATTTGAATTGAGTGCATTTGAATATGGAAGCAAATTTTCCGTTTTTTAAACGCTACACACTAATATTACCATAAATCCATCACTTCACTCCCAGTTTTAAGAATCTATATATTCTTTATTGCTTAATAAACAGTTTTTTTTATAAGTTCTAATATCTATCTATCTATCTATCTATCTATCTATCTATCACAGTCTGTTCATTATCTATCTATCTAATCATTCATATCCATCCCTCTTTCTTACTCGCTTTCTCTCTCTCTCCGTCTTTCTCTCTCTTTATATATATATTGATCTATTTATCTAAGTCCGTTAATATCTATCTATCTATCTATCTATCTATCTATCTATCTATCTATCTCAGTCTATTTATAATCTATCTATGTATTCATATCCATCTCCCTCCCTCTCGCTTTCTCTCTCTCTGTGTCTTTCTCTCTTTTATATCAATAGATCTATTTATCTCAGTCTATTAATATCTATCTATCTATCTATCTATCTATCTATCTATCTCAGTCTGTTTATATCTATGTACCAATGGAGGTGTTCTTGGGATAATGGTTACTATCGTAGGAAATGGATACGGCAACTTGAGGCTGTTTAGATTTCACATAGTGCTTATACCATTGGGAAAGATATAAATGCAACTATTCTCTCTCCATGGGTAAATAGTAGGGCAGACTGATTCCTTTTTACCTTGGTATGTTAATCAGTCGACTAAAAGGAATCTTCTATATTCAAATTTACTTAACTCCGCTTCAAGATTTACCTTGTGTCACGTGCAGAAGAGTCGATATATATATATATATATATATATATATATATATATATATATATATATAGTGAAAAAGTCATTTATCTTTTAAAAAATTTAGCACATGGTGAAAGGGTTATCAAGCTAGATTAGCTAATCTTTCTTTGTGAGTTGGTTTCTTATTAGAAACGTCTAACCTTTTGTCACAACTAAACTGAGCCGAAGCCATGCTTAAAAAACAGTCGTGGTATTATTTAAACCCAAAGTTCGGAGGATAAGGGTATTCAATACCTTATCCAAGGGTATCAGTGCTAAAGTGAACGTAATAGCACAACTAGAATTCGAACTTGCTTGCTATGGTATCGCAGTCCAGTACATTAGCCACTACACCACAGAGACTACCCACTTCTATGATTGACCTTTTATTGTCAGTCATGCAGCTAGGCACTAGGGTCACTGGCAGTGGATGGAGGCCACTTTATTACCCTAATTTACTTGCTTTGTTCAATGGCACATCATCCTTTGTGGGTTATCTAATCCCAAAGCCATCCTTATAGAAGAACAATAGTGGTAAATATTTGACCCATTACAGGGGGGAATAAGGGGGCTCATACTTTTCCAAAGGAGATTAGGTTGGTTGGTTGTTTAGGTTTTATGGCATATCAACCTTTGTAGGTTATTTAATACCGAATCCATTTTTATACAAATAAACAGTTCTATTTCAAACAATTCAGTTTAGCACAAGTACACGGTTTAATTGTCAAAAACATTTCTATTTCAAGTAATTCAGTTTAGTCAAACAGTTCTAATTCATACAATTTAGTTTAGTATTGTATAGTTTTTGTTTACAGACAGTTAAATGTCAAAACAGTTCTATTTCAAACAATTTAGTTTAGCAGAAGTAAAGCTTCAATGCCAGAAACAATTCCATTTCAAACAATTCAGTTTAGCATAAGTACGCAGTTCACTTGTAAAAATAGTTCTAATTCAAGCAATTCAGTTTAGCATAAGTACGCAGATTAGTTCTATTTAACCCATAGATAGGGGCCTTTTAGGTGCTAACACTCCGTGCCAGAGTGGACCTGGGAGCAATGGCAATGAAGTGGGTACTCCACATTCCTCAAATCTCAAGAATAAGTGGAATCTCACCATCAGATTGTTTAGTGTCATATACAGGACACTCATTGGGAGAGTAGTCTTACCCCTTTGCAGCGGTGCAGTCGATATATTCTACAGCCCAAGCCGACTGGGCAACCAAGGGGATAAGTTCAAAAGTGACCCTCGTAGTTCGACAGGAGTTTGCACTTACTTCAAAGTCTCAGTCCAGCAATTTAGTCATTATGCGATGTGAACTTCCCGCCCACTTCTGGCTTACAAACCATTTTGAAATATAGCAACTTTTGTATAAAAAAAGGTTAAGAAATCTCTAAAATTATTTTGACTCTTGTAAATGATTTTCAACTTACAGTGAAACATAATATCTCTGAAATAAAATAAATTAAAGCAATAATAAAATGAAAAGTTTTTTAAATTCTATTTTCCCTTTTTTAAATTCTATTTTCCCTTTGTAAATAAGTGAATTTTTCTCCTCTCGGAAAAAAAAAGTCGAATGTAGACCGTGGATAAAATCACTTTTTAAAAACTTAAACAAAAAGATGTGACATTCAAAATCGAACTATCACACACACACACACACACACACACACACACACACACACACACACATATATATATATATATATATATATATATATATATATATATTGTCATCCACGGACTGGCTGTTTCGTTGTATCACGACTATTCAGTGTGGCTAGACCCATAAGATGCTTCAAGGTGGTATCGAAATACGACTGATATCTTACTCCAGAGCTGAAGTCATTCTCAGCGTATGGTGATGGAATTTTTTATGTATATATTTTTTACATATGCGTTATTTACATATATATCTTTCTACTCATACGATATATATATATATATATATATATATATAGTCAACCACAGACAGACTGTTTCGTTCTATCAGAACTCTTCAGTGTGGCTAGACACGCAGGACGCTCGAAGCCGGAATCGAGAGAGAGAGAGAGAGAGAGTGTGTGTGAGAGAAGAGACGGAAAGAAAAATAGAATGAGTGATAGAGGTAGAAGGAGGTTTATATTTTTAAATGGTGATTTTCGGCCCACTATATATATATATATATATATATATTTATTGTGAAAAATGAAAAAAAAAAAGAAAGACATCTAAAAATGTATTTATCAAAAGGTTTGCGAAGGAGTATTTAGGCCATCGCCATGTTGACCTTATTCTTATAATCCTTTCTCCATTTCCCGCCAAATCACAAGATACCATAACATGTTTTGCTCCCAGCGCTATACAGCCGTGCCAATAGCCACCATTGAACGTTCTCTCTTACATTGATAGATTTTCTTGTTTTTCTTCTGAGCCAGCTTTTCTGTTATAGTCATTATACGACATTTTTCTGCCTAAGGGACCCACGGAGCAGAGTTTTTTTTCTTTACCAATTCTGGAAAACCTATCATAATGTTTTGGTTTGTTTATTTCTTTCCATCACGACTGTTGATGACGAAATTATTATACTACGACCAGTAGAACGATCTTGGCGTTTCAGATCTTGGCGTTTCAGATCTTGGCGTATATTATATCATCAACTTGAGCTATACACTCCTGAAGCCTCACCCAAAAGCTTTTCTCCACTTTATATATATATATATATATATATATATATATATATATATATATATATATATAATGAACTCTCCAGGTCGATCTTGATGTATGAGAGCCCATTAGTTCGCTTAAAGCTTTGAATAAGAATTAGGAATTAGTTATGGTTGGATTTTCAAGCCATAGAGCTATCGATTTTCTATCCGGAACAGCATCATTGCGAGGTTACATGAAATGAGCACGAAAAGCACTCCTTCTAGCAAACGTATAGTGTGCACCAGTGTAAGTCATGATCGTAACAAAAAATGAATAAAAAAAGGGTGAGATATTTGCAAGATTAAGTTACCTTACCACTGGCCTAAATTCAATTCCACCACGTGACAATTTAAAACATGGTACGTATTTCTGCCTATCAATCTAAGTCTGTTCAGATCTATCTATCTATCTATCTATTTAAGTCTATTCATATCTATCTATCTATCTATCTATCTATCTATCTATCTATCGATCTATCTAAGTCTGTTCAGATCTATCTATCAATCTAAGTCTGTTCAGATCTATCTATCTATCTATCTATCTATGTACTTTTGTTTCAATTTAGTTTTGAAATATCATTCCGTTATATTTCATAGGAAATGATATTTTCGTTATTTACTTTTTATTTTCCTTTAGCATTTTGCTTCGTTTGCCGACTAAAAACCAATAAAAACCTATAAACAACGAAAATACCAGCCATGGAAAGAAAAAAAATACTGCTAAGTAAACAAACAAACAAACAAAAAAACAAAAACAAGAAGAACATCCTCTCAGTGAGCTGATTCCAAAATTTTTTTTCCAGGGGTAGAATAAAAAAATCTTGTTTTGGCGTCTCATCGTCTCGAAGGAGTGATAATAGCCGGTCAGCTGCGGTCAAGGGAGACGTTCGCTGCCAGATCCAACATTCCTGTAAAATTCATGTTCGTTTAAAAAACTTTATTTACCTAGACGGAAATGAACAATGAATGAAACATTAATTTTCTTCAAATTACAAGTTGTCTTCAGAAACTATCGAGACTGAAGCTGTATTTATCAATTCTTCTTCTTCTTCTTCTTCTTCTTCTTCTTCTTCTTCTTCTTCTTCTTCTTCTTCTTCTTCTTTTTTTCTCAGGTCATTCTTCTTCTTCTTCTTCTTCTTCTTCTTCTTCTTCTTCTTCTTCTTCTTCTTCTTCTTTCTCCTCAAGTCTTCTTCTTCTTCTTCTTCTTCTTCTTCTTCTTCTTCTTCTTCTTCTTCTTCTTCTTCAAACCAAAAATCCCCCACTTCTTTTGCCTAATCTCAACAACCGGAGCGGAATCTCAGAGAATAATTTCGATCTTTGATGAAAATTCAATTAGATAATAGATTATCTTTCAAAGTTTCCTAGCGGCTGAGAAACTGGTTGCTGCATCTTGTAATGAATAATTTTGCTTGAGAGGGCAACGACTGAGATAGAATGGAAGGGGTCGCAGACTTTGAGAGAAGAAAGAAAATAAAAAGATAAAATTAAAATTCCAACCTGAATTATTTCTGAGACAAGGAATTATCATTACTACTAGCTGAAGTACATGTTTATACCGGGCAAGAGATTTGAAAAAAAAAACCAAAAAAACTTTTAAAACTTCCAAAAAATATTTCCCCTTTTGTTAACGTGACTTCAACGAAGTATTAAAAATAGTCGAATATAATTTTTGGAAAGTAAACATTCAACAATTTCGGGAAGTTGTTAAGAAGTGATAATATTTATAAACTCACTCTCCGTTTCGCCATCTTTAATTGCGTTAACATATGTTGTATAGCCATAACTTGAGCAGCAATAAGGAATGAATGAATGAATGAATGACACTTTTTTACAAAAATATATACGCCTTTATTTCTTTCGAAAGAGGTCGAAGCTTCTGTAGTGAGAGAGAGCGAGAGAGAGAGATCATCGGAGGGAGACGAAGACAGACTGCCATCATCATCATCATCATCATCATGTCGTGCCACTAGCACGGATATCCCTGACCCATCTCTCGCCACATCTCCCTATCATTCATCGCTTCTGGCTGGTCTTCAGGGCTACATCCCGTATCCTCGCATAGCTGCTGTATGTATGTTCGAGCTGGTCGTCCTGCTTTTGTTTGGCCATATGCGGGGGTCCATAGGAGTACATCACTGCTGAGTACGTCCTTGCTTCTCCAGCAGTGTCCTGCGTGTCTGGTTCGTCTAACATGTATAGTTTTCGTGATGGGAGGTAGGTGGCCGTATAGTTGGTGCCTTGTAGGGTCTTGCCGCCAGGACTTGTTCAATATTGCTCGCAACATTCTTGTGTAATTGCCGTCTAGCTTCTTCTTCAGCGGTTTAGTTAGCGTCCAAGTAGTGCATCCATATAGCAGTATCGATACGACCGCTGCCTGGAAGAAACTGGGTTTCATTTTATCGGTCATGTCTGATTTCCATATGATCGAGAGCCTATCGATAGCTGTCCATGTTTTCGTTGGTCGTATATCGATGTCTTTTTCGGTTGATGAGACGCTGCTTCCTAGGTAGGTGAATTTGTCTACTAGTTTCAGAGAGGTTCCGTCTAGTGTGGAAATGTCGCCTGTTTGGTTGTAACACATATATTCAGTTTTGTGTGCATTGACATGGAGGCCAATGTCTGCTGCGGCTCGTTCCAAACTATGCAGTAGTGTTTCGGCTAGGTTAGGTGTATTCGCCAGTAACGCTATGTCATCGGCGTAGTCGGCGTCGGGAATTGTTTTTGCGGGGTACCTTCTGCTTTTTTTCTTTGTCAGCTCGAAGCCATTTTCTCTGATTTTGTTGATCGAAATTCTAAGCACGTAGTCTAGACAGATGATAAAGAGGTATGGAGCTAGCGTGTCCCCTTGTAGTACTCCTGCTACAATGTCGAAGTATTCTGTGTCTCCAATGACCCATAACCTCTTCTCTTGACCATGCCACGCTGTGTTATCTTCAAGACCCCAGTTCTCGGCCGGGAAGGAGTACTCAGCTGGAGGCCCGCTGTGGGTCATTCTGTGAGACGCTGCCGCAGTGGGGCGCCCAGCTTCTCGCTGGCGCCCTCCGTGACTGACCAAATCTCTACTGGCTGCAAGCTGAAACTGACAGACTGACTATTTCACGTGGACATCTGCATATATCATTTCGCAACGCCCACCAATTTCTGTACAACCACGGCACTGCTTCCGCTTATTTACACAGTTGTGTCCTGTGCAGAGAAATCGCTGATTGACGGCTCGGTCAATGGTCAATATGCAACACATATACTGGATGTTTCAGAATTTTTGAAACAAAATGGTTTGGCACAAAGCAAGAACCACAAATGACAGAGTAATAAAAATTATATTTATTGAAAGGCATAAAGATAACATTGTTAGATCTGCAACTATTTAGACTCAAAAGTGAACCAAAAATATCAACAATTATATTTATTGAAAGGCATAAATATAACATTGTTAGATCTGCAACTATTTAGACTCAAAAGTGAACCAAAAATATCAACAACCGCCCTTGTTGGTCCAGATGTTCATAGTTCATTTAAAGGCACTGTGGAATGTGCCATGGTAACGCTTGCGCATTCCTCCTGGGTGATCCTTTGAATTTTCTCATTGATGGCTACCTTCAATACACCAATCATACGAGGGTTGCTCTGATTGATGTGGTCTTTGAGAAAACCCTAAAGGAAGAAATCTAGGAGGGGGTTCAGAATATATCTACTATATCATCCAAGGCATGATTTTATTCTATTTGGTTTAATATATCAAAATGTTAACTATTTTCAAGCAATAAACAGAAAAACAGAAAATGAATAAAGTCATGACAAGATACCCGAGAGGCTGCTGCTGTGTTTCAACAATTGTAGGACATCCTGGAAATGTATCATATAAATATTCCTGAGCAAATGGAACAAATCCTACTAGCATACGGCCTACCTGAAGAAACCGTAGCAACAATAACGATTCTCTATAGAAACACCAAAGTGAAAGTACGTTCACCAAATGGACACAGAATACTTCGACATTGTAGCAGGAGTACTACAAAGGGACACGCTAGCTCCATACCTCTTTATCCTCTGTCTAGATTATGTGCTTAGAACATCGATTGATAAAATCAGAGAAAACGGCTTCGAGCTAACAAAGAAAAGAAGCAGAAGGTACCCCGCAAAAATAATTACCGACGCCGACTACGCCGATGACATAGCGATACTGGCACATTCACCCAACCAAGCTGAAAAACTACTGCATAGTTTGGAACGAGCCGCACAGAAAACGGAATATAAGTGTTATAATCAAACAGGCGACATCTCCACACTAGACGGAACCCCTCTTAAACTAGTAGACAAATTCACTTACCTAGGAAGCAGCGTTGAATCAACCGAAAAGGATACCGACACGCGGCTAACGAAGGCATGCACAGCTATCGATAGGCTCTCGATCATATGGAAATCAGACCTGACCGATAAAATGAAAGGCAGTTTCTTCCAGGCAGCGGTCATGTCGATACTGCTGTATGGATGCACTACTTGGACGCTAACTAAACGGCTGGAGAAGAAGCTAGACGGCAATTACACAAGAATGCTACGTGCAATATTGAACAAGTCATGGCGGCAACACCCCAAAAGACACCAACTATACGGCCACCTGCCTCCTATCACGAAAACTATCCAAGTTAGACGAACCAGACATGCAGGACACTACTGGAGAAGCAGGGACGAGCCCATAAGTGATGTACTCCTATGGACCCCCACATATGGCCGGGCAAAAGCATGACGACCAGCTTGAACATACATACAGCAGCTCTGTGAGGATACGGGATGTAGCCCTGAAGACCTACCAGAGGCGATGAACGATAGGGAGAAGTGGCGAGAGAGGGTCAGGGATATCCGTGCTAGTGACACGACATGATGAGGATGATGAAGTCTTGTACATTACAAACCAAAATCACTAAAGTTGTCACAATAATGATGACAAAATTTGATGAGAATATCATTAATTTGAATTTATTAGATGAATCACAGTAATTATAACTGTTTATATATGAGTTGTTTTTTTGGTATTTTTGTTGCAATTATCATTGGAAGCAATTCTGTATTTTCTGTGCAATGTTGAAACAACCTGAATATTGCTACAAAATTAAGATGAAAGATAAACTAAGATCTTTAATCATTATTCATTGAAAATAGAATATTCATTTTCAAAAAAAGAAATCAAAGAGGTTTGATACAACACACACACACACACACACACATAAATTTTAATTCACCAAAAGTTCCTCCCATGTGACAAAAACCTTTCCTTTTTATGGAATCATATCTTAATGCGGGTTTTTTCTTCTAGTTTGGTTCGGTTTTCTTCTCCTTGACTAGTTGCTATACCAGAATTGAAGAGCCTAGTCTGCCCTACTATTCACATAGAGCTGGAGGTAGAATAACTGGATTCATACCTGCCTGTATTAGCGCATTGGGAAATGCAAAATATCTCCACCAGGATTTGAACTCGTGTCACCCTATCCATTTCCTACAACGGTAACCATAATACCACAAACGCCTCATCTATCTCTCTATTATGAAATATGCATATTTATAATATATATATATTAATTTATATATCATCAGAGTTTGGTTTCGTGACCGCAGCTGAAGGTCGGGTCAGCGTTTGATGGCATAGTGTTGCACCTCTTTGTCCTGAGTCTTTTGACCTTGACAGCAGTCCTCCGAGTATTTTCAGTCGAGAAGACCACCGGAGTGGTTGTGAGACGCCAGGCGTCAAAATTCTCAGCTAGGGTAGACCATCGGTGATGGTTGATGTGACAGGCGCTCAGGTCTTTTTCCAGTCTGTGAATCTCTTCTTTGGAGGACCTCTTTTCGTGATGGCCAGTGGAGAGCCCATCACACAGTATAATTATGGGCAAGCAATGATTCTTCACCCTGGAGAAATGTTCTGCTCAGTGTATCTGGGGCTTTAGTATCATGACCTCGATGCTGAGGAACTTCGCTTTTTTTAGGAATTCAATATTGGGAGGTAAGTCACTCCAGTGAATGTTGAGAATCATATATATATATATATATATATATATATATAAAAGAAAAAGTAAAGTTGGCAACCGAGTCGAGGGTGATCCTAAAGCTCTCTTTCCGTTAGCTACTTCACCGAGGTATCGGGGAGGGCTCGACTCCTTTCCCTTTGTTTGCTCCACTTTACCCTTGACCTGTACCTTAAAATGCTGAGTGCTAAGCAAGGTGGCATAAAGTATAATTTTTTTTAGATTTTTGTATGACTCTACCTGGGATTGAAGTCCGGTCTCCATAAAACAGTATATCGTTGTCACTATCTCACTTGGTGCATTACTGGCAGACCAAATACGGTCTAATTTGGAGAGTGCTCAATACCTGTGATAGAGCTATTATATAATATAATGATGAATAAATATACAATAGCTTTGACATATATCTAATAGCATGGTGGCTTATCTGCGACCACTAGTTTCATGTCGTCTTTCGTCTTTACACGTCTTTTCTGCCTGATGATTGTCGTTTAAAAACGGAATGAAACCAGTGGTCGTAGATAAGCGTCCATGTTATTAAGTATTTAAAAACTAATATATATATATATATATATATATATGGAGGTGCCCGTGGTGTAATGATTATCGTCGTAGGAAATGGACACGGCGACACGAGTTCAAATCCTCGACGGGACTGATTGCATTTCACATAGCACTAATACCCTTGGGAAAGGTATGAATCCAATTATTCTCCCTCCAGCTATGGGTAAATAGTAGGGCAGACTAGGTTCTTCAGCCTTGGTGAGGCCACTAGTCTAGGAGAAGGAAAACTCTGAATTCAAACCTGTTAAACTCCGCTTAAAAACTGACCATGTGTCATATCCTGCCCGAGCGGAGGTGTTGGTAAATATATATATATATATATTGCTATAGTTATATATTTTAAAATAATTATAAATCTCTATATATTATATATTATGCATATATTAGGTGAGTATATGCGTTTGCATATGCGCATAAATAATATATATATATATATATATATATATATATATATATATATATATATATATATATATAATGCATGCTATATACCTTTAATACACATATAAAATGTATATTGTTGTATAGTCATCTTCTGATTCATGCAGAAATATACATATATATGCTGGATACATACCGACGCAATGATATCAGACGCACGATAAAGACGCATGCAGAAAGATGCAGGAAGACTCCTTTAACAATATTTTACCTCTCACTTTATTGCAAGGGTTCGAAAGGGTTGTTCAAGGTTTGCATGTGAGAGGGTGCTGGAGACCGAACATAAACTTCATATTTTGACCCCACTTTTATGACCGTCACGTTGTGTCTTTCTTGTTCTCCTGATGTTAGGGGTCCACTCCATCGGGGGTTTCTGAGAGCCCCCTCAGTCGGGTGTGGCCTTCCCTACCACATCTCGTCTCTAACTCTCTGGAATTCTACTGGCAACTGCTTTGGCACCCAACTCAACTCGATTATATAATAATTCAACGCCCACACGATCGCCCACTGGATCTTTGAAATCGAATGTTTAATCGTCATCAAGCGAAAATAACTGTCGTGCAGTTTACAGGTCACTCTCTTCCGGTGCATCACTGTAGTGGCCCCGTGGAACTTTCACCTTGTCCCATATTATAAGCCTTAATCCGCCCACGCGATCTCTTTCGATTACGGGCCATTGGAATGTGTCACTTCCTTCCGGTGCATCACCTTGGAATAGTATTTTTGGGCCGGGTCGAAGGTCAAAATATAACAATATTATGCTATATTTATATATATATTTATATATATATTTGTATTCATATCATGATGAGATATATAATATAGTTAAATATACGTATATATATGTGTATAATTCAAATATATAGATATATGATGCAAATTATGATATATATATATATTATATTGTATATCATATATATATATATATATATAAGTAAAGTAAAGTTAGCGATTATACAATTTTATACTCCTTCATTGCCATTACTCCGAAGTCACTCTCATCTGCAATGATAGCATTTGTCAGTGTCCTATCAATGGATCAAATTAAAATATCTTTTTCTATGCTTCAAACTATTTAAGTGTGTGCAAAGAAGCGATTAAAATTAAACAGACTTCCTTATTTTGGATAACAATTGAAACTATTTGAATGTGTGCAAACAAATGAACTTGCTCATTAAAAATGTTTAAAATGTTACCTACAAACTATGTATATTAGGCATTAAATAACCTATATTAGATTGATATGCAATAAAACCCAACCAAACCAAATCCTATATATATATATATATATATATAATATGTATAAAGAGAATTAGGCATTAAATAACCTATATTAGATTGATATGCCATAAAACCCAACCCAACCAAACTATGTATATTAGCACCGGCTTCATTGGCCCAGTGGGTAGAGTGTTCGCCAATGATCCGGGAGACCTGGGTTCAATCCCAGGACGCGTCATACCGAAGACTTTAAAAATGGTACTTGATACCTCCTTGCTTAACACTCAGCAATATAAGATGCGTATCGAGGGTAAAGGGGAGCAATCCAGGGAAACGAGTAGCGCCCTCCCCTACACGTCGGTATTGTAGCTATTGAAAAGGGAGCCTTCTGGTCGCTCTCGACTTCGGTAGCCAACTTTACTTATATATATATATATATATATATATAAACAGGATTTTATATTAAATAACCCACAATCTTTGATATGTCATAAAATACAAACCAATCAACCATACACGCAATATATATATATATATATATATATATATATATATATATATATATATATAAGCGTGGGTGGTTTAACGGTTAACGTGATAAGAAATGGACTCGATGAACCGGTTTCAAATCCTGATCGAAGCATGTATCCATATCTTCTCTCTACATCTATGGGTAAAATAATAGGCCAGATAAATACCCTTTAGTCTTGATAAGACAACCTATTCAGGAGAAGGAAATACTCTGAATTCAAAATGTTAGGAGAAAGAGTTGCACCATTCTTCTGTATTTAACTTATCGAAAATGGATAGCATTACGTATTATTTAAGCATTCTAAGTGCTTAAAGGGGTAATCATGCAGGAACAACAGGTACTGTAAGCAACCAAAAGCCTATGTGGTAGACTAAGCATAGCTTAGTAAATAACAAAAAGGTCCGTTTAAAGCACTCATTCTCGTTACTTCATAGAAGTTAAGCAATGATGAGCAAATTTAGTACTTGAATAGGGGACCAATTTGAAAGAGCAGGTATTGTAAATAATACGAAGCGTGTTCCAAAAGTATCGGAAAAGAAGCCAGCCCCGTCAGCTGGGACCATAAAATACACCGGCAGCATATCTGCAGAGAGGTAAGACCTCCTCTCAACGAGTGTCCTGAAAATGACATTAAACAATCTGATGGCGAGGCTCCAGCCTTGGAAATTTGGTGAATGCAGCGTAATCCTTCATTGCTATTGCTCCCAGGTTCACTCTGACCCGGAGTGATAGCACCTGATTGGTTCCTATCAATGGATAAAATAGAACGAGCTGTATGCAAACAAATGCCTGATGTTACATTGTGGCTGTTATATAGCAATACTTGAAACCGTTTAACTGTGTGGAAAAAGAGTTCAAGTTCGTTTAAGAATGTTATCAACAAAATGCATTTACAAATCCAATATAGTTAATATATACGTATAAAGATAATTTGGCATTAAATAACCTATATTAGTTGATATGCCATAAACCCAACCAAACCAAATCCTATATATATATATATATATATATATATATATATATAAAGAGAATTTGGCATTAAATAACCTACAATGGTTGATATGTCATAAAACCCAAACAAACCAAATCCTATATATTTAATATATATGTATAAAGAGAATTTGGCATTAAATAAACTACAATAGTTGAGATGCCATAAAACCCAACCAAACCAAATCCTATATATATATATATATATATGTGTGTGTGTGTATAAAGAGAATTTGGCATTAAATAACCAATATTAGTTGATATGCCATAAAACCCAACCAAACCAAATCAACGAGTCAAAAGCTGAATTTTTATTTAGAAAGAAAGAAAGAAAGAAAGAAAGAAAGAAAGAATATAGTAGGAAGGCAGAAAATAATTGTAGAAAGAGAAAATGTAGAAAGAAATAAGAAAGAAAGAAAAAGAAAAAGAGAAAGAAAAAGTTGAACAAAAGAACGAACGTAAAAAGAAAGAAAGAAAGAAAGAAAGAAAGAAAGAAAGAAGGAAGAAAAATACGAAGAAAGAAAAAAGTAAGTAAAAATGTATCTAGAAAGAAAGAAAGAAAGAAAGACAGCTCAAAGAAAGAAATGACGATAATCAAAAGAAAGACAGTAAAAAGAAAGAAAGAAAAAAAGAAAGAAAGGATGAAAACAAAACGAAAAAAAGAAAGTAAGAAAGAAAGAATGAAAAATAAAACGAAAGAAAGAAAGAAAGAAAGAAAGAAAGGATGAAAAATAAAATGAAAAAAATAATGTAAGAAAGAAAGAAAGGATGAAAAATAAAATGAAAGAAAGAAAGAAAGAGAGAAAGAAAGAAAGAAAGAAAGAAAGGATGAAAAATAAAACGAAAAAAAGTAAGAAAGAAAGAATGAAAAATAAAACGAAAGAAAGAAAGAAAGAAAGGATGAAAAATAAAATGAATGAAAGAAAGAAAGAAAGGATGAAAAATAAAATGAAAGAAAGAAAGTATGAAAAATAAAATGAAAGAAAGAAATAAATAAATAAAGAAAGAAAGGATGAAAAACAAAACGAAAAAAAAAGTAAGAAAGAAAGTATGAAAAATAAAACGAAAGAAAGAAAGAAAGAAAAATAAAACGAAAGAAAGAAAGAAAAAAAGAAAGAAAGAAAGAAATTACAAAGAATCTTGGAAAGACGAACGAAAATGGAAAGGTAGAAAAAAGAAAGAAAGAAAAATATAAAATAAATCTATAAATGAATAAGTTATGGCAGAAGAAAGAAAATCCAAAGAAATAAAAAAAAAAAGAAAAGAAAAGTGAATATTGAAATAAAGAAAGATGAAGTAAAAAGAAAAGCGAAGTGAACTCAGTGAGAAGGTAAATGAATAAGTCGAGAAGCTACATAAACACACACACACACACACACACACACACACACACACACACACACACACACACACACATTAATACATACACATAAATACATTTATCGAAACTGAGAGTGTATCGCAAACACATACACATCGAAAAAGAAGAGAAAATGATTTTTTAAAAAAATCAGTAAACTAACAGAAGTTATCATCGAGGTTGAGTGTCTTATCTAAATTTGGATGAACTTAATCCAATCATGGCGACTGATGTGACTGGCGCATGCGTGGTTGGTGTTGGCGGCAAAAAAAGAAAATAGAAAAAAAAATCCCCCTTTAACAAAAAAAAAAAAAAAAAATAAATAAATAAATAAAATAAATGACGCCTCAAAAGGTTTTTATGCAGTGAAGCAGACCAAAAAATTGTTTCCTTCTTGTCAAGTCGATACGAAATGGTTAACGAAGGAAATATAATTAGTGAAAAAGATTGTGTATGTGTGTGTATGTGCGTGTCAGAAGAGAGAGAGAGAGAGAGAGAGAGAGAGATGAACAGAGTGAGAGCGACTAATACGAGTGAAACATATATAAAGACTGAGATGGGTGGAAATATATATATATATATATATATATATAGAGAGAGAGAGAGAGAGAGAGAGAGTGACATGAACAGAGTGAGAGCGACTAATATGAGTGAAACATATATAAAGACTGAGATGGGTGGATATATATATATATATATATATATATATATATATATATATATATATATATATATTGAGAGAGAGAGGGGGGAAGAGAGAGCGAGAGAGAGGTAGAGAGAGGTGAGTGAGTGAAAGGAGAACTGAGAGAAAAATGTTAAAGAAAGCGGTACTTTAATTGTAGAGAGATACACATGTAAAAAAATAAATGTAAAACGACGGAACAGACCCCCCACCAACTACAAAAAACAAAAAACAGACCCCCAAACAGTTTGAAGGGATCAGACTCAGATAGATAGATAGATACGAACAGATTGTTATAACGAGATAGTATCATATTAGATTGAGATATATTGATAGATATTAACAGAAATAGATAGATGTTAACAGATATATATATATATATATATATATATATATATATATATATATATATGTATGTGAAAGTAAATATGGATAAAAACTAATACCAAATACATTCTTACATAACATTTAACATGGATGATTCCTAATGATCTATACTAATGAAAACTTATTTGTTGCGTATTTCTCAATAAACGGGAGGTTTTGTCTCGTTTCTTTGAAAAATCCTACATTTTCTAATATTTTTCCACGTGCCAAACACGTTCTGATGACTTTTGAATTTTGAACGCTATGTGCATGTTTATCTATCTTTTCGTTGTATATTTCTCATTTGCTCCTGTCATCTCAACAATCACCCATCTATATTGTGAACTATTTTATATCCAAGTCCTGACGATGGTTATTATAACCGAAACGTTAACGTCGACTTCACATCATGATATATTCACCTATTTGGATTATATTTTTTCCTGCTACCTTCATATATGTATGTATACTCGAAGAAACCGTCACAGCCATAATGATGCTATATAAAAACACGAAAGTAAAAGTCAGCTCCCTGGATGTAGACACAGACTACTTCGACATTGTAGCAGGCGTTCTGTAAGGAGACACATTAACCCCATACCTGTTTATCATTTGCCGAGACTATGTGCTTAGAACGTCTATTGATATAATGAAAGAAAACGGTTTCACGCTGGATATATATATATATATATAGATTGAGAGATAGATAGAGAGAGAGAGAGAGAGAAGCGGACAGGTAAACAAAGTTTTGGGTATATACTGAATAGATTAAGATAAATTGAAAAGACTGGGGTAGATCTGACGAGGGTGGAATGAGTTGAAATATGAAGAGACTGAAATTGATTACTATGAACGTATATTGAGATGATATGAAAAGACTGAGATAAATAATGGTGGGGTATTGATACATATGGGTTAGTTCCTTTATTTAATGGCGTATCAACCTTTGTGGTTTCAATTTTATTCTCACCTAAAGCAACATAAGAACGCCCTAGCATTTTTTCCTGTAACATCTGATGATGGTCATCACGACCAGAAATAAATTTATGACACCAAAGGAGTGAATTTCTTTCTTTTTATTTTTATATAAAAAGAATTTTTTGGCTCTGTGTAATAGAATGGCCGAGGGATTTCGTTTCATGCCTTTGGGTTTAGTTAGGCTGAGAACCTTTTAGTTCAGTGCATGGGTTACTTCGGTGCAACATTAACGCAGGTGTTCAAGCGCACGCGGGGGTGGAACGGACGTGTCACTCAGAGATATCACCATAGCCCGAGATGGGAAACGGGGTTACAGAGTACGGGTGACGTCACACACCGGAAGCGCGCGTAGGATTTTGGGAATTTGAAGAAAGTTAGTAGAGTTGAGACTAGACACCGAACGAGAAGGGTTGACTTTCGCTTGCTCGCGGAGGCCTTGGGCAGGTGTCGCACGGGATGAGCCGGGGGGCAGATGAAAAGGTCAGAATAGAATGATTGTGCCTCTACTTATGTCGAAAAACCTTTAAACTCAAAGGTAATAAAAAGTTTCGTACCTGAACTGAGAAGTCGTAAGTGTTTTTCGTGTTTCGAGATTCCTATGTTCTATGTATATATGTTATGAACACCCCATGTACATTTCGCATATCCGTATCGGGCTATGGTACATCTACACTTTGAGTTTGGTGCATTTTTAATTCCAAATTAATTATACATCTATAGCCGTTGACATTACTCAAATTTGAGACTCTTACCCCTTGCATTCTCTCCTCGGATTATATATATATATATATATATATATTAAAATGAACAGGTCAGCAAACGGGTTCAAATTTGGTATTTAATTTTTTTTTTATTGAATAAACTTCTACTCTACACGTGTTTCGGATGTTACGTCTTCTTCAGGAGATTTTGAATGGCTAAGTTAAATTTTGGTTGTTGTTTTTATAGTAAAGATGGTTTTGATAGGTTGTTTTGATTTTGTTTAATTCCAGATTTTTTTTATGTCTGCGAATGTCCCATCGGAGTTCATTGTCCGTGAAGACCTCTATGTAAATGATTTTTGTATTTCATTGGCTTTGTGGATAGAGTGTTCGCCAATGGCCCAGGAGACCTGGATTCAGTCCCAGTTCGAGTCATATCAAAGAATCAAAAATCGTACTTGATGCCGCCTTGCTTAACACTCAGCATTATAAGGTAAAGATTAAGGGTAAAATGAAGCAATCCAGGGAAGGAGTAGGGCTCTCCCCTACATTTCAGTATAGTCGCTATTAAAAAGGGAACCTTCGGATCGCCCTCGACTAAAGGGAGACAGCTTTACTTTTACATAGTTATCTATTATTTGTGTTTCTTTGGTTTCTTTGTTTTATGGCATATCAACCTTTATAGGTTATCTAATGCCAAAGCCATTCTCCTAGAAGAATAGTAGTGGTACTATTTAACCCATAGCTGGGAGGATTAGGGGGTTCATACATTTCCCAAAGGTATTTGACCGAAAGTGAACGTTATAGCGCGACTGGAGTACGAACTCGCTTACTACGATTCCGCAGTCTATGGGTTAAATAGAACTAAACTGTGTACTTATGCTAAACTGAATTGCTTGAAATAGAACTGTATCAACATTTAAACTGCGTACTTATGTTAAACTGAATTGTTTGAAATGGAACTGTTTTTTTTACATTTAACCGGGTAAACAAAACCTATACTTATACTAAACAGAATTTTTTGAAATTGTACAGTTTGAATAAACGGAATAGTTTGAAATAGAAATGTTTTTGACAATTAAACTGTGTACTTATGCTAAACCAAATTTGCTTGAAATAGAACTGTATGGACATTTAAACTGCGTACTTATGCTAAACTGAATTGTTTGAAATAGAACTGTTTTTGAGATTTAACCGTGTACACAAAACATATACTTATACTAAACTGAATTGTTTGAAATAGAAATGTTTTTGACAATTAAACTGTGTAATTATGCTAAAGTGAATAGGTAATTCCGACGGTGTTTTTCTTTTGACTAGACATACGTGCTACTTGATTATTTTCAAGCAGCACGTGTGTTTTTCGTATTTTCTTTTTTTACACAATTTTTTTCCCTGATATCAGTTCGTAGAATTTGCAAATTGTATAATCTGCTTTTTTTTCCCACACCAACTGAATTATAGATTAGATATAAAGATTAAAATATATGTATATATTATCAGTTGTGTGTAAAAGTGCAGGAGTGTTATATATATATATATATATATATATATATATATATATATATATAAGTTAAGTTGGCGAACATTGTCGAGGGTGACCCGAAGGCTCCCTTTTCGATAGCTACTACACCAAGGTGTAGGGGAGGGTGCTACTCCTTTCCCTGGATTTCTCCACTTAACCTTTGATCCATAGCTTATAATGCTGAGTGTTAAGCAAGGAGGCATCAAGTACTATTTTTAAAGTCTTTGGTATGACTCGACCTGGAGATTGAACCCAGGCCTCCCGGGCCATTGGCGAACACTCTAACCATTATGCCAATATATATATAAAGTACAGATAAATAAATGTGCATACATACCTATAAATGCCAATATGCGCATATATATATATATATATATATATACTAGTAATATTTATCTACCAATCTATCGAAAGTATTTCATTTTTGTAGTCACTTCTGACGTACATGAATTTGCGTAGTTTTGTATATATATATATATAGATAGATATTCATACTTACATATGAATGCTAATATATATATATATATATATATATATATAATTTATTTATGCCATGGTTCAGTGATTTAACCAAGGCAATGTCTAGGATTTCAACGAAATGTTTACATATTAAGATGTAATTATACAAAAGCCAGATTGCCGAGATACAATCTTCCTATAAATCAAATGCAATCATTATATCTGGGTATTTTTGAACTTGCAAAATTACGTGATATCGGTCTCGCCCACTTGATTTGGCTCGGTTTGATTTTACGGCATATCAACCTTTGTAGGTTATGCAATGCCAAATCCATTTTTATACATATAAACAGTTCTATTTCAAACAGTTCAGTTTAGCATAAGTAGATAGTTTAAATGTCAAAACTCATTTCTATTTCAAATAATTCATTTTAGCATAAATACACCGTTTAAATGTCAAAACACAGTTCTATTTCAGATAATTCAGTTGAGCATAAGTACAGAATTTAAATGTCAAAACACACTTCTATTTCAAATAATTCAGTTTAGTATAAGTTCAAAATTTAAATGTCAAAACACAGTTCTATTTCAAACAGTTCAGTTTAGCAGAAGTAGATAGTTCAAATGTCAAAACTCATTTCTATTTCAAATAATTCATTTTAGCATAAGTACACACCTTAGTTCGATTTATCCCATTGATAAGACTCGGTCAAGTGCTACCACTCCGGGCCAGAGTGGAGCTGGGAGCGACGGCAATATCGGGGTACTCCGTATTCCCTAAAGCTCCAGTATTATTAAAGCCTCAGATTATATCCTGGATACTCATTGGTGGAGTTTTACCCTTCTGCATAGATGCAGTCGGTGTATTTCACAATCCCAGCCAACTGGGCCATAATATGCTTAAGTGCAGCCAAAGTATGTCTCGTTGCAGTTAATGTATTTGATTATGCAGACTATATTTTTTTGAATTTCGGCTTAAATTTCTATTAATTGAGAAAGTCATCTTTGGGTTTTCGAACGTATTGGGTTTTCTTTCAATGATTATTTTACATACTCGGCATCTTTATTTTTGTATTTTAAGAGTCTATACGTTCAGTGCTCCCCAAATTTACATGAGATTAGTGAGTGATTGAAGTTTTTTGCTTGTCGCTTGCTTTTAACGATTTTGTCGTGTCTAGTAAGTATTTAATTCTATCATTGTTTTAAAGTTCTAGAATCTTTGATATATTTGTGAATAGCTCTGGGTTGTTTTTGTTGTATGTTAAAGACATATTGCAAAGGATTATTTGTTGCTATGTTTTTTTGGGTTCATAGTTTTTTTAATGGTATTTTTCTGCTATTTCGATGGGATGGTTTGGTTTCTTTGTTTAATGGCATATCAACCTTTGTAGGTTATTTTAATACCAAAGCCATTCTCCTAGAAGAACAGTTGTGGTACTATTTAACCCATAGCTGGGAGGATAAGGGGTTTTATAACTTTCCCAAGGGTATTTGCCCGAAAGTGAACGTAATAGCGCGACTGGAGTATGAACTCGCTTACTATGATTCCGCAGTCCATCGTTTTAACCATTACACCATGAGGACACCCTGCAATTTCGAATCCCTTATTTATTAGTGTTGCGGGATATCTTGTGGAGGGTTTACGGATAATTCTCGGCGGGTTGGAAAATTTTATCCGTGATTATGGTGCAGTGCCAACGTGTTATGATGTAAGGGATGGATTTTAAGCAGTTTTTAGATTGATGATTCCTGAAATGAAGGAATCTTGGTAAATATCTGTGATAAATCGGCCATTTTGATTTTTAATGAGGATATATAACAATGGCAGGACACTCGTTGGGGGGGGGCGTCTTACCCGTCAGCAGAGAAACAGTCGGTGTATTCTACAGCCCCAGCCGACTGGGCAAGGTAATTTTTGATATGATACCATTGTCTATGTTTGTATTAATAGAGTTATAGTTTATTTCATCTTAAGAAACCTTAGCACCCCCATGTTTATAGACACTCCCTTCGGATTCCCAGTTGAAACAGAAGGTGAAAGTGTTAAATGTTTCCTGGATTTTCGTTCGGTAATAATTTATTTAAAATGACTACTGCGCTTCCATTATATTCTTTTATAAATATATCTTTGTTTTCCTGAATATTTTAAAAGCTTGTCTTTGGGTAAGAGATTGTTATGTGTTGCTTTTCAAAGAATGTGTTTAATTCACAATTATTATCATTGTCCGAAAAGAATTTGAATTTAACGTTAAACGTTAAGTCAGAAACACGTGTAAAGAACTAGTATAAAAAATAATAAAAACCTAGATACCAAAACTGAAATCTTTTGCTGACCTATATACTTTAAATTATTTAATTTCTTCTCGTTCGACTAGCAATAAATCTTTACATATATATATATATATATATATATATATATATATATATATATGTACGAGGATCATTAAATAGGTTTACAGACTTTTTTCGTATGGGCACTTTTATTGATAGTACACACATAAAACTCAAATCTCCTTCGAAGTAATCCCCTCCGGCTGCACTGCACTTGTTGTATCGTTCCAACGACTTCTGGAAGGCCCCATGGAAGTCCTCTTGTGTGAGCATGTCAATGACCTTCGTCACAGCCTCTTTCATCTCCTCAATTGTCTCATAACGACAGCCTCTAAGCTTAGGGAATAACCTAAAGTCACTGGTATCAAGGTCTGGACTATAGGGAGGCTGAGGAACTGTCTTGATGCCCATCTTGGTCAAATAGTCTATGACAAGGATGGAGTTGTCGACTGGTGCATCGTCCAGGTGGAAATGCCACTGACGCGATTTGAAGAGTGCTGGCCTCTTCCCTAGGAATCTCTTCCTGAACTCCCTTAAAACCTCAACATAGTAACCCTAACCCTAAACCTTTGGCTTATCAACTCTGGTGTTCTGACTTCCTTACTCCTCCCACACCTCTCATCATTCCTCACAGACTCCGTGCCTTCCTTGAATCTCTGATGCCACTCAAAAACTGATGCAAGATGGTCGAAAAGCAGTCTGAAGCATTCCATACGTTTCTGTGGCTTTTTTTCCAAGTTTAAAACAGAATTTTATTGCATATCGTTCTTCTAAAGTGTCAAATTGCATTTTTGAAATTCACCAGCAGTGACAATCAGGTTTTAGCAGGGTGTATTTCAATTGCTGCTGTAGCTGGTCATTTGAACCTGAAATCATAAAAATTGGTCAGTCATCACATAAGATGTATAGCAGTAACATATTGAATTTTCATGAGTCTACGACAATTTTAAATGCCTGTACAAAAAAGTCTGGAAACTTATTGAATACACCACACACACACACACACACACACACACACACACACACACACACATATATATATATATATATATAAGAAACCTAGCCGACTGCAGTCGAGGGTGACCTGAAGGCTTCCTTTTCAATAGGTACTTGACCAAAATGTAGGGGAAGGCGCTACTCGGCCAATTGGCATAGTGGGTTGAGTAATCGCCAATGGTCCGGGAGTCTTGGGTTTAATCCCAGGTCATTTCATACCAAAGACTCAAAAAATGGTGCTTGATGCCTCCTTGCTTAACACTCAATATTACAGGGTACATATCAAGGGTAAATTAGTAATCCTGAGTAAGGAGTAACGCCCTCCCCTACACCACAGTGTAGTAGTTATTGAAAAGGGAGCCTTCTAGTCCCTCTCAACTACGGCCAGCCAAGTTACTTACTTTGGACGGGTTTCGATCCCGGCTTCAAGCGTCCTATGTGTCTCGCCACACTGAAGTGTTCTGGTAGAACGAATATATATATATATATATATATATAATATATATATATATATATATATATATATATATATCACTTACACTTAGACATATACACACATATCGAGAGGTTGATTTCTTAATCTAATGGCATATCAACCTTCGTGGGTTATCTAATGTCAAATCCATCCTTGTAGAAGGACAGCAGTGATACTATTTAACCCGTAGTTATGGGGAGGGGATAAAGGAGTTCATACATTTTCTAAGGGTATTAGCCTAAATGTGAGTGTAAAAGTGCAGCTGGAGTTTGAACTCGCTTCCTTCGATGTCGCAATTCAGTACATCCGCAATTACGTGACAGGAACTTTCCTATATATATATATATATATATATATAAATGTTGTGATCGATAGCTTATCGATAGCTGTCCATCGATCATATGGAAGTCAGACGTGACCGATAAAAGTATCAAGCAGCGGTCGTATCGATACTGCTGTATGGATGCACTACTTGGACGCTAACTAAACGGCTGGAGAAGAAGCTAAACAGCAATTACACAAGAATGCTGCGAGCAATATTGAACAAGTCCTGGAGGCAACACCCCACAAAGCACCAACTATACGGCCATCTACCTCCCATCACGAAAACTATCCAATTTAGACGAACCAGACACGCAGGACACTGCTGGAGAAGCAGGGACGAGCTCATAAGTGATGTACTCCTATGGACACCCACATATGGCCGAGTAAAAGCAGGACGACCAGCTCGAACATACATACAGCAGCTGAAGCCCTGAAGACCTGCCAGAGGCGGTGAACGATTGGGAGAAGTGGCGAGAGAGAATCAGGGATATCCATTGTGGCGGCATGACATGATGATGAAAATGATGATATATGTTGTTATAGGTATAATGATATCAATAACAATATTAATACAAACACAGGCGGTACGAACGAGTTTATTAATTTCTGGCTTCAGTCCTTGGCGACACGAGGAAAGAGACACAAATTATAAAAACCTATGCTAACCATACTATGCTGACCCCACCCCACGCGGCGCATCATGTGATGTTTAAGATCTCTGCCGGTAGAGATCCGAAAAACTCAACCGCTTACTTCAACAGTCGACTTCAACTACTGTCTTTTCAATATCCCCAAATTCTCAGGACCATCTCTTCTGGGCTTGACGTCATCCACACTTCAGCCCCATTTCCTGTCTGGGGGTTTATTATGACATATGATGATTGTGGAGTCTTTACTATTTAACCCATAGCTTGGAGGATAAAGGGGCTCTATACCTTTCCCAAGAGTATTTGTCCAAAAGAGAAAGTAATAGGGCGATTGGAGTTACCACGATTCAACAGTCCAGTGCTTTAACCCTTACACCACGAAGACATCCCCATAGGCGTGGTGTGGTTACAGAAATTTACCCACTGCCAACACTAGGTTCTCCTGCTTGTGTGGCATGGTGTAATATCTTGCTGTAAGACCTTACGTCTGATAGCAGCCATCCTCTCGATCTAAGACAGGTCTATGTTCTCCAAGCACTTGATGTAAGCCTCAGATGGACGCCATGTGGGAAGATGAATGGAAGCCGAACGTCACCATCGCTAGTAACCACCCAAAACCTCATAATGTGAACTGTTTTTGGTTTTCATCAACATGAATATGAATCTTCCTCAGATTGACATCCAAATACAATGAAATCTTCGTGTTGGAGCTTCAGTGGAGAATGCCAAGCAATACAGCATGCCATTCCTAAATTTCTGGAAGAGTGATTTACATCGTTGTCCTACTTTCCACTCAGACAGTACTCAACTGACTCCAGTTTGCAGCACGAAACAAATAAAACACATGCGCAAAATTAAAAACTAAAATGGTGACAATTTACACATTGTACTATATATATATATATCGTGCAATGGGTAAATTTTAAATTATATATATATATATATCAGTGGCGACTCTAGCCTATTTTTGCTACTCGTGCCCCCCCCCCCGCCCTCTGTCAACTTCAGTTCCCAACCCGTTTTCCGTGGACCCAAAGTAAGTCATCATAGTTGCTATTGCGTGATTCTCCATTGTATAGCACAGATTGACTAACGTACCTTGCATGGTGTTTTTTTTGTAAACAATCAAGATACTATATAATTTGTAGTCTTGTTAATACAGTAGATAAGCAAGTAGTTTCAATTTCACTTAAAATAAAGATTATTTGTTGAAAATGTATTCAGATAAACAAATCTTGGTTACAGAATGTAATGTATGCAACATTCATTAAAGAAATAGAGATCTGTTAGTGAAAAAACGAATTAAAACACGCCGTTTAACCAACATTTACCATAGCGATGATGATGACGTCGGCGACGGCTATAATCTACTATCCCCCCCCTCTCTCTCTCTCTCGGTCCCTCTCCCTCTTCTTAAGACAGGCGTCTGCAGTCACATTGTGCTAATTTTTTTGAGCACGGTATTTTGACTTGCTTTTGCCATTGGCTACAGTCAAAAGCGAGATTTCTCTAACATTACTGTTATTATAAGGGTCTTGTGCTTGGCACGGATTACGCGTGTTCAACATTATAGCCGATTTTATGGGATGTTGAATGGATCTTACGGTGGCCGGACAAAGACCATCCGTTCAAAACAGCATCGTTGTATTATTCCCGGATATATTTATGAACTTTTGGCTACTTAGTTATCGAAACCTGAATAGATACGTAATTTAACTGAGATCAGACTAAGTATGTTTGCTTGAAATTAATGGATGATTTTTAATCCATTTTGAATAACATTGACCGAGTTATTGGTCGTGCCGGGCACGAGTAGCACTAGTCCCATCTCCGCCCCTGATTTATATATTGTAACAGTGTTGGTTGTCACTAATTCACTTTCTGGGTTTGTGGCGAAGCAAGTGCGATATAATTTGGAGAGTGCTCAATATTTGCGATAGAGCTATATATATATATATATATATATATATATAGCGAGTGTGTGTTTGTGTGTGTGTGATGGGGAAATTCTAAATTATATACATATATATCTTAAGATATATATATATATATATATATATGTATCTTCATGAAAATATGAATATATATTCGTAGACATAAAAAGTGGATAGATATGAAAAAAAAGTGGGGTTAACAAAGATATATAAAGGGCCTTAGATAGATAGATAGATAGATAGATATGAGCAGAATCTGACAGATCGGAACGAGCAATCTTTAACTCTAAAAAGAAATGCATATGTATATACATGAATTTTTTTTTTCGGGATAGGCCTTCAGATCAAAAACTATTTACGTAAAGCAATATATAAAACATAAAATAACAAAATCGAAAAGAGTAAAGGAAAAAAAGTGAGAGGTTCCCTCAGAAAAGGGAAAAACATAAACCACTAAACACTCACTTTTTCATGACGTTGAAGTTTTCCACACTTAGCGAATATTTTAGAACTGACGCTATGGACCAAACCTTTTCCCTTCCTTGCACCAAACTGCCTCACCCTACCTCCCGACCTACCTACCTACCTAATCCCACCGTAAACGCCAGACCTGCCCGCATTTTCATGTCAGATTTGTGATCTGGGTGTCTCTGTTTTCCAAAAAAAAAAAAATAAATAAAAAAAAAGTAAAAAAAAAAAAATATAAAAGCAAAGCAAAAACACGTAATAACCCCGTTTCAGCTCACACACGACGTTTCTCCATTACTTTATCAACTTTGGGGTTTGGGGCCACTACCCACCGTATCTTGCCTTTGGGTAATATGGTTTGCTGGTGTTGGTGGAACGTGTGGAAAACCTGTTCTATGCCCTCGATATAGTGTGACATACGACATAGGCCCTACCACTCTGCTTGTAGAGAGATTTTCTGTCGAGAGAGACAGAGAGAGAGAGAGAGAGAGAGAGAGAAGAAAAGAGAGAATAAAAATATGTGAGAACGAAAAAGTTAGAAAAAGATCGGAAAAAACTGAAGGAGAGAGAGAGAGAGAGAGAGAGAGAGAAGGAAAGAGAGAATAAAAATATGTGAGAACTAAAAGGAAACAAAAAAGATAGGAAAAAACTGAGAGAGAAAGAGTGAGTGAGAAAGATAGATACATAGAAAGAAAGAGAGACAAAGAAGGAAAGAGAGAATTAAGACGTGAGAATGAAAATGAAAGGAAAAGATAAGAAAAACCTTAGAGAGAGAGGGGGGGAGAAGAAACACAAAGAAGGAAAGAGGGAATAAAGACATGTGAGAACGAAAAGCAAAGTAGAAGATATGAAAAACCTGAGAGAGAGAGAGAGAGAGAGAGAGAGGCTATTTAAGATGGGCGAGGCAAAAGCTCTGGCAAAAAGATGTGATTTTCAAAACGCTGGCTTTCAAATAATGTTTATGGATAGGTATATGTGTGTGGTAGTGGGATGGTTTGATGTTCTCTTCCTCAGATAAAAGATGCCCCCCAGCACTTTTCGGAAAAGCGTGAGAATTTTCAAAACTATGGGGATTTCAATTCTATCTCTCCTTTTTTTATCCTCTTCATCCTCTATCTGTTGTTTGTCTTCCTCTCACCTTTTCTCTTTTCTTTCTTCTCTTTTCGCTTCCCTATCCTCTCTCTGTCAATTATCTCCCTTTCGTCTCACCTTTTCTCTTTTCTTCTCTTTTCACTTCTCTGTCAGACTCGGTTATCTCCCTTTCGTCTCTTATCTTCATCATCTGTCAGTCTGTCTATCTCTCTTATCCCCCATAGACTTTCTCTTTTCGCTTTCTCTTCTTATCTCCCTTTCGTCTCACCTTTTCTCTTTTCTTCTCTTTTCGCTTCTCTGTCAGACTCGGTTATCTCCCTTTCGTCTCTTATCTTCATCATCTGTCAGTCTGTCTGTCTCTCTTATCCCCCACAGACTTTCTCTTCTTTTCGCTTTTCCCTTTTCTCATCTTCTTCTCTCTTCATTTCTTTATCCTCAGTCTCGTCTCATCTCTCTCTCTCTCTCTCATTTTTTATCTACTCTTCTTTTTTCCTCCTCATCCTTATCTCCCTCACGCTTTCTCTCCCTTCTTTTTCCCTTTTTTCCTTCACTTAACTTATTTCTTCTCAGCTTCTCTATCCCCTGTCTTGTCTCATCTCTCTCTATCTCTCTTTCTCTCATTTTTTATTCCCTTCTCTTCTCTTCTCTTTATCCTCTGTTTGTCTGCCAGTCTCACTTATCTTTCTCTCTGTATCTATCTTTCTTTTTTTCTTTCCTCTTAATTTTCTGTCTGTCTGTCTGTCAGTCTATCGTCTTTCACTTTCCCTCTCTCACTCTTCTTTTTCCCGCTTTCCTTCTCTCACCTTCTTCCTTCTTCGCTTTTCTATCCTCTGTCTGTCAGTCTATCTGTATGTCTCATCTCTTTCTCACTATCTATCTTTCCTTTCCTTTCTTCTCTCCTCTTCGCCCTCTCTCTCTCTCTCTGTGTCTTATCTCACTCTCACATTCTTTTTTCTGTTTTTCCTTCTCTCTCCTTTCTTCCTTCTTTTCTTATCCCTCTTCTCGATCCTCACCCTATCTATCTATCTATCTATCTATCACACACACACACACACACACACACACACACACACACACACACACACACACACACACACACACACACATATATATATATATATGAAAAGTAAATAAAGGATTATAATCCGACAATATGTAGAAAAATTGATAACAGCAATCCAAGTGGAAGGAGAGATTTATTGAGGTCGACACTATAGCGTTTCGGTTCTACTGAACCATCATCAGGACCATGAGGTGCCCGTGGTGTAGTCGTTATCGCCGTAGGAAATGAACACGGCGATACGATTTCAAATCCTGGACGATACTGATTGCATTTCACATAGCACTAATACCCTTGGGAAAGGTATGAATCCAATTATTCTCCCTCCAGCTATGGGTAAATAGTAGGACAGACTAGGTTCTTCAGCCTTGGTTAGGCAACTAGTCTAGGAGAAGGAAAACTCTGAATTCAAACCTGTTAAACTCCGCTTAAAAAATTGACCTTGTGTCATATCCTGCCTGAGCGGAGGGGTTGGTAAATAGTATCATCAGGACCATGAGGGGTGATATTAGCGATTTTAAGTCAACGAGGGATGTTTAAAAATGCAAAATACAAAAACCCAGGGGAAAGTTTGTATAATAAGAAAAAGTTGGTCGTTTAATTGGTGAATCAGCGTTTGTTGTTTTAAATTACGTCATTTGACTTTTTAGGAATATTGAGTAGAATTTATGTAACGTTTGTTTATCCTGAAAGATTTCGAGTTACAAGGAAGAAAAAACAAAAAGAAAAAAAAGAAGAAAAATAGAAAGCATAAAAATTATGATATATGTGAAAATAATAACGAAAGATGAAATATATTGTAACTATTTAAAATGGATCTGCTCAACTAAGGTGAAATATTATAAAAGCCAGGACGAGTATTTAGGGAATGAATGAATGAGATAGCAGCGGCTTCGAAAATTCGTCTTAGACTTTTATTATGGATGTAAAAGAGCATCTTAGCAGAATTGAAGTCAAAGTAGTGATTAGATTGTGAAATGAGTGGGAATAATGCATTGTTTGAGTTTCCAATTCTTACAAGGGATACGATGGACACCAGCGTCTGAAAATATGTTACGTTGAGGGCGAGAGTGTACTAATTCGCGGATTGTTTTAGAAGGTAGAGAAGTAGTTTTGATATTGAGTTTATTTAAGTTGTTTGTTATGCCGTGAGAGGAAGAATTGTAAGGCAAAGTTATGTATCTATGGGGGAACTAGTTTTATTAGATATTGAGTGGGTTCGAGGTTGATTCTTATTGTGGATTTTGAGGGCTTTAGATTTAGCAAAGTGTATAAAGGATTTGGGGTACTGTGGGTTGAGGAAGGAGTTTTCTATGTGGATGAATTCATCATTTAAATATTTCGAGGAACAAATGCGTAGCGCTCTGAGGTAAAAACCTATGATGATACCTCTTTAAGTATTGCTGTTGTGGTGTGAATAAAAGTGAATGTGGTCGTTTTTACAGGTGGGTTTACGGTAAACCATGAATTCTAGCTTGTTAATATTCCTAATAAGTAAAATGTCCAGAAAAGGTAGGATGCTGTTGTACTCAAGTTCATATGTGAAATTTATAGAATGTTCGACATTGTTCAGTCTGTCAGTGATGCTATGTAAATCAAGATCTTGTGGATAGATAAGTATGTCGTCTATGTATCTGAAGTAATGTGCAGTTTGGGTATAATATATCTAAAGGGGCCAGATTAAATAAGTCCTGGACCTAACTTATAAAGCAACAACTCTTTGGCAAAATTCGACTTTATTAGTCTACATAGTCTCCTTCTAGCGCGTCTTTGGCCTCAAAATACGTCTCAGTTTCCGATATCACTTCTTCATTGAAGCCAAATCTCTTTTTCTGGAGAATTTTTTGAGTAGTCACTGGGGGCCAGATCTGGAGAATAGGATGGCTGTAGAAGCAATTCGAAATGCAATTCATGAAGTTTTGCCATCGTTGCGATCGACTTGTGAATGCTGCATTGTCTTGGTGAAATAGCTCTTTTTTCTTCTTCATTTGTAGCCGTTTCTCGGAGATTTCTTCTTTCAAATGCACCAATAATGCTATATAATATTCGCTATTGATGGTTCTTCCTTTCTCAAGGTAATCGATGAACAAAATACCTTGCGCATCCCAAAATACGGAGGCCAAAACATTGCCTTATGTTCGCTTTGGACGGCTTTAACCTGCTGCTGTCTACTCAGTTGACAGCTGATTTGACTCCCGAGTGAAGTGGTGGATCCCTGTTTCATCCATTGTCATATATTTACGCAAAAGCGCTTTTTTGTTGCGTTGAAATAGTTGCAAACAACGCTCTAAATCGTCGACGCGTTGTTGTTTTGGATCAACTGTGAGCAAACGCTGCATCCACTTTGAACACAGCTTTCTCATTGACAAATGTTCATTCAAAATGGTGAATACCCGGCCTTCTGATATCTTCAACTCCTCTGATATCTCACGAAACTTCGATTTACGATTGGCCAAAACGACTTTGCGGAGTTTTTTTTTTTTGACGTTTTCTGTGACGACTATTGAATTTAGGCATCATTTGTGTCTTTATGACCCCGTTTAAAGTCAGCATACCACCTCTTAACCATAGTTAAGCATAGTCCAAATAACACTTATCAAGACATTGCTTTGTTTGAACAGAATTTTTTCCATCTGAAATCAATGCTTTATCAACATACAAAATTTAGATTTTTACATTGTTTCGAAAATTTGCAACTGTAGGTTCACTTAAATAATTGTAATTTGTAAACTAATTATCCGAGTGAGCTCTAATTTTGACACGTGCCATTTGAAGGTTAGTATTTTATAAAAATCATATGGATTTTTTATTTGTAGCGCCATCTATGTGTCAGGCTTGGGACTTATTGAATGATGTTTTACATGATGTTAAAAAGAATCGATATCATTTTAGATATAAATATCTGGTTAATTATATTGTCTAGGCAAATGAAATTAAACGGTGTTAATATTGAGCAGACCAAATCCTATATATCTAATATATATATGTATAAAGAGGATTTGGCATTAAATAACCTACACACATTATTCATAAAAATTTGGCATTAAATTTAGCATTAAATAACCTACACACGTTATTCATAAAAATTTGGCATTAAATTTGGCATTAAATAACCTACACACGTTATTCATAAAAATTTGAAGGGGGAAATTGAATGTTATTTAGATTACAATAACAATTTCCCAAGTTTTCCATATGCCCACACTGCCTGCAACATGGCACGTATCAAGTTGGTAGTCCAGTTTCTTTTTCTGTGCATAGACCTTTTTGAACCTTTTTTGAGCCATGTCCAAATCTACATTGCAGTTGGTGTATTTTTAGTAAATTCTCTCACAAATACATGCTGCACAGAATTGTTTGACTTTATGCAGTGTCTAACACATAAAACATCTTTTCTTTTCCACTGAAAACTGTTTCTATATCAGGAAAAATCCTCAAAACATTGAACATAGAATTTTATGTTCTATCTGCACTTGTTAAAATTTGAGATCATTTGAATGAGAATTGGTCAAGTTATTAAGATTACCAAATTATATAAATTTTTTTTAAACATATATATATATATATATATATATATATATAGAATGTTTCAGAAAAAAAAAATATATTGGTTAGCGTAGACACAGAGTTAATGTCACTTGATAATTGTCAGTTTCTCAACTGTGAACATGAAACCAGATCATTTGGACACCTCTGGTGGTGTAACGGTTAGCAAGCTAGACTAGCAGACCTACACGTGTGAGTTCGAGTCTCATTGGGCGCCCCATTCATTCGGCCTTGTGCCACATCAAAGCAAAGCGCTTTGTAAATTACATGAAACCAGATCATCTGATGATCGCATAGGAAAAAACTGATAGTTACCAACATTAACATTAAACATTTTTATAATGTTGGTCTAATTTGTTGTTATAGTGCATTTGATTTCTGTAATGTAGATTTATTCTGAATTAGTCTTTTTAGTTTTATAAGTAGTGGTAGTGTGTCTACAAAATTGTTCAGCTATGGCACTTCTTTCTGGGTGAGGCTTAAAACTTTTTTTAACAATATATATTTATAAAATGTAGTTTGGTATAAATATATGAATCGCTTGAAATAGAAATGTTCTTGATAATTAAACTGTACTTACATTTAAACTGCGTGCTTATGCTTAACTGAATTATTTCAAATAGAACTGTTTTTCGACATTAAAACTGTATTTACACTTAACTAAACTGTTACATATAACTGCTTGAATAGTTTGAAATAGAAATGTTTTTGACAATTAAACTGTGTACTCATGCTAAACTGAATTGTTTTAAATAGAATAGATTATTTACATAAAAATGGATTTGGCGTTAAATAACCTACAAAGGTTGGTATGCCATAAAGCCTAACAAACCCAAACCAAACCAAACCTTGGTATAAACATAAATACAGAGTGCTCAATCTCAGTGATAGAGCATGTATATCTAATTTAGGATAACATAGACAGAGAATCATATGAACTTGATAACTGTCGTTTTTTTTTGACAGTGAACATGAAACCAGATCATCTGATGATCACAAGGTAAAAAAACTGAGAGTTACCAACATTAACATTAAACTGAATTTTAGATTCTTTCCACACACGTTGTTAAAATTTGAAATCGTTTGAATGAGAATTAGTCAAGTTATTAGATTATCAAATTATATAAATTTTTCTGAAGCACACACACATATATATATGAAGGTAGCAGGAAAAATATAATCCAAATAGGTGAATATATCATGATGTAAAGTCGACGTTAACGTTTCAGTTTATTAACCATCATCAGGACTTGGATATGAAATAGTTCACAATATAGATGGGTGATTGCTGAGATGACAGGAGCAAATGAGAAATATACAACGAAAAGATAGATAAACATGCACATAGCGTTCAAAATTCAAAAGTCATCAGAACGTGTTTGGCATGTGGAAAAATATTTGAAAATGTTGGATTTTTCAAAGAAACGAGACAAAACCTCCCGTTTATTGAGAAATACGCAACAAATAAGTTTTCCTATGTATAGATCATTTGGAATCATCCATGTTAAATGTTATGTAAGAATGTATTTGGTATATGTTTTTTTCCTGTCATCTCAGCAAGCACCCATCGATATGTGAACTATTTCATATCCAAGTCCTGATGATGGTTACTGAAACCGAAACGTTAACGTCGACTTTACATCATGATATATTCACCTATTTGGATTATATTTTTTCCTGCTACCTTCATACTGTCGGATTTTATCCCTATTTACTTTCATACTGTCTTTTCGGAAAAAAACATATACCAAATACATTCTTACATAACAGATCTGTCTGTGGATGACTATAGAGATATATATACTTCCCTACCCCCGTGGGGTTGAGTTCTCTAGCGAAGAAGTAATCGTGTTGCCATTAGCGTCTATTGCAAGCCTCTTCGTAGATGAATTGAGGTCTCGGCTACCGTTGAACGGATGTATGTAAACAATAGTAATTGTGATTCATAACCGTTTAAAATTTACTTCGCAGCTAATATCTCCTCGTGGTTGAATGGTTAGAAGCTTTGGCTTGGCGTCTGAGTCAACCGGGTTTCGATCCTAGCTACGGGAAGATACTGTCTAGCCACACTGATGAGTTCTGATAGAACGAAACAGATCTGTCTGTGGATGACTATTGTTATATATATATATATATATATATATATATGTGTGTGTGTGTGTGTGTGTATACATATATAAAGTTTCAGAAAAAATATATATTGGTTACCGTAGACACAGAGTCAATATCACTTGATAATTGTCAGTTTCTCAACTTTATGAACATGAAACCAGATCATCTGATGATCCCATAGCAAAAAACTGATAGTTAACATTAACATTAAACAGAATTTTAAGTTTTATCTACACATACTGTTAACATTTGAGATCATTTCAACGCAAATTGGCCAAATAATTATTTCACATATCCAGCCCTGTCGGCTACGGCTGTGGATATGACATTAAACAATCTAATGGTAAGGCACCAGTCTAAGAGCTTTGGGGAACGTAGAGTATCTCTTCATTGCCATTATTCCTAGTTCCACTCGAGCCCAGAGTGGTAGCACCTATTGGTCAAATAGAACTGTTTGACATTTAAACTGAGTGCAAACAAATGACTTATTCTAAATTGAATTGTTCGAAATAGAACTGTTTGATCAGTTAACTGTGTGTGAAAAAATGACTGTCGTTTAGATAAATTGTTAGTGATACATAGCAATACTTGGAACGATTTAATTGTGTTGACTTATGATAAACTGAATTGTTTGAAATAGAACTGTTTGATAATTTAATGTGTGTAAATACATGACGAATGTTCAATTAAATTGTTAGTGATACATAGCAATACTTTGACCCATTTAATTGTGTGGAAAAGAATGAGCTGAGGCTTGTTTAAAAACGTCATCAATAAAATATGTTTACAAATTCAACATATTTAATATATATACTTAAAAGAGGATTTGGCATTAAATAACCTACAATAGTTGATATGCCATAAAACCCAACCAAACCAAATCCTATATATTTAATATATATGTATAAAGAGGATTTGGCATTATATAACCTACAATGGTTGATATGCCATAAAACCCAACCAAACCAAATCCTATATATTTAATATATATGTATAAAGAGGATTTGGTATTAAATAACCTACAATGGTTGATATGCCATAAAACCCAACCAAACTAAATCCTATATATTTAATATATATGTATAAAGAGGATTTGGCATTAAATAACCTACAATGGTTGATATGCCATAAAACCCAACCAAGCCAGATCCTATATATTTAATATACATGTATAAAGAGGATTTGGCATTAAATAACCTACAATGGTTGATATGCCATAAAACCCAACCAAACCAAATCCTATATGTTTAATATATATGTATAAAGAGGATTTGGTATTAAATAACCTACAATGGTTGATATGCCATAAAACCAAACAAAACCAACCGAAATGATATCGATTTTTCGGAAACACACACACACACACACTATCTCTCTTTGTATATATATATATATATATATATATATATATATATATATATATATATGTATGTAATTCGGTGAAATCGTGAGAATGTATATTATAATGCTTTTCATTCTTATTGTGGTGTCATCCCTATTTCAATACACAATGGACTCTTCCAATAAAATACAATTAATTCGATACGCAATGGACTCTTCCGATAAAATATTCACTTGACTGTAAGCCACTCAGTGAGTAAGTAGCAAAGTTTTTGCGGTTTTGCCTGCTATGCCAATTTAGTAGATGGGACACATTTTGGCCGGTCGTGGTGCTTACGGCGCGTATCTGATCGGGTGTATCATGTCTCTGGATACGGTAGTCAGTCGACGCTGCCTGGCGCAGGTGCCGGGGCTAGCATTCGAGTCACGCGGCTGAGACTGAAATTCCTCAGGGGGCCGTCCCACCATGCTCTAACCCTCCTCGGAGGGTCTAGTTTTATCGCCTGGCACCGGAGGCGCTCCGTTTTAGGGGAATGCCGACGGGGCTCGAGACATTTTTGAGTATGCCGGGCGTGTCTGGGAAAGGGCCTTGTGCTCGGATCCACCTTAAAAAGCCTTGTGCCATACTCTCCCGTTTGGTGGGGCGCGTGACAAATACTGTAAGTAGTAAAGCTACAATGACGACATTGTATTTGTTTTGTATCATATATAACTTTTTTCTTCTCTCTAAACACGTGTTAGTCTTGTTTATCTTATACACTTGGCAAAGGACATAACTATTCTGCTATGTCTTGCGAGTGAATTTGATCCAAACTGAGTGCACGTGGGTTATGGATTTTTGATAAAATGAAAAAACGCAGGAGATAAAAGAATATATTTTTCAAAAATTTAAATTTCGAAAGAAAAATTGAAGATTGAAAGAATAAAGAAGACCAAAAAGGATGAAAAGGTGCCGGGAAAAACAAATGTGAGGAGAAAAAAAATCTTAATCTAAACAAACAAACAAACAAAAAAAAAAAAGAAAAAAGAGAAGCACCCCCCCCAAAAAAAAACAAAAAACGAACAAAATAACAAACAGAACGCAAAATCAAAATGGATGCCATCAGTGTTGAAGATGGTAAAAAAGAAAAAAAAAAACAAGTAAACAAAAACAGACTTGGCTTAGAAAAAGTTTGTGCTGAGTTGAAGGGAAATATCTAATTTGATGCAAAGATATATATATATATATATATATATATATATATATTAAAAAAGTATATATATATATATATATATATATATATATATATATATATATATATATACTTTTTCATTTCTCACCTATGTTACTTCTATGGGTTCTAATCCGAATTCTTCCCTCCTGCCATATTTTTCACTTCACCTTTTCATTACCACGTGACTTCCCCGCAGAATTACACTGACGTTATTTCGTTCTTACACCATTACTCTACGTATATATATATATATATATATATATATATATATATATATATATATATATATATATGTATGAATATAAATGAATACCCATATACAAATACAAACACATACAAGATGAATATGTACACGTATATATACATATATGTGTGTATGTGTGTGTGTATTTATATATATGCCACACTGAAAATGGGAACTTATACACACATAAATGCCGATATAAAACAGATGTTTTCAAATGTTTTTTCACTGTACACAAAAGTTTATATTGTTTATACATATCATTATACACGCGCATATATACACACACACACACACATATATATATATATATATATATATATATATATATGTGTGTGTGTGTGTGTGTGTGTATACATTTGTAGACATTTTTATGCTGGTATATATATATATGTATATACATTCATATATATATATATATATCTTATGGAATTAAATTAATTACACATGTTTCCCATTATACAACCGGTTTCCTTGGTACACAAGGTCCAATATATATATATATATATATATATATATATATATATATATATATATGTGTGTGTGTGTGTGTGTGTGTGTGTGTGTGTTTGAAATTGTGTTTGATCCATTGACTTGAAAGTTATATTTTTTGGCTCCTACTTTTGGCTTCCTGAAAATTGACATGAGACAACCTTCTAGACATTTTTTCCTGTATTGTTTCATGAAATTTAATTTTAAAAAAATTAATCATCTGAGAAAGATCGTACAGAATGAATAGTTATGCTAAATAAATATTAATTCGATGGAAGTTTAGTTTTCATGCCATCTTCTTAGATTCTTTAATATATATAATTGTGATATAACGAAATAGTCTGTTTGTGGATAACAATAGATATGTTTTTTCACCATTGGTTGAGCACTCGATTGGGGAATTTACCGGACGCCACATACGCTGAAATGCAATAACATTTCTTATGAATTGAGCACTCCAGTAGCCGATAGTGTATATGTAAAAAAAATATTTAAAAAATTCCTTCATTATGCTGAGATGACGATTATCCTGGGGTAAGATATTCTTAGTGTTATTGCCACTATTAGATAGATATTTGGAGAAACGAAATAATTCAAAGAAGCCAAGGGATGTTCAAGATTTCTTCCAAAATGTACGTGGTGTATTCAATTCAGCACAAGGCCATAAAATTGGAGCGCTATTTACATGGTGTCTTCAATAAGTTTCCAGACTTTTTTGTACAGGCATTAAGAATTGTCGTAGACTGTTGAAAATTCAGTATCTTATTGCTATACATCTTATGAGATGACTGACCAATTTTTATGATTTCAGCTTCAAATGAACAGCTACAGCAGCAATTGAAATACACCCTACTAAAGCCTGATTGTCACAACTGGTCAATTTCAAAAATGCAATCTGGACGTGAAGACACTTTAGAAGAACGATATGCAATAAAATTCTGTTTTAAACTCGGAAAAAATGCAACAGAAACGTATGGAATGCTTCAGACTGCTTTTAGACAATCTTGCATGAATCGAGCATCAGTTTTTAGTGGCATAAGAGATTCAAGGAAGGCACGGAGTCTGTGAGGGATGATGAGAGATGTGGGAGGAGTAAGGAAGTCAATACACCAGAGTTGATTGACCAAAGGGTTAGGGTTAGGGTTACTATGTTGAGATTTTAAGGAAGTTCAGGAAGAGATTCCTAGGGAAGAGGCCAACTCTCTTGAAATCGGCTCAGTGGCATTTCCATCAGGACAATGCACCAGTCGACAACTGCATCCTTGTCATAGACTATTTGACATCAATGGGCATCAAGACTGTCCCTCACCCTCCCTATAGTCCAGACCTTGCTCACTGTGACTTTTCCTTATTCCCTAAGCTCAGAGGCTGTCGTTATGAGACAATTGAGGAGATGAAAGAGGCTGTGACGAAGGTCATTGACACGCTCACACAAGAGGACTTCCATAGGGCCTTCCAGAAGTTGTTGGAACGGTAGAACACGTGCATTGCAGCCGGAGGAGATTACTTCAAAGAGGACTAGAGTTTCATGTGTATACTATCAATAAAAGTGCCCATACGAAAAAAATCTGGAAACTTATTTAATGATAGTCGTATATATATATATATATATATATATATATATATATATATATATATGGTTAAATACAATGGAATCTTTGTTATTTTGAATTTTTTATCTTTCAAGAGTCCTACTGTTTTTTTATGTTACGATCTTTAGATTTGTTAAACGATTTCTCCAAAGGAACCATTTGTGGTAAGCCGAGTACTTTCTGTTCTTATCAGAACCATTATCAAGGAAATGTGGATATTTATTTCTTAATTAAAACTGTTTGATATTTAAACTAAACTTTTGTTTTGTTTTTATTACCAAAGTGAAGCTTGTTTATATCACTAAGTTGAGGCTAAGCAGTTTTGGCAGTTTATTTTAAAATATTTCTATTACGTAAAGTAGAATAACATTTTTTCTATCTATCCTTTGTAATCGCAACCTCAACAAAAAGCATTAGGACTCTTGAAAGAATAAAAGGAAAAAAAAACTTCAAAATAACAAGGATTCCATTTTATTTAACCATGCCTGTTTAAATGAAAAGATGCTGCCAAAATACACCTTTTACACACACACACACACACACACACACACACACACACACACACACACACACATATATATATATGAATCCATCTTTTTTCCTCGAAACTATGGTACTTGATGCCACCTTGCTTAATACTCAGCATTATAATATATGGGTTCAAGGGTAAGTGGAACAATCCAGAGAAAAGAGTAGCGCCCTCCCCTACATCTTGGTGTCGTAGCTATTTGGAAGGGAGCCTTCGAGTCACCCTCGACTCAGGTTAGCCAACTTATATATATATATATATATAAAGTAAGTAAAGTAAAGTTGTCTCCCTTTAGTCGAGGGTGACCCAAAGGCTCCCTTTTCAATAGCTACTACACCGAGGTGAAGGGGAGGGCGCTACTCCTTTCCTTGGTTTGTTCCACTTTACCCAAGATCCTTACCTTATAATGCTGACTGTTAAGCAAGGAGGTATCAAGTACCATTTTTTGAGTCTTTGGTATGACTTGACCCGGGGATTGGACCCCGAACTCCCGGACCATTGGCGAACATTCAACTCATTAGGCCAATATATATATATATATATATATATATATATATATGACGGAAATTCAGGATTTCCTAATGCTTTTAGCAAATATTGTATTTGTCAAAAGTGTAGTTTTTATTTTCAGCACGAAAGTAAAAATTAAATGCATGATTAGAAAAAAACCCCAAAAAACAAAGTTGATCAGAGCTTAATGTTTTTGTCGCCATCGAAAAATGGAAATGGCACTTGAAACCAAACAGGACCGTTCAAATTTGAGGTTTAATCTTTGAATCTTTGTATAAAAAAAAACTTATTTTAGGAGGTGCCCGTGGTGTAATGGATATCGTCGTGAGAAATGGATACGACGACACAAGTCAAATCCTTGACGAGACTGATGGCATTTCACATAGCACCCTTGGGAAAGGTATGAATCCAATTGTTCTTACTCCAACTATGGGTAAATAGCAGGGCAGACTAGATTCTTCAGCCTTGGTGGGGCAACTAATTTTGTAGAAGGAAAACTCTGAATTCAAACCTGTTCAACTCCGCATAAAAATTGACCTTGTGTCATATCCTGCCCGAGCGGAGGGGTTAGTAAATATGTATATAAGAAACATATTTTATGCGGGTGAGAGGGGTCTGGCCAAAACTGCTGGGAAGAACGCATCTGTATACCCTTATCGACCGCACAAACGCACGCATCTCTAAACACGCACCCCCGCACACACACACATCTCAAAAAACGCACACACACACATCTCAAAACACCCACCCACGCCCACACACACATCTCAAAACACGCACCCACGTACACACACATCTCAAAACACCTACCCACGCACACACACATCTCAAAACACGCACCCACGCACACACACATCTCAAAACACGCACCCACGCACACACACATCTCAAAACACGCACCCACGCACACACACATCTCAAAACACGCACCCACACACACACACATCTCAAAACACGCACCCACGCCCACACACATCTCAAAACACGCACCCACGCACACACACATCTCAAAACACGCACCCACGCACACACACATCTCAAAACACGCACCCACGCACACACACATCTCAAAACACCTACCCACGCACACACACATCTCAAAATACGCACCCACGCCCACACACACATCTCAAAACACGCACCCACGCACACACACATCTCAAAACACGCACCCACGCACACACACATCTCAAAACACGCACCCACGCCCACACACATCTCAAAACACGCACCCACGCACACACACATCTCAAAACACCTACCCACGCACACACACATCTCAAAACACGCACCCACGCACACACACATCTCAAAACACGCACCCACGCACACACACATCTCAAAACACCCACCCACGCACACACACATCTCAAAATACGCACCCACGCCCACACACACATCTCAAAATACGCACCCACGCCCACACACACATCTCAAAACACGCACCCACGCCCACACACACATCTCAAAACACGCACCCACGTACACACACATCTCAAAACACGCACCCACGTACACACACATCTCAAAACATGCACGCACGCACACACACATCTCAAAACACGCACCCACGCACACACACATCTCAAAACACCTACCCACGCACACACACATCTCAAAACACGCACCCACGCACACACACATCTAAAAACACGCACCCACGCACACACACATCTCAAAACACGCACCCACGCACACACACATCTCAAAACACGCACCCACGCACACACACATCTCAAAACACCCACCCACGCACACACACATCTCAAAACACGCACCCACGCATGCATTTCAAAACCTCAAAGTGAGAACTTTAGCAGTCTCAGAATCGTCGTTACTTCGTATTCTTATTAAATTATTTTGGCCCCATGAATTTAACATACTAAATTGGTCTTCTTAATTTCTTCCGGTGTGAATACGAAAAACTTCTTCCTGATGTGTTATCAAGTCGAATACTTTTACACCACGGCTTACGGACAGGAGAATAAAAATTGACTTTCTTAGTTCATAAGAAACGCAATAATAATGTTGTATACTACGCGTATACATATGTTATATCGTCAACTACAGCATCATAACGACACAATGATAAAGACTTACGCTGGAAGACTTCTTAAACAAGTATATGTACCTCTCACTTTATTTGTAAGGGTTGGAAAAGGTTACTCAAGGTTTGCGTGTGAGAGGGAGCTGGAGACCGAACAGAAACTGCAATATTTTGACCCCTATTCTTATGGCCGTCAACGTTGTGTCTTTCTCGTTCTCCTGATGCTCCACCAGAGGCCCTGGGGTCCACTATGCTGGGTGCTGGCTTTCTTTACTGCATCTTATCAGCATCTTCTCTGGACCCCAAACTCCATCGGGGTTCCCGAGGGCCCCTTCGGCCGGGTGTGGCTTTCCTTACCACACTCGTCTATCTCCGCCTCCAACTCTACTGCAACTGCCACTGGGACTCGAACTCCACTGAGTTATATAATAGTTCAACGTCCACTCGATCGCCCACTCGATCTTTGAAATCTCATGTTAAATCGTCATCAAGCGGAAATAACTGTCATGCAGTTCAGAGGTCACTCTCTTCCGGTACGTCAGTCTATGAGAGTATCATGGGATTTTTTTAGCTTGTCCCATTTTGTTAGCCAATTTCCGCCCACGAGATTTCCTCTCCTAACGGCCTTTGGAATGTGTCACTTCCTTCCGGTGCATCACCTTGAATGGCATTTTGGGCTGGGTCGAAGGTCAAAATATAACACATAATCAAATATAAGCATAAGAGGGAACATAATCAATGATAATGACGAACTTCAATGAAGGAACGAACACACTTCTTTACAAAAATATATCTCTCACTCTTTATTCTCGATGTTTCTGTCGTGTGTGAGAGATGAGTGGAGACAGGGACAGACTGCTATATTGACCCAAGTTCTTCTCTTGACCATAGCAGCACTTCTTCCGCATCTTGTCTGGGGTTGCTTAAGCGGGGGTCGCTGAAGGCCACAACCCTCAGTGTGCCAGCTGGTTCTCACTCTGGCATTCCTGTCGCCAACTAACTCAACTGCCACCGGCACCTGCCTATATTTTTTCATCACGCCCACTTGCTTACGCTTCTTCTTCCGCTTATTTACACAGGTGCATCTCTTGATTGACGGATCGGTTAAGGGTCAATATATAACAATAGTAGACGATTCGCCAATGGTCCGGGAGACATGGAGACATCCCAGGTCGCGTTATACCAAAAACTTTAAAAATGGTACTTGACGCTTCCTTGCTTAACAGTCACCAATATAAGGTACATATCAAGGGTAAAGTGGATCAATCCAGGGAAAGGAGTAGTGCCCTCCCATACACCTCGGTGTTGTAGCTATTGAAAAGAGAACCTTCTGGTTGCCCTCGACTAAAAGGAGACAACTTTACTTACTTTACCGACAGAGCCAGTGACTGTATAACTCGTCTGATTTGTAGCAAACAGAAAAGTTCGATGTATTAGAAGGACAATAGATCCGAACTGAGTGGCGCAAGGCTGCACCAGAGGGGTCCAGGAACGTGTAAAAGCGGCTTGCAGTTATTTATATATATATATATATATATATATATATATATAAAATTAACTTAATTAATAAGTTAATTTCATAATTGGCTCCACTTGTGTTGAGCACTTTTGTAATTCTAGCATTGCAGGATTCACGGCAGGTTTTAGTTTTCTTTTGACCAACTGACTGATTTTTTTCAAGGGGTCGGACGAGGTTAGCCTTTTCTTTCTTTTTGACCTATAATTTTTTCTTTTTCCCCCGGGCGGTGATTCGAGATACTTTTATCTCTTGTTCCTGGCGGTTTTTTTTTCTGGTACCGTGAATGCTGGTAGATATTAGATTAGTATATATATATATATATATATATTGAAGAGTGTATATTTAGGCAGCAAGTCATTATTTGAGCAGGGGGGTGTCCTCGTGGTGTAATGGTCAAAGCGATGGGTTGCGAAATCGTAGTAAGCGAGTTCGTACTCCAGTCGTGCTATTACGTTCACTTTCGGACAAATACCCTTGGGAAAGGTATGAACCCCCTTATCCTCCCAGCTATGGGTTAAATAGTACCACTGCTGTTCTTCTAGGAAAATAGCTTTGGCATTAAATAACCTACAAAGGTTGATATACCCTAAAACAAAGAAACCAAACCATTATTTGAGCAAGTTTTGTTAAAGACGACAGAACACTGTTTATTTTTAATTTAATTTTTTTAAGACTCCTTATAATTTTTCTTGTGTCAGGATCTAGGTGGTAAAGGAATTGTCTCATATCTGCCCAAGCAGTTTCAACCATACTTTTTGTCGTCATCAGGGTTAGTACAGTTTTAAGTAGACAGTATTAGTTTTTATTGTTTTAATCATTTGTTGTATTTTGTTTTGACATAGACCATTGGAACGTTTTCCGCCTTTTGTTCTAAAACGTTCGCTTGGAAAAAATATATAAAGAAGATAAGTTAGGAATCATTCTATTTTCGAATATATATGAGGATTCTTATAAATCTCCAGGAGTGTTCAATGTATGAGAATTAATATATAATTTTATAAATTTCACACAGTGCAAATTCATACGATTGAAAAAAAATCAACAAACTGTTATTTGGCGATTACACACTTATTTCAGCTGACCACTCAATTGTTTAATGGCCATCGGAAGAGGTTGATTTCTCTTACTGAGTGACCAGCTGAAATAAATTCATGATTGCTAAATGACGGTCTGTTGAGTTTTCAATTATATATATATATATATATATATATATATATATATATATATATAATTCATGGAATTTAGACAGCGACCCCTGGGTTTCATGGAGGTTTTTGCAAAACAATAATCATCTGGCAGTTAAGAAAATGAAAAAAAAAGATTTTTTTTTAATTCTTTTTTTTTCATTTTCTTAACAGCCTGATAATTGTTACTTTGTAAAAAAACTCCATGAAACCCAGGGGTTGCAGTCTAAATTCCATGAATTATATATATATATATCTAATATATTATTATTATCATTATTATATAATAGCTCTATCCTAGATATTGAGCACTCTCCATATTATATTGCACTTGGTTCGATACAAACCCACAAAATTATTTAGTGACAACCACCACTGTTATTTCATATATATATATATATATATATATATATATATAAGACATTTTAAATCTAAAATAAAATAGATTAAGAGAAGATAAAAACTCAAGACTCACGTAGCTAATTTTCTTAGAGAGTTTGCCTTCATTGATATGTCAGAAGAAAAAAATTGTTGAAAATATATAGAATTTCAGAGGTGTCAATGTAAGCACAACTGAAGATCAGCTACGTAAGTCGTCAGTTTATACTCTTTTGTTGGAACAAAGTCAGAAATATGAGGTACCCAATGAGACTCGAATTCATTGCCTGTGCTCACCAACCATTATACCATGCCAGGAAACTTTTAAATCTTTTGCTATATATAATCTTATTGCACATGGATATTGGTTTTAATTTTAACCCACGTGACTGAGTTCTGACTTTAGAGAGAAAGTTCCAGTGCTTATTTTGAAAACAGAAATAACCTGTTGTATCAATATTGAGACATCACTCTTCCCTTAGAGTAGTCAATACAATAGAATGCTTACAAAATCTTCAGTACTTACGCTGACTAAATAGCACAATCAATAGTTTTTCGATCAATCAGCACTATTGAGTCGGCTGGGTCTGTAGAATATACTGACTGCATCTCTGAAGAGGGGTATGACCCCCCGCAACGAGTGTCCTGGATATGACACTAAACAATCTGATGGCATGGTTCCAGTTATGCTGGAGCTTTGGGGAATGCGGAGCACCCCTTAATTGCAATCGCTCCAAGGTCCACTCAGACCCAGAGTGGTAGTACCCGATAGGGTCCTATCTATGATGCTAAACTGAATTGTTTGAAATGGAACTGTTTTTGTATGCTAAACTGAACTAATTGAAATGGAACTGTTTTTGACATTGAAACTGTACTTACGCTAAACTGTTTTGTTTGAAATAGAACCGTTGTAACATTTAAGTGTGTGTAAACAAAATCCATACTTACACTGAAGGGAATTGATTGAATTAGAACTGTTTGACAAAACTGAATTGCTTGAAATAGAAATGTTTTTGAGAATTAAACTGCGTACTCATGCTAAACAAAATTGTTTGAAATTAAAACTGATTATTTGGATAAAAATGGATTTGGCATTAAATAATCTACAAAGGTTGATATGCCATAAAACCAAACTAACCAAACTAACTATTAAGACATCATCATCATCACCATCACTATGAAATCGCGCTGACAGGACGGATTCTCTTGATTCTCTCTCACCATCCATCCCAATCATCCATTACTTCGGGCTGGTCTTCTAGTTAACATCCTGTGCCCGTACAGAGCCGATTGAGACATAATTCTTTCTATCATATGGAACCAAAACTATGAATAAGTAATTGTCCTAAAATATAGTACACTCCCCCCAATCTCTCTCTCTCTCTCTCTCTCTCTATATATATATATATATATATATATATATATATATAAATAAATATATATATATGTCAATGTATATGTATGTATGCTATTTTATTTTTGGACGCTGAGTTTCAATAGGGTAAACTTTTGTAATAAATAACACCAAATAATAATCATAAAAGCCTTGTATCTTTGACTTAGAAGAAATTAAACTTTTCACTAAAAACCGTAGTTGTACTGTTTCTATCTCTCCCCCTCATCTCTCTCCCCCTCTCTCTCTCTTTCTGTCTATATCTATTAGTATCTATCTATCTATCTGCTTGTCTTATTCTGTTCACATCTATCTATCTATCTACGTATGTATCTATATATCTGTCCGTTCATATTCGATTCATATCAATTTGTCTACGTTCATTATATACATACATACATACATATACATATATATATATATATATATATATATATATATATATATATATATATATATATATATATATATATCCCTTTTAGTTTACAAACCTTTACCTTTCTCTGTCATACCTCCGTATCATACACTACCATTAAAAAAAAAATAGAAGCTTCTACTTTCACTTTCAATTTCCCGTAATTTTTTCTTTTTGGGTCCATGTACATTTTCATCTTTGCTGACCATGCTCAAACTATCCACTCATTTACTCTACGCTAATCCACATTAGCGACCTCCTTCTTCCTCCACCCTCGTTTCCACGACCGAAACACCCTCACTCCACCTTCTCTTGCCGCTACACTTACATATTTTTTCTTTATTCTTTTGACAGTTGAAACTCCCAACTTTTCTACGACTAATACTACTGCCACCACGATTACCACGAATACTACTACTACTATTACAACTACTGGTCGTTTTTGCAATACTCTTATTCTTCAGCTCGTGACTCGGTCGACTGTGAGACGCTTCCAATTGTCGGAGTGGAGAAAGAGGAGAACAGGGCCTGGATGTGTGGCGCGTGATGGTGGTGTGGAAGGTCGGACAAGCCTCAGAAGGCACCAAGAAGCTTTCGCACGACCAAACCTATTATCTGGATGCTGGTTAGCGATGGTGGACGGGTAGAAATTAATTTGCTTGAATTGTCGGGAAAATGTAGTGAAAATCGGTGTGAAGAAACAAAGGAACTCACGAACTTATTTATTTCCAGATTCATACATCTGGACGTCTAGATTAGTACATCTGGACACACATTTATTAAGAAATCTAGCATGGAAGTTGGCAAACACACACACACACACACACACACACACACACACACACACAAATATATATATATATATATATATATATATATATATATATATATATATATATCGGTTTTTGACTGAATTTTTCGATTTTCAATTCATTTAGTTTTGTTAACTGCCTGATGATTGCTGTTTAGTAAAAACTCAATGAAACCCAGGGGTCGCAGATTAAATTTCATGGCATTGAATATATAAATCTAATATATATATATATATATATATATATATATATATAAGTAAATAAGGAAGCTAAATCTGACAGTATGATTTGTTTGGTTTGGCTTCTTTGTTTAATGGCATATCAACCCTTGTAGGTTATTTAATGCCAAAGCTATCTTTCTAGAAGAACAGGGAGGATAATGGGGTTCATACCTTTCCCAAGGGTATTTGTCCGAAAGTGAACGTAATAGGTCGACTAGATTCCGGAGTCCATCGCTTTAACCATTATACAACGAGGTCACCCCACTGACAGTATGAAGAAAAGTAGAAAAACAAAAAAAAATCCAAATTTGAGGAATCTATTATGGAAGCCGACGATGAATATTATAATATATTATAATAAACTTCTCCAAGACTTTAAATATGATATTATAACCTTCTTTGTTTAATGGCATATCAACTCCTTATGGGTTATTTGATGCCAAAATTTTATTCATTTTTAAAAGTTGGATTACGATCAACTATATTTTCAAAGTTCCTGTGCAATTTTTTTTTACTCTTTTTTTATTTGTCCATAATCATTTGTTTGCACACAGTCGTATGGTTTCACATCGAATTTTAGTCCAAAAGTGAGTGTAATAGCGTGACTGGAGTTCGAACTCGCACATTACGATATCGTAGTTGTGCGCGTTATCCCCGATGTCGCATTGTATTGTATTTTTTTCAACTTAATATAAGGAATTGAATATTCTCCGAGATTCAGTTACCCGTGGAGGTGCCCGTGGTGTAATGGTTATCATCGTAGGAAATGGACACGGTGACACGAGTTCAAATCCTGGGCGAGACTGATTTCATTTTACATAGCACTGATACCCTTGGGAAAGGCATGAATCCAATTATTCTCCCTCCAGTAGGGCAGATTGTGTTCTTCAGCCTTGGTGAGGCAACTAGTCTAGGAGAAGGAAAACTCTAAATTCAAACCCGTTAACCTCCGCTTAAAAATTGACCTTGCGGAAGGGTTGGTAAATATGGTTATCCCAGTCAAGCCACACTGAAAGTACTGATTCCTGATCACCGAAGTTAAGTAGCAATAAGCCTATTCAGTACTTAGATGGGTGACCTCTTATGCTAACAGCAGGTACTATAAGAAACCTGAAGCCTACTACATAAAGCTTACTACATAACAACAATACATTTGCCCAAGCACCGGTTCCCGCTTGATCATCCAAGTTAAGAAGCGTAGGGCCTATTCAATGTTTAGATGGCACCCACTAAAGCTACCAGCAGTTATTGTATGCAACATGAATCCTGGGTACCATATCTAAGCACAACATTATATTATTCGTTCACCGTCAATTCACGATGAAATTATTGTTTCTCTCTCCATCGCCAAAGTTAAGTAACGATTAACCTATTCAGCATTTAGATGGGTGACCACTTAAGTAGTAGTATATATTGTAAGCAATCTGAGGCCTGTATACCTGTATATCCTAGCAAAGACTTAGTGAAAGAAATAAATGGATCATAATAACAGAACGATTCTTAAACCCATTGAGTTACTCTTGTAATAACAGTTGAAACTTCTATGGAGGAAGAAATTCAGTGTAAACATATATCAGGGCCATTAAGGTTTGGGGGAGAGGGTCAAAAGTTATAATGTCAATCTGCAGTTTTTTTTTGTTTTATGGCATATCAACCATTGGAGGTTACTTAATGCCAAATCCTCTTTATACATATATATTAAATATATAAGATTTGGTTTGGTTGGGTTTTATGGCATATCAACCATTGTAGGTTATTTAATACCAAATCCTGTTTATACATATATATTAAATATATAGGATTTGGTTTGTTTGGGTTTTATGGCATATCAACCATTGTAGGTTATTTAATACCAAATCCTGTTTATATATATATATATTAAATATATAGGATTTGGTTTGTTTGGGTTTATGGCATATCAACCATTGTAGGTTATTTAATACCAAATCCTGTTTATACATATATATTAAATATATAGGATTTTGTTTGTTTGGGTTTTATGGCATATCAACCATTGTAGGTTATTTAATGCCAAATCCTCTTTATACATATATATCAAATATATAGGATTTGGCTTGGTTGGGTTTTATGGCATATCAACCATTGTAGGTTATTTAATGCCAAATCCTCTTTATACATATATATCAAATATATAGGATTTGGTTTGTTTGGGTTTTATGGCATATCAACCATTGTGGGGTATTTCATGCCAAATCCTCTTTATGCATATATATTAGATATAAAGGGTTTGGTTTGGTTGGATTTTATGGAATATCAACCATTGTAGATTATTTAATGCCAAATCCTCTTTATATATATATATATATATATGTGTGTGTGTGTGTGTGTGTGTGTGTGTGTGTGTGTGTTAAATATACAGGATTTGTTCTTGTTGGGTTTTATGACATATCAACCCTTGTATGTTATTTCATGCTAAATATTCTTTATATATATATATATATATATATATATATATATATATATATATATGTTACGTTCACTTTCCGACATATACCCTTGGGGAAAGGTATGAACCCCCTTATCCTCCCAGCTATAGGTTAAATAGTACTATTACTGTTATTCTAGAAGAATGGCTTTGCTATTAAATAACCTACAAAAGTTAATATGCCGTTAAACAAAGAAACCAACCAACCATATATATATATATATGTGTATATATATGATTTTAAACGTATGGTTTGCTGGTAATCTTATTTTTAAATCAGTCTGAACCAATTTTTTTGCGCACAAGTTCCAAGTATTCTAACATAGATAGTTCGATTTAGTATCAATCATTTGTTTCCTCTCACTTAAATGGTTTCAAATATTGCTAACAAAAATAGTTTTATTTGCACACAGTTCAATGGTTTCAAGCATCGCAATGTAGCTCTATCAATTCATTTTCGGCACACAGTTAAAGAGTTTCAAGTATTGCTAATCAACACTAATAATTCTATTCAACATAACTCATTCGTTTGCACAAAGTTAAATTATTTAAAATGTTGTTATGTATCACTAACAATTCAATTAAACACCAGTCATTTTTTACATACAGTTAAATGATCAAACAGTTCTATTTCTAACAATTCGACTAAACATTAGTCATTTGTCAACTCACAGTTTAAATTCCACACAGTTCTATTTGATCCATAGATGAGACACTATCAGGTGCTACCTCTCCGTGTCATAGTGAACCTTGGAGCAATAGCAATGAAGGGATATTCCGAATTCTCCAGAGCTCCAGGACTGGAGCCTCGCCATCAGATTATTTAGTATCATATACTGGACACTCACTCGGAGGGGTCTTACCCTTTGTAGAGATGCAGTCAGTGTATTCTTCAGCCCCAGCCGACAGACCAGCTGCATCTTTTTGTTTTTATTATCAAATGAAACACACATCGGATTCTAGGTTGTCTGTCATCTCAGGTACACCAACCTCATTCCAATATGCATTGATAATTTTTTTTACGTTATGAAACAAAACAAATGTTTTCAAGTTTTATTGTGTGGGTCAGCTGTCTGTCATATCAAGTCCACTCTTTACGCCAATATAAGTTGTCAAATCTACTCCTATACACGTTATTAAATCAAACAAAAATACGGGGGACATCTCCACTCTAGAAGGAACCCCTCTTAAACTAGTAGACAAATTCACTTACCTAGGAAGCAGCGTCGAATCAACCGAAAAGGACATCGAAACGAGATTAACGAAAGCATGGACAGCTATCAATAGGCTATCGATTATATGTAAATCAGACCTAACCGATAAAATGAAACGCAGTTTCTTCCAGGCAGCGGTCACATCGATACTGCTATATGGGTGCACTACATGGACGCTAACAAAACGGCTGGAGAAGAAGCTAGACGGCAATTACACAATAATGCTACGTGCAATCTTGAACAAGTCCTGGCGGCAACACCCCACAAGACACCAACTGTACGGCCACCTGCCTCCTATCACGAATACTATTCAAGTTAGACGAACCAGACATGCAGGACACTGCTGGAGAAGCAGGGACGAACTCATAAGAGATGTACTCTTATGGACCCCCACACATGGCCGTGCAAAAGCAGGACGACCAGCACGAACATACATTCAGCAGCTATGTGAGGATACAGGATGTTGTCCTGAAGACCAGCCTAGGGCGATGAACGATAGGGAGGAGTGGCGAGAGAGGGTCAGGGATATCCGTGCTACCAGCGCGACATGATGATGATGATTTCAATCACCCCTTCACCACAAAAGGTCTTTGAAACAAGCCGATATAGATTTCACTCACAATCTTATAAAGAAAGTCTGTTTTTAATGTATATAAATTATATAGAAGATGAGACACGTACAACACTCTGAGATTTTGAGATAAAAAGAGCTATCTATTCCTGTCCTGAATACCAGACCATGTTATAATTAAGAAGTTAGTCTTCGGAAACAATACAGTGAAGTTAAATGAAAATGAACAAGGAAAATACTCAGCCCTTTCTGGAGAGCTAGTCCCCTTCTCAGAAAACCATGAAATATGAAGGTAGTAGCAATCATTAAACATATTGAAATAAATGTGAAGAACCTCGAAAAAATTGGGGAACTGGAGATCCGAGGAAGAAATGAAACTGCCCAGTCAGTTAAGATTGATTGGAATACTGAAGTCCTGGAGAATTAAGAAGACATGGACTTCAGTTCAAATGGTTGAGATGGAAGAATAAAGACGAACACTAGATTTGGGGTCTTGAGACAATTGTATTCTTTTTGGTTGATTGATTTTAACGACATGTCTAGGTTAGTTTTATGCCTAGAGATTAGAGGTTATTACTATGATATATATTTTAGATATACGATTTGTAAACATATTTCGTTGATAAGGTTTTTAAACGAACCTAAGCTAATTTTTTTGCACAGATAGATGGTCTTAATCATTGCCATCCAACACGAATAATTCCACGCGCTTTCAATCATCTGCTTGCACATTGTTAAACGGTTTCAAGTATTTTTATCAAATATGAATAATTCTATATACTATTAATCATTTGTTTGAACATAGTTAAATGATTTCAAGTATTGGTATATAACAGTAACAATTTAATATTAGTCATTTGTTTGCACACATTTAAATAGGTACACATATGTAAGAGTTTAGTGTGTCGGTAATTTCCTTTTTAAATGAGTTTGAACTAATTTCTTTGTACACTAATGTTGCTATTGTTTCTATCCAATTAAATGGTTTCAAGTTTTGCGATCAAAAACTTATAATTCTATTCCATATGAATCATTTGTGAGCACACAGTGAAGTGATTATAAGTAGTAAAGTTGGCGACCGTAGTCAAGGGCGACCCGAAGGCTCTCTTTTCAATAGCTACTACACCGAGGTGTAGGGGATGGCGCTATTCCTTTCCCTGGATTGCCCCGCTTTACCTTCGATACGTACCTTATGGTTTGGTTTGGTTTGTTGGGTTTTATGGCATAACAACCTTTGTAGGTTATTTAACGCAAAATCCATTTTTATGTAAATAATCTGTTCTATTTAAAACAATTCATTCTAGCATAAGTACACAGTTTAATTGTCAAAAACATTTCCATTTCTAACTATTCAAGCTGTTATATGTAACAATTCAGTTAAGTGTAAATACAGTTTTAATGTCGAAAAACAGTTCTATTTCAAATAATTCAGTTAAGCATAAGCACGCAGTTTAAATCTAAGTACGGTTTAATTGTCAAAAATATTTCTATTTCAAGCTATTCAGTTTACTCAAACAATTCATTTTAGCATAAGTATGCTGTTAGTTCTATTTAACCCATAGATAGGACCCAATCAGATGCTACCACGCCGGGCCAAAGTGGACCTGGGAGCGATGGCAATGAAGGGGTACTCCGCATTCTCCAAAGCTCCAGCACTGCTGGAACCTCACCATCAGATTGTTTAGTGTCATATCCAGGACGCTTGTTGGAGGGGTCTTAACCCTCTGCAGAGGAGCAGTCGGTGTATTCTACAGCCCCAGCCGACTGGGCAAGTACCTTATATTGCTGAGTGTTAAGCAAGGAGGTATCAAGTACCATTTTTAAAGTCTTTGGTATGACGTGACCTGGGATTGGACTCAGGTCTCCCGGACCTTTGGCGAACACTCTATCCAATTCTTCAGTTCAACATTATTCATCCATTTGCACTCAGTCAAATGTTTCCAAGTCTTGTTATGTAATATCAATAATTCAATTTAGGCACACAGTTACAAGGTTTCAAGAATTTCTATGTATCCTTAACAATTCAATTAAACATCAGTCATTTGTTTACACATAGTTAAATGACCAAACCGTTCTATTTCAGACAATTCAATTTAGCATATGTCATTTGCTTATACTCAGTTTAAATGTCAAAGAATTCAATTTAACCTATAGATAAGAACCTATCAGTTGCTACGACTCAGGGTCTGAGAGGACCTGGGAGCAATGTCAATGAAGGAGTACTCCACATTCCGCAAAGCTCCAGCATTACTGGAGCCTCACCATCAGATTGTTTAGTGTTATATCCAGGACACTCTTACCTCTCTGCTGTAATGAAGTCGGTGTATTCTATAGCCCCAGCCTATTGGGCTGGCAACATCTATGAAGAGGAAGATTTCAATTGGAAGAATATTCAACACGGCTGCAGGGAGAAGATGTGGATGGAAGAATATCCCATTTGGCCTCGGGGAGGAGATGTAAGAGACTATTTCACTCAGTAGAGGCGGGTGGTGGAAGAGTATCCTTCTTGGTTTCGAGGAGAAAATGTAGATAAGCGTAATGTGCGAACGAACGGACTAGCAGAATCATGATATAGATTTTCAAGGCTGAGGTTAGTTCTGAGATATGAGTAGATATTTTCAGGTTTGTATTCCAGTTTCAGGTCATGGGGTGGGGAGTGAGGCGGAGAAATTTAAAAGAGACAGAAAGAAAAAAGTGTAAGAAAAACTCTTAAAACCTCAATAGATGAGGGGAAACTAAAATATGGAGGCAATTGTCATAATATTATTTGAGAAAGATGGAAATTTCTGGACGGAATGAAAAGAAGAAATTAAAGAAATACAGACCATTCCTTCAAAGGACTTTTTTTTTACACTTGGCGGCCATTTTCTTTCTACTTTTTTGGCCCGAGGTGGAAAAGAGGAAAGTGAAAAATGATGAGGATAATGATGTGGTTAGTGGCCGTGATCATGATGATATTAATGGTAAGGGTTAATAATAATAGTAATAATAATAATAATAATAATAATAATAATAAATATTAGAGGAAAAAGAAGACGAAGAGGAGGCGGGGCTGGAGGAGTAAATTAAGAAAAAAAAAAGAAGGAGAGCAAGAAGAAATTTAGAACAAGGAGAAGAAAATGAAGAAGATATAGTAAATGGAATCATACAATAAAATGAAGAAGAAGAAGAAGAAGAAGAAGAAGAAGAAGAAGAAGAAGAAGAAATGAATGATACTATAAAAGAAGATATGTGAGGAGGAATTGATGTAAAGAAATCATAAAAGAAAAAGAACAAGAAGAAAAAGAAGAAAGAGTGAATGAAATCATGAAGAAATGAACACGAAGGAAAAGAAGGAGAAGAAACCTTGAATAAAAATCATAAAACATGAACGAGAAGAAAGGCATATCAAGAAGAAAACAATAAATAAATGAAATCATAATGTTTGAGAAGGAGAAAAATAAAAAGAAGAAAATAAAAAAAGGAAGAATTAAATCACGAAAGAGAAGGAGAAAAAGTACCAAAATCAGACCAGAAAATGGTAAAGAAGAAAAAAAATTAATATTAAAGAGAAGGAAGGAGAAAAACAAAAGAAGAAATAATTCTATTTCAAAGGAGAAAGAAAAAAAAAAGAAGATATAGAATGTCCTCATTTAAAAGATAAAAAAACAGAAGAAAATGAATAAAGGACAATTTGAATAAATTGATTTATTTAGATCAAGAAGAAAAATTAAGATAAGAAGAAACTATGAACGAAATAAAAACGAATAATAAGAAGAAAAATTGAAAAACAAAAGTTGAAAATGCTAAAGACGAAAAGGAAAAAATTAAAATTAAGACCGGAAAAAAAAATCAGGAAAAAAGAAAGAAAATGACAAAGAACCAAATTAGATCTCAAAAAAAAAAGAAAGAAAGAAAGAAAGAAAGAAATGACCAAAAGGATACCCCCCCATCCAACTACATAAAAGACTAGTACAAGACAAAGAATAAAAGAAAATGAAAGAAAAATGAAGGGACAATTTGAATAAATTGATTTGTTTTGTCGCCTGGAAGCGAATATTTTGCCTGCGAGCAAAAACAAACGGTTCCGAAAAAGCCCGCCAATTTTCAAAGAGACACTGGCAAAAGTAGTTGGTTTGTTATATTACAAAAGCACTTCCTCTCCACCCATATATCCTCGTTCTATTTACACTCCATCCACCCTTCTCTTCCCCATCGCCTCCTTCCCTTTGAATTCCTCAAATCTTTTTATTTCTTTCTCTTTCTATTCAAGCTATTACTCTTTTTAATTTCTTTTCACCTGTATTGCTGGTTTCATAGTCTCGTTTGATTTCTCGTTTCACTGTTTCCTTGTCATCTACCTTCTCTGCTCTCCTTTTCAAACGCATCTCACCTTGTCTCTTATACTTACTCTCCTCTATTGCTCATTCTATTTTCCTGCTGACTTTTCTTTCTTTTCTCATATTGGTATCGTGGCGGCTGTTCGTTGTCTCCTCTAATTATTTTCAACATTCTTTCTATCTCTTATTTTCTTATTCATCCTCATATTCTCCCGTTCATTTCATCTTCTTTGGACTGTTTTCTTTGCACGTATCATACTTCCTTTTCTACTTCGCTTTCAATCTGTATACCATATTTGCTTTCCTCTCATACTGATTTTCGTTTCTTGTAGATGGTGACTTTCATAGGAACTCTCCTTTCTCCCTTACTCTCCTTTCTCCCTTACTCTCCTTTCTTGCTGACTCTCTCTTCTTACAGACTCTCTATTCTCGCTGGATCTTTTTGCTTATTTAATCTCTTTTCTTGTTGATCCTTTTTTCGTACTGACTCTCCTTTCTTGTTGACTCTTCTTCCATGTTGCCTCTCCTTTCTTGCTTACTCTCCTTCTTTGGTGTCTCTTTCTTCCTCTTGATTTTTCTTTCTTGCGGATTCTCCTTTTTTTACTGATTCCCTTTTTTTGTTGACTCTTCATCCATGCTGACTCCCCTTCCTTGTTAACTCTCTTCTTTAGTGACTCTTTTTTTTCCTCTTGATTTTTCTTTTTTGCTGACTCTTCTTTCTTGTTGACTCTTCTTCCATGCTGCCTCTCCTTTCTTTCCCAGTCTCTTTTTTTGGTGACTCTTTTTTCCTCTTGATTTTTCTTTCTTGCTGACTCTCCTTTCTTATTGACCCTCCTTTCTTATTGACTCTTCTTCCATGCTGACTCTCTTTTCTTACCGACTCTCATTCTTCATCATTCAGATTTTCTTTTCACTTCCTCTATTTCCTTTTCTATTTTCTGTTTTGCTCTCAATCTGCATTACAAACGTGCTCTCTCTTCTTGATGGTTTTCCTTTCTTGCCAACTTTTCTTTCATGCAGACTCTCCTTTCTTGCTGTTTCTCCTTCTTTGGTGACTCTATTTTCCAGTTAACTCTCCTTTCTTACTAACTCTCCTCTCTTTCTAACCCTTCTTTTAAAACTTTCCATCCTCGTTGACTCTTCTTTCTTTCACATTCTTCTTTCTTGCTGACTCTCCTTTCTGGCCAACTCTCTTTTCTTTCTGATTTTTCTTTTTTTTTTGCTGATTTTCTTTCTGTCTCTTCTTACTTGGAAACTCTTCTCTCTTTCTGACACTCCTTTTTTTTTGCTAACGCTTCTTACTTCTTGACTCTACTTACTTGCTGAATCAACTTTCTTTTTGACTCTCCTTTTTCGCTGACTCTCCTTTTTCGCTGACTCTCCTTTTTCCTTACGCTTCATTCTTGTTGACTCTACTTTCTTGCATACTTTTCTTTATTTCTGGCTCTTCTTTCTTGCTAACCCCCCCTTTCTTGCAAACTGCCCTTTCTTGCTGACCCTTATTTCACAGGCTGATCAAGCTACTCTGATGGGAACAAATAAGGTCTAATTTTCAACATAGTCCCCTTTCATTCATCGGTGTTGCAGTCAAAAAGTTATCAACGGGAAACAGAATGTTATCATATAAACTTTTCAGTCCATCGTACTCGTACTCTTCATGACACTCCGACGATCTAAAAGGTCATGGGAGAGGAGAGGAGCACCAATTAAACAACCATCATCTTTCTGAGTGGTGCCCAAAAGAGGAATTCTGGAATATCGTTCATCGGCTCTGCGGTAAGTTCGAGAAAATATACACCTATAATTTCGACCTGCAACATATAAAAAAATTAACATATGTAATTTTCTTTCTTCTTTTTTTCTACTCCCGTTTATGTTTCTCGTTTTTCAAATTTTCTTTCATTTTTTAGATTTTCTTTCGTCTTTCTTTCCAAGATTTTCTTTCACTTTTCTTTCTCTTATTGTCTTTTCTTCGTTCTTAAATATTCTTTTGCTTTTCATTCTTAGATATTCTTTCATTTTTCGTTCTTAAATTGTCTTTTATTTTTCAGTCTTAAATTTTCATTCATTTTAGTTTCTTGAATTTTCATTTTTTAACACTTATTAGGTTTTCTTATTACTTTCCAGGATTTTCTTTCTTGTCATGTATTTCTCTGATTTTCTTTCTTTCTTGCTTTTACCTCAGTTCCTAGTTCTTTCTTCCTTTCTTTATTTATTTATCGTTACTTATTCTTTCTTTCTTTCTTTCTTTCTTTCTTTCTTTCTTTCTTTCTTTCTTTCTCGTCACTTATTCTTTCTTTCTTTCATGTCACTTATTCTTTCTTTCTTTCTTGTTACTTATTCTTTCTTTCTTTCTTTCTTTCTTTCTTTCTCGTCACTTATTCTTTCTTTCTTTCTTTCTTTCTTTCACATCCTTTATTCTTTCTTTCTTTCTTTCTTTCTTTCTTTCTTTCTTTCTTTCACGTCATTTATTCTTTCTTTCTTTCTTTTATGTCACTTATTCTTTCTTTCTTTCGTTCGTTTACGTCACTTTTCTTTCTTTCTTTTACGTCACTTGTTCTTTCTTTCTTTCTTTCTTTCTTTCTTTCTTTCTTTCTTTCTTTCTTTCTTAAATGTTTGTCATTTCTTTTACGAATCAATAATATTAATAGCCAAGATAAAATCTTAGTCTCATCTAAAAGTTGTGTCGTCTCTCTCTCTCTTTCTCTCTCTCTCTACATTTGTCAAGTGTCCTTAATGCAGACGACAAATGGTGAAAGAAAAAGTGTGCATAAATTGCAGGTCGGTGAAGAAAGTTTCCTTTTTTTTAAGTAGGCGTTCGCCGACAGAGACATGAGTGTGTTTTCTTTAATGGATCTCATTCAAATAGTTTATAGAAACAGGTCAAGAAAGGTCACTAAATCTGAAACCCAAGAAAATTAGATAAACTGGGCATGAATTAATTGCTTTCTATCTCCTCCTCTTTATCGTCTCTCTTTCTTTTTGCCTTTGATTTGCTTTATTCTTTAATAATAGTTTTTGTTGTGTTTTGCTTCTTTCCATCTTCCATACAGTTCTTTTGGATTTCAGTATCTCTTAATTCCCATGACTTTCTCAAAACAAGATCTGAGGTCAAATGATCGCCATTTTTGCTTTTTTCTTTCAACTTTCGCTTCAATTCATTTGTACAATTTTCGTTAATTTCTCTTCCATAGCTTCCACTTCTTTTGCTATCTATCTATCTATCTCAGTCTATTCATATCTATCTATCTCAGTCTATTCATATCTATCTATCTATCTATCTATCTATCTATCTATCTATCTATCTATGCAGTCTGTTCATTATCTATCTATCTATCTATCTATCTATCTATCTATCTATCTATCTCAGTCTATTCATATCTATCTATCTATCTATCTATCTATCTATCTCAGATTTTTCCTCTCAATATGTTTCTGTCTGCTCAAATCTATCAGTCTATCTATTTTCAACAGTAATTGTATTAAAATAATAAATGATGATAATTTTTAGAAAAATTTATGAGCCAAAATAACTATTCTTAATCCTAATAATTTATAACCACTCGACTGGGGCTGCAGAATACATCAGCTGCATCTCTACTGAGGGGTAAGACCCCCCCTCAACGAGTGTCCTGGTAATGACACTAAACAATGTAATTGTGAGTTTCCAGTAATTGTTGAGCTTTGGGGAATTCGGAGCACCCTTTTATTGCCATCACCCCTAGCTCCACTCTGATCCGGAGTGGTTGCACCTGATAGAGTCCTATCTTTGGGTTAAATAGAACTAAACCATGGTTTCGAGAGTTTACTTTTTTTGACATTTAAACTGCGTAATTATGCTAAACTGAATTGCTTAAAATAGAACTGTTTCGACATCTAAACTGCGTAGTTATGCTAAGATGAATTATCTGAAATAAAACTGTTTTTACATTTAACACTGTGTTTTAACAATTCGGCTGGGGTTGTCGAATATACCGAGTGCATTTCTGCAGATGGGTAAGACCCCCACAACGAGTATCCAGGATATGGCACTAAACAATCTGATGGTGAGGTTTGGGAAATGCGGAGTACCCCTTTATTGCCATCGCTCCCAGATCTACTCTGGCCCGGATGAATTAGTTGAAATAGAACTGTTTTGATATTCAGACAAGGTAGTTATGCAAATCTAAATTGTTTGAACTGTTTTTAACATTAAAACTGTACTTAAGCTAAACAGAATAGCTTGAAATAGAAATGTTTTTTTGACAATTACACTGTGTACTCATGCTAAACTAACCAACCAACCAATTATATGGTTCGTAGTAATTTTCCTTTTAAATAATAAGGATTTTTTTTATATACATTTATATGCTTCCGAGTATTCTATTCTGAATACACTTATACTATTTCAAATATTCAAGCAATGATATGGTTTTAAGGAAGTAAGTAGTTATTTACTTAGCGTTTAGTCTAGATGGGGTACGAAGCCGAATGAATTGGGTATCGTGATGAGATTCGAACTCACTCTTGCAGGTTTGCAGGACAAAGTTTCTGAACATTACATTACTCAAAGTTATATTTGTTGCTGCCTCCCACCAGACAGGACTTGACACAAGGTCAATGGCCCGAAGTTCGGCTTAAAGTGGGGATTGAGAGGTGGGGAAGGTCGGGCACGAGCCGAGGCTCGAACCCTGCTGGTCTGTGCTGCTCATCGACCCACTTAGTGCAATGTGGTCCTGATGAGCCTAGCTGGTCTTGAGCCCAAATCTGGGTCCAGTCACATATATCTGCTTATAGCTTAAACTGGACAGCAAGGTTCAGTGCTATACAAGGGGGACAAAGGTGTCAATGTTGCAGCTCGCCCACCCGAAGGTAGCCCAGCCGAAGTTGGGGGCCTTGCAGCCTCGAATCTGCCATTGATTTCGATACCCCATCCGGCACGAACGCTAGACGGCCCAGCCAAGGCCAGGGAAGTATTACATTACTCGAAGTGGCCGGTAGGTAGGTAGGTAGGTAGGTAAGTACATAATAACAATATTTTATAATAAACAATATTTTATAATAAAATAACAATATTTTGTAATAAATTAGAGCTTCAAGCAACGATACAAAAAAATTGCCTTTAGTTATATGGTTTCAAGTATTTTCAACTATTCTTAACCATTATTAAGATCTATTTGACTTACTTCTTCGACGCTAACGTTTTCTAGAACAGGTCAGATGAAGACCCCTGAAGAGATGACATTTCCTCGAGCCGAAGCCTCATCGCGGAATACAGTGGAGTACAACTCATTTGGGGGGGGGGGAAGAGGAGTTTCTCCTTCGCAGGAGATACAGATGTCGTGTTCTAAGCACGATCGACGCAGCGATTATATATATATATATATATATATATATATATATATATATATATATATATATATATATATATATATATTAAGTCGCAAGGTTGACAACACTTTTTGAATTGCAGAAGGAAAAAAATTGTTGGGTGGGGGGAAGAAAATTGTTTAGAACCAATTATGAAAGGACCAATATTGAAATATTGAAAATCAATAATTAAAATTAGTAATCGAATATTTAACATTTGCGGAAATAAATAACTTTAGTCACTACCAAGGCAACCTCAAGATGCGTCAACCAGGACACAGAGACACAGACATATATATATATATATATATGTACATACATATATATATATATATATATATATATATATGTGTGTGTGTGTGTGTGTGTGTGTGTGTGTGTGTATGTGTGTGTGTGTGTATATATATATTTGTATGTATTTACTCCACCCCTCCCCCACAGGCGAGATGCGACATGAAGTCAATTTTTAAGCTGACTTCAACAGATTTGAATTGAGAGGTTTTCCTTCTAGAAAGGTTGCCTTAACAAGTTTAAAGAGCACAGTCTACCCTACAATTTATGGATAACCGAAGGAAGAATAGTAAGATGCATATTTTTCAATTGCAGACTGCCTCGCTCAGGATTTGAACTTGTGTCCCTGTATCAATTTCCTCTGACGATAACTTTTTTATCACACGCACCTTCACAGATTCATGGTTGAAGGTATATATATATATATATATATATATATATATATATATATATATATATATATATATATATATATATACGAGGTGCATTCAGTAGGTTTCAGAAATTTTTTGTATAGGCATTTAGAATTGTCATAGACTCTTGAAAATTCACTATGTTATTGCTATACATCTTATGAGATGACTGACCAATTTTTATGATTTCACATTCAAATGAACAGCTACAGCAGCAATTGGAATACACCCTACTAAAACCTGATTGTCACAGCTGGTAAATTTCAAAAATGCAATCTGAACGTGGGAACACTTTAGAAGAACGATATGCAATAAAATTCTGTTTCAAACTTGGAAAAAATGCAACAGAAACATATGGAATGCTTCAGTCTGCTTTTCGACCATCTTGCATGAATCGAGTATCAGTTTTTGAGTGGCATAAGAGATTCAAGGAAGGCAGGGAGTCTGTGAGGGATGATGAGAGGTGTGGGAGGAGTAAGGAAGTCAGAACACCAGAGTTGATTGGCCAAAGGGTTAGGGTTACTATGTTGAGGTTTTAAGGGAGTTCAGGAAGAGATTCCGTCGGAAGAAGCCAGTACTCTTCAAATCGGGTCAGTGGCATTTCCACCAGGACAATACACCAGTCCACAACTCCATCCTTGTGGCAGACTATTTGACCAAGATGGGCATTAAGACAGTTCGTCTCCGTCCCTATAGTCCAGACCTTGGTCCCTGTGACTTTTGGTTATTCCCTAAACTCAGAGGCTGTTGTTATGAGACAATTGAGGAGATGAAAGAGGCTGTGACAAAGGTCATTGACATACTCACACAAGAGGACTTCCATAGGGCCTTGCAGAAGTTGTTGGAACGATACAACAAGTGCATTGCAGCTGGAGGAGATTACTTCGAAGGGGATTTGAGTTTCATGTGTGTACTCTCAATAAAAGTGCTCATACGAAAAAAGAATGGAAACTTATTTAATATAAAAAGTTGATTTTCATCGCATCTCGTCGAACATTTGACAATCAAAACATACATTATTTGGTAATATTTATGTTATGGGACCGTTACTTACCCATTCATCGACTCTTCCAAATTTTATATTAATCGAGAGACAAGTACTCTCGGAAATATTGGACACTCTACTGGGTACCTCTGGTGGTGTAACGGTTAGCAAGCTAGACTAGCAAACCCACACGAGAGAGTTCGAGTCTCATTGGGCGCCCCATTCATTCGGCCTTGTGCCTCATCGAAGCAAAGAGCTTTGTAAATTACTATTGGATACTCTACCGATATTCAACTGACATTTAAGCCTAGCTAACGCCACCATTTTTCTCTGTATCTTGTGACTTCAATATATCTTTAAACTTATACCGTGCTCCGGGTTGTCTTTTCGTGATCCCAACCTGGGTCTACACCAATTTATAACCAAACTCAGTAAAAAAGAAATTGCAACAATTCAGAGACAAAAACAAATGAAAAAATGTTTTCAATCTAGTTATTCCATTACTAAAAATAAAAGACAGGTATATTTAGAAGAAATTTGTACTTTTTATTAAAAAATATATTAGGAGTGATTTATTCAAGGCCGATACAGAGCGATAATTTATCTATCTATCTATCTATCTATCCAGCCCAGTCCGTTGAGGTTGTAGAATACACCGACTGCATATCTGTGGAGGGATAATACCTCCCACAACGAGTGTCTCGGATATGACATAAAACAATCTGATGGTGGGGAATGTGGAGTACTCCTTTATTGCCATCGCTTCCAAGTCCACTCTGTCTCGGAGTGGTAGCACCTGATAGGGCCCTATCCATAGGTCAAATGAAACTGTTTGATATTTCAAATATGGTTTGGTTTGGTTTTATGGCACATGACATTTGTAGGTTATTTAATGCCAAATCCATTTTTATACATATAAACAATTCTATTTCCAACAATTCAGTTTAGTATGAGTAAAGTTTTTTGTTTACACACAATTAAATGTCAAAACAGTTCTATTTCAAACAATTCAGTTTAGCATAGGTACAGGGTTTAGTTCTATTTGACCCAGAGATAGGACCCTATTTGGTGCTACCTGGGTGGACCTGGAAGCGATGGAAATAAAGGTGTACTCCGCATTCCCCAAAGCTCCAGCATCACTGGAGCCTCATCATTAGATTGTCTAGTGTCATATCTAGGACACTCGTGGTGGGAGTATTACCCCTCTGCAAAGAAGCATTCTACAGTCTCAACCGTCAGGGCCTGATATTTGAAATAAAAATGTTTGAAATTTACGCCGAGTGCAAACAAAAGAAAAAAATCAAATTTTTATAAAATAATTCTTTGATTATTTATATGTATAAACAAATGACTGATGTCTAACAGAATTATCAGAAAAAAGTAAAGTTGGCGACCATAGTCGCGGGCGAACAGAAGGCTCCTTTTTCAATTGCTACTACACCGAGGTGTAGGGGAGAGCACTACTACTCTCCTTGGATTGCTCTACTTAACCCTTGATACGTACCTTATATTGTTGAGTGTTAAGCAAGGAGGTATCAAGTACCATTTTTAAGTCTTTGGTATAACGCGACCTGGGATTGAACCTAGTTGGAGCCATTTAACTATGTGCAAAAAAATGAGCTCAGGCTCGTTTAAAAATGTTATCGACAAAATGTGTTTACAAATTATATATTTAATATATATTTATGAACTGGATTTAACATTAAATAATGTACAATGGTTGATACGAAATAAAACTTAAACGAACGAAATCTATCTATCTATCTATCTATTATATACCCCACCGGTGAACAGTGAGTGCCGGGAAAGCCTAGTATTCACGTCACGCGGACGACACTCCTCGAGCCTCAGAAGGCCGTCCGCGCAGGCTTTAACCCTCCTCGGAAGGGCTAAATTTATCACCTGAGTTGCCCCTTTTTAGTGGAATGCTGAAAGGACCCGAGGCATTTTTGGAGATGCCGGGCGTGTCCGGGCTAAGGCCTTGGGCTCTGACTCACCTTAAAAAGGCCTTGTGCCATACTTCGCGATTGTCGGAGCGCGTAATTTGCTGACTAAGTAGTCACTACTTGCCATGGGTACCGTCTTGACATTTTGGCGTTTTTTTTTAATTGTATAAAGATTTCCAATTCATTTACAACCCCCGTTTTGGCTATTTCTTATTCAGTAACCTTTTGTTAGGTTACAACCGTATCTATCTATCTATCTATCTATCTATCTCAGTCTGTTCATATCTATCTATCTATCTCTGTTTATATCTATCCGTATGTTTTGCATTATTTGTTTTCTGTTTTCTCAATTAACCATATTTGTGCAATCGATACAACAGAAGGCAAACTGCGACCATGTCTATTTCGTAAACGAATGAAAAAAAAAAAATTAAAAAATACCAAAACACACGCGCGCATACGTGCGCAAATATAGACATAATAATAAAAATCTTTGTCTTTTCCTCACCGGATGTGGGATACTTAGGTAATGAAGGGATCTGGGCGAGTGAGAGATTGAGGTAAAAGGGCTTCATTAAAAACGAGTAATGAATCAGCATTTTGCCTAAGGAAAAAGGAAAGCAATAATTGAAGTTACGTATATATTCTGACATGTAGGGGATATCTATCTGTCTATCTATCTATGTCTATTCATATCTATCTATCTATCTATCTATCTATCTATCTATCTATCACAGTCTGCTCATATCTATCTATCTATCTATCACTGCTCATATCTATCTATCTATCTATCTATCTATGCAGCACACACGCACGCATTTTCATTCACTTGAGCTTATCAAATAAACAACCTGATAAGAAACGAAACAAATATAAAATCTGTTTTTCCCCTTCTCCTTACACTCTGATGATGACACCTCTTATAATCGAAACGTTTCCCAGTTCCGCATACCTCCGAGCTGAATGGCTGAATTAATAAATTCACCCCTACCTTTCGTACGATTCTAAAATTACAAAGCGAATCCCTTTAATAATGTCAAAACTAAATCTAATTGAACTGAAAACAATAATGTAATTGGGGGCAGTTTATACAGAGGTGTCTCCAAAAATTTGATATCATTTCGCAGACCAATAATTTTGGCAATTCAGGTTGAAATAACCACAAATTTTCACAGAATGTATAGAAACAGATCATGATTTTCGATTTAATGGAAGAGGTCAGTACGAACTTATCTCAATGGGAATCTGCCAGAGTGATAGATCGGACGTGCTGGAGGTGAAGACAGTTTTCTAAAGAAATGGTCGCCGCGGTCACCGGACCTGTCTCTGTGTAATTTCTTTTTATGGGGATATATGCAGGGACTGGTCTATGTCCCCTTTCTTCTGGCTTCCATTGATGAACTCAAGCAGAGAATTCCTTCCACGATTGCATAATGTTACCGGAGACATGCTACAGCGTGTTTGGCAAGAGCTTAACTACTGATTTGACATATCCCGTCTCACAACCTGTGCACATAGTGAACTCTTATAAAATCGGTCCCAGAATAAACTTATGATACTCAATATCTAAAATGTTCAATTTCGATTAAATAGTTTTCAAGATAATTTCTTTTAAAATGATGTCATTTTTTTGGGATACCCTGTACTTTCATTTTAATCATTATCTAATGAAAATATTAACTGGATTCATATTTTCATTGCACATTGTAAAGCTATTCATAAAATATATATAACTATCTTCTATCTATAAAACTAACCATTTACCAGCTATTACCCAATAGTAGGTAGAGTGTTCGCCCCTGGCCCAGAAGACCAGGGTTCAGTTCATACCAAAGACTAAAAAAAAATGGTACTTGATATCTCCTTGCTAAACACTCAGCGTTATAAGGTACGTATCAAGATCAAAGTGGAGCAATCCAAGGAAAGGAGTAACGCCCTTCGCCACACCTCACTGTAGTAGCTATTAAAAAGGGAACCTTCGAGTGGCCCGCGACTAAGGTCGCCAACATTACTTTTTATGAAAGTAAAATGACAGCAATTCTGTATCGACTGCCTTTATCTATCCCTTTGTCTTTGACGTTAGGTCTTGTTCTGGATCATTCATGGTTAGCGCAATGAAGTGATGCTGCCAGGAAGATGGGTTGGTTTGGTTTGGTTTGTTAGGTTTTATGGCATATCAACCTTTGTAGGTTATTTAACGCCAAATCCATTTTTATGTAAATAATCTGTTCTATTAAAAACAATTCAGTTTAGCATAAGTACATAGTTTAATTGTCAAAAAACATTTCTATTTCAAGCTATTCTGTTTACTCAAACAATTCAGTTTAGCATAAGTATGCTGTTAGTTCTATTTAAGCCATAGATAGGGCCCTATCAGGTGCTACCACTCCGGGTCAGATTGGAGGTGCCCGTGGTGTAGTCGTTATCGTCGTAGGAAATGGACACGGCGACACGAGTTCAAATCCTGGACGAGACTGATTGCATTTCACATAGCACTAATACCCTTGGGGAAGGTATGAATCCAATTATTCTCCCTCCAGCTATGGGTAAATAGTAGGACAGACTAGGTTCTTCAGCCTTTGTTAGGCAACTAGTCTAGGAGAAGGAAAACTCTGAATTCAAACCTGTTAAACTCCGCTTAAAAATTGCCCTTGTGTCATATCCTGTCCGAGCGGAGAGTTTGGTAAATAGTACCACCCCTGGTCAGAGTGGACATGGGAGTGATAGCAATGAAGGGGTACTCCGCATTCCCCAAACCTCCAGCACCGCTGGAACCTGCATCAGATTGTTTAGTGTCATAATCAGGACACTCGTTAGGTGTGTGTGGGGTCTTACCCATCGGTGTATTCTACAGCCGACTGGGCAAGCTAGGAAGATGAACCCACAGGAAGTGGTTAAGTTTTCTGTAACTTGACAAGATGATGTTCCTTAATTTGTAGACGTGACAAGGATTTGAATTTCGAATTCTGAAGGTGACAATTTAGTAGGAAATTTAGTAGGAAATTCTTGCTGTTGTGATAAATACTCTAATGGCAACCTCGTGAGGTCAAGGGTCGCAACCTGGTAAAATATGTTTGTATCAAAGAATAATAAAAGCATAAATTAATTTTCTTATCAAGATTTGAATCCTCTAATTCATTATTATCATCATTATCATTATTATTATTATTAATTATAGTTGCCGTAGTAGTAGTAGTAGTAATATTAATAATAATAATAATAATGCGGACGAGTGGAGACCATCCAAACGACAGCATTATTGAGAACGGCCAGAATACTAAGAAGAGTCCTGAAGACTCGAGGAGACTTGCTGTCACTCAAACTCCAGTGAAAAACCATCGGCTAACGCTGATGTGAAAAGCTCTAATGAGTGAAAAACAATATCAGTTAATTATACTTTTAAACCACCTTCTACACTGAAGTATTCCTTATTTGACACACATATTCAGAATATTTTATTTTCTTATCCGGAAAATTAATGCATAAAAGTTTGAATATTTCAATTGTAATTTTACCTCTTTTTCACGTTTGATGTTATTTGTTTTAACCAAATTTATTTGGTTGTGATTACGTCTTGATAGTAAAATTGGGAAAAAGCAAAATTTGTGATTTTATTGAAATAAAAACAACTCATTTCTTCAGAAAGTGATAAAAATTACTTTTCTTCTTTTTTGCTTAATTTATGTACAAAAAAAGCACAAAAGATTAAAATAAATAAATAAAAGAAAAACATCCCTCCCCAAAAAACAAATAAACAAACAAAAAAACAAACAAACAATACAGCAAGAAAAAAACAAAAAAAAAACAAAAAACAAAAAAACAGAACCCTAAAACGTAAAAGAATAAATAAAAGAAAAGCAGAAAATAAGAAAAACAAAAACCAACCAAACGAATAAAGCAAAACAAAACAAAATAAAAACAAGAAACAAACAAACAAAAACTAAAAAAAAAAAGAAAAAAAAAAAAAAACAAGACAAGAAACCAAAAAAGTAAAAGAACAAAATAAATAAATAAATAAAAGAACTCCGAAAAAAAAAAACAAAGGCAAAAATCAGACCAACAACAAACAAACAACAAACGTAAAAGATTAAGATAAATAAATAAAAGTAAAGCAAAAATAACAAAAAAAAAAACCATAATAAAACCCCTATAAAAACAAAACAAGCAAAAAAAGATAGAATCTTAAAAAGGTAAAAGAATAAAATCAATGAATAAATAAATAAATAAATAAATAAATAAATGTAAAGCAAAGAAAGAAAGAAAGAAAGAAAGAAAGAAAGAAAGAACTCAAAACAAATAATAAATAAATAAATAAATAAATAAATAAATGAAAAGCAAAGAAAGAAAGAAAGAAAGAAAGAAAGAAAGAAAGAAAAAAGAAAGAACAGAAAACAAATAATAAATAAATTAAAGAAAGCCGAAAAAAAAACAAAAAAAAAAACGTAAAAGATTAAATTGAATAAATAAAATAAAAACAAACTAAAAAAAAACAAACAAAATAAAACAAACAAATAAACAAACAAACAAAAAGCCGAACCCTAATACGTAAAAGAATAAATAAATAAAAGAAAAGGACCCCCACCCCACCAAAAAAACAAAACAAAACAAAAACCAAAATATCCCCCCCCAAAAAAAACCAAAACAAACAAGAACACCCCCACCAAATAGATAGGACCCTAAAACGTAAAAGAATACAAGAAATAAATGAATAAAATAAAGCCGGAAAAAACCTGCTAAAATCAAACAAACAAAACAAAATAAAAACAAAAAACCCAGCCTTCAACCTCGCCCCCCCCAAAAAAAACAATAGCAAAAACAAAAACAAAAGCAAAAACAAAATAGGCAAAAACAAAAACAAAAACAAAAAGAGCAAAAACAAAATAGCAAAACAAACCAAGAAAAAACTAATTTAAAAAAGAAATAAATAAAGAAAATAAAAATAAAAAGATCCCCCACCTCCAAAAAAGACAAAAGCAAAAAAAAAAAAACAAAAACAAAAAAACAAAAACAAACCTAAAATAATGAAATAAATAGATAAATAAATGAAGTAAAGATCTCCCCCAAAAAACGTAAAACAACTTATCGAAAAAATAATTCATATTATATTACTGTCTGCAAAAAAATCTTAAGAAACGACTACACAAAATGTAGATATTAACGAAATATGAACGAGATTCCCTAACCTCTAGGCATAACATGACAATTTATAGGTTGGCATGCTGTTAAAATCAATCAATAACAAATAGTGAAATCATTACACTGAAGGGAGAGAGAAAACACTCACTTTTGAGCAAATACCCTTGGGAAAGGTATGAACCCCCTTTTCCTCCCAGCTATGGATTGAATAGTACCACTACTGTTTTTAGGAGAATGGTTTTGGCATTAAATAACCTACAAATGTTGATATACCATTAAACAAAGACCCCATTAGGTTATTTTGTCAACCTACGACTCTATTAATGATGGAATATTTTTGACCAACTCAAAAAAGTGCGACTAGAAAGTAACATGAGTTTTTTTCTTTTTTTTTAGGTTGGCAACCCTGATTAAAAATTAACTGATCACCGTTAATTCATTACCAACCATTCTCACCGTCGATCAGAAATGCTGGATATCCTTACTTTATCGTCTTTTCCTCGGTTCGTGATGTAATCAGTCGACAGTTTTCAGGCCACTCTAAAAATGTCTTAAGCCATCTAAAGGTATAGAACTTGATCTCCCTAAGCATGTGTTAACTTGTTAAACGTTTCAATGATCTGAAGTTCTATTTTTGTGACACCCTTAAAACTCCTCGGTCTAGGAGGCGTTGAATACGCTGACTGTATCCCATGAAGAGGGAGTCATCCTATTTACTAACCCCTTCGCTCGGGCAGGATATGACACAAGGTCAATTTTTAAGCGGAGTTTAACAGGTTTCAATTCAGAGTTTTCCTTCTCCTAGACTAGTTGCCTCACTAAGGCTGAAGAACCTAGTCTGTCCTCCATAGCTGGAGGGAGAATAATTGGATTCATATCTTTCCCAAGGATATTAGTGGTATGTGAAATGCAATCAGTCTCGTCCAGGATTTGAACTCGTGCCGCCGTGTCCATTTACTACGACGATAACCATTACACCCTGGGCACCTCCATGAAGAGGGAAATATAAATATATAAATAAATACCCCGTCAAAACGAGGGTTCTGGATATGACATTAAACTGTATCTAATACCCTTGGGGAAGGTATGAATCCAATTATTCTCTCTCCAGCTATGGGTAAATAGTAGGGCAGATTGGGTTCTTCAGCCTTAGTAAGGCAACTAGTCTAGGAGAAGGAAAACTCTGAATTCAAACCTGCTGAACTCCGCTTAAAAATTGACCTTGTGTCATATCCTACCCGAGCGGAGGGGTTGAGTAAATAGGATTAAACTGTATCTGATGGCGAGTCTCCACTTCTGGAGATTAGGAAAGTCTGGAGTATCTTTTCATTGCCATTACTCCCAGCCGATTTGCTGCGGATAAATTTCTATTTTTAACTTGGGCGTTTGCTGCTATCCCGACCTAGACTTCGGGAAACTTTAAGTTGCGCTAGGTAACAACTTACTACTAAAACAATCAATCGCAGTCCCGAATTATGTAATGTTGGATTGTTTGGGGGAGGGTCAAAAATGGTGACAAGCCGTTCATAATTTGGTGACAGATATTCATAGACTTGGCCGTTAGTAGCAGAAGATCGGCCACTCAGCGATGACTAGAGCATATATAGGGAGGGCAAGTTATCATCGTCATCAAAACATATGGCAGTCTGGTCACCTTTGGTGATGTAACGGTTAGCAAGCTAGACTAGCAGACCTACACGAGTGAGTTCGAGTCTCATTGGGCGCCCCATTCATTCGGCCTTGTGCCACATCAAAGCAAAGCGCTTTCTAAATTACTAAAAAACGTATGGCAGTCTTGTACTGACAAGACGTGCCCTTTTTGTATCAAGAATTCCTCCACTGGAGGACAAAATTGTTACCCGGATTCCAACATATAAGCCTGTGTTAATTTGTAAAATATTTTTGTCGCATTGCAGCAGACAGAATTTGAGCTTGTGTTCCATTTTCGTGGCACAATTATTCAAAAGCACTTGGATTAATCGAAGATTACTCAGCTGAACGTGAATCCTGAGAGGCGGACAGAATTTCAAGGTCAACTGATTTTAAATCAAGGTTGCCAAACTGAAATATATTAAAAAAATCAATCTTATTTCTTCCTAGATGCGCTTGTGCGAAACATGAGTGTACTATTTTCTGATCGGGAGAAAAAAAAAAGGAGGAATTAAAGATTATAGATTTTGATAGTATTTTTGCTAACCTCTGAAATCAGAAGAAACGAGGGTTTGAAAAAAATATTATCGGAGAAAGTAAACAATAAGAAAAATAAAGAACAGAAGAAAGATTCAAGAATAGAGTGTGTGTGTGTGAGTGGGTGTGTGTGAGTTAGAGGGATGAGGAGATAGATAGAGAGAGAGAGAGAGAGAGAGAGAGAGAGAGAGAGAGAGAGAGAGATATGGATTAAAGAACAGTAAAGACCAAGATGGAAGGAGAGAAGGAAGGAAGGTAGGAAGGAAAAAAAGAAGGAAAGGAAAATAAATCTAAAAAATCTAAATTTATAATAATAAATAATAAAAAAAAGAAAAAAGAAAGAAAATTTAAGTACGAATTAAAAGAAAAGAAAAACACAGATTTAAAAATAAAAGGAAAAGAAAGAAAAAAGAAACAAAGTATGAAAAATTAAAGGAAGGAAGGAAGAAAGGAAGGTAACGAAAACCGATGACATAATAGAAAATAAGGGGAAAGAAAAAAAAAGAGAAAGAAAGAAAAGAAAGAAAAGACAAAAAAAGTTTTAGATATGTAAAACAGTAAAAATAAATGATCTAAGAAAGAAAGAAAGAATGAAAGAAAATGAAAAGGCGGAAAAAATATTAAAAGAGAAAGAAAAAGAAGAAAAAGAAAAGAAAAAGATAGAAGCAAAACCATACGAATGAAAGAAAGAAAGAAAACGAAAATATGGAAAAATATTAAAAGAGAAAGAAAAAGAAGAAAAAGAAAAGAAAAAGAAAGAAGCAAAACCATACGAAAGAAAGAAAGAAAGAAAGAAAACGAAAATATGGAAAAATATTAAAAGAGAATGAAAAAGAAGAAAAAGAAAAGAAAAAGGAAGAAGCAAAACCATACGAATGAAAGAAAGAAAGAAAGAAAACGAAAATATGGAAAAATATTAAAAGAGAAAGAAAAAGAAGAAAAATGAAAGAAAAAGAAAGAAGCAAACCAAGAAGCTAGAAAGAAAGGAAGAAAAAAATAAAAAAGAAGAAACAACTAAAGTACGAATTAATCAAGAGAAAAAAAAAAGAAAGAAAAATGAAAGAAAAATAAACGAGGAAAAGAAAATGACAAAAAAGAAAGAAACCACAAAAGGGAGCAATGCAAAAAAGCGAAAATGAAGAAAGAAAAAATATAGAAAAGAACAGCAATTGATCGAAACAAAGAAAGAAAGAAAAAAAGAAAGAAAGAAAGAAAGAAAGAATAGAGAATCAAGTAAAAAAGAAAACAAGAAAAAAGAGAAGTAAATGAAATTATAAAAACGAAAGAAAAAGTAAAGAAAGAAAGGAAAAAGAAAGAATGACAAAATAATTTAAAATGAAAGAAAGGAAAGAGTCAAAATGAAAGGAATAAAGAAAGGAAGAAATGACGTAAAGAAAAAAGGAAGAAAGAAAGAAAACAGAAAGAAAGAAAAGACTGAAAGAAAAGAAGGATGAAGAAAGAAAGAAAGAAAGAAGGCAAAAGAAAGTAAAAAGAGTCAAATAAAATACTATAAAAAGAATGAAAAAAAAAGAAAGAAAAGACAGAAAGAAAGAAAGAAAAAAGAAAGAAAGAAAGAAAGAAAAGAAATCAAAAGAAAGTAAAAAGAGTCAAATAAAAGACTATAAAAAGAATGGAAAAAAAGAAAGAAAAGACAGAAAGAAAGAAAGAAAGAAAGAAAGAAGAGAAAAGAAAAGAAAAGAAAGTAAAAAGAGTCAAATGAAAGACTATAAAAGAACAGAAAAATAATTCATAGTTAAAAAGAAAAAAAGAAACATATGTAAAAAAAAAAAAGGAATAAGTTTTTAAAAAAAGCCTCGTAGAAGAAAGAAAATGAACAAACAGAGAAGGAAAGAATAAAAAAAGAATGAATAGAATGTTGAAATAAATGAAAAAGAAAGAAAGAACGAGAGGAAGAGATAAAGAAAAAAAAACGAATGAAGAAAGAATGAAGATTAAAAAAAAAGAGAGAGTGGACTTAATCGAAGAAGAAGGAAGGAAAGAAGGAAGAAGGAAGACGGGGAGAAAGGAAGCAGAAAAACACAAGTAAAATAAAGAGAGAAGAAACGAAAAAGAAGAAGGAACGAAAGAGAGAAAGGAGGAAGAAAGAAAGAAAAGAAAAATTAAAGAAAGAAAAGAAAGAAAAAAAGAATAGTAAGAACGGGCATAAAGAAAAGAAAAAGAAAAGAAAACGAAAAGACAGAAAGAATTGAAAAAAGAGAAAAAGAAAGAAAGAAAGAAAGGAAGAAAAAAGAAAAAGACTAAGAAAAAAAAAAGAAAATGAAAAGCAATGAAAGAAAGAAAAGAAGAAGAAATAAAAGAAAAAAGAAAAGAAAAAGAAAAAAGAAAGCAGAAAGAAAAGCAAAATGGTAAAGAAAGAAAGAAAGAAATTCAACAAATGAAGGAAAGGAACAAGAAAAGAAAGAAAGAAAGAAAGAAAGAAAAGCAACGAAAGAAAGATAAGAAAAAGGAAAAGGAAAGAAAAAAGAAAAAGAAAAGAAAAGCAACAAAAAAGTAAAGGAAAGGAAAATAAATAAATGAATAAAGAAAGAAAGAAAGAAAGAACGAAGGAAAAGGCAAAATAATAACAAAAAAGAAAAGAGAAAAGAAATAAAGAAAAGCAACGTATGAAAGAAAAAGAAAAGAAAGAAAAACGAAAAAGAAAGGAAGAAAGAAAAGCAACGAAAGAAAGAAAAAAAAACGAAAAACCAAAGAAATGAAAGAAAAAAAAGGAACGAAAAACGAATGAAATAAAAGAAACAAAGAAAAGAGAAAACAATAAATTATCGTTAATGAAATAGATATGAAAAGAAAGAAAAACTAAACGCTTCTCTATCGGCCTTTTTTACCTACTCCACCCTTAACCCAATAAAAAGAAAGAAAAAAAGAAAAAAAAAAGCCATAGGAAGGAAAATCAAAGAAAATAAATAAATAATAAAAAAATGTAGTAAATAATCACCGTACAAGAAAGAAAATCGAAGCGGAAGATCTTACGGAAGATGTATCATCTGTGATATCCTCCCTCCGCCATCTCTACAATAACAGTCAGAAAAAAATCCATCATGTAACCGTTAAACTGTCAAGGGTTGCGTGTCACGAGTCACATGACTATATCCCTATACCATAAAGCGACTCCTTGTGCTTTTCCCCACTTCCTTTTCGGGCCCTTACGAACCCACCCATCGTCTATAAACACTCGTAAGGTTTGACTTTAATTGCCAAGCTGTAGCCGGGTCACCTTAATCTTTCAAGGTCCGGCCGGGTGATAAAAACGCCGCGCATTTATATTCCAAAATGCCAGATTCGAATGATAGGAAAATGAGTCACCAGTTGCTTCATCTTTGCTCGTTTAGTTCGACGACGACTCGTTTAAAGTCGGGATTGTGTTTCTAAAAAGTCCTCGCTTTATGCGAGAAGAACGTCACGTGAAACTTTTCTTTGATGTGGTTTCTTTGTTTAATGGCATATCAACCTTCATGGGTTATTTAACGCCAAAACCATCTTGTTGTAAAACACTAGTGGTACAATTCAGCCCATAGCTGGCGACAGAGGGTGGAGGAATTAAGGGGTTCGTATCTTTCCCAAGAGAATTAGTCCGGATGGGAACGCAATCGCGCAAGTGAAGTTCGAACTTTAGTTGTGGGAGGGGGTCCACTTTTTTGACTAGCACGCTACTTTTAAGAATGACCTGGTCAAAATGATCTACCTGTATAAAAAGATACTAAATATATTTTTATCTATAATAGTAAAAGTATGTATTCTCTGCTAGGTGCGAACCTAGTCAGCCGTGGCTGGATAATATACCAATTGCATCTCTGCTAATGGATAAGACCCCTCAACGAGTATCCTACATATGACACTAAACAATCTGATGGCGATGCTCCAGTCCAGGAGCCCTGGGGAATTCCGAATACCTCTTCATTGCCATTGCTCCAAGGTCCACTCTGGCTGGGAGTGGTAGCACCGGATAGGGTCATTCCTCTGAGTCAAATAGAACTTAAATGTTCTATTTGACTCAGAGGAAGGACTTATCCTAAACTGAATTGTTAGAAATAGAATTGTTTGGCCATTTAACTGACTGATGTTTAATTGAATTGTAAGTGATGTATAGCAATACCTGAAATCATTTAACAGTGTGCAAACAAATGAGTTATGTTGAATAATCTACAGGGTTGAACGATAAAATTGTCGTCCTAAAGAAAACAACACAACAGCTTTATTTTAAAACTTTTATTGAAAAAATCAATTCAGCTAACTTGATTATATAGTAGAGCTGACATATATTGAATGTAGCCGCCTTCAGCCTCAATCACCGCCTCGATCCGGATCCGGCCCTGGGAGCATGCCTTTTCCACTAGCGCCGGTGGGAGCTCGGCGAATACTCGGCGGATGGCGGCGATCAGGGTGACTTTGGTGTTGTGGGAGGTCATGTTGGTGATGTTCTCGACATATGACCAAACGAAGTAGTCCAGCGGGTTCAGGTCGGGGGAGGAAGGGGGCCAGTGAAAGAAGGGTACAAAGTCGTAGCACTTCTTCTGAAACCAAGCCTGGGTCTCTTTAGACTTGTGGGCCAGCGTCGAGTCCTACTGACACACCCAGGGTCTGCCACCGGTAATCTGATTCCACCAAGGGATCACCACACTCATGAGCACATCCAGGTACACTTTGGTGTTGACTTTCAAGCCGACTTCGAAGATGTGAGGTGGCATGATGTGGCCCTCACTTGAAACCACACCAAAGACCATAACCGTAACTGGAAACTTTGTTTTCATCACCCTGGGCACGTCCCTGTTATTCGTAGCAATCCAGATTTGCATTTTGAGGGTGCTGGCAATGGCCCTGTTGTCATAAGTTGGATCGGTAGAGTGCATGAGTTGTACAGCGGCGCATCTCCGATCTCGCTCGTTGAACATTGTGTCACTTTCAGACATGATAGAAGGCTCCTATCGCTCTTGGGATTTGTACACAACTGACCAACTCGTAGATGGTCTGCAACAAGAAAAAGAAAACCGGTTTTCATTAAACGGAAATGGAATCATGTCGTCTTTTCTAGGGTGACAATTTTATCGTTCCACCCGGTAGCAATACTTGAAACCCTTCAACTGTGTAACTAAATTGAATTATTGGTATTTCATAACAATACTTAGAACCATTTGTCTGTGTATGCAAATGACTGAATAGTGTTGAATAGAATAATTTGTGCTGATAACAATAGCTGTAACCACTTCACTGTGTGCAAACAAATGATTAACCGTGTAAAGAATAATTCGTATTAGGGAGAAATACGTGAATCCATTTAACTTTGAGCCAAAAAATGAGCTCAGGCTCGTTAAAAATATTATCAACAAAATGTTTACATCGTAGCAGATTGCAGAGAAGCGAAGAGAAACTGAGATAACATGATACTCTGAAACGCCATTGTACCAGACTTGCGACATTAGAGAAGTGTTAGTAAATTGAGGTTATATGATACTTTAGAAAACAGTGCGAAACGGCTAAGAGACACCATGATACTATGAGTCTTAACTTAACTGTTCCAATTCCATTGACCATGACCGGGTACAAGTGTTTAAATATATAATAAGTGCCCGTGGTGTACTTGATGCTGCATTGCTTAACACTCAGCATTATAAGGTAAGGATCAAGGGTAGTAGAGCAATCCAGGGAAAGAAGTTGCCATCTCCCCTAAACCTTGGTGTAGTAGCTATTGAAAAGGGAGCCTTCGAGTCCCCTTCGACTGGGGGGTCACCAACTTTACTTTTACCTTTAGATACTAAAGTTTCAAAAGTTTTCTTTTTTTTAAAAAAGATTTGTGGAGGAGGAGATTAAGTTAAAAAAAATGGCTTCCATTTAGAAGGAAAAAATTTGATAGAAAATGAGATTTCTTGGTGGTTTTATCCTTCTCTTACACTAGTTGCCCACTAAAGCTAAAGTAGCTGGTCAGTCTTGCTAGCATATATAAGAAATAAGGTGCCGTGGTGTAATGGTTATCGTCGTAGGAAATGAACAAGGCGACACGAGTTCAAATCCTGGACGAGACTGATTTCATTTCACATAGTACTAATACCACTGGGAAAGGTATGAATCCAATTATTCTCCCTCCAGCTATAGGCAAATAATAGGGCAGACTAGGTTCTTCAGCCTTGGTGAGGCAACTAGTCTAGGAGAAGGAAAACTCTGAATTCAAACCTGTTAAACTCCGCTTAAAAATTGACCTTGTGTCATATCCGAGCGGAGGAGTTGTTAAATATGATAAAAATGAAAGTAAAGTTGGTGACCTTAGTTAAGGGTGACCCGAAGGCTTCCTTTTTCAATAGCTACTACACCAAGGTGTAGGGGAGGGCACTTATCCTTTCCCTGGATTGCTCCACTTTACCCTTGATCCCTACCTTATAATGCTGACTGTTAAGCAAAGTAGCATCAAGTACCATTTTTTGAGTCTTTGGTATGACTCGACTTGGGATTGAACCCTGGTTTTTTGGACCATTGGTAAACTTTCATAATTGACTGATGATTGTGAAAACATGAAATTGAGTATCCAAGTAAACTAGTGTTTTAATATTTAATATACAAATAACTCCATCTTGAAAAATAACTCCATCTGTTACGGAAAAGAATGTTAGACAACAGTAGGTTGTCCGTCATATTTTCTAATATATATATATATATATATAATATGAGCCGAAAAACACTCCTTGATTTCAGAGCTATATAGAATGTACTCTCTTAGAATATTTTACGCATCGGTGGTTACGATTTCATGCGGTATCGGTTGGTATAACAGCCACTCGATGAGCGCCTCACCCGTTATTAGGCAAACATCGATGCCATAGCCTAGATGAGTGAAGACTCTCTACAGCATATAAGACCTGATGTAGCAATACGGCACCATATCGGTAGTTGCAACACAACACAACACAAAAACGACTCTGTTAGTTTCAGGTTATGAAAGATTATTTGGGACTGCGACATTTTCAGTAGTCGGTGAAACAAACTTGTTGATTCTTATTTTAAGATGCGTTGATATATGTCCGCAAACAATGTTTGAACCTTTACGAATCGAAAATCCGGAACTACGAACTCAAAGTTTAGCAAGAAAACAATTTATTACTAAAATAATCAACTAAAATCCTTAATTATTTTGCAGTGATCGAGTGTATTGCTTTAGCAATACGTTCTTGCAGATCATTTAGGGTTGCGAGTAGTGGAGGTAGATAAAATCTGTCTTTCACGTATCTTCAAAGGAAAAAGTTATAAACACTTAGGACCGGTGATGTCTTGTCAAACAGATGGACTTAGCCGGAATATTCCTCAGGGTGGTTTGTGCATCTGTTTGACAAGTACTTATAGAGAAATGGAGGGCTGAACTAAGAAATATTTTGAGATAATGTATGTGAAGATGAAGAGAATTGTCTGAATATTCAGATAAAAATTATCAAGCTTCATTATTTACATTTTTCGGACAATTGTCCTCATCTTTGTCGCCATGTTTATCACAAAGTTTCCGCCGCTGTACGCTCCGGCCTTCTGGTGGTGGGAATGTCGAACTTAACCCTTTATTTCGCTTACCAGGGTAGACTGTTCTAGTTTCACGAGCCATGTTTAAACGAAATAAAGGGTTAAGTTCGACATTCTAACCACCTGAAGAAGGCCAGAGCGTACAACGGCTGAAACGTTGTGATAAACATGGCGACAAAAATGAGGACAGTAGACCGAAAAATGTCCTCATCTTTGTCGCCATGTTTATCACAACGTTTCACCGTTGTACGATCTGGCCTTCTTCAGGTGGTTTGAATGTCGAACTTAACCCTTTATTTCGTTTAAACATGGCTCGTGAAACTAGAACAGTCTACCCTGGTAAGCGAAATAAAGGGTTAAGTTCGACATTCCCACCACCAGAAGGCCGGAGCGTACAGCGGCGGGAACTTTGCGATAAACATGGCGACAAAGATGAGGACAGTAGACCGAAAAATAAAAAAATAAACATAATACCTCATTTCAGAAATATAGATTGTTACCAAGCTTCACCGCAGAACTTTAGACTAATAATATTCCAATAAGTTTTGATGCTATGACAACTTGAAATTGAGATGTATTTTTGTGTTCAGCCGATATATATATATATATATATATATCCTCCAACAGGGAAATTTTTGAACGAAGCAAGCAGGAATATGAGGAGGCTTTAAAGAATGACGGATATAGGGTCAATTTAGGATATAAGGATAGGGATGAAAGTAGAACGCAAGGAAGGAAAAATAGACCTAGGAAAATTTTATGGTTTAATCCTCCTTATAATATGGAGGTAGTTAACAACTTGGGAAAGGAATTCTTCAAGTTATTAAAAAGAAATTTCCCTAGTGGGAGTCAGTTACATAAAATATTTAATAAGAATTGTGTTAAATTAAGTTATAGTTGCATGCCAAACATTTATGGAATAATAAATAGGAGTAATATAACTAAATTAAGTACGAAGAAAAAGAAGGTACTTGATAAATGTAACTGTAGGGACAAGGTTAGATGTCACCTCGAAGGCAAATGTAAGCAGGAATGTGTAGTGTATAAAGTAGAAGTATATAGTGATTCGAATAATAAGAGAAATAAAAAGATATGCTTTGGGTCGAGGCAAGGGGATTTTAAGACAAGATACTATAACCATAAAACAAGTTTCTCGCACGAGAAATATAGGCATAACACTGCATTATCTAGTTATGTGTGGGAGCTTAAGGAGAACACAGGGGTAGATCCTATAATGAAATGGGAAGTAATAAAGAAATGCCGTAAATATAGGGCAGGCAATAGAGCGTGTAGCCTTTATATGGAGGAAAAATTGGCGATAGCGGCTTGTAAAAGTAGGAATATGTTAAACAAAAAATCGGAGGTGTTAAATAGTTGTAGACACAAAAGGGCGTGGTTACTCTATAATTAGGGATAGGTTTTAGAGAAAAAATTTTTTATTTATTTTATTTTTATTTTTTAAAACTTTTATTTATTTATTTATTATTTTTTATGCAAATTTGAAGTTAGGTGGTTTTTGGTAAATAAAAGAAAGCGATTTCTCCTAGAATTCAGTCGAGGTTAGGCTTCCTGATGATCTGTTAAGGTGAAACTTTAGTAGAAGATTTTCGACTAGCGATTTAGGTTAATTTTATAAATATATATATATATATATATATATATATATATTGTCATTCACAGACAGACTGTTTCCTTGTATCACAACCCTTCAGTGTGGCTAAACACGTAGGACGCTTGAAGCTGAGGTCGAAACCCGCCCAACTTTACGTTAGACTTAGTATCAGACAGCACAGCCAACAAGCGTACCACGTCAGCTAGGGAATTATGAGGTATTAAGTAGTAGCGTTCGTTTGTTTACATTTTATACCTTACCGGATACCAGAGTGCTCAATTCGTTCGAAGAGCTTTGCATTATGCGAGCGGCGGCCGAAAATTCCTTCGTCAGAGTACTCAACCCCCATGGAGGAGATAAAGTAAAATTTGCGACCGTTGCCGAAAACGACCAGAGGGCTCCCTTGTCAACAGCTACTTCACCGAGTTTTAGAAAAAGGCGCTAATCTTTTCCCTGGATTATTCCAATTACCCTAGATACGTACCTTATAATGAGGAGAGTTAAGCAAGGAGGTATCAAGTATCAGTTTTTGAGTCTTTGGCATGACTCAACTTGGGATTGAACCCCAGTCTTCCGGGTCAATGGAGAACACTCTACCCATTAAAACCAATAATTCTAAAAAAAACCCAACAAACACTCATATGGCAACTATAGATTTATTTCAACTGGCTACTCATAAGAACAACCTACCTTGGTGGAGGTGCCCGTGGTGTAATGGTTATCGTCGTTGGAAATGGACACGGCGACACGAGTTCAAATCCTGGACCAGACTAATTGCATTTCACATAGCACTAATACCCTTGGGAAAGGTATGAATCCAATTATTCTCCCTCCAGCTATGGGTGAATAGTAGGACAGACTAGGTTCTTCCCCCTTGGTGAGGCAACTAGTCTAGGAGAAGTAATACTCTGAATTGAAACCTTAAAAAAATTGACCTTGTGTCATATCCGAGCGGAGGGGTTGGTAAATATGATATTATAAGAACAACCTACCTCTTCAGATAGCCATCATACAATGGACAGAAAAAAAAATGATAAAAATACCTTTTAAATGGATTTTTACTCGTTGAAAAAAAAAAACAAAACAAAAAAACAAAAAAAGCAGCAAATAAAGAAAGAAGGGTGGGTGAGGGGAAAATGATAAGGGCTAAAAGTGGGTTTCAAAACCAGATGTAATGTCATCGTCTGGTGTCATGTATCCTTATGTATCTTGAAAAAAAATTTAACAAAAAGTTCACAAAACTTTCAGTAACTAAAATCTTGTTAATTAATCAACCTATTTTATTTTAAGGAAAAAAAATCTGTCGATTTATTTATTATTAAAGAAAACACTATAACTAATATCAAACTTATCTTTAGTTAACAAATTTTAGCATGAAATTCAGTCTTTCTTCAATTTCTTATATTTATAAATATATATTTTTAAAATAGAACTCTCATTCTAATTACCGATAAATAATTTCGTCTCAGCACATGGGTTGGTTGGGTGTAACATTGAAGCAGGTGTTAACACGGGTGCGTGCGGGCGGATGGAAGTGTCACTCAGATTTCATAATAGTCCGAGACGATACTGGGTGACAAGGTGCGGGTGACGTCACGCACCGGAAGCACGCGGAGGTTTGTGTGAGAATTTGAAGAAAATAAGAGTCGGGTACTAGACGCCAAACGAGAAGGATCGACTTTTGGAGCTCGCAGGCGCGAGGCAAACGTGCGCCCTATGGGGGCCGCTCGAGTTGGGGGCCAAATGAATAAGACAGCATAGAAGATTGTGTCTCTCCTCCTTATGTCGAAACCTTTAATTCAAAGTTAATAAAAAGGTTTCGTACCTGAACAAGAAGTTGTTACGTGTTTTCGAATTCCGAGATTCCTATGTTCTTTATATATTCTATAGTAATAAACATTATATGTCCATTTCACACATACGGTTAATTGTGAATATGATACAACAACAAGTCTCCTTAAGTCTCCAAGGCTCTTCTCAGTATTCTAGCCGTTCTCAATAATGCTGTAGTTTGGATGGTCTCCACGTCCGTCAACTTCCAAGTTCTCCAGTCCTTTTATATTCAATGATGCTTATATATATATATTTACCCAACATCTCCGCATGAGCTGGATGTGACACAAGGTCAATATTTGAGCAGAATTTAACAGGCTTGAATTGAGAATTCTTCTTAAACGGTTGTCATACCAAGGTTAAAGAGCCCAATTTGTCCAACTATTTACGCTTAGCTGGAGAGGAATAGATGGATTCGTACCTTTTTCAAGTATGAGGTGAATACGATAAGTTTCCAGACTTTTTTCGTATGGGCATTTAAAATTGTCGTAGACTCTTGGAAATTCAGTATCTTATTGCTATACATCTTATGAGATGACAGACCAATTTTAAGGATTTCACCTTCAAATGAACAGCTACAGCAGCAATTGGAATACACCCTACTAAAGCCTGATAGTCACAGCTGGTGAATTTCAAAATTGCAATCTGACACTTTAGAAGAATGATATGCAATAAAATTCTGTTTTAAACTTGGAAAAATGCCACCGAAACGTATGGAATGCTTTAGACTGCTTTTGGAGCAATTTGCATGAATCGAACATCAGTTTTTGAGTGGCATAAGAGATTCAAAGAAGGCAGAGAGTCTGTGAGGGATGATAAGAAGTGTGGGAGGATTAAGGAAGTCAATACACCAGAGTTGATTGGCCAAAGGTTTAGGGTTACTATGTTGAGGTTTTAAGGGAATTCAGGAAGAGATTCCGTCGGAAGAGGCCAGCACTTTTCAAATCGGGTCAGTGGTATTTCCACCAGGACAATGCACCAATCCACAACTCCATCCTTGTCACAGACTATTTGACCAAGATGGGCATCAAGACAGTTACTCACCCTCCCTATAATCCAGACCTTGCTCTCTGTGACTTTTAGATATTCCCTAAACTCAGAGGCTGTCGTTATAAGACAATTGAGAAGATGAAAGAGGCTGTGACGAAGGTCATAGACACGGTCACACAGGAGGACTTCCATGGGGCCTTCGAGAAGTTGTTGGAACGGTACAACAAGTGCCTTGCAACCGGAAGAAATTACTTCGAAGCGGACTAGAGTTTCATGTGTGCACTATCAATAAAAGAGCCCATACGAAAAAAGTCTGGAAACCTATTTAATGATCCTCGTATATGAGCGCAATGTAAAAATACATACAGCCTCATCCAGGGTTTGAACACGGGTCACCGAGTCCATTTCCCACGACGATAATTACACAACGGTATCTCTCTATATGTATGTGTATGCGTGTGAGTATGTGTATGTGTGAGTATGTGTGTATGTATGTGTACACGTTTGTGTGAGTATGTGTATGTGTGTATGTGTGAGTATGTGTGTTTGTGAGTATGTTTGTGTGTATGTGTGTGAGTGTGTGAGTATGTATGTGTATATGTATATGTGTGTATGTTTGTGTGAGTATGTGTATGTGTGAGCATGTGTATGTGTATGTGTGTGTGTGTGTGAGTATGTGTGTATGTGTGTGTGTTAATAATAATATTAGGATGTCAAGTAAAAGCTAAAAAGTGCTCAATATTTTATAAGCAGAGGACTATTATAAATATTGGTTTGTTTTCGTTGATTAATAGCGTATCAACATTCGAGCTTTATCTAATGCCAAAGCCATCCTTGTAAATGAACAGTAATGGTACAATTTTTATGGAGGTGCCCGTGGTGTAATGGTTATCGTCATAGGAAATAGACACGGCGATACGAGTTCAAATCCTGGACGAGGCTGATTGCATTTCACATAGCACTAATACCCTTTGGTAAATAGTAGGACAAACTGGGTTCTTCAGCCTTGGTGAGGCAACTAATCTAGGAGAAGAAAAACTCTGAATTCAAACCTGTTATACTCCGCTTAAAAATTGACCTTGTGTCATATCCGAGCGGAGGGGTTGGTAAATAGGGTAATGGTACTATTTAACCCATAGCTGTGGGTATAACGGAGTTTATGCCTTTTCCAAGAGTATTAGTCCTAAAATGAAAATAAAAGCTTAGTACGATGTTACAGTTCTGGACGTCAGCGACTACACCACGAGGAGACATTCCCATATTAGATATATTAGATATATCAATTCACAGAAGTGAAATTCTGCACAATAGAATTCCCTGAACAAAGGTTGCTAGATAAACACTCGAAGTCGGTATCCAGACGTAGACTCGAAACCAGAATTCTTATTTCAAATTCACAAGCTGCCTCGTTTAAATCAGATGATAAACATGGAATAATTTAAATCTAAAAAGGAGAATAAAAAATATCTGTATCCTATTACTAGTTTAGATCAAGAGACATATACAAACAGAAGACAAGCATTTTATAATACACGTGCCACGTGACTGTTTACGTCACATGACAAACTATAAAATATTCAAACGGAAAATAATTATGTTCTTATTCTATTTTTCTACCAAACTGAGAACTGACATCGATGAAACCATCTCTCTCTCTCTCTCTCTCTCTCTCTCTCTCTCTCTCTCTCTCTCTCTCTCTCTCTTTCTATCTCTTTATATATATATATATATATGGAAGAAAATTATGGAAATAAATCAGGCAGTATAAAGAAAATAGAACAAAGTATTCAAAGAGTGATAAATTTACTATGATGGTAAAGTCAACGTTAAAATGTTTCGGTTTTAATAAATCTTCACCAGGATTTTAAGATGGTGAAAAACGTTGCTTGAATAGCGATGGGTATTTTCATTAAAATAACAGGAGAAGAGAAATTCGGCAAATTTCAAACATCATTGCCTGTGTTAATCACGTAATAGTTAAAAAAAACAACCCCCTCCCCCAAAAAAACAAAAAACAAAAAAAAACGCTGACTAATCGGTTATGAACCTTTCTTTCTCTGTATATACTTTCTTCTCTCCCGTTATTTTAATAAAATCATCCATCGTTGTTCAAGCTACATTTTTCGCCATCATAAAGTCTTGATGAAGGTTTATTTGAAACCGAAGCGTTTTAACGTTGGCTTTCTTTCATAATAAATATATCACTTTTGTATTATTTCGTTTTTCTATTGTCGTCATATATATTTAGTATTCCCATAAACTCAGCTTTAACAGAAAGGAAATATGCCCGCGGTGCAATATTATCCAAACATATACCGCTGATTGAAGATGAAACGGGCAAAATTCTCATGATAAAATAGAATACTGTGAAAATGCACAAGCTTACAAAGGAGGTAATAAAAACTACAGATTGAATCCGGAAAAAAAATTATGCATCATAGAACACGCTGAAAACAAATTGAAGAAGCTAATTGACATTATAGTGTGGACATGTTAATAAAGTTCTCATGATTAATATCATGTTTATTCACCTTCATTTAAACCGTCCTAACAATATATATATATATATATATATATATACATATATTCCACATGTTAGTGTCTGGTGTATTTCTATCTTAATCTTACTATAATTACGATTGATTAACAACTTCTTACAAATTTCCGCCTGATGATTGAGTGCACAACATGAAACTTCCTTGCCCAGTCGGCTGGGACTGTAGAATACACCAACTGCATCTTTTAAGAGGGTAAGACCCCCCGCCAACTTGTGTCCTGATATATGACACTAAACAATCTGATGGTGAGGCTTCAGTAATGCTGGAGATTTGGTGAATGCAGAGTACCGCTTCATAGCCATTACTCCCAGACCCACTCTTGCTCGGAGTGGTAGCACCGGATAGGGTCCGATCTACGGGTCAAATAGAACTAAAATGCATACTTGTGCAAAAAATACGTTACTTGATATAGAACTTGTTCTGACATTTCAACTGCGTACTTATGCTAAACTGAATCTTTAGAAATGGACTGTTTTTTTTTTATGCTAAACTGAATTGTTTGAAATAGAACTGCTTATTTGTATAAGAAAAGATATATATAAAAGATATATTATAAGTGCGTTGGTTGTCACTAAATCACTTTGTGGTATGTGTCGAACCAAGTGCAATATAATATGGAGAGTGCTCAATATCGAGGATAGAGCTATTATATAATAATGATAAATAAATGTATATTAGATATATATACAAGGAGCACACAATAAGTTTCTAGACATTTTTCGTATGGGAACTTTTATTGATAGTACACACATGAAACTCTAGTCCTCTTCGAAGTAATCTCCTCCGGCTGCAATGCACTTGTTGTAGCGTTCCAACAACTTCTCGAAGGCCCCACAGAAGTCTTCTTGTGTGAGCGTGTCAATGACCTTCGTCACAGCCCCTTTCATCTCCTCAATTGTCACATAACGACTGCCTCTAAGTTTTTCCTTGAGCTTAGGGAATAAGCAAAAGTCACAGGGAGCAAGGTCTGGACTATAGGGAGGCTGAGGAACTGTCTTGACGCCTATCTTGGTCAAATAGTCTGTGACAAGGATAAAGTTGTGGACTGGTGCATTGTCCTGGTGGAAATGCCACTGACCCAATTTCAAGAGTGCTGGCCTCTTCCCTAGGAATCTCTTCCTGAATTCCTTTAAAACCTCAACATAGTAACCCTAACCCTAACCCTTTGGGTAATCAACTCTGGTGTTCTGACTTCCTTACTCTTCCCAACACCTCTCATCATTCCTCACAGACTCCCTGCCTTCCTTGAATCTCTTATGCCACTCAAAAACCGATGCTCGATTCATGCAAGATGGTCGAAAAGCAGCCTGAAGCATTCCATACGATTCTGTGGCATTTTTTCCAAGTTTAAAACAGAATTTTATTGCATATCGTTCTTCCTCACATCCAGATTGCATTTTTGAAAATCACCATCTGCGACAATCAGGCTTTAGTAGTAGGGTGTATTTCAATTGCTGCTGTAGCTGTTCCTTTTAAGCTGAAATCATAAAAATTAGTCAGTCATCTCATAATATGTATAACATTCTGAATCCTCAAGAGTCTACTCCAAATTTAAATGCCTGTACAAATAAAGTCTGGAAACCTCTTGAATGCACCACGCATATATATATATATATATATATGGACGCAAATATTAATATGATAATGATTTATTACTGAGACAAGAACAATGACGGTCATTTGGAACATGCCTTGTAAAAAAATGCACCCTTTCAGCTAGAGATATCGAATTAATGTTTGTTTTTTTAATGTTTATTATACCAGCTTCCAGGACATGCAATCTTTTTTTTTGAGTTTCTTGCCTCAGTAATAAATCATTATCATATTAATGGATTGCATCTATTTTGGGACAGTTTTGAGAGATTTTGTCCCCAAATAAGTTGTGACGCAAAATATTTTTCCTCTTTTGTCCAAAGTATTGTGATGGAGGATTAACAATTTTTATAGTATATTATTTTAAAATCTGAAATAAAAAAGAACATATTATTAGTAGTTGAGTTATTTGAAGTCACATGGGTCCCCTATATATCGTGACACCATATATATATATATATAGAGAGAGAGAGAGAGAGACAGAGTGAGAGAGAGATACTCCCCTACCCCCGTGTGGTTGAGTTCTCTGGTGAAGAAGTAATCGTGTTGCCATTAGCGTTCATTGCAAGCCTCTTCGTATATGAATTGAGGTCTCAGCAGCCGTAAACAATAGTAATTGTGATTCATAACCGTTAAAAATTTACTTCGCAGCTAATGGCTCCTCGTGGCTGAATGGTTAGAGGCTTTGGCTTGGCGTTTGAGTCAACCGGGTTTCGATCCCAGCTACGGGAAGCTACTGTCTAGCCACACTGATGAGTTCTGATAGAACGAAACAGATCTGTCTGTGGATGACTATATATATATATATATATATATATTATTCAGTCCCGTCAAACCGGAGCCGGGAATAATTCTGTGAGGACAAATATATTATTCAAACTTCGAATATTTGAATCTTCAGAGCGACAATTCCTTTAAGAAAAACAAAATCCGATCACTTTATGATGATGAATTTATTTCCATCCTGTTATGGGTATTCATATGAATCAATAACTCCAAATTTAACAGGACTTCTTCAGATCCAATGGATATGATTAATATGGGCATTAATTATATCCATTGGATCTGAAGACGTCCTGTTAAATTTGGAGAAATTGATTCATATCAGTACCCATAGCAGGATGGAAATAAATTTATAAACATAAAATGACTGGATTTTGTTTTTCTTAAAGGTATATATATATATATATATATATATTCAGGATTTCGTACGAAATAACACATAATGATTGATATACTAAAAAGCTGTAACCAACCAATTACTGAGACTCTTTCATATCTACTAGACTTGACTTAGTTTAGTGCAAGATACCTACTGAGGATTGAACTTACTATTGTAGTTACTTTAGTAGCAATGAGAATAGTTCGCTGACCCCCTAATCACGAGCCGAATGATCTCTTGTGTATATGATGGAAAAACATGTTTACTTCTTTTTTAAAAGGAATCTTATTTTATTTTCCGATAAAAATATACAGAGAAAATGATGAATTCTTTTTGTATCCTCTCCCATCAACTGGAAAGAAGATTACCGAGTGACAGGTAGGAGAGAGAGGGTGTTGAAGTCACGTTCAGTTGGGGCCAACACTGGCACGTTTCGCGAGATTAAGCGATATCTTATCATGTTTGATTGATGATTTTCATGGTTGACTCACGAAAAGGATCGAACCCGATCGTGGCTGGAGCCAATAGGGACAAAGATTGAAGAGAAGAATTAGCAGAGGTGGGGAGGGGGGGTCAGCATGCAGCACATGAGACGGGTGTAGAGGAAGAAGAGTCCAGAAGAAAGATGTAGATAAGGGAATGAGAGAGAGAGAGAGAGAGAGGGAGTAGCATCAGAGCGAGGAAAGAGGAAAGAAAGAAAAAGCAACCGTAGAAAAAATGACAAAGCTGATAATAAATATAGCAGCCGTGAGAGAGAGAGAGAGAGAGAGAGACAGACAGACAGACAGACAGACAGACTGAGAGCGAATCGTCAAAGTTGACAATTGATATAACATGCGAACGTGATAGATAGATAGATAGATAGATAGAGAGAGAGAGAGAGAGAGAGAGAGAGAGAGAGAGAGAGAGAGAGAGAAGGCGTAGCATTAGAGCAATGAAATAGGAAGAAAGAAAAAGCAACCATAGAAAAAAATAACGAGGCTGACAATAGTTATAGTAGCAGAGAGAGAGAGAGAGAGAGAGAGAGAGAGAGAGAGAGAGAATCGTCAAAGCTGACAATAGATATAGCAGCCAATTATAAGCTATTGTCTCGGCTGTTACAAGCAGCAAGGGTTGTGGTCATAGAACTGATCGCAGGAAGATCTTAATTCCCTGATTCTCCAACACGCACCTATATTAATGAATTGGAAAAACTTGTTTCTTCTCTATAAATGGGAAAATGGCTACCGAATGGAGAGCTACCGAATTTCCAATGGATTTTTATAGTAAAAATAATTTCCAGCTCATTTTAATAGTTTTACTATAAATCATTTCCAATGCATTTTTATAGTAAAAATCATTTCCAATGCATTTTTATAGTAAAAATCATTTCCAATGCATTTTTATAGTAAAAATCATTTCCAATGCATTTTTATAGTAAAAATCATTTCAAATGCATTTTTATAGTAAAAATCATTTCCAATGCATTTTTATAGTAAAAATCATTTCCAATGCATTTTTATAGTAAAAATCATTTCCAATGCATTTTTATAGTAAAAATCATTTCAAATGAATTTTTATAGTAAAAATCATTTCCAATGCATTTTTATAGTAAAAATAATTTCCAATGCATTTTTACTGTAAAAATCCTTTCCAATGCATTTTTATAGTGAAAATCATTTCCAATGAATTTTTATAGTAAAAAATCATTTGTTTCGAAGTAAGCGAGTTCGAACTTACGTTCACTTACACCTAATATCCTTGGGGAAAGTATAAACATGTTTATCCACGCCACAGCTATGGTTTAAATTCTCTCAAAATAGATGAATCCCATTTATATTATATTTGATTACTGAGACAAGCTTAATAGCTGTCATTTGGAACGCGTCCTATAAAAAATGCACCCTTTCAGCTACAGACATTAAATCAATGTTTTTTTTTATTGTTATTATATCAGCTTCCAGAACATGCAATCTTTTTTGAGTTTCTAATCTTAGTAATAAATCTTTTTAATATTAATAGGTTGCATTTGTTTTGAGACAGTTCTGAAGGAGTTTGTCTCTAAATAAGAAGTAGTGCAAAATATTTTTCTCCTTTTGTCCAAGGCACTGTGACCGAGGATTGATATAATATTATATTATAGTATACTCTTTTCAAATCTGAAACGAAAAAGGACACGACATTATTAATATTAGTAGAGTTATTAGCAGTCACACGAGTCCCATCTACATTGAGTCACCCTGTAGATATGAGAAGCATAGGAGAAGTTTCTAGACTTTTTTTCGAATGGGCATTTAAAATTGTCGTAGACTCTTGGAAATTCAGTATCTTATTGCTATACATCTTATGAACTGACCAAGTTTTATGATTTCAGCTTCAAATGAACAGCTACAGCAGCAATTGGAATACAACCTACAAAAGCCTGATTGTCACAGATGGTGATTTTCAAAAATATAATCTGACACTTTAGAAGAACGATATGCAATAAAATTCTGTTTTAAACTTGGAAAAATACCAAAGAAACATATGGAATGCTTCAGACTGCTTTTCGACTATCTTGCATGAATCGAGCATCAGTTTTTGAGCGGCATAAGAGATTCAAGGAAGGCAGGGAGTCTGTGAGGGATGATGAGAGGTGTGAGAGGAGTAAGGAAGTCAATACACCAGAGTTGATTGGTCTAAGGGTTAGGGTTACTATGTTGAGGTTTTAAGGGAGGGAGTTCATGAAGAGATTCCGTCGGAAGAGGCCAGCACTATTCAAATCGGTTCAGTGGTATTTCCACCAGGATAATGCACCAGTCCACAACTCCATCCTTGTCATAGACTATTTGACCTAGATGGGCATCAAGACAGTTCTTCAGCCTCCCTATAGTCCAGACCTTGCTCCCTGTGACTTTTGCTTATTCCCTAAGCTCAGAGGCTCTAGTTATGAGACAATTGTGGAGATGAAAGAGGATGTGACGAAGGTCATTGACATGCTCACACAAGAGAACTTCGATGGGGCCTTCCAGAAGTTGTTGGAACGGTAGAACAAGTGCATTGCAGCCGGAGGAGAGTACTACGAAGGGCACTAGAGTTTCATGTGCCCATACGAAAAAAGTCTGGAAATTTATCGTATGCACCTCGTATGTGTATGTCAATGCGGGTGTGGGTATGTGTCCCTGTACGTATATGTATGTGTGTATCTATATAAAGGACATCTCAAAATAGATGCATCGCGTTCATATGATAATCATTTATTACCAAAAAAAAGCGCAATGGCGGTCATTTGGAACACGTCTTTTAGCTGGAGACATGAAATCAATGGTTTTTTTGTAAGTTATTATATCAGCTTCCAGGATATGCAATCTCTTTTAGCTTCTTTTCGCAGTAATAAATCATTATCATATTAATGGGTTGCATCTATTTTGAAACAGTTTTGAATGATTTTCTCTCCAGATAAGTAATGACACAAAATATTTTTCTCTTGTCCAAGGCATTGAGATCGAAGGTATACTATTTTCAAATCTGAAAGAAAAAAAGTTAAAAAGACCCCCCCCAAAAAAAAACACAACGCCCTTTTCTACTGTTGTTGTTCTAGCCCACTACATTCTCTCTTTGCCTATCAACCAAGTTTTCATATATTTCATTATGATCTATCTATCTATCTATTTATCTATCTATCCCACCCTTCTTTCCTTCCTTGTTTTTTTCCCTTTTTCATATTTACCAACCCCTCCGCTCGGGCAGGATATGACCCAAGGTCAATTTTTAAGCGGAGTTTAACAGGTTTCAATTCAGAGTATTCCTTCTCCTAGACTAGTTGCCTCACCAAGGTTGAAGAACCCAGTCTGTCTTACTATTTACCCATAGCTGGAGGGAGAATAATTGGATTCATACCTTTCCCAAGGGTATTAGTGCTATGTGAAATGCAATCAGTCTCGTCCAGGATTTGAACTCGTGTTGTCGTGTTCATTTCCTACGACGATAACCATTACACCACGGGCACCTCTTTTCCCTTTCTTTCTCAGTCGGTATCTATTTATCTATCTATCAAAATCAAGCAAATAACAATATTGTATTTTTTTTTTTTCAGAACAAGAAAACTAAAATCTTAAGGATGTAATATTAACGTTACATCTCAACACATTTAATTTTAATATTATATATTTAGGATTTTTGTTATCTTGTTCTGACCACCCCACCACTCAACCCCCCAAACCCCCAAGCAAACCCTGCAATATTCGCTAGATTTTGCAGATAGATAGATAGAAAGATAGAGCAGAATGAGATATATAAGAACTTCTTATTTATATATATATATATATATATATATATATATATATATATATATATATATATATATATGTGTGTGTGTGTGTGTGCGTGTGTATAAAGATTGTGGTTGGACTAACGAGAAAAAAACAAAATGAATTCTCCGTAAATAATTACCAATATAGAGTTTAGGTTTTTATTATGTTCTATACTCCTGCTCCACACGTGTTTAAAAATCTAGATTATAAATTTGAAATCATTTGCAGACCAATGCATATATATATATATATATATATATATATATATATATATATATATATATATATATTATACTGGAAGCAAGTGTGAGTTCAAGTCTCATTGTGTACCCCATTAAAAAGGTCTTGTGCCACACATGTTCTCTGACGAAAGCAACAAGCTGGAAACATACATATATATAACACGTATGTAAGAACAAAACAGATATATTCAAAAATTACAAATCTCTTCGTGGACCTTCCTATTTTAATATATCATCATCATCAAGTCGCGCCGCCTGCGCGGATATCCCTGACCGTCTCTCGCCATTTCTCCCTATCATTCATCGCCTCCGGCAGGTCTTCAGGATTACAACCCGTGTCCTCACATAGCTGCTGTATGTAAGTTCGTGCTGGTCGTCCCACTCTTGCACATCCATGAGTGGGGGTCCACAGGAGTACATCGCTTATGAGCTCGTCCTTGCTTCTCCAGCAGTGTCCTGCGTGTCTGGTTCGTCGAACTTGTATAGTTTTTGTGATGGGGGGCAAGTGTCCGTATAGTTGGAGTCTCGTGGGGTGTTGTCGCCAGGACTTGTTTAATACTGCTCTCAACATTCTTGTGTAATTTCCGTCCAGCCTCCTCTCCAGCCGTTTTGTAAGCGTCCATGTGGTGCATCCATATAGCAGTATCGACACAACCGCTGCCTGGAAGAAACTGCGTTTCATTTTATCTGTTAGGTCCGACTTCCATATGATCGAGAGCCTATCGATAGCTGTCCATGCCTTCGTCAGTCGTGTGTCGATGTCCTTCTCGGTTGATGAGACGCTGCTTCCTAGGTAGGTGAATTTGTCGACTAGTTTCAGAGAGGCTCCGTCTAGTGTGGCAATGTTGCCTGTTTGGTTGTAACACATATATTCGGTTTTGTTTGCATTGACATGTAGGCCAATGCCAGCTGCAGCTCGTTCCAGACTATGTAGTAGTGTCTCTGCTTGATTAGGCGTATTCGCTAGTAACGCCAAGTCATCAGCGTAGTCGGCGTCCGTGATTGTTTTTGCGGGGTACCTTTTGCTTCTTCTCTTAGTCAGCTCAAAGCCATTTTCTCTGATTTTGTCTATCGAAGTCCTAAGCACATAGTCTAGACAGATGATAAAGAGGTACGGGGCTAGTGTGTCTCCTTGTAGTACTCCTGCAACAATGTCGAAGTATTCCGTGTCTCCATCTGGTGAACGTACTTTTACTTTGGTGTTTCTGTAGAGAATCATTATCGCTGCTACGGTTTCTTTTGGTAGGCCGTAAGCTAGTAGGATTTGCTCCATCTTCCCTCTGTGTATGGAATCGAAGGCCTTGGTAAAGTCGACAAATAGTAATGTCGCCTGTAAGTTTTTTGCCCGAACGCCTTCCAGGATTCTACGGATGGTCAGTATTTGTGAGGTTGTGGATCTGTTTCTCCGGAAGCCATTTTGGTTTTTCCTAAGGATGTTTTCCATTTTGGGTTCTATGCGGTTTCGTAGTAGGGCATTGTAGATTTTGGCTGCTATGGATGTAAGTGTTATCCCTCGGTAGTTCTTGGCTAGTCCGAGGTCGCCTTTTTTAGGGAATGGAAGGATGCATCCCTTCGTCCATCGTTCTATCCTATTTTGACTATAGACTGCGTTGCATTGCCGGAGCAGTATATCGTCGAATTGTCTCGTCTTCCACACTTCTGGGGGGATCTCGTCTAGCCCCGCCGCTTTCCTATTTTTAATTCTTCCACGGTTCTCGGAAGAATTAAAAATTTTAATATATATATTTATATATATATATATATGTATTGTTGGCTGACCGAAAGCTTCCTTTTTATTAGCTACTTCATCGTTGGTTGGGAGGGCACTACTCCTTTTCCTGGATTGCTCCTCTTACCCTTTGATATATACCTTATAATGCTGAGTGTTTTGCAAGGAAGCATCAAGTACCATTTTTTGAGTTTTTGGCATGACTCGACCTCGGATTGAACGCCGGTCTTCTGGACCATTGGCGAGCAAGAGAGAGAGAAAGAGAGAAAGAGAGAGGTGGGAAGCATTTGTGGTGCATTGGACTTTGAAAACCGAGTTCCAATCTTGGACCAGGCTCTTTGCATTTCACATAGCACTAATACCCTTGGGAAAGGCATGAATCCAATTATTCTCTTCCATCTATATGTAAATAGAAGGAAAACTTTGAATACAAACCTGTTAAACTCCGTTAAATATTGACCATGTATTACATCTAGCGCGTGAAGAGGAGTTGGTTAAAAGAATGCTTCAACATTATGTTTGTTCATAGACGATTCTATTTCCACCGTAAATATATATATATATATATATATAAATAAATAAATATATATATATATATATATATATATATATATATATATATATATATATATATATATATATATGAATGTAGCGAGCTAGCTAAAATGAAGGAAAACCACAGACTATTTTATTAATATATATATATATATATATATATATATATATATATATATATATATATATATATATATATATATATATATATATATATATATTAAAAATAAAATCTAATTTTTAAATTCTCATTTGGCCGGAAGCAATGTAAGCGTTTCTAGATTATTTTTAAATATATAACCGTTTCTTTCCATCTGAATAAGGTCATAATACCATCTGTTAACCGAAATAAATTTATAATGGAATTACCAATTGAATTCTTTTTCGTCTGATATATATATATATATATATATATATATATATATATATATATACAACTCCTCATGAGAAGGACGTGACACACACACACACACACACACACATACACACACACACACACACATAGATAACCCAACTCCTCACGAGCCGGATGTCACACACACACACACACCACACACATATATATATGTATATATATATATACCCCAGTTCCTCCTCACGAGCAGGATCTGACACATGGTCACTATTCAACGGAGTTTATCAAGTTTGAATTTAGTATTTTCCTTCTCCTACTTCTATATATTTAAAATATATCCATCGTGCATAACGTGAATCGTCCAGTACTTGTTGAATTATACATGGAGATATATAACAGGTGGTTTCATATATACATATATATATATATATATATGTGTGTGTGTGTGTGTGTGTGTGTGTGTGTGTGTGTGTGTGTTAATTCCTACTTAGGGCGGCTCTTTTATAGAAAACTTTTAAACAAAATTCGGAGTTAGACTTCTCTAACCAACATAGCCTTTGCCCTAATTTGCAAAAAGAAAAAAAAAAGAAGAAAGAAGCTGAAGAAGAAAATAAAGAAAAAATAAAAGAAAGAAAGAAAGAAAGAAGAAAAAGGCGCTGTATCACCACCATCACGCACTGCTTTCATGGCCGCTTATAACAAACCGAAATCGCCACAGGCTTCTGTTACGACTGACAAAACTTCGTTAAGACGCAGAACACAACATGAAAGAGAACGCCTCGTCCGCTGTGAACGGCGCGGATGTTACAGTTAATGAAATCAAATTTGTTCCGGGCGAGCAAAACCCGCCGAGGTTAGTTTCTTTTAAACTGTCGTCAGTTGTAAGGCGTCTTCGGTGTGGACAGCCGCTATCAACTCTCGGGAAAAGAAGCGGACATTGCGAGATTCAGAGAAGAAGGAATTACTGTAACGGAGATAAAGAAAGAAAGAATAAAAAAAAAAAAATAAGAAAAACAAAAAGGAAAAAAATGAAAATATATGGAGAAAGACAGGAAAGATATAAGAGAGAGAGAGAGAGAGAGAGAGAGAGAGAGAGAGTAAAATAAATACAATTGAATGTAAATGAAGGAAAGAGAGAGAGAGAGAGAACGAGAGGAGGAGAGTAAGATATGATTAAATGAAAATGAAAGAGAGAGAGAGAGAGAGAGAGAGAATGAGAGAATGAGAAAGAGAAAGAGAGAAATGAATGTAAATGAAGAGTGAGAGAGAGAGAGAGAAAGTAAAATAAATATAATTGAATGTAAATGAAGGAAAGAGAGAGAGAGAGAGAGAGAGGAGAGAGTAAGATATGATGAAATGTAAATGAAAGAGGGCGAGAGAGAAAGAGAGAGAGAGAAAGAGAGAGAGAGAGAGAGAAATGAATGTAAATGAAGAGAGAGAGAGAGAGAGAGAAAGACATACATACAGACAAGATTGTTATTCCATACTGATTTATTCGAATTTTTAAAACATGAGGTGCATATATATATATATATATATATATATATATATATATATATGAAATTAAACGAAGGAGAGAGAAAGAGTAAGATATGATTAAGTGTAAATGAAAGAGGGAAAGAGACATAAGCAGAGACGGGGAGGTAGAGAGAGAGAAAGAGAGAGAAAGTCAGTGTAAGATATGATTAAATTTAAATGAGAGAGAGAGGGGGGAGAGAGAGTGGGGTTAGTATTGAGAGAATGGTCGTCATAGTTACGTTGTCTCGTGTTTCACTGGTTAGCTTTGTAATCAAGTAGTCTGTGAGTTCGATTTTCACTCGGTGTTTCTAACTTGTGACATTGTACGAGAAATTGGATGCCCTACCGTAGAGCAAAGTAGATATTTACTCAACGCCTCCACTGCAAGCAGGATGCGACAAAAGGTCAGTTTTTAAAGGTGAATTCGATCCTCCCTGTTTGCACCTTTAAGGGAAAAGAAAAATAACAAAGAGGAGAGAGACAGAGAGAGAGAGAGAGAGAGAGTCTGAGACAGAGACAGAGAAAGAGTATAATATAATTGAATATAGTTGAATATAAATGAAAACGAAATAGATAGAGATAGAGGGGGCAAAAAGAGATAGATAAAGAGGGAGAGAGGGAGAAAAGTATAATATAATTGAAAATGAGAGATAGATTGATATATATACATATATATATACATATATAGAGAGAGAGAGAGAAAGAGAAAGAAAGAGAGAAAGAGAGAGAGAGAGTGTATACTTCAACTGAATATAAATGAAAACGAAATAGATAGATAGATAGATAGAGAGAGAGAGAGAGAGAGAGAGAAAGAGAGAGAGAGAGTGAGAGAGAGATTATAGATAGATAGATAAATTGAGAGAGAGAGAGAGAGAGAAAGAGAGAAAGAAAGAGAGAAAGAGAGAGAGTGTATACTTCAACTGAATATAAATGAAAACGAAATAGATAGATAGATAGATAGATAGAGAGAGAGAGAGAGAGAGAGAGTGAGAGAGATTATAGATAGATAGATAAATTGAGAGAGAGAGAGAGAGAGAGAGAAAGAAAGAGAGAAAGAGAGAGAGTGTATACTTCAACTGAATATAAATGAAAACGAAATAGATAGATAGATAGATAGAGAGAGAGTGAGAGTGAGAGAGAGATTATAGATAGATAGATAAATTGAGAGAGAGAGAGAGAGAAAGAGAGAAAGAAAGAGAGAAAGAAAGAGAGAAAGAGAGAGAGACTGTATACTTCAACTGAATATAAATGAAAACGAAATAGATAGATAGATAGAGAGAGAGAGAGAGAGAGAGTGAGAGAGAGATTATAGATAGATAGATAAATTGAGAGAGAGAGAGAGAGAGAGAGTGAGAGAAAGAGAGAAAGAAAGAGAGAAAGAGAGAGAGAGTGTATACTTCAACTGAATATAAATGAAAACGAAATAGATAGATAGATAGATAGATAGAGAGAGAGAGAGAGTGAGAGAGAGATTATAGATAGATAGATAAATTGAGAGAGAGAGAAAGAGAGAGAGAGAAAGAGAGAGAAGGAAAAGAGAGAAAAAGAGTATAATATAATTGAATATAAATGAAAACGAAATAGATAGATAGATAGATAGATAGATAGAGAGAGAGAGAGAGAGAGAGAGAAAGAAAGAAAGAAAGAGAATAATATAAAGGAATATAAATGAAAACGAAATAAATAGATTGATTGGAAGTGGCTAACATTTTCTTGTTATACCAATTTTTCCTAGGCTTTTGTTGTTTGTATTTTGCATTTTTAAACATCCATCGTTGATTTAACATCACTAATATCATCCCTCATAGCCCTGATGATGGTTCATTAGAACCGAAACGCTATAGTGTCGACTTTACTTCTCAATAAATCTCTCCTTCTACTTGGATTACCTCGTTAGCAATTTTTCTATAGATAGATATATAGATAGATTGAGAGAGAGAGAGAGAGAGAGAGAGAGAGAGAGAGAGAGAGAGAGAGAGAAAGAGAGAGGGGTGAAAGATGGGAGATTGAAAAAATATTGTCATGGTAAATAACCATATTTACCCAACCCCTCCGCTCGGGCAGGATATGACACAAGGTCAATTTTTAAGCGGAGTTTATCAGGTTTGAATTCAGAGTTTTCCTTCTCCTAGACTAGTTGCCTCGCCGAGGCTGAAGAACCTAGTCAGCCCTACTATTTACCCATAGCTGGAGGGAGAATAATTGGATTCATACCTTTCCCAAGGGTATTAGTGCTATGTGAAATGCAATCAGTCTCGTCCAGGATTTGAACTCGTGTTGTCGTGTTCATTTCCTACGACGATAACCATTACACCACGGGCACCTCATGGTAAATAATAAAGCTGGAGAAAGAAGGATCTCTGATCGTGGAACAATGCTTTGCTGTGACGTTCGTGAGTTCGATCTCTACTTTGCCCAGTCGACTGGAGCTGTAGAATTCACCGATTGCACCTCTGCAGAGGGGTAAAACCCCTCCCCAATAAGTGTCCTGATATATGACACTAAACAATCTGATGGTGAGGTTCCAGTGATGCTGGGGCTTTGGGGAATGCAGAGCACCCCTTCATTGCCATTGCTCCCTGGTCCACACTGACCCGGAATGGTAGCACCTGCTAAGGCCGTTAGTTCTATTTAACCTATAGATATATAGGTTAAATAGAACTAACGGCATAATTATGCTAGACTGAATAGCTTTAAACCGTATTTCTATTTAAACTGCGTGCTTATACCTAACTGAATCATTTGAAATGGAACTGTTTTTTGACATTGAAACTGTACTTACACTAAACTGATTTGTTTAATATAGAACTGTTTTGACATTTAACTGTGAGTAAAGAAAATCTGTACTGATGCTAAACTGAATTAGCTGAATTAGAACTGCTTGACTAAGCTGAATAGCTTGAAATAGAAATGCTTTTCACAATTAAACTGCACTTACATTTAAACTGCGTACTTATCTTAAACTGAATTGTTTGAAATTGAACTATTTTCATAAAAATGGATTTGGCATTAAATAACCTACAAAGGTTGATATGCCATAAAAACCGACCAACCAACCAACCTACTGAGTGTTCCTCAATTGTGGTCTTGTAGCAGAAATATCAAAGCTTTTGTGCAAATTACTGAACGCCTTTCAGTCGGGCAACGTATGTTCACGCCATCAGCAGGGCTTAGAATGCGCTGACGGTATCCCTGCAGGGGAGTATCCCCCTCTAAAATGACCTGTCCTGGGTATGACACTAAACTGATGGTGAGGCTCCACTTTTAGAGCTCTGGAGAGTGTGAAGACTTCCCTTCATTGGCATTACTCCCAGGTCCACTACCAGGTTAATCTTCTGCTCCATGCACAAACCACAAAAAAAAAAAAATGAAAAGATGCAAACCAAAAAGTATTTCTAGTTATCTACCTGTAGCTGGGATTGAACCTGCAATCTACGGATGATTTCACTCAGATGAACTTTTACCTCTGTAGATTAAATAAAGAGTTTCTGTGTAGGCTCCGAAGTTTGACATGAAACACTTGAACAAGGCTGAAAGACATATTTTGCCCCGTCATCTGGGGCTGTAAAATACACCGACTGCTTCTCTACAGAGGGGTAAGACCCACCCTCCAATGAGTGTCCTGGATATGACACTAAGCAATCTGATTGTGAGATTCCAGTAATGCTGGGGCTTTGGGGAATGCGGAGAACCCATTTCATTGCTATCGCTCCGATGTCCGCCCCTGCTCGGAGATGTAGCATCTGATAAGGTCCTATCTATGGGTCAAATAAGGACTAAACAGTGTACTTATGCTAAACTGAATTGTTTGAAATAGAACTGTTTATATGGATTTTGAATTCCTAACCTATAATGGTTGATGTGCTATATAAACCAAACCAAATCAAATCAAATCAAATCAAATCAAATCAAACCGAAGGACGTATCGGCCGAAACGTTATAAGTCTGACAATAAAGATGAAGATAAGAGTCTGAATATTCAATGAGATAAAAAATAATTTTTGTTTATTTAACAATTTGCTCTCGATAATTTTCAATCTTGTTTTTTTATTCGTGAGTGTTTTCTGTCATCTCGGGTACACCTTCCTCATGCCAGTATTAATCGATAAATCTATTTCTTCTCACGTTAATATTTTACTTTTACAGTTAATTGCCTGTCGTCTCATATACATCATCTACGACAATATGAGTTATCAAATCTACCCTTTTATCATGTCATGAAAAAAAAAAAAAATAAATAAATAAATAAAATAAAAATCCTGTTTTGTTGTATGAGTTCATTTGATATAATCTCAGTCACCCCTCCACCACAATAAGTAGTTGGTTTCTTTGTTTTAATAGCATATCAACCTGCGTGGGTTATTTAATTCCAAAGCCGGCCAGTCGGCTTGCGCTGTAGAATACACCGACTGCGTCTCAGCAGAGGGGTAAGACCCCCGCCTCCACCAACAACAACTGTCCTGGATATGACACTAAACAATCTGATAGTGAGGCTCCAAACCAAAAACTTTGGGAAATATGCTGTAGCCGTTTATTTGCCATCGCTCCCTGGTCCACTCTGACCCGGAGTGGTATCACCTGATAGGGTCCTATCTATGGGTCAAACAGAACTGATATTTAAACTGAGTCCAAACAAATGACTTATGCTAAATTGAATTGTTTGAAATAGAACTACTTGGTCATTTAATTGTGTGTAATTGTGTCTAATTAATTTGTTTAAAAAAAAAAATGAAACGCAGTTTCTTCCAAGCGGCGGTCGTATCGATACTGCCGTATGGATGCACTATTTGGACGCTAACTAAACGACTGGAAAAGAAGCTAGTCGTCAATTACTCAAGAATGTTGCGATCAATATTGAACAAGTCCTGGCGGCAACACCACACAAGGCACCAACTATACGGGCGCCTGCCTCCCATCACGAACCAGACGTGCAGGACACTGCTGAAAAAGCAGGGAAGTGATGTACTCCTATGGACCCGCACACGTGGCCGGGCAAAAGCAGGATGACCAGCTCGAACATACATACAGCAGCTGTGTGAGGATACGGGATGTAGCCCTTAAGACCTGCCAGAGGCGATGAACGATAGGGAGAAGTGGCGAGAGAGGGTCAGGGATATCCGTGCTGGCGGCACGACATGATGATGAATTTATTAGTGATACGTAGCAATACTTGGAACCATTTAGATGTGTACCAACAGATGAGTAATGTTGAGTGGAATTATTTCTGTTAAATTGCAATACTTGAAACCCTTTAACTGTGTGCCAGAAAAATCATCTCAGGTTTGTTTAAAAATGTTATCCAGAAAATGTGTTTATAAATCATTTATTTAATATATATGTATAAATCGAATTTGGCATTAAATAACATAAAATAGTTGATATGCCATAAAACCCAACCAAACTAAATCCTATATATTTGATACAGGGTGTCACAAAATAGATGCAACCCATTAATATGACGATGATCATTTGGAACACGTCCTGTAAAAAATGCACACTTTGAGCTTGAGACATCAAGCTGATGTTTTTTTTAAATTGTTATAATATCAGCTTCCAGGACATGCAATCTTTTTTTGAGTTTTTTGTCTCAGTAATAAATCATTATCATATTAATGGATTGTATCTATTTTGAGACAGTTTTGAATGATTTTGTCTCCAAATAAGTAGTGGTGCAAAATATTCTTTCTCTCTTGTCCAAGGCATCGTGATCGAGGATCAATAGTTGTTATTGCAAACTATTTTCAAATCTGAAACAAAAAAAAAAAAAAGAACACAACATTATTATTAGTAGAGTTATTAGCAGTCACATGGGTCCCATGTATATTGAGAAACCTCCTGGTTTTTGAAACAAGATGTTGATTTTACAAGCAATTTTAAAGAATCTTTTTAAATGTACATACAATTGGATTATTTTGACTTTCAGTTTTTGATCTTGAAATGAAAGTTACTGAAATAGTAAAATCTGTCTTTTCTTTCTCTGGAAAGAGATATAGTTAGGGGCAAGGGACAAATTACAAACTTATCGGAAATATATCAGTCACGAAGTAAAGTTGGCAACAGTTGTCTAAGGCGACCAGAAGGCTCTCTGGCAAATACACCCGACCAAGCCGAAACACTACTGCATAGTTTGGAACGAGCCGCCGCAGGCATTGGCCTCCATGCCAATGCACACAAAACGGAATAAATGTGATTTAATCAAACAGGCGACATTTCCACACCAGACGGAAGCTCTCTGAAACTAGTAGACAAGTTCACCTATCTAGGAAGCAGTGTCTCATCAACCGAAAAAGACATCGACACGCGGCTAACGAAGGCATGGACAGCTATCGATAAGCTATCGATCATATGGAAGCCAGACCTGACCGATAAAATGAAACGCAGTTTCTTCCAGGCAGCGGTCGTGTCGATACTGCCGTATGGATGCACTACATAGACGCTAACTAAAGGGCTGAAGAAAAAGATAGACGGCAACAACACAAAAATGCTGCGAGAAATATTGAACAAGTCCTGGAGGTAACATCCTACAAAGCACAAACTACACGGCCACTTACCTCCCATCACGAAAACTATCCAAGTTAGACGGACCAGACAGGCAGGACACTGCTGGAGAAGCAGGGACGAGCTCATAAGTGATGTACTCCTATGGACCCCCTCGTATGGCCGAACAAAAGCAGGACAGCCAGCTCGAACATACATACAGCAGCTCTGTGGGGATACGGGATGTAACCCTGAAGACCTGCCAGAAGTGATGAACGATAGGGAGGAGTGGCGAGAGAGGGTCAGGGATATCCGTGCTGGCGGCATATGATGATGATGATGAGTCACGAAAGTTGTTCCGCATCAAAAAGTTGTTCCGCTTTAAGAAGTAGTTTGTGGGCTGTGTGTGAACTACAGGTGTTTGAACCTCCTACCCTACGTACCCATCATCATGCTAGATATCTTTCCTTCATATTGAGAAAAAACTGAAATGATACTTTGTAGACATAACAAACACACGAGAAAAATGATCGAGCAGCCATCTCTCATTTTAAAAACAAACCTGGTTTATATGTGTCTGTGAGTGTGTGGATAGGTCTGTGTGTGTGTGTATGTGAATTGGTGTGTATGTGTGACTGTGTGTGTCACCATGAATATATCACTACAATATATATATCACCACATCTAAATAAAACAGTACTAAAAAAAAAGAAAGAAAATTTCACGAGATATAGGTTAGATAATATGATATTAAACATCTACCTCTATAGATATATCTAGATAGATCTTATAACGATGAATATTTAAGTTTTTTTTTTCCGTTAAAAGATTTTTCGACTCTAAAATATCTTTTGAAAATTCTTAAACTTTATCGATATCGTCACTAAAACAAAGCCCGATAAATAGAACGACAATATCAAAAAGACATGATGATTGCATACTATAAAAAAAAATCACTTTAAGAAATTTCGGTGATAAAAGATCTTTTAAAATATTCCCATAACGTTACCACGCGTTCATATATGATAAAGACAAAAACAACATCAGCATCTCTGTCAACTTTTCAAAACACTTCAATAAACCCTTTCAGATGTGTTTAAAAATTTTCGTACGATGAGTGAAAAATTAGACAGGAAGCAAAATAATTGTAACACTAACTTCCGGTTTTCAAGTCCTATCTCTAAGCATTCTGTCAGATAATATATCCAATGATTTCATTACACACACACACACACACACACAACTTACATATAGTGGTGGAGGGCACCTTTGGTGGTGTAACGGTTAGCAAGTTTGACTAGCAAAACTACACGAGTGAGTTCGAGTCTCATTGGGTGCCTCATTCATTCGGCCTTGTGCCACATCGAAGCAAAGAGCTTTGTAAATTACCACCTACACGAGTGAGTTCGAGTCTCATTGGGTGCCTCGTTCATTTGGCCTTGTGCCTCATCGAACCAAAGAGCTTCGTAAATTACTATAGTGGAGCATTTCACATAGCACTAATACCCTTGGGAAAAGTATGAATCCAATTATTCTCCCTCCAGCTATGGGTAAATAGTAGGGCAGACTGTGTTCTTCAGCCTTGGTGAGGCAACTTGTCTAGGAGAAGGAAAACTCTGAATTGAAACCTGTTAAACTCCGCTTAAAAATTGACCTTGTGTCATATCCTGCCCGAGTGGAGGGGTTGGTAAATATGTGTACTCAGGTGGACCTCTAAGATTTCTTTCTCTTATAACTACGGTTATTGTAGAAGTCAAATGACTCACCTTCTAACATGGCTACCTTCTTGAATCTTCTTGGCAAAAGCAAGCCTGATAAGCTTACCTCATTTTATCGGAGAGCACCTTATGGGTTGTTCTGTGGTGCCAGGATGACCTGCCCAACACATTTGCATGAGTGATGTCTATTCACCCATATATTCATCCAGTAAATGGCAATGGGAATCATTTTTCTACTTGTGTGTCAGACCACTTTCAAGTCAACCAATATTCATCAGTTATAACGAAATAACCAATTCGAAGATGTTGCAATTAAAATTATAAATTTTATTTGGTGAAGGTCAACTTTTGACCAGCGGATAAAAACGGATTCAAAAAAGTCACGATGTGCACATGTGTCTAACCTAACGGCCATTCTGAATTCTAATCCAATTTCCGGTTAAGGGCGATAACTCTCTTTAGATTATTTCCCTTAGTTGACTTTCCCCATAGCACATTCCCCGCCTAACAAATTTTATTCACCCCCAGGATTCTATATGGACAATAATTTTAAAGAGTTTTTGAAAAAAATATGAACTCCGCTCCCATTTTCTTTAGGCTAAAAAAGAATTCGCCAGTGCAAAATTTTTTAATGGATTTTAACGATAAATATTTGGATGAATTAATTTTGATATCGATTTTGAAAAACTGATATAGCAATGTGTTATTATTATTAGCAATATCATTATTATATCTTGCGAATTTTTCACTCCGGCGTTAGCTGATGGTCTTTCACAGAAGTCTGAAGGAGAGTAAATCTCCTCAAGTCTCCAGGACTCTTCTCAGTATTCTGGCCGATTGTGGTATATTGACCTACGACCCGGCCGGGCTATCAAAATAGGAAATGCACCTGTGTAAATAACAGGTGGATCCGGTCGAGGAATAATCAGGATATTATAGCCTTGACCGTGGACAGGTTGAATGAGTGCCAAATTGTGACGCCCACAAGAAAAAGGTGGACGTTGAACTATTATAGAACTCGGTGAAGACAGTAAGTCAGTCAGTTTGGAGACCAGATCAGCTGAAGACAAGATGCGGTAGAGAAAACCAGCACCCAGCAGAGGGACCCCTCAGGCCCCCGATTAATCAGTTTGGAGATCAGATGAGTTGGAGATAAGATGCGGTAGAGAAAACCAGCACCCAGAGAGGCTGGGCCCCCAGGCCCCCGGTTGAGCAGCCAAGAGAACGGGAAAGAAACGCAGTTATGGCCAATAGAGTTGGGGTCAATATGTTGCAGTTCTGTTCGGTCTCCAACTCCCTCTCACATACAACCCTTTCAAATAAAGTGAGAGGTATATTTTTCTAAAGAACTGTGTCGCTCGTCTTTATTGTGTCGTCGTTATGATTCTGCATGCATTTGCAGATGTATATGTATTATGTGTTTGTATAGTTGGTCACATTGCCCAGTTGGCTGGGGCTGTAGAATACACTGACTGCACCTCTGCAGATGGGTAAGACCCCTCCACTAACGAGTGTCCTAGATATGACACTAAACGGTCTGATGGTGAGGTTCCAGCAATGCTGGAGCTTTGGGGAATGCGGAGTACCCCTTCATTGCCATCGCTCCCAGGTCCACTCTGGCCCGGAGTGGTAGCACCTGATAGGGCCCTATCTATGGGTTAAATAGAACTAACAGCATTCTTATGCTAAATTGAATTGTTTGAGTAAACTGAATAGCTTGAAATAGAAATGTTTTTGACTATTAAACCGTACTTACATTTAAACTGCGTGCTTATGCTTAACTGAATTATTTGAAATAGAACTGTTTTTCGACATTAAAACTGTATTTACACTTAACTGAATTGTTACATATAACTTCTTGAATAGTTTGAAATAAATTAAACTGTGTACTTATGCTAAATTATTTTAAATAGAATAGATTATTTACATAAAAATGGATTTGGCGTTAAATAACCAACAAAGGTTGATATGCCATAAAACCCACCAAAGCAAACCTATAATTGGTCATGGTCATGGCCATACAACATAATCTAAATAATGCAGTAGTTTTGATGGTTTCACTTCGTCCCCTGACTTCCAACTCTTCCATTCCCCTTACCAAGCCTTTGGGGAACGTTTCGAGTGCACCAATTACTATTGGTATCACGGCCACCTTCGTGTTCCATAGTTTTTTTTTTTAAATCTGTTTTTTCGTTTCTATGGATTTTCACTCTGTGGTCTGTTGAGACGCCAAAGTCCACTGTTCGACAGGTTATCTCTATTTTTGTTAATTATCACTAGGGCTGGTGTTTTAGACGGGATTAGGTGACATTATTATTATTATTATTATTCGAGTTTTTCTCACCAATGTTAGTCGATCGTTTCTCACTGGAGTTTGAACGACAGCAAGTCTCCTTAAGTCTCAAGGACTCTTCTCAGTATTCTGGCCAATCTCAACAATGCTGTAGTTTGGATTGTTACTGTACCAAGAGCACCAATTTCAATTTCCAAGCAAGGTCTAAGTACTTATCCTTCTTTTCGCTTTTTTTTCAGTTTTACTCTGTGATCAGCCGGGACAGCAAAATTCACAAGTTTGCAAGTACTCTTTTTGTTGTTGATTATTATCAGGTCTAGTCGTCTGGCCGAGACTAGACGATCCGTTTGTATGTCAAAATCCCATAGAAGTTTGTGCGTCTCATTCTCTAGGACAGATGCTGGATTGTGCATATACCATTCACTCGTATGGTCAAATTTCAATTTCTTGCACAATTCCCGGTGGATCTCTCTGCTCACCCAGTCGTGTCTACTCTGATACTCCTTCTAGGCTAATTTACTGCATTCGCTTTATTATGTGATTGATCATTTCGTCTCTATAACCTATATTTATTATTTTGTTGTGTCTTATCTCTTCTTGCTTTGATATGATTGGTTCTTAAGGTGTTGTTTTGCACTGCTACCAGGAGAGATTCACTTTCTCTCTAAAGGTTTCCTTTGCTTAGCCACGTCCACGTTTTCTCGTGTGAGATATTGCTAGTTAGTCGTTTAAAACGTCAGAGTTGTTTTCCTTCTTCTTCTTCTTCTTCTTCTTCTTCTTCTTCTTCTTCTTCTTCTTCTTCTTCTTATTATTATTATTATTATTATTATTATTATTATTATATTTTGTGGCTATTTTCTCACTATTTAAACTTAAGTGAGCTTTTAATATATGGAGTAAAAAATTCGTCGTATCTCGAGTCGTAAATAACATTAAAAAATAACTAACTAAATAAAAAGTAATAATAAAATTTCTCTAGTTTATGGGAATAAAAACTATTTTAAATGTATTTTTCATCAATGTTTGCTCAATTGAATTAACCTCTAGATTAAAGGGAAGACAACTCGTCTCTTTCGGTTGCTGTCAATGACACCATCTATTTAAGATTTTTTGCGATACCTCATAACATATGTTGGTATACATATTTACCAACCTCTCCGCTCGGGCCGGATATGACACAAGGTCAATTTTTAAGAGGAGTTTAACAGGTTTGAATTCAGAGTTTTCCTTCTCCTAGACTAGCTGCCTCACCAAGGCTGAAGAACCCAGTCTGCCCTACTATTTACCCATAACTGGAGGGAGAATTATTGGATTCATTCCTTTCCCAAGAGTATTAGTACTATGTGAAATGCAATCAGTCTCGTCAACGATTTGAACTCGTGTCGCCGTGTTTATTTTCCAAGCGGTGTAACTGCACAGTTGTACCGACTCTGTTACAGTTTGGAAGATTTCCCATTTTATTCTATCAGAGAAATTTTTTTGATTTTATTTTTGATAGATAGATAGATAGATAGATAGATAGATAGATAGATAGATAGATCTTGACTCAGTTGTCTGGATTTTCAGAAGTAATTGATTTAACGTCTTCGTAAGAATAACGACCATTATGTAGTTTCATTCTCAATGATCAATGGATGCTGTACATATCTACCTGTGTCATGATGTTTACTGTCGTTGTAAAAGAATGCGACCAACCCAGTTTAAGTCCAGGACTAGGCTGTTTGTGCCTCACTTGTCGTGGTGTAATGGTTAAAGCGATGGACTGTGGAATCATAGTAAGCGAGTGCGACCTCCAGTCACGCTATTACGTTCACCTTCGAACAAATACCCTTGGGAAAGGTATGAAACCACTTATCCTCTCAGCTATGGGTCAAATAGTACCACAACTGTTTATCTTGAAAGATGACTTTGGCATTAAATAACCTGCAAAGGTTGCTATGCCATTAAACAAAGAAACCAACCAAGCTAGAGCACACTCGTGAACACGTAAGTTGTAAATCCTACTTACATCATCATCATCCTCATCATGTCGTGCCGCCAGCACGAATATCTCTGACCCTCTCTCGCCACTTTTCCCTATCGTTCATCGCCTCTGGCAGGTCTTCCGGGCTACATCCCGTATCCCCACACAGCTGCTGTATGTATGTTCTAGCTGGTCGTCCTGATTTAGTTCGGCCATATGTGGGGGTCCATAGGAGTACATCACTTGTGAGCTCGTCTCTGCTCCTTCAGCAGTGTCCTGCGTGCCTGGTTCGTCTAACTTGGATAGTTTTCGTGATGGGAGGCAAGTGGCCGTATAGTTTGTGCTTTGTGGGGTGTTGCCGCCAGGACTTGTTCAATATTGCTCGCAACATTCTTGTGTAGTTGCCGTCTAGCGTCTTCTCTAGCCGTTTTGTTAGCGTCTATGTAGTGCATCCATACAGAAGTATCGACACCAACGCTGCTTGGAAGAAACTGCGTTTCATTTTATCGGTCAGGTCTGATTTCCATATGACCGATTGTTTATCGATAGCTGTCCATGCCTTCGTTAGCCGCGTGTCGATGTCTTTTTCGGTTGATGAGACACTGCTTCCTAGGTAGGTGAATTTGTCAACCAGTTTCAGAGAGGTTCCGTCAAGTGTGGAAATGTGGCCTGTTTGATTAAAGCACATATATTCAGTTTTGTGTGCATTGACATGGAGGCTGATGCCTACCCCCCCAAAAAAAACGATATCACATAAATAATATAATTACTTTGCCCTGCGATTTATTTGTCGCTTTTTGTTCTTCCTTTGCTAATTAATAGGTATGACAGGGTTCTTTAGCCTTGGTTAGGCCACTAAGTTAACAAAAGAAAAACACCTCCATCCAAAACCATTTTGCATCGAACTCCAATCGATATCTGCTCGACTTTTATTTGCAATCTGTACCCAGCATAAATTTGCGATCTTAGAATGTTCTATTTTTTTATCAATAGCAGTTCACGTTTTCTCAATGCTTATATTGACAGCGCTTTCAGTTGATGAGATATTGCTGCCGAAACTCATAAACTGGTCTTCTAAGAAAACAGCAGCTGTACGGCCACCTGCCTCCCATCAAAAAAGACATTCAAGATATTGCTAATAGAAATTTTCGAATGGAAGTAGAATTAGATGAGACAAGTTGGTTTGTGGTTTATGGCATATCAACCCTTGTGAGCTATTTAATGCCAAACCCTGTTTATATATATATATATAGTCGAGGCGACCTGAAGGCTTCCTTTTCAATAGCTACTACATCGAGGTGTAGGGGAGGGCGCTACTCCTTTCCCTAGATTGCTCCACTTTACCCTCGATACGTACCTTATATCGCTGAGTGTTAAGCAAGGAGGTATCAAGTACCATTTTTAAAGTCTTTGGTATGACGCGATCTGGGATTGAACCCAGGTCTCCCGGACCATTAGCGAACACTCTACCCACTAAGCCAATGAGCCGGTATATATATAAGTATAAATGCCTAGAGTCAGAAAAATCTACCAAGGTTTCACCAAACTGGATCATTAGGATGATACTGACCGAAGAAGGGTTTGACTAAACCACATTTTATTGATTAAAAGACCGCTAGAAAGAATAAAGTTAAAATAAATAGGAAAAAAAAATCATACCTTACCTCCCAAGCAAACAACCCTTCTTATATCTACAAACATTAAGCATTTCCGACCTTTGATTAAGTAATTCATTGGGATTATTGTTGCTACCAAGGAAGCAATGTCACATCAACCGAGACAGACATCGACACGCGACTAGCAAAGGCATGGACAGCTACTATAGGCTATCGGTCATATGGAAGTCAGACCTGACCGATAAAATAAAACACAGTTTCTTCCAAGCAGCGGTCGTGTCGGTACTGCTATATGGATGCACTATTTGGACGTTAACTAAACGGCTGGAGAAAAAGCCAGACGGCAACTACATATAAATGCTGCGAGCAATATTGAACAAGTCCTGGAGGCAGCACCCCACAAAGCAGCAGCTATACGGCTACCAACCACCCACCCATAACGAAAACTATCAAAGTTAGACGAACCAGACATGCAAGACACTGCTGAAGAAGTCGGGATGAGCTCATAAGTGATGTACTCCTATGGACCCCCTCACATGGCCGAACAAAAGCAGAGCGACCTGCTCAAACCTACATAGAGCATCTGTGTGAGGATACGAGATGTAGCCCTGAGGACCTGTCGGAAGCGATGAACGATAGGGAGGGGTGGCGAGAGAGGGTCAGGGATATTCGTGCTGATTGCAGGACAACATGATGAGATGATTGTAGTATGCTAGGCAAGTATCTCCTCCACGTATTAATTGCCGTCTATATTCCTTGCTTTATATTCACAGTATGTTCTTTTTCCTGGCCCCCTTTTTAATATAAGATCTGTACCTAGATCCTTTTTAACTTCCCACACATGGATAAACTAATTCTGTAATGTGCGTAATGGTTATCGTCTTAGGAAATAAACACGGTGACACGAGTTCAAATCCTGTACGAGACCGATTGCATTTCACATAGCACTAATATCCTTGGGAAAGGTATGAATCCAATTATTCTCCCTCCTGCTATAGGTAAATAGGACAGACTAGGTTCTTCAGCCTTGGTGAGGCAACTAGTCTAGGAGAAGGAAAGCTCTGAATTGAAACCTGTTAAACTCCGCTTAAAAATTGACCTTGAGTCATATCTTGCCCGAGCAGAGGGGTTGGGTAAATATGGATAAACTAGTTCTGTATCTATATATTTCGTGCGCAAAGCTACTTCTATGATTGCAATATCCTTTTTTGAAAGGTCATTATGTAGAACCTACGTATATTTTTTCATCATTTCTACTGACGTTAATATTGCTTGGTCCACATTTATGTACCTCCACCTTATACACTATACACGAGGGTGTCCTGTAATGGTTAAAGCGATGCACTGCGAAATCGTAGTACGCGAGTTCGAACTCCAGTCGCGCTATTACGTTCACTTTCGGGCAAATACCCTTGGGAAAGGTATGAATCCAGTTATTCTCCCTCCAGCTATGGGTAAATAGTAGGACGGACTAGGTTCTTCAGCCTTGGTGAGGCAACTAGTCTAGGAGAAGGAAAACTCTGAATTCAAACCTCTTAAACTCCGCTTAAAAATTGACCTTGTGTCATATCCTACCCGAGCGGAGGGGTTGGTAAATAGTACCTTATACACTGCACACCAAGGTTGACACTCTTGAGACCCATTGTCAGCAACCGAGGTTCAGCATGTCACCCATTGAGCCGCTTCCTTGTGGAGATCATCAGCCCACTAACTGGTAAGTCCTCATCATATGTTAAGAACTCAGCCTTGTGGAGAAAATCAGTGATGCCCCTATTCATTCTAAACCAAATCGTGAGTTTGGATGTAGTGAGTCTGTTTACAAAGGCGCCTACTAATGAGACACTTGCCGTAGTACGGAATAACTGGAAGAACGCACTTGTATACCAATAGATAATCTAATGGAAATGCTGACTTTCTGTGTGGAGACAACCGGGATGGGATCTGATATATACCGACAAGAAGGACTGGCAATGGGTTCGCCATTGTCACCAGTGTTGGCGAACTTATACATGGGATACTTTGAAGAAATGACATTAGGATCTACATCACTAAAGCCATCTATGTGGCTTGGATACATAGATGACACATTCATTCTCTGGCCTCATCAGGAAGATGTTCAGATATTACTTGATCACGTGAACTCAATCCGACCATCTATACAGTTCACTATGAAGAAAGAGCAAGACAACAAATTACCCTTCCTCGATGTATTAAGTAACACGCACAGAGCAAGAATTCAGGTCATCTGTGTACCGTAAGCCCACCTTCACCGGACAGTACCTCAATTTCAACTCCTATCATCCATATACTGTAAAGAAAGGAATTGTCCGTTGCTTATATCATCGAGCAAAAACCAGTTCCTATAAAATATTTTGTATTGGCTGCTTGACGGAGGAAAGATTTTCTTTAAAAATCTAAAGAATTCCTTCCCAATCTTATTAGTTATGGCCATATTGTATGGTGGATTAAACCATAAAATTTTCCTTGCTCTATTGTTCCTCCTTTTACGTACATATGATGTTTCCTCTCTGGACTTTTAAACAAGTTTGGCCTTGTCTTTATTGGGAATCCTTTTGAAATGAGGCTTCTTAATCTGAGAATTAATTTTATTTTTATTGCGGACTTTTGTCCTCATCTTGGTAGTTTTTTTGTTGTTTTTCTCACTATGGTTCCAGGTGATCATTGTCAGAAGATAGCGGTTTCAATTCTTACCCAAGCCGGTCAGAGGGTTACTTGGTCAAAAATGTGGTGCGATAGACAACAACTATGGAAGGCAGTCATTACTGGGGATACGGTTACAAGACTCAGCATTCCTATCCGAGGTCGCGGTTAATCACCTGAAGACGGCCAGAGGTGAAATTTGGCCGAAACGTAGTGAGAAAAAGAACAAAAAAAAACTACCAAGATGAGGACAAAAGTCCACAATAAAAATAAAATTAATTCTCAAGTTTGGCCCTATAACCTCTGTTTTTAGTGAATAGTAAACGAATAATTTGTGGGAAACTACTTTCAAACTCGGGTTCATCTATTTGCATCGTTGTGTAATACTAATAATTCAATGAAACAGTCATTTGTTTGCGCACAGTTAAATGGTTTCGGGTATGATTAAACAGTTCTTTTTAATCCTCATTGGTCTAGTGGGTAGAGTGTTCGCCAATGGTCCGGGAGACCTGGGTTCAATCCCAGGTCATGTCATACCAAAGACTCTAAAAATGGTACTTGATACCTCCTTGCTTACCACTAAGCAATATAAGGTACGTATCAAGGGTAAAGTGGAGCAATCCAGGGAAAGGAGTAACGGTTGAAAAGAGTGACTTCTGTTCGCCCTCGACTACGGTCGCCAACTTTACTTTTATTTGACCCATAGTAGGGACCTTAACAGGTACTACCACTTTGGGCCAAAGTGGACCCGAGATTAACGGAAATAAAGGCGAACCTCACATTTCTGAAATATACAGGACTGAAACCTCACAATCAGATGGATTTGTGTCATATCCACCTTTATAGTTTAAAATAACTAATAATGATAATCCTTTGTTCTATTTGATCCATTCAGAGGATCCTATAACCTTAAGGTCAGAGTGGGTCTAGGAGTAATGGCAATGAAGGGGTACTCCACATTCCCCAAAGTTCCAGGTGTGAAGCCTACACAAACAGATATAGTTTAGAATCATACCTTGGACACTAGTTGGAGGGATTTTACCCGTCTGCTGAGGATGCAGTCGGCGTATTCTACAATCCCAGTCGACAGGGAACATTGGGTGATTGCTTGACTAGCAAACCTTTACGAGTGAGTTGGAGTCTCATTGGGTGCCCCATTCATACGGCCTTGTGCCACATCAAAAGCAAAACTTTTAGTAAATTACTACAATCCCAGTTGACAGCGTTGTAAATGAGACAAAGAAAGAAAGAAAGAAAGAAGACAAAAAACAAAAAAAACAAAACAAAACAAAAAAACAAAAAGAAGACAAAACAAAAATAAAACGAAGAAAACGGTAAAAGATGAAAGTGTCATATTCACGACATGACAAGAAAATTAAACAAAGAAAAAAATGTTGAGAGAGAGGATGTAATTAAAATAAAATGGCTTCTTTAAAATATGAACCGTTCTTATGACTGAAAAATCTTAAACCTCGATGTAACCATGGAAAGAGATCTTTTTACTAATTTTCTCCACGTTACCATGGCAACCTGAGGCGAATATCTTCACATTTACGTTCCGGCGTTCGACTCTTCTTATCTGACACAGACGCGTTTCATGCATGAACAGCCATTTTTTTCCGGCTACTCAAGGCGTCTGTCATGACTGTTATCCAGGGCATAGCGGGCTTCCGGTTTTTCAAAGCTACAGCCGTGTTCCACCATCTTTTATTTTCTTTTTTCTTTTTTCTATTTTTCTTTGGTGAGATTATGTTAAAGAAAACTAGAAAGAAGAAGAAGAAAGGACTTAAAAACCCGAAGACAAAAATAAAACGAAAAAGTAATGTTTAAAAATGTATAAAAATATAAAAGGTTGATGGGAATTAAATTGATATATTTATTCGATATATCCTCTTTTTATTTTTTATTCATCTATTAATTTTTAATCAAAGAAATAAAAAAATTAAACAGCTTTCTTAGCATTATTCAGCATTTCCTTGTTCGTTTTAAAAAATCATTTTCTACGGTATAATCTATGAGTTGAATAGATACGTAGTGCCTTCAAAATTGTCGGAGACTCTTGAAAATTCTGTATGTTATTGCTATACAGCTTATGAGATGACTGACCAATTTCTATGATTTCAGCTTCAAATGAACAGCTACAGCAGCAATTGGAATACACCCTACTAAAACCTGATTGTCACAGCTGGTGAATTTCAAAAATGCAATCTGACACTTGAGAAGAAAGATATGCAATAGAATTGTTTTTTAAACTTGGAAAAAATGCCAGAGAAACGTATGGAATGCTTCAGACTGCTTTTGGAGCATCTTGCATGAATCGAGCATCAGTTTTTGAGTGGCATAAGAGATTCAAGGAAGGAAGGAAGTCTGTGAGGGATGATGAGAGCTGTGGGAGGAGTAAGGAAGTCAATACACCAGAGTTGATTGGCCAAAGGGTTAGGGTTACTATGTTGAGGTTTTAAGGGAGTTCAGGAAGAGATTCCTAGAGAAGAGGCCAGCACTCTTCAAATCGGGCCAGTGGCATTTCCACCAGGACAATACACCAGTCCACAAATCCATCCTTGTCACAGACTACTTGACTAAGATGGGCATCAAGACAGTTCGTCACCGTCCCTATAGTCGAGACCTTGCTCCCTGTGACTTTTGGTTATTCCCTAAGCTCAGAGGCTGTCGTCGTGAGACAATTGAGGAGATGAAAGAGGCTGTGACGAAGGTCATTGACACGGTCACACAAGAGGACTTCCACGGGGCCTTCGAGAAGTTATTGGAACGGTACAACAAGTGCATTGCAGCCTGAGGAAATTACTTGAAAGGGGACTAGAGTTTCATGTGTGTACTATCAATAAAAGTGCCCTGACGAAAAAAGTCGAGAAACTTATTTAATGATCCTCGTATCTTTGAAAACGCTGAAGATGAATTATGGACAACCCTGAAACGTGTCTGTATCCAGTCACTCCGAGCCATCAAGCTTCTAGTGTAAAGACTGGCAAAAGATCAGATGCCAGGTAGAAATACAAGGTACAAGGGAAAGGGTTCCATATACAAGGTAAAAAGTACGATATACCTGGTCAAAGATATTAGATACCAGTGAAAAGGTACCAGGGTACAAGGGAAAACGTATCATATACGAGGTAAAAGGTACCATATACCTTGTAAAAGATATCAGATACCACGTAAAAATACCAGATACCAGGTAAAAGTTACCAGATATTGGACTAAAGTTATCAGATGCCTGGTTAAAAGTACCTGGTATCAAATGAAAGGTACCATATATCTGGTAAAAGGTACCAAATACCAAGTAAAAGGTTCCAGTTTGTTTGTTTTTTATGGCATATCAACCTCTGTAGGTTATCTAATGCCAAATCCATTTTTATACAAATAAACAGTTCGATTTCAAACAATTCAGTTTAGCATAAGTACACAGTTTGTCAAAAACATCTCTATTTCAAGCTATTCAATTTACTCAAACAGTTCTAATTCAAACAATTCAGTTTGGTTTAAATATCGTTTTAATTTACACACAGTTAAATTTCAAAACAGTTCTATTTCGAATAATTAATTTTAGCATAAGTACAGTTTTAATGTCAAAAACTGTTTAGCATAAGTATGCAGTTTACTTGTCAAAGCAGTTCTATTTCAAACAATTCAGTTTAGCATAAGTACGCAGTTTAAATGTCAAAGCAGTTGTATTTCAAGCAATTCAATTCAGCATTAGTTCGCAATTTAGTTCAATTAGACCCATAGATAGGACCTTATCATGTGCTACCACTCCGGGTCAGAGTGGACCTGAGAGCGATGGCCATGAAGGAGTACTCCGCATTCTGCAAAGCCCCAGCATTACTGGAAGCCCACTATCAGATTGCTTAATGTCATATTAGGACACTCGTTGGGGCGGGGGTCTTACCCCCTCTGCAGAGATGTAATCGGTGTATTCTACATCCCCTGCCGAATAGGCCAAAAAGTTCTAGATATTGGGTACCGTATAATCTGTAAAAAGTATTAAATACTTGGTGTAAGTGATCCGATACCAAGTAAAAGATACTGTAAATCTGGTAAAAAATACTTTATACCAGGCAAAAGGGTCCATATATGAAGTAAAAGATTCTAGATATCGGGTAAAAGATGCCAGGATGTAACGTAATGGCCAAGGGATTTCTGTTCATGCCTTTGAGTTTAGTTAGGCTGAGAACCTTTCGGCTCAGCACATGGGTTAGTTAGGTGCAACATTGAGGCAGGTGTTAACGCGGGAGCGCGCGGGCGGATGGCGGTGTCACTCAGATGTCACAATAGTCCGAGACGAAACGGGTGGCGAAGTGCGAGTGACGTCATGCACCGGAAGTGCGCAGAGGTTTGTGGAGAATTGAAAGAAAGTTAGAGAGTTGAATATTCGACGCCAAACGAAGAGGATCGACTTTTGGAGCTCGCAGACGCGAGGCGAACTTGCGCCCTATGGGGGCCGCTCGAGATGGGGGCCAAATGAATAAGACAGCATAGAAGATTGTGTCTCTCCCCCTTACGTCGAAACCTTTAACTCAAAGTTATGAAATGGTTTCGTACCTGAACAAGAAGTCGTTACGTGTTTTCGAATTTCGAGATTCCTATGTTCTTTATGTGTTCTGCGTTATGTATATATGTAATGAACGTCCCATGTACATTTCGCATATTCATGTATATGGTCATGTAACAAGGATACCAGGAAAAAAGTACCATATACCTAGTGAAAATTATAAGATAATAGGTAAAAGTTATCAAATAACAGATAAAACATATCATATACCAAGTAATTTAGGAGGTGCCTGTGGTGTAATGGTTATCGCCGTAGGAAATGGACACGGCGACACGCGTTCAAATCCTAGACCAGGCTGATTGCATTTTACATAGCATTAATACCCTTCGGAAAGGTATGAATCCAATTATTCTCCCTCCAGCAATGGGTAAATAGTAGGGTAGACTGATTTCTTCAGCCTTGGTGAGGCAACTAGTGTAGGAGAAGGAAAACTCTGAGTTCAAACCTGTTTAACTTAAAAAATTGACCTTGTATCATATCTTGCCCGAATGGAGGGGTTGGGTAAATAGGATATACCAGGTAAAAGGTTTTATATGCCCTGTAAAAGGTACCAGATACCAGGTAAAAATAGAAGATACCCGGGAAAAGTTATCAGATATCGGGTAAAAGGCATCAGATACCAGGTAATTTGTAAAAGATGCCAGGAAAAAGGTGTCAGATATTGAATAAAAGGTATCAGATATCAGATAAAGGGTACCATATACCAGGTAAAAAATATTAGATACTGGGTAAAAGTAGTGGATGCTGGGTAAAATATAAATATACCCGGTAGAAGGTTGTAGATATCAAGTCAAAGGTAAAAGACACCAGGTAGAAAGTAAAAGGTACCTTGTACAAGATAAAATGAAAAGGTACTATGTAAAAGGTGAATGATTATAGGTAAAACATAGGATGTAAAAAGAAAAAGATACTAGATCAAAGGTACCATATACCAGGTAAAACGTGGAAGATAACTGGTTAAAGGTACCATATACCAAGTAAAATGTACCAGAAAACTAGTAATAGGTACCATATACCAGGTAAAACATTGCAGGGAACAGGGAAAAGGTACCATATACCAAGTAAAACGTAATTAATAACTGGTAAAAGGTACCATATACCAGGTAAAACGTAGTACGTAACTGGGAAAAGGTGCCATATATCAAGTAGAACGTACTAGATAACTGGCAAAAGGTATCTCATACTAGGTAAAGCGTACTAGGTAACTGGCAAAAGGTACCATATACCAGGTAAAACGGACTAGATAACTGGCAAAAGGTACCATATACTAGGTAAAACGGACTAGATAACAGGCAAAAAGTACCATATACCAGGTAAAACGTACTGGATAACTGGCAAAAGGTACCATATACCAGGTAAAACGGACTAGATAACTGGCAAAAGGTACCATATACTAGGTAAAACGGACTAGATAACAGGCAAAAAGTACCATATACCAGGTAAAACGTACTAGATAACTGGCAAAAGGTACCATATACCAGGTAAAACGGACTAGATAACTGGCAAAAGGTACCATATACTAGGTAAAACGGACTAGATAACTGGCAAAAGGTACCATATACCAGGTAAAACGGACTAGATAACTGGCAAAAGGTACCATATACCAGGTAAAACGGACTAGATAACTGGCAAAAGGTATCATATACCAGGTAAAACGTACTAGATAACTGGCAAAAGGTACCATATACCAGGTAAAACGTACTAGATAACTGGCAAAAGATACCATATACCAGGTAAAACGGACTAGATAACAGGCAAAAGGTACCATTTACCAGGTAAAACGTACTAGATAACTGGCAAAAGGTACCATATACCAGGTAAAACGTACTAGATAACTGGCAAAAGGTACCATATACCAGGTAAAACGGACTAGATAACTGGCAAAAGCTACCATATACCAGGTAAAACGGACTAGATAATAGGTAAAATTTAAAAGATGCCAAGCAAAAGATTTTGGGTAAAAGGTCTCAGATACCAGAGAAATGGTACAAGATATTAAGTACCAGGTAAAAGCTAGTGGCTACCAGGAAAAATGTAAAACATATTAGGTAAAAAGGTACCAGATACGAGGTAAAAGGCAAAAGATACTGTTTAAAAGGTACCAGATAAGAGTTATGAGTAAATGATCCTAGGTAAGCGTAATATGTAACTAGCATTGCTCGGTTTTAAGCTTACAACAACAACAACAATAATAATAATAATAATACCACCGAGGTTTCTGTTTTACAGTTTTAACCGTGTTTGGTCGTCTTCTTTTCTTTTCTTTTCTTTTCTTTTCTTTTTTTTTTTTCCTCTTAGGTGCGAATATGGCGAAGGAAACAAAGCGAAGGGATTTTAAAAAAAAGGGAAAAAATTTAGAAAAACCAAAAAATATATTGAGAAAAAAAGATAAGATAAGGAATATAAAAAGGTTGATAGGAAATAAACTGATATATCTATTCGATATTTTCTTGTTTTTTATTTTTATTTTCAATTAAATAAATAAAAAGTCTGGAACAACACTCTTTGACGTTATCCAGAATTTTCTTTTTTTTTCTTTCTTTAAAGAAATCCTTTTCTATGTGTTTTTTTTATTTATCTTTATTTGGTTTCAAGCAATTCAACTCGATTCTTTTTTTTTTTTTTTGCGCATGCGTATCACACATTCATTTCCTCTGCCATTTCTTTCTTTTTTGTTTCCTTTAATCATTTACAGTTTTCTTTTTTGGTCTAAACACGATTTTTATTTTTATATCTTACTTCTTTTTGTTGTTGCTCTTCTTTTTGTTGTTGCTCTTCTTTTTGTTGTTGTTCTTTCTTTCTTTCTTTCGTTTATCTTCCAGGTCATCATCATCATCATTATCAGCATTGCCACCATCATCAACGAAAAAAAGCACAGAATCCCCTCTATTCAAGATTCAGTTCTCCCAGCTTGTTTCAAGTGACTAGCAATAATCGTTCGTAAACAATTAGGGCTTCAAGTAACTATTCTTAATACAAATAATTTACAAACAGTTATATAGTTTCAAGTAATTAATAATAATAATCCTTAGTAAACAATTAGGGCTTCAAGTAACTATTCTTAATACAAATAATTTACAAACAGTTATATAGTTTCAAGTAATTAATAATAATAATCTTTAGTAAACAATTAGAGCTTCAAGTAACTATTCTTAATACAAATAATTTACACACGCTTATATGGTTTCAATAATTAATGATAATAATAATGATAATCCTCAGTAAACAATTAGAGCTTCAAGAAACTATTTTTAAGACAAATAATTTACACACAGTTATATGGTTTCAAGTAATTATTAATAATAATCCTTAGTAAACAATTAGAGCTTCAAGTAACTATTCTTAATACAAATAATTTACAAACAGTTATATAGTTTCAAGTAATTAATAATAATAATCTTTAGTAAACAATTAGAGCTTCAAGTAACTATTCTTAATACAAATAATTTACAAACAGTTATATAGTTTCAAGTAATTAATAATAATAATCCTTAGTAAACAATTAGAGCTTCAAGTAACTATTCTTAATACAAATAATTTACAAACAGTTATATAGTTTCAAGTAATTAATAATAATAATCCTTAGTAAACAATTAGAGCTTCAAGTAACTATTCTTAATACAAATAATTTACAAACAGTTATATAGTTTCAAGTAATTAATAATAATAATCCTTAGTAAACAATTAGAGCTTCAAGTAACTATTCTTAATACAAATAATTTACACACGGTTATATGGTTTCAATAATTAATGATAATAATAATGATAATCCTCAGTAAACAATTAGAGCTTCAAGAAACTATTTTTAAGACAAATAATTTACACACAGTTATATGGTTTCAAGTAATTATTAATAATAATCCTTAGTAAACAATTAGAGCTTCAAGTAACTATACTCAACACAAATAATTTACACACAGTTATATGGTTTCAAGTATTCCTAGTCAATAATCTTATAATGTTTCAGTCACCATCGACGTCACAATTCCCTTAATTATTTATGTTATATTCTCAATGATTATTAAGTAACGATCACAAAACCTTAATTAGAATCTTATTTATTAACGATGTTTCTATTAGAGTCTCAAAACGGCCCAAGTTATTGATGCTGTATTTATCCGACTTCCGACAAATTCACATTTGATATGAAGTCCTTTTATTGTAAAGAGCTACGTCCAAATAGGGACTAATGTGTGGCTGTTACAAAAAAAAATGACCGATCTCATTGGCGTTCCCTATTTTAGGGTGCCTCAGGAGCTAAAAGATAAACTAAGCTCTGCCTGGGGGCGCGAAAGAAGTCCTTCTGGTGCTAGGCAATCACCTTAGTAACATTCATCAGTTCGCCAACAGCAGGCGCCACACGGAAAAACTGGGGTGGGAAGATGGTACGAGCCATGGTATTAATAGCTATTCAACCAACTTGCCACCAAGTCATTATCTGACACAAGGTCATTCTTCCCTGGCCTTTTGGCTGGGCCGGCTGGCATTCGTGTCGGATGGGGTATCGAAACCAAAGGCAGATTCGAAGCCGAAAGGCCCCAAACTTCGGTTGGGCCACCCTCGGGTGGGCGAGCTGCTTTTTTGTCCCCCCTGCACCCCTTGTATAGCACTAGACCTCACAGTCTAGTTCAAGCTATATTCTGGCATACGTGCCCGGATCTAGATTTCGGTCCGTGATACTGCTTGACTCATTAGACCAACATTGCACTTAGTGGGTCAATGACTAGCAGGGTTCGAGTCTCGGCTCGTTCTCGACCTTCCCCTCCCCTTTATCCCTACTTTAATCAGCCTTCGGGCTTTTGACCTTGTGTCAAGTCCTGTCTGGTGGGAGGCAGCGACAAATACATCCATCAGTTAGCCAACAGCAGGCGCCACATGGAAAATTTAGTGTGGGAAGATGGTCCAAACCATGGTATTAATAGCTATTCAACCAACTTGCTACCAAGCCATTATCTGACACAAGGTCATTTTATAGTGGAGAGTAACACACACAAATAATGCGTGATTATTCAGAAATCCTTAATCCCATCACCATTCCGTATACTGGAGTGCTTGAGGCGCCAAGGCATGAACCCAGCCTTCCTGAGCAGTTATTATCTGGGGTAAGCCTCTGTGACCAGACGGTTGGTACAATAATACTCAACCATAGTAGGTTATTTAATGCCAAATCTATTTTTATAAATATAAACATATATTTGTAACTCAAACAATGCATTATTCCCACTCATTTCACAATCTAATCACTACTTCGACTTCAATTCTGCTAAGATGCTCATTTACATCCATAATAAAAGTCTAAGACGAATTTTCGAAGCCGCTGCTATCTCATTCATTCATTCCCTAAATAGTCGTCCTGGTTTTTATAATATTTCTCCTTACTTAAGCAAATCCATTTTAAATAGCTATAATATATTCCATCTTTAGTTTATATTTTCCACACATACGTGGCCCCTTCAATAAGTTTCCAGACTTTTTTGTACAAGCATTTAAAATTGTCGTAGACTCTTGAAAATTTAGTATCTTATGTATACATCATATGAGATGACTGACCAATTTTTATGATTTCAGCTTCAAATGATCAGCTACAGCAGCAATTGGAATACACCCTACTATAGCCTAATAGTCACAGCTGGTGAATTTCAAAAATGCAATCTGACACTTTAGAAGAACGATATGCAATAAAATTCTGTTTTAAATTTGGAAAAAATGCCAGAGAAACTCATGGAATGCTTCAGACTGCTTTTGGAGCATCTTGTATGAATCGAGCATCAGTTTTTGAGTGGCATAAGAGATTCAAGGAAGGCAGGGAGTATATGAGGGATGATGAGAGGTGCGGGAGGAGTAAGGAAGTCAATACACCAGAGTTGATTGGCCAAAGTGTTAGGGTTAGGGTTACTATGTTGAGGTTTTAAGGGAGTTCAGCAAGAGATTCCTTGGGAAGAGGCCAGCACTCTTCAAATCGGGCCAGTGGCATTTCCACCAGGACAATGCACCAGTCCACAACTGCATCCTTGTCACAGACTATTTGACCAAGATGGGCATCAAGGCAGTTTCTCAGCCTCCCTATAGTCGAGACCTTGCTCCCTGTGACTTTCGGTTATTCCCTAAGCTCAGAGGCTGTCGTTATGAGAGAATTGAAGAGATGAAAGAGGCTGTGACGAAGGTCATTGACACGGTCACACAAGAGGACCTCCATGGGGCCTTGCAGAAGTTGTTGGAACGGTACAACAAGTGCATTGCAGTCGGAGGAGATTATTTCGAAGGGGACTAGAGTTTCATGTGTGTACTATCAATAAAAGTGCCCATACGAAAAAAGTCTGGAAACTTATTTAATGATCCTCGTATCATGATTTTTATGTTTTCTATTTTTCTTTTTGTTTTTCTTTCTTTTTCTTCCTTTTGACTCGAAACCTTTCTCGATAAACAAACGGAACATAAATTCTATACAATTTCCCTAATAAGTCAAATGACGTAATTTAAAACAACAAACATCGCTAATATCACCCCTCATGGCCCTGATGATGGTTCAGTCGAACCGAAACGCTATAGTGTCGACTTCTCAATAAATCTCTCCTTCCACTTGGATTACCTTGTTATCAATATTCCTCAACATATTGTCGGATTACAATCCATTATTTACTTCCACCTAAACAGTTCTATTTCAAACAAATCATTTGAGCATTAGTACACAGTTTCATTGTCAAAAACACTTCTATTTCAAACAATTCAGTTAAATATAAGTCTTTTGTTTATACACAATTGAATGTCAAAACAGTTCTATTTCAAGCAATTCAGTTCAGCGTAATTAAACAGTTTAGTTCTATTTGAACCCTAGATAGGACCCTATTAGGTGCTACCACTCTGGTACTACGCATTTTCCAAAATTCCGGCATTACTGGAATCTCATCATCAGATTCTTTAGTGTCGCTCGTTGGCGGGGGGTGTCTTACTCCTCTGTAGAGAAGCAGTCGGTGTATTCTACTGCCACAGCCGACTAGCCAACACTATGTCGTTTTATCGTGAGGAGCCACCCAGAAATCGAAACATGTGTGGCTGTTTAAAAATGCTTAAGCCCGTTGGCATTCCTCATATTGGAGTGCCTCAGGCGCTAAGATTTGTACTCAGCTTTATCTGAACAAGAGACGAGATGGTTAGCTCAATAACACATACCGAGCTCGAACACTAGGATTTGGCGCGTTTTAAATCCTGCAATATGTCAGATATGTCATAAAAAAATAAAAGTTTACATAGTATATGGTGCGGATAATTTGCATACTGGTTTTAACAAAACCGAGTTTAATAAATAATTACTAGGTATTAATGATTTTATACATGTTGGCTTCATTGCCATATGTATTAAAAGTAATTCTATGAATAATTTTTATATAGAAAGCAACTAAAATGAAATAAAAATAAGTTAAATTATTCTAAAAACATTCTTATTTAGTTTCATTAGTCTTATTTAAAAATATTTTACAAGAATCTACTCGTCAATAATGACGGTTGAATTTTATATCAAATATATTTTTTATGATCTAAATTTAAAATATTTCAGAATCTAAAAACAATAAATCACTCAATGAAAAGTGTCTCGCATGTTATTGTAATAAAAAACACAACTTTCAGGTAGGTATTTGTCGCTGCCTCCCAATATTTGTCGCTGCCTCCCACCAGACAGGAAACACAACTTTCATGTAGCAAACTTAGAAGTATCAGAAATATCAAATTGTCTGTGTCGTTGATAAATGGAGACTCTCTCACTTCCTCTCTCTTTCTTTCTCTTCCTTGTTGCTTTCAATGTAGATTCAAAAGATACATAGCTAAGCGGACGAACTTCAAAACTAAAGAAACTGTTCCTTTGTGATGTCAACATGCTTTCCCGACAACTTGTCTGTTTTCTTTTCCTTTCTCTTTCGATGTGGCAAGCCACAAATCACAGAGTTCTTTCTTTCTTTCTTTCTTTCGCACTTTAATTTTTGCTTTCTTTAAGATTACATCAAAAAAACATCAGAGATCTCTTCTTTCTTTCTTTCTTTCTTTCTTTCTTTCTTTTTCACTATAATTCTTTACGTTCTTTAAAGATTACAACAAAAAACGTCAGATATCTTTCTTTCTTTCTTTCTTTCTTTCTTTCCTAAATATTACGTACACACAGAACGCTACCCTTGTGTTTTGTATTATTAGGAGATTATATTAAAATTTAAATACTCGTGCTCTGATAGCGCATATTTTTGCAAGTAATTATAAATTTTCAAATAGATTTACTTGACATGTACATGGTTCAAATATTCGAGAAATTAAATATGTTATGTAATATTCTGATAACGTGAGGCACAGTTCGGCAGCTCCAGACGATTTTATGAAGGTGACAAACTACCACGGAGTCTAGCAACCTGATCAAAATTTCTTAAACCATTTGTTTACCATATTTACCCAACCCCTCCGCTCGGGCAGGATATGATACAAGGTCAATTTTTAAGCGGAGTTTAACAGGTTTGAATTCAGAGTTTTCCTTCTCCTAGACTAGTTGTCTCACCAAAGCTGAAGAAATCAGTCTGCCCTACTATTTACCCATGGCCCAGTTTGAATTCGTAAAGCAGAAGTTATTGAATTAGACAACGTTGCAGGTTTCAAATTATACACGGAGTGAAGCACCAACTACCTCGATGCTTTCAACCAAAGCGGGTACCTCTTGATCTGTTTCGATCATGTGATATAGTACAGGCCGCTAACTAGTACGTACCAAAATGCAGCAAAACTTTCGACTCACCCGAGTAGATCTGTAAGAAAAGATGCTACCATTCTGGTTTTGGTTTGGTTTGGTTGGTTTTATGGCATATCAATCTTTGTAGGTTATTTAACGCCAAATCCATTTTTATGTAAATAATCAGTTCTCTTTAAAACAATTCTGTTTAGCATAAGTACAGTTTAATTGTCAAAAAAAATTATTTCAAAGTATTCAAGCAGTTATATATAATAATTCAGTTTAGTATAAGTACAGTTTCAATGTCAAAAATAGTTCAATTTAAAACAATTCAGTTTCGCATAAGCACGCAGTTTAAATGTAAGTACAGTTTAACTGTAAAAACATTTCTATTTCTAGCTATTCAGTTTATTCAAGCAATTCTAATTCAGCTAATTCAGTTTAGTAAAAGTACAGATTGTTTATGCACTGTTACATGTCAGAACAGTTCTAAGTTAAACAATTCAGTTTAGTGTAAATACAGTTTCAATGTCAAAAACATTTCTATTTCAAGATATCCCGTTTAGCATAAGTATGCCGTTAGTTCTATTTAACCCATAGATAGGGCCCTATCAGGTGCTACCACTCCGGGCCAGAGTGGACCTGGGAGCAATGGCAATGAAGGGGTACTCCGCATTCCCCAAAGCTCCAGCACTGCTGGAACCTGACCATCAGATTGTTTAGTGTCATAACCAGGACACTCGTTAGGGGGTGTATTCTAGAGCCCCAGCCGACTGGGCAAGCTACCATTCTGGGTCAAAGTTGACCTGGGAGTAATTACATTGCGGGGCTGAGTATACACTCTCTAAATATCAAAATCTGAAATCTTAACACCGGATGTACTCAGGACAATTTTTTCTTTTTTTTGGTGGAGGAAGATTTTCAACTGCTCGGCAATGGGCGTAGTCGTTATATTCTAGAAACCGCTTATTGGATGCTCTTGGGATTAAGTATCGTTTCTAAAATGTATGCAACCAAATTCAAAGAAGTTTTACTTTAGCGATTTGAAAGCATATCCAGGACATTCTTTTCCACTCATCACGCATTCGAGCCCCGTCGGCTAGGGCTATGGAATACACTGACTACATCTCTGTAGAGGGGTAAGACCCTCCAACGTCCTGGATAAGATACGAAACAAACTGATAGTAATGCTGGAACTTTGGGGAATGCGGAGTACTATTTCATTACCATCACTCCCAGGTCCACTCTGGCCCAGAGTGGTAGCACCTGATCCTATTTACCCAACCCCTCCGCTCGGGCAGGATATGATACAAGGTCAATTTTTTTAAGCGGAGTTTAAGAGGTTTGAATTCAGAGTTTTCCTTCTCCTAGACTAGTTGCCTCACCAAGGCTGAAGAACCTAATCTGCCCTACTATTTACCCATAGCTGGAGGGAGAATAATTGGATTCATACCTTTCCCAAGGGTATTAGTGGTTGCACCTGATAGGGTCCTATCTATGTGACAAATAGAACTAAAAAGTTGGTTTGGTTTGTTTTCTATGTTTTTAATGGCATATCAACCTTTGTATGTAATTTAATGCCAAAGCCATCATTCTAGAAGAACAGTAGTGGTACTATTTAACCCATTGCTGGGTGGATAAGGGGGTTCATACCTTTCCCAAGGGGATTTGTCCGAAAGTGAACATAATAGACTAAAAAGTGTACTTATACTAAACTGAATTGTTTGAAATGGAACTGTTTATGTATATATATGTCTAATGGATTCGGCATTAAAAAACCAACAATGGCTGATATGCTATAATGTTGTATAGCCACATACAACTACACAATACATATGCAAATATAAGCGGAAACATAGTCATCATAATATACGAACTTCAATGAACGAACGACACACGTCTTTATAAAAATATACCTCACACACTTTATTCACGAAAGGGTTACGAAAGGGTTGATGTTGGTTGTGTGTGAGAGGTGAGTTGGAGACGGGAACAGACTGCTACATATTGACCCAAAGTTCTTCTGACCATAGCAGCACTTCTTTCTCGTTCTGCTGGGCTGCTCAACCGTGGGTCACTGAGGGCCCAAGCCCTCTGTCTGGAGCTGGTTCTCACTCCGCGGGCATCCTATCTCCAACTGCAACTGAAACTGAACTCCAACTGACTCAAGCCGTCTGTGGCACCTGGTTATATAATTGTTTGACATCCAACTGCTTCCTTTGGGCGTACGCATCTGCACCGAATTCAACCACGTCCACAGGTCAAGGTGATATTCCGTATCTTCGACTGGATGGACCTGTTTCCGCTGTTCTTCTGCTTATTTACACTGGTACATCTCTTAATTGACGACTCGGTCGAGGGTCAATATGTTACAATAAACCCAAACTAGAGCAAACCAAAGGACACCCTTTTGAGTGGATCTTCTTCAGAAATGTCTCCCCCAGGATAAGAGATCATCGTCTGCCCAAGACAAACTGTAGAGCGAACTCTCTCACTGTGACAGAGCAGCACCGGAGAAGCAATACAAGAACTGTTTGAGAAAATCCCCTGGTGTCTGTCATTGACCAATACCAATTGTCCACCCTTGCTGAGTACCATCGACGCCTGGCGTTTCACCAATAACCATGTTGAAAACACCCGTTGGGCTACCTTTAAGGGACAAGAGGCATAAGATGAAGCACTACAATACTTCATTAAACCCCGACCAGACCTTCAGCTGCAGCCGCTGGGTTCATGCCTAGCCTGCAAACACGAAGCTTTGGTCGAGTGATTTCTTTACAAGGAATGCAGATAAAATTATCTATGCCCCACCGACAGACTGTACTTCGATGACCTATGAAGTCACGAATATAGTGTTGAAGGAGATGAAGATTAAATACAATCGCAGGACATTTTTGCATGTCATCCGTAAAGTTAACGATTTCACTGGTGTTCACGTTTCTACTGGAATTTCTTTGACATTTTCCTGTTTAGATTTCAATAATTCTTCAATTTCTGTACTTAGTCGATGGGTTTTAGAATATGACAACTTCATCCTTAGCAGAAAACCAAAGCTCCACTTCCTTCACTCACCAAAAAAGGTGCGTCCAGTGTGTGACAATTAACGGGACCTGGTATTGATGGGCCAGTTCTGGATTTCTGGGGTGTGGAGTGCCCCCGTTATTGCCATTATTTCCAAATCCACTATAACCAGGAGTGGTAATACGTTTTAGGGTTTCATCAATCGGTTAAATAGATCAGTTTGAAAATAGTCCAAGAAGGAGTCAGATTACTATCGCTCCAGTTCATCGTGGTAACAATGGAAAGACTAGCAAAAAATGATCGTATCTGAAAAAAAATGATGAGAGATGGAGCTACCATTACCAGTTGCCTACACGAACTTGGACCATACCGGAGACAATTTAAAATGTCGGATGATTTTCAGCCGTATCATATATATATATATATATATATATTGTCGTCCGCAGACAGACTGTTTCGTTGTATCACAACTCTTCAGTGTGGCTAGACACGCAGGGCGCTTCAGGTAAGAGAGAGAGAGAGAGAGAGAGAGAGAGAGAGAGGATAAGAAATTTGGAATCAGGACAAATATATCTCTTTGTCAAAAGTGAAAAATCTTGTCAATTATTTTTTTCATCGTTTGGCCTTTCATCCATTTTCGGCTTTTTCATTTTTACCAATTATTTTTTCTGACTTCTTCACCTTTTTTCCACATTTCTTTCACTCTCTGGAAAAAAGGTTTTTTTTTTCACTCTCTGGAAAAAAGTTTTTTTTTTTTTCACTCTCTGGAAAAAAGGTTTTTGTTTTTTTTCCACATTTCTTTCACTCTCTTTGGCATTAAATGACCCACAGGGGTTGATATGCCGTTAAACAAAACTCAAACTCTTTCACTCTCTGCTTCAATCTCTTCTTCATCTTTTTAAGAATCTCTCTTCTTTGTACATACTTTTGTTTTTCTTTTTTAGATACAACGTTTCTGTTTATTACAGATTTTCTTCTTTCTTTCTTTCTTTCTTTCCTTCTTTGGAATCTCATATTTTTTTTTTCTTTCTTTCTTTCTTCTTTTTCTTTGGAAGCTCAATATTTTTTCTTTCTTTCTTTCTTTCTTTGGAAGTAAATTTTCTTTCTTTCTTTCTTTGGAAGCTCATATTTTTTCTTTCTTTTTTTCTTTCTTTCTTTGAATGATAGATTTTCTTTCTTTCCTTCTTTTTTCTTTCTTTTTTATTGCAAGTAAATTTTCTTTCTTTATTTCTTTTTTCCTTTCTTTGAAAGCTCAATATTTTTTCTTTCTTCCTTCCTTTCTTTCTTTCTTTCTTTCTTTGAATGTTAGATTTTCTTTCTTTCTTTCTTTCTTTCTTTCTTTCTTTCTTTCTTTCTTTCTTTCTTTCTCATTAGAAGTCATAGCCACTTTTTCGACATCCTTTATCTTTTCTTCATTATTTTTTTACGAATCTGAAACTTTTATCCGGGAACTTCCAATTATTTTGGCGCGAAATATTTCCCGTATAAAATTTTCGAACGCTATTATGCAAAGGCTTCAGACTTGTCGGATGAAGGAAATAATTATGAGATACACGCCCCCCCACAAACGCACGCACGCGCGCGCGCGCACGCACACACACACAAACGCACAAATTCAAAGATATATACGCATATTTACATAGAAACACATACACACGCGCAAACTAAATATACACATAGAGAGAAAACAGAGAAAGAAAGACGCATACACACACACACACACACACACACTTTATACATATATATATATATATATATATATATATATATATATATATATTCCACTATAGTCCCTCCAATTTTCTGAGGTCCTCTCTCTAGCATTTGCGCCGAGAGGAAAAAAAAAGTTGCCTGTGATGTAATGATTATCGACGAAGAAAATGGACGCAGTGATACGAGTTCAAATCCTGGTTGAAGCTGATAGCATTTCACATAGTGCTAATACCGTTGGGAAAGATATGAATCCAATTATTTTCTTTCCAACTATGAATGAATAGTAGGGTTTTGTTAGGTAACCAGTCTCGGAGAAGGAAAACTCTGGATTCAAACCTATTAAACTTTACTTAATAACTGACCTTGTGTCACATTCTGTCTGAGGGGTTGGTAAATACATATATATATATATATATATATATATATGGTAGCTCCATCTAGCGAATGTTTTATCTATCTCTCTCTTTCTATATATATATATATATATATATATATCGACATACAGTGTTTAATGAGTCAATTGTAGTCTAAATTACGCACAAATGAAAATAACAATTCTCATTTTATCAGATATATTCATCAAAATTACATGAAAATATTTTAAAATACTATGGATTAAATTTATTCAAAGAAATCGTCATTGCCTTCCACCGCAGCCTCCAGACGACTTTTGAATTTTCTGTAAGCCTTTCTGACGTTCCCCTAATTTAAATTCGTAAATGCTGCCTTTATCCTTGGCTCCAGTTCATCTTTGGTGTTGCACGGAGCTTCGTTGGTCTCTTGCTTAACTGCACCCCACACCTGATAATCAAGGGATTGCAATTTGGAGAGTTAGGTTCGGGATGAAGTGGTGGCAAAAATTTTCTGACCGCCAACGCAGGGTTTTCAACATGTATGACATTGTGCAGAGTTCTATTGCCAGCTGTAGAATCTTCCAGTAGCCACCCTCTCGATCCAGGTAAGCATTACCTCCTTCAGCCACTTGATGTAGGCCTCAATGTTGAGTCTGAGGCCATGTGGTAAAATGAATAGAGACGTAATGTCACTACTATTATCATCCGAAACACCATGATGTGAAATAGATTTCCATTAATGTGAATATGAATTTGTCTTCAGATTGGCATCAAAACACTCTGAGGATATTGGAGCTTCCTTTGTGAAAGCCAAAACGTACAGAATGTCTTTTGTAAATTTCTGGCAGATCAAATTGCGTCATATTGCCGCTTTCGTCACAGACATTGCCCAAATCATACTAGTTTGCTGCACATTAAACAAACCGAGAAAAACGTATATATATATATATATATATATATATGTGTGTGTGTGTGTGTGTGTGTGTGTGTGGATTATCTAATATTACCCTGTCATATCGCACCTCACCATATAAATCAGATTATCATAGAATTAATTCTATTATATAACAGTTATATATATATATATATATATATATATATATATATATATATATATATGAGATATATTCATATATACATAAATATACAGAGAGATTTATATGATATATGATACATGTTTATATCCATCAGATTGCTGTATACAATACATAAATCTATGCAATATCCCTATATATATATATATATATATATAACATTAAGCATAAAGATAGATTGTTTATGACCAGAAGATAATAACATCAGCACACTTAATAGAAGCTGTCAAATCGAGTGTCCATGTTTACCGGAAGTGGTAATGATGGCTTAATTGAAGTGTTTAGCTTCGTGCTGTCTAATTGGACGAATGAAAGTAGTGCGCATGCGTCGTGAGTCCCCGTTCGGCTTTTCACGTCATTGTTACGGGTGAAGTTGAAAATATTTGTCCAACGCTACAAGATGGCCGTGTTCGGCACTACTGGTAGGAAACATTATCCTGTGTTAATTAAGGTAATTAATTGTTCGGTTTTGTTGATAGTGGCGCTAAGGGTGGAGGAAGCGGATTGAGAAAATAGGGTTTGGGGTTGAGCGTGGGGTACACTTCACTGGCCGAGAGACTTTGAAATGATTCGTGTCCTGTTTGGTGTGAAGAAATGTGGTGAAATAATAAGAATCGTCGTTGAAAGCGGACATGGTGATCCGGGTTCAAATCCTTGACAAGGCTGTTGGTGTTTCACATAGCGCTAATACTTTTGGGAAAGGCATGCATTCAACTCTTCTTTATCTAACTATTGTTTACATGGTATGGCAACTGGTCTAGGAGAAGGAAAATTGTCAATTCAATTCTGTTAAATTACGTTTAAAAATTGGCATTGTGCCTGATCCTACTTGCACGGAGAAGTTTTGAACACACACACACACACACACACACACACACACACACACAGACATATATGTATCTAAGTGTTTTCCTATTTATTTAGTTATCTATCGAAGACTTTTCCTCGCCCTCTCTCTCTCTATCTATCTGTCTATCTATATTTATTTTTTCAAAATAGCCTCCAAAATGGTGGCAAAATTCTTTGGGTGTTTAGCATCATATTCTACGAATGGATTCTCAACATTTTTCGTTGTCTCAGCATAATAAAAAAGATAAAAGTAATAGAAATCTACCTTTAGATTTTAGATTTATTTTTTCAAGATGGCGGCAAAAATGGCGGCAAAATCCTTAAAACGACCATTTCTTCACTATTCATCGTCGACAACTATGTAATGTCATATTTTGGTGGATATAGAAATCCAGTTGTGATATTTTAATTCTGAATGGATCCAGGTAAGTATGAAGTTGCAAAGATTGAGTCTCACCCTATCGGCATCCCCTGGGTCCGGCCGCAATGTGTGTTCTAAGATAACTCTTGAAGAATCAGTTACAGTGAATGGAAAGTTCTTTTCTTAGGTGAAAAAAATAGGAATGTATCGCAGTGTGAAAAAGTACATCCATTATATATATATATATATATATATATATATATATATATGTGATTTTATATATATATATATATATATATATAGTGCAAAAAAGTACACCCATCATATATATATATATATATATATATATAATGAATTCGAAAACCAGAATCATTAAACCAAGGAAAAATAATGGGAGTTAATTGGCGCGAGCAATGTAAGAAGAAAAATAGGAACTCAATCAAAATTAATAGCAGATTGATACGAGGTGCATACAATAACTTTCCAGACTTTTTTCGTATGGACAATTTTATTGATAGTACACACATGAAATTCTAGCCCCCTTCGAAGTAATCTCCTCTGGCTGCAATGCACTTGTTGTACCGTTCCAACAACTTCTGCAAGGCCCCATGGAGGTCCTCTTGTATGACCGTGTCAATGACCTTCGTCACAGCCTCTTTCATCTCCTCAATTCTCTCATAACGATAGCCTCTGAGCTTAGGGAATAACCAAAAGTCACAGGGAGCAAGGTCTCGACTATAGGGAGACTGAGGAACTGTCTTGATACCCATCTTGGTCAATTAGTCTGCGACAAGGATGGAGTTGTGGACTGGTGTATTGTCCTGGTGGAAAAGCCACTGACCCGATTTGAAGAGTACTGGCCTCTTTCCTAGGAATCTCTTCCTGAACTCCCTTCAAACCTCAACATAGTAACCCTAACCCTAACCCTTTGGCCAATCAACTGTGGTCTATTGACTTCCTTACTCTTTCCACACCTCTCATCATCCCTCACAGACTCCCTACCTTCCTTGAATCTATTATGCCACTCAAAAACTGATGCTCGTTTCATGAAAGATGATCCAAAAGCAGTCTGAAGCATTCCATACGTTTCTGTGGCATTTTTCTCAAGTTTAAAACACAATTTTATTGCATATCGTTCTTCTCAAGTGTCAGATTGCAATTTTGAAATTCCCGATCTGTGACAATCAGGATTTAGTAGGGTGTATTCTAATTCCTGTTGTAGCCGTTGATTTGAAGCTGAAATCATAAAAATTAGTCACTCATCTCATAAAATGTATAGCAATAAGATACTGAATTTTCAGGAGTCTACGACAATTTTAAATACCTGTACGAAAAAGGTCTGGAAAATTATCGTATGCACATCGTAGAGCGAAACAGACCGAGATTTATAGTTAGATGCTAATTTACTAAGATTTTTGCTTTGTTGTGGCACAAGGTAGTATGCATGGGGCATACGAACCCATTTGTACAGGTTTGCTTGTCTAGTTAGTCAACCATTACACCGTCCATGCACGCAGTGATATGAATTATTTGAATATATATATATATATATATATATATATATCAGTCTGTTTCTTTTCATATATTTATCAATCAATTTCTCTCTCTCTCTCTCTCAATATATATATATATATATATATATATATAAGTTGTCTGACCGTAGTCGAGGACGACCCGAAGGTTCCGTTTCAATAGCTACTATAGTGTAGGGGAGGAGACTACTTCTTCCTTTGGATTGGTCCAATTACTCTTGATCCATATCTTATGTGTAAAGCAAGGAAACATCATGTACCAGTTTTTTAGTCTTTGGTATGACTCGACCTCTGATTAAACTTCGTTCTCCTGGACCATTGGCGAACACTAACCATTTGGATAGAGAGACAGATTGATATATGTATCTCTATCTATATAGGTCAATCTATCTATCGAAACAGATATATATACCCAACCCCTCCGACACAGGGTCAATTTTTAAGCTGAGTTTTAAAAGTTTAAAAACAAAGTAGTTTTCCTTCTCCTAGACGTGTTATCATACCAAAGTTAAATAGCCCAGTCATACTATTTACTCATAGTTAGATAGAGAATAATTGTATTCATACCTTTCCCAGATTTATATATGGATGTGCCCGTGGTTTAATGGTTATCATCGTAAAAAAAGGGACACGGCGACACGAGTTCAAATCCTGGACGAGACTGATTGCATTTCACATAGCACTAATACCCTTGGGAAAGGTATGAATCCAATTATTCTCCCTCCAGCTATGGGTAATTAGTAGGGCAGACTAGGTTCTTCAGCCTTGGTGAGGCAACTAGTCTAAGAGAAGCAAAGCTCTGAATTCAAACCTGTTAAACTCCGCTTAAAAACTGACCTTGCATCATATCCTGCCCGAGCGGAGGGTTGGTAAATATATATATATCTGTTTCTATCTATCTAAACATATATATATATTCATATAAGTTGGCGACCATAGTCGAGGGTGACCCGAAGGCTCCCTTTTCAATAGCTACTACACTGAGGTGTAGGGGAGTGTGCTACTCCATTTCCTTGATTGCTCCACTTTACCCTTGATCTTTACCTTATAACGCTGAGTGTTAAGCAAGGAGTCATCAAGTACCATTTTTTGAGTTTTTGGTATGACTTGACCTGGGATTGAACCCCGGTCTCCCGGACCATTGGTAAACACTCTACTCATTAGGCCAATGGAATGCTCCCATACACATAAAGTTAAGGAGAAATAGACAACTTTATAAAGATATAAGAACTTCATTCCAATCGAAATTAATTCATTAAACATAAGATAAGACAACGAAGAATATTACTATCCATAACCCAAGAGTCTTGCGTGGAATAATAACAGAGTCACTTAGAACCAGGAATGTATCGACCAATCTATTACTGAGGTCGGTATTCGATAGGCATCCAACCTGGCCAAAATGTAACACAAGGCCATTTAAAGGTGGGAGCTGGTCGCTCCAAAAATGCGTTGGCATTCCCCTAAATAGTGGCCCCTCAGGCGCCAGGTGATAAACCGAGCCCTACCAAAGCAGGTGAAACCCTAGAAGGACGGCACCCTGAGTCCCAAGGAGTGTTAGTCTTAGCCACGTGACACGAATGGTAGCTTGACACGAATGCAGGCTTTCACCGACACTCATATCAAGCGGCTTTGAGCGACTGCCACTAAAGCCAAGACACATCCAACCTGATCCGTATACCAAGGAACACGGCCGGCCGAAGTGTGTCGAAGTTAAGTGGAAGGATCTGAACTCAGTATTTGTTTAGCATCCCACCATGCTAAAGTGTGGGACAAGGCCTTTTTAACGTATGAAACAGGCACAGGGTCTTAGCTTAGACACGCCCTGTGGCTCTAAAATGCCTGGGACCCCGTCGGCATTCCCCTAAAAAGGAGCGCTTTGGGCACCAGGTGATAAACCAAGCCTTGCTAAAGCAGGTGAGAGCATGGGGGAATGGACCCCTGAGGCCAAAGTCGTGTCGGTCTTAGCCTCGTGACACGAATCCTGGCCTTCCCCGGTACACATGTCATGTGGTCTTGGCCGACTGCCGACTATCCAACCTCGTGACACGAATCCTGGCCTTCCCCGGTACCCATGTCATGTGGTCTTGGCCGACTGCCGACTATCCAACCTCGTGACACGAATCCTGGCCCTCCCCGGTACACATGTCATGTGGTCTTGGCCGACTGCCGACTATCCAACCTACACCGCGTACCAAGAAACACGACCGATCGAAGTGTGTCTCGGCCCAGTGGAAGGACTGAAGTCCTTCTTTCTAACAGCACGGTACTTTTATTTATACTCTCTGGAGATTTGCCATTTTCATTTGCTGGCGATCGGTGTTCAAACGCTAGTGACTCATTTTATATATATATATATATATATATATATATATATATATATATATATACAAGGGTCATCTAAAGAATAGAGGAACTTTTTTCCAAAAAGCAAAATAATTTATTTCCATTAATTAAAAATCAGTATTCTTTGAAATTAGAATAATCTTAATTTCGCAAAAATGTTTGTTTTGAAGCTATTCCAAGTCGCATAAAATCAAGCAGTTTCCCCAGGGTTGAACAGAGGTCTGCTATCATATTTTTGGTGGTTAAGAAGTGCAAACCATATGAACATTTTCGCAGAATAAGTAATGTGTCCGGAGAACCATGTTTTCGTCAAAAAATGTGTACAAATAGGCTAAACATGAATGGGAATACACAGACAATCCTGTAAAGAAAAGTTACCGGTGCAGCGATCAGTAAATAAGGTCACTCTTACAGTTTTGTAGGAAGTAAAGGACCCATCACAATTGATTTCCTTAAAAAATGTGCAACGGTAAACAGTGCTTGCTATTGTCAACTCCTGAGGGATAATCCACACTCGTCCTTCATCGAAAGTAAACAGTCTTTAGTTTAGTTTGGTTAGATTTTATGGCATATCAACCATTGTAGGTTATTTAATGCCAAATCCTCTTTATACATATATATTAAATATATAGGATTTGGTTTGGTTGGATTTTATGGCATATCAACCATTGTAGATTATTTAATGCTAAATCCTCTTTATAAATATATATCAAATATATATGATTTGGTTTGGTTGGATTTTATGGCGTATCAACCATAGTCTCTTAAGAGATGTACTCTTATGGACCCCCACACATGGCCGTGCAAAAGCAGGACGACCAGCACGAACATACATTCAGCAGCTATGTGAGGATACGGGATGTTGTCCTGAAGACCTACCTAGGGCGATGAACGATAGGGAGGAGTGGAGAGAGAGGGTCAGGGATATCCGTGCTACCAGCGCGATATGGTGATGATGATGAACCATAGTAGGTTATTTAATGCCGAATCCTCTTTATACATATATATTATATATATAGGATTTGGTTTTGTTAGGTTTTATGGCATATCAACCATTGTAGGTTATTTAATGCCAAATCCTCTTTATACATATATATCAAATATATATATTTGGTTTGGTTGGATTTTATGGCATATCAACTAGTGTAGGTTATTTAATGCCAAATCCTCTTTATATATATATATTAAATATATATGATTTGGTTTGGTTGGATTTTATGGCATATCAAGCATTGTAGGTTATTTAATGCCAAATTCTCTTTATACATATATATTAAATATATATGATTTGGTTTGGTCGGGTTTTATGGCATATCAACCATTGAAGGTTATTTAATGCCAAATCTTTTCATACATATATATTGAATGTATAGGAATTTTTTTGCTTGGGTTTTATGGCATATCAACCATTGAAGGTTATTTAATGCCAAATCCTCTTTATACATATATATTAAAAATATAGGATTTGGTTTGGTTGGGTTTTATGGCATATCAACCATTGTAGGTTATTTAATGCCAAATCCTCTTTATACATATATATATTAAATAGATAGGATTTGGTTTGGTTGGGTTTTATGGCATATCAACCATTGTAGGTTATTTAATGCCAAATCCTCTTTATAGATATATATATATTAAATAGATAGGGTTTGGTTTGGTTGGATTTTATGGCATATCAACCATTGTAGGTTATTTAATGCCAAATTCTCTTAATACAAATACATTTAATATATAGGATTTGGTCTGGTTCGTTTTATTGCAAATCAACTATAGTATTTCATTTAATGCCAAATCCTTTTTTTACATATATATTAAATATATATGATTTGGTTTAGTCGGGTTTTATGGCAAATCAACCGTTGTAGGTCATTTAATGCCAAATCCTCTTTATACAAATATATTACATTTTTTAAAAAAATCTTTATGTATATATCGATTTATTTTTTCACTGTAAGAACTTTCTTTTACGTCGTTATTATTCGTCTTGTCGAAATAAAAGAAAATGATTATTCTGAGAAAATAAGAAATGAAGAATCTTAAGTCGAAAAGACAACGTCATTGGAATTTATTTATAAGCGATACAGTTATTTTGAATGACTAAATGAACCGTCTCTTTCGCATATTATCAATTTGCCCAGTCGGCTGGGGCTGTAGAATACACCGACTGCACCTCTGCAGAGAGGTAAGACCACCCACAATGAGTGTCCTGGATACGACACTAAACAATCTGAGGGTAAGATTCCTGTGATGCTGGGGCTTTGTGGAATGCAGAGCACTCCTTCATTGCCATCGCTCCCAGGTCCGCTCGGGCACAGCGTAGTAGCGCCTGATAGGGCCCTATCTATGGGTTAAATAGAACTAACGGCATACTTATGCTAAACTGAATTGTTTGACTAAACTGAATAGCTTGAAATAGAAATGTTTTTGTTAATTAAACCGTACTTACTTATGCTTATGCTAAACTGAATTATTTGAAATGGGACGTTTTTTTGACATTGAAACTGTACTTACACTAAACTAATTTGTTTAATATAGAACTGTTTTAACATTTAACTGTGTGAAAACAAAATCTGTACTTATACTAAACTGAATTAGCTAAATTAGAACTATTTGAATTATCTGAATAGCTTGAAATAGAAATGATTTTCACACGTAAACTGTGTACTAATGCTAAACTGAATTGTTTGAAATTGAACTGATTATTTGTATAAAAATGGATTTGGCATTAAATAACCTACAAAGATTGATATGCCATAAAACCAACCAACCAACCAACCATGTAAATAAAAACAGATTTTTTTATTTTAAAAAATGTATACTTTTTTAGGTGTGAACTGAATAACCGAAAAGTATGATTATATATATATATATATATATTGATAGAAAAATAGATATAATGTAAGCAGACTGAGATTGATTAATAGATAGATAGAAAGATAGAGAAATAGACAGAGAAAGACTGAGACAGACAGACAGACAGATAGATAGATAGATAGATAGATAGATAGATATGACGCAGACAGACTGAAATAGACTGATAGATTGATAGAAAAATAGACTGAGAGGTTGAATAATCTAATCTAATATATATATATATATATATATATATATATATATATATATATATCAGTCTATTCGTATCTATCTATCTATCTAGATAGATAAAATGAAAGAATCAGTTTTGTCTGATGGAAAGTCACTCGATGATTCCTTTGATGTAAAAACAGACACCAAACAAGGTTGTGTCACGGCACCTGTGCTATTTGTGTTCTACTCTCCCAGCATGCATTTGGTGATCCGGAAACTGGAGTTAAATTTCGCACAACTGGTCTCCTTTCAACCACTAGCGCTTCAAAGCAAAAACACTTACACGAGAGATGACGTAGACAGACTTTATCCGTCAAGTTTAATCCGTGACGTGAACTACTACCCTTATGAGGCACTAGCAGAATCTATTGACCGTTCTTCTTTGACCAGAAAAGCCTTTGGCCAATCAACATTAAAGGAATCAAAGTAGTGTTCCCATCATAACCTTTTCTCAAACAAGTCAAGGGTGACAAATAGCGATCACCTACTTACAAATTTCTCGTGATTCTCACTTTGCTAATATGGAAACACTCTCAATCCAGATATTTGGGAAACGAAGTCAACTCTTTGTTTAATGGCACATCAATCTTCCTGGGTTATTTAATACAAAATCCATCCTTGTTGAAGAACAGTAATGATAATATTTGACTTCAAGCTGGAGTTGGGGTTCAAGAGGGTTCATAACTTTTCCAAGGGTATTAGTCTAAAAGTGACTACAGCTGTGTGATTAAAGTTTGAACTCACGACAAAGTCGCAGAACATTTGTGGAACTAATTAACCTACAGCAGGGTTTGGTTTGGTTTAGTTGTGTTTTATGGCACATCAACACTAGTGGGTTATTTAATGCCAAATCCTGTTAATACATATCCAAGGTACTTACGATAAGTTTCCAGACTTTTTTCGTATGGGTATTTAAAATTGTCGTAGACTCTTGAAAATTCAGTATCTTATTGCTATACATCGTATGAGATGACTGATTTCAAGTTTAAATGAACAGCTACAGCAGCAATTGGAATACACCCTACTAAAACCTGATTGTCAAAGCTGGTGAATTTCAAAAATGCAATCTGACACTTTAGAAGAACGATATGTAATAAAATTGTGCTTTAAACTTGGAAAAAAATACCACAGAAACATATGGAATGCTTCAGACTGCTTTTCGACCATCTTGCATGAATCGAGCATTAGTTTTTGAATGGTATAAGAGATTCAAGGAAGGTAGGGAGTCTGTGAGGGATGATGAGAGGTGTGGGATGAGTAAGGAAGTCAATACACCAGAGTTGATTGGCCAAAGTGTTAGGGTTAGGGTTACTATGTTGAGGTTTTAAAGGAGTTCAGGAAGAGATTCCTAGGAAAGAGGCCAGCACTCTTCAAATCGGGTCAGTGGCATTTCCACCAGGACAATACACCAGTCCACAACTCCATCCTTGTCACGGACTATTTGACCAAGATGAGCATCAAAAGAGTTCCTCGGCATCCCTATAGTCGAGACTTTGCTCCCTGTGACTTTTGGTTATTCCCTAAGCTCAGAGGCTGTCATTATGAGAGAATTGAGGAGATGAAAGAGGCTGTGACGAAGGTCATTGACACGCTCACACAATAGGACCTCCATGGAGCCTTGCAGAAGTTGTTGGAACGGTACAACAAGTGCATTGCAGCCGGAGGAGAGTACTTCGAAGGGGACTAGAGTTTCATATGTGTACTATCAATAAAAGTGTCCATACGAAAAAAGTCTGAAAACTTATCGTTTGCACCTCGTATATATTATATTGATGATTTGTTGGCGAGTAGTTTGTGGGTAGAATTATTTTTAACGAGTCGTTTGAACTCATTGATAGGGTTTGAATTATTGCTATCTAACGCTAATAATTCTATTCAATATTAATTATTTGTTTGGACATAGTTAAATGGTTTCAGGTATTGTTATTTATTGTTTGAACTCAAATGTTTTCAAGTATTGTTATCTAACGCTTATAATTCTATTCAATATTAATCATTTGATTGTCTATAGCCAAATGGTTTCAAGTATTGCAATTTATTGTTTGCACACAGTTCAATAGTTTCAAGTATTGCTGTTTGACACAAACAATTCTATTTGAATCATAGATGGGACCCTAACAGATACTACCCCTCCGAATCAGAGTGGACCTGCGAGTAATGGCAACGAATTGGATTATAAATTCGATTTCAGAAAACTTACTCGTCATCTCCGTCATGAAAGTGTTTGGTTGAGATTTGGTTGATTTTTTAACGGCATATAAATCATTAAGGGTCCTTTAATACCGACATTTGATTAATTTGTCTTGGTTTGATTTGATCTATTTGTTTAATGGCATATCAACTACTTACGGGTTATTTAATACCGAAATTTGATTCATTTGATCTGGTAAAAGAAGTCTTCTCACCATTTTCCACAAAGTGTTTCAGTTAATAGTTTCGAAGGCTTTTAGTAAATGTACACATTTCTTCTGTTCTTTCTCGAACTTTTTCGGGACCTGGTGAAGATAATAATAATAATAATAATAATAATAAGAAGAAGAAGAAGAAGAAGAAAAATAAATACTTGGATCTTCCTTGAGAACCAAAATCCTATGGAACATGAAGGTAACTGTGATAACAATTGTGGTTTGGTGCGCTTGGGAAATCCCCAAACGACTAGTTGGGGAAAGTGATCCACTGAGAATTGTGCAAGAAATTAAAATTTGACCCAACAAACAAGTGGTATATACACAATCCGGAATCTATCATGGAGAATGAAAGGCACATAGTTCTCTAGGATTTTGAGATACAAACGGATTACCTAATCCTGGCCATACGAACAAACCTAGTAATAATCAGCAAAAAAAAAAAAAAAGAAAAAAAAAGAGAACCTGCTGAATAGCGAACATTGCCGTCCCGACGGACCACGTAGTAAAAGAAGGTGAAAAGTAGGATAAGTATGTGGACCTTGCTAGAGAGTTGAAAAAGCTATGGAACATGAAGGTGACAATGATTCTTGGAACGATCGCCAAAGGATTGGTAAAGGGACTGGAAGACTTAAGAACTAGAGGACAAGTTGAGACTATCCAGACTACAGTAGTAATATTGGCCAGAATACTGAGAAGTGTCCTGGAGACTTGAGGAGACTTGCAGTCTTTCAAACTATTAGCTAACGTTTGTGTGAAAAACTCAAAAAGGAGTGATTATAAGTGAATGGATGAGAAAGGAAAAAACTAACCTGATCCAGATAGACCTCCAAAAAAGCTGTTTATTTCTGATGTGGAATATCCTGATCACACTGGTGTAAGAAGAAATATATTACACCTCTGAATTGCGCGAACAATTTCAAGAAAATAGAAAGTATGCTGCAGAAAAACAAGAGGAACAGATGACCAGCATCCAATGGAAAATTGGAAAGGGAAATTACCAGTGGGAGAACAAACCCTAGTAAAAGTTAAAATCGAAAGAGGGACATTCCAAGGAGACTCGCTCTCATGACTTCTATTTTCTTATCACAATAATGCCACTGTATTATATAATTTGGCAAAGCAATGGAGGATACCAATTTACAAAGTCGCAAGAAAAAGTAAACCACTTTATGTACTTGGATAATTTTTGTCAAGAATAAAGAATGTTTGTATATACATATATTTATGTGTGTGTGTATATGTATGTGCATATATATGTGTAAGTGTATATATATATATATATATATATATATATATATATATATAGGCAGCATTTCTTCGTTAATGCAAAATTTATTAAAAATAATAGACATTTTATGTCTACATATTTTTTTCTGGATCCGTTCGAATTCCCGTATTACTTTTATCGTATTCGGGGGGAATTGATTTATGTATTGTCCATAGTTATATGTATCTTAGTACTTTCTACCCGACTTTGGGCCATCATCAGGGGAGGATCTATTACAAAAGTGATGTAACTTTTGTTTTAGCATATTACTACTGTGTAAGGGCGTCTTTGCCGTTGAAGATTATGGTGTTTGCTTTTAAATGTAATTCTATATATAATTAGTGCCAGTAGCTAAAGACATTTAAGTACATTAGCACTGGTTTGAAAATTAATTCTATTAAGTGTTGGTTGCATGTTTCTAATATGTAGTGCTTCGAGAATCTGAAGTTTTTGTTTTTTGTTTTGATGTTCTAATATTGTTGTGTTGTCGGTGAGAATTTTCCGTACTTGTGTTGTTGGGCATGAATGTTTTTTTAAATGCTGAGCTATTGAACTTGTGTCAAAAAGGTGCATTGTAAGGCTCCTCGACAGGGTAGTTTAGGTTAAACCAACATATATATAATTATTATCAGAGATACAATCTCCTAAAGGACATTTAAGTACATTAGCACTGGTTTGAAAATTAATTCTATTAAGTGTTGGTTGCATGTTTCTAATATGTAGTGCTTCGAGAATCTGAAGTTTTTGTTTTTTATTTTGATGTTCTAATATTGTTGTGTTGTCGGTGAGAATTTTCCGTAGTTGTGTTGTTGGGCATGAATGTTTTTTTAAATGCTGAGCTATTAAACTTGTGTCAAAAAGGTGCATTGTAAGTCTCCTCGACAGGGTAGTTTAGGTTAAACCAACATATATATAATTATTATCAGAGATACAATCTCCTAAAGGACATTTAGATTTATATATAACTTTGGTTTTTTGCAAAACTCCAATCGAGGGAGAGGAATTATTTCTAATGACTAAATTCGAGGTGTTAAACTTATTATAATATATAATAAGTTTTATTTTTTTATTCGGATCAGTGGGGAGTATGTTTTTGTGAATCAATGTTTTCAATATTTTTTCATCGGATTTATAATTGTAGTGCATTTGGTTACGATAAAAAAGTTTGATATATGTTAGTTGACTGGATGGAGTAGTACATTGTTTATTTTGTTGGTTAACATTTTTGATCATACGTTTAATTTGTTCATCAACAATATAGTTAGGAAAAACAAAAGTTACATCACTTTTGTAATAGATCCTCCCTTGATGATGGCCCAAAGTCGGGCAGAAAGTACCAGGGATACATACAACTATGGGCAATACATAAATCAATCCCCCCCCCGAATACGATATAAGTAATACGGGAATTCGAACGGATCCAGAAGAAAATATGTAGACATAAAATGTCTATTATGTTTAATGAAATTTGCATATGTATATATATATATATATATATATAAATGTGCATATATATAAGTGTATATATATGTATATATAAGCATGCGTATATATGAGTGTACATATGTGTATGGATATACATATTTATACGTATGTACGTGTGTATTTGTGTGTATGCATATATGTGCGTCATTAAATATATATATGTATATGTTCGTATGTCTATATAGGTTTATGTGTGTGAGTGTATGTATATATATGTGTGTGTGTATACATATATACATGTGCGTGAATATGTTATTTTTGTATATATATATATATATATATATATATATATATGTACGAGATGCCTTCAATAAGTTTCCAGACCTTTTTTTTTGTACAGGCATTTAGAATTGGTGTAGACTCTTGAGAATTCAGTATGTTATTGCTATACATCTTATGAGATGACTGACCAATTTTCATGATTTCAGGTTCAAATCAACAGCTACAGCAGCAGTTGGAATACATCCTACTAAAGCCTGATTGTCACAGCTGGTGAATTTCAAAAATGCAATCTGGACGTCAGGACACTTTAGAAGAAACGTATGGAATGCTTCAGACTGCTTTTCGACCATGTTTCATGAATCGAGCATCAGTTTTTGAGTGGCATAAGAGATTCAAGGAAGGCAGGGAGTCTATGAGGGATGATGAGAGGTGTGGGAGGAGTAAGGAAGTCAATACACCAGAGTTGATTGGTCAAAGGGTTAGGGTTACTATGTTGAGGTTTAAAGGGAGTTCAGGAAGAGATTCCGGCTCACTGGCCAGCACTCTTCAAATCGGGTCAGTGGCATTTCCACCAGTACAATACACCAGTCCACAACTCCATCCTTGTCACTGACTATTTGACCAAGATGGGTATCAAGACAGTTCCTCAGCCTCCCTATAGTCGTGACCTTGCTCCCTGTGACTTTTAGTTATTCCCTAAGCCCAGAGGCTGTGGTTATGAGACTATTGAGGAGATGAAAGAGGCTGTGTGAAGGTCACTGACACGCTCACACAAGAGGACTTTCATGGGGCCTTCGAGAAGTTGTTGGAACGGTAAAACAAGTGCATTGCAGCCGGTGGAGATTATTTCGAAGGAGACTAGAGTTTCATGTGTGTACTCTCAGTAAAAGTGCCCATATGAAAAATGTCTGGAAACCTATCGTATGCACCTCGTATATATATATATACCGGCTCACTGGCCTGTTGGTTAGAGTGTTCATCAATGGTCAATCCAAGGTCGCGTCATACCAAACACTTTAAAGATGGTACTTGATACCTTCTTGCTTAACACTCATCTATATAAGGTACGTATCAAGGGTAAAGTAGAACAATCCCAGGAAAGGAGTAGTGCCCTCTCCCACACATCGGTGTAGTAGCTATTGAAAAGGGAGCCTTCTGGTCGCCCCCTCGACGAGGGTCAGCAAATTTACTTACTTTACATTATATATATATATATATATTGTTGAAATATTCCACGTCAGAAGTAAACAACCTTTTTGGAGGTCTATGAAACGCAGTTTCTTCCAAGTAGCGGTCGTGTCGATACTGCTGTATGGGTGCACCACTTGGACGCTAACAGAACGTTTGGAGAAAAAGCTCGACGGCAATTACACAAGAATGTTGCGAGCAATATTGAAAAAGTCCTGGCAGCAACACCCCACAAAGCACCAACTATACGCCCACCTACCTCCCATCACGAAAACCATCCAAGTTAGACGAACCAGACATGCAGGACACTGCTGGAGAAGCAGGGGCGAGCTCATAAGTGATGTACTCCAATGGACCCCCACATATGGCCGAGCAAGAGCAGGACGACCAGCTCGAACATACATACAGCAGCTATGTGAGGATACGGGATGTAACCCTGAAGACCTACCAGAGGCGATGAATGATAGGGAGATGTGGCGAGAAAGGGTCAAGGATATCCGTGCCTGTGGCACGACACGATGATCTGTATCAGGTTAGTTTTACCCTTTCTCATCCATTCACTTTAGCCGATAGTTTGAAAGATTGTTGAATCTAATATTATTTCTAATTATAAATCTATCATACGAATATCCGTTTTTTTCAACTTACCTACCTTTGAATGAAATCAGATATGAATAGTTAAAATAACCTTATTCAAATTTGGGCACCTCGGGTAGTGTAATGGTTAGCAAGCGGGACGAGCAAACCTGCAAGAGTGAATTCGAGTCTCATTGGGTGCCCCATTAAATCGGCCTTGTACCACATCGAATCAAAAGAGCTTCGTAAATTGCAATAACCTTATTTCATTTTTTTTTTTACTCATTATTGATGAATAACATTTCCATTCAATAATTTAATACTGAGTTGATTGAATATAATAGATATTTTTTGTCTACCTATTTTTTTGTTAATCCTTTCGAATTGCCGTATTGATCTTATGATAATCGGGGGGAATTGGTTGATAAATCTTCCATAATTAGTTATTTCCCAAGAAATTTCTACCCAACTTGAGCCATCATCAGGGGAGGATGTATTACAAAAGTGATGTAACTTTTGTATGTACATTACTACTTTATATATATATATATATATATATATATATGTATATATATAGGCAACATTTCTTCATTGATACATATTTGATTGAACATAACAGACTTTTTTCTACCTATTTTTTTGTTAATCCTTTCGAATTGCCGTATTGATCTTATGATATTCGGCGGGAATTGGTTGATAAATCTTCCATAATTAGTTATTTCCCAAGAACTTTCTACCCAACTTTGAGCCATCATCAGGGGAGAATGTATTACAAAAGTGATGCAACTTTTGTATGTACATTACTTCTTTATATATATATATATATATATATATATATGGGCAGCATTTTTTCATTGATACACATTTGATTGAACATAAACTTTTTTCTACCTATTTTTTTGTTAATCCTTTCGAATTGTCATATTGATTTTATGATATTCGGCGGGAATTGGTTGATAAATCTTCCATAATTAGTTATTTCCCTAGTACTTTAATAATTTGATAATTTCAATATGATTTCTAATCACAATATTTTCTAAATTAGATTTTTGATTTCAAAACGCAACACACATCATTTAATTTGATATATTTTATTGATTTTTTAAAAATTTCCTAAAAGTACATACATAGATGCTACGAGGATCATTAAATAAGTTTCCTGACTGTTTTGTCGTTACGTATGTTTTTTTTTTATGCCAAATCATGTTTATATATATAGGATAAGTTTCCAGCCTTTTTACGTGTGGGCATTTTTATTGATAGTATGCACATGAAACTCTAGTCCCCTTCGAAGTACTCTCCTCCGGCTGCAATGCATTTGTACTGTTCTAACAACTTCTGGAAGGTCCCATGGAGGTCCTCTTGTGTGAGCGTGTCAATGACCTTCGTCACAGCCTCTTTCATCTCCTCAATTCTCTCATAACGACAGCCTCTGAGCTTAGGGAATAACCAAAAGTCACAGGGAGTAAGGTCTCGACTATAAGGAGGCTGAGGAACGGTCTTGACGCCCATCTTGGTTAAATAGTTTGTGACAAGGATGGAGTTGTGGACTGGTGTATTGTCCTGGTGGAAATGCCACTGACCCGATTTGAAAAGCAGTCTGAAGGATTCCATACGTTTCTGTGGTATTTTTCCAATTTTAAAACAGAATTTTATTGCATATCGTTCTTCTAAAATGTCCTGACGTCCAGATTGTATTTTTGAAATTCCCCAGCTGTGACAATCAGGTTTTAGTAGGGTGTATTCCAATTGCTGTTTTAGCTGTTCATTTGAATCTGAAATCATTAAAATTAGTCAGTCATCTCATAAGATGTGTAGCAATAACATACAGAAGTTTCAAGAGTCTACGACAATTTTAAATGCCTGTACAAAAAGTCAGGAAACTTATTGAATGCACCACGTATTTAAAAAAAAAATTCTTTTAGAAATTTATGATTCTTTTAAAGATTTTAAGTTCTTGTTTAATCTTTACCAAAAGACGTTTTCCATTTCGAAAAAAAAATTTTGAACACGTGACGTCACCATATTTGGAAAACGAACGCAATAAACGATAATATATAGCTCAGAAATTTTTCATCTTTTGATTTGAAAATATTTTTCGGATGAAGCATTTGAACATCTACTGTCAAATGAACATCTACTATCATGTAAATGCACACAGGTGACATCTCCACACTAAGCGGTAGCTCTCTGAAACTAGTAGACAAGTTCACCTTCCTTAGAAGCAGTGTCTCATCAACAGAGACAGACATCAACACGTGACTAGCAAAGGCATGGACAGCTATCAATAGGCTCTCGATCATATGGAAGTCAGACCTTACCGATAAAATAAAACGCAGTTTCTTCCCAGTAATGGTCGTGTCGATACTACTGTAAGGATGCACTACATGGACGCTAACAAAACATATGGAGAAAAGGTTTGACGGCAACTACACAAGAATGCCGCGAGCAGCAGCTGTACGGCCATCTACCTCCCATCACGAAAACTATCCAAGTTAGACGAACCAGACATGCAGGACACTGCCAGAGATGTAAGGACGAACTCATAAGTGATGTACACCTGTGGACCCCTTAACATGGATGGAGCAAAGGCAGGATGTCCAGCTCGAACCTACACACAGCAGCTCAGTGCCGATACGGGATGTAGACCCGAAGACCTGCTGGAAGCAATGGACGATAGAGAAGGGTGGAGAGAGAGGGTTAGGGATATCTGTGCTGATTGCACGATATGATGATGATGATCAACTAATCTGAAGAAGATTTAACAAAAATCCCGAAACGATCTCATGTCATGATTAAAAAATACAACTTTTGATTATTTCGTCTTTTCTTATATATATATATATATATATATATAAAAGTAAACATGGATTAAAATCCGACAGTATGAAGGTTGCAGAAAAATCCAATTTTACTTTCATACTGTCCTTTCGGAAAAAAAAAAACAAATATCAAATACAATCTCACACGACATTTAACATGGACGATTCCAAATGATCTATACGTATGAAAACTTGTTGCGTATTTCTCAATATACGGGAGGTTTTGTCTCGTTTCTTTGGGAAATCCGACATTTTAAAATATTTTTCCACGTGCCAGATACGTTTTTTCTGAATTTTGAATTATGAACGCTAAGTGCACGTTTATGTATCTTTTCGTTGTATATTTCTCATTTGCTCCTGTCATTGCAGCAAGCATCCATCGCTATGTGAACTATTTTGATATCCAAGTCCTGATGATGGTTACTGAAACCGAAACGTTAGCGTCGACTTTACATCATCATATATTCACCTATTTGGATTATGTTTTTCTATTCTCTTTATATATATATATATATATATATATATATATTCGAAGTTGTCCATCACTTCTTTTATTGCTTCACATTTTACCGTTTATTAATTTTAGTATCTCAGAACAAATAATCAAAAATAGATTTGAAATAAAGAGACGAGGAAACAACGGAAGGAATAGAACAGCCTAATACTTGAGAGTATTAAGAACGAACGCCACCAAACAGAAATCAAAGGAAGTTAACAAAAGAAATAAGGTCAAGGGAACCAGAAAATTTCTGGAAACCCATCTCTGCAGAAATCTCAGCCAAGGAATAAACACACATGCAATTCCCTTTGTAAGATACTCTGGATCAGTGTTCAAATAAGACAAGGAAAGATCTCTGACAAAAGGACCAAAGAACAATAAAACTGATGACGATCCAAAAGACCTTATATTCGAGAGATGACACAGTGTGACGATATCCCCTCGGCCCCGCGACACATCAACTTCTTCGAACCATTTCGGTCTTCCTGGCCGGTGATCAACTAGTGGTTCCGATAGGGGCATCGCACATTTCTTCATAGCTACAAGAAATACAATCAAGGGAGTGGGAGGAAAGAACAAAGAACAAACGAACAATATGCTTGGGTTAACTCAAAGTGCAAGAAGAGGAGTTATGTAACATTGCATTCCCTTTGTGCATATGTAGACTAACGCGAGCGTGGATTTCTAGCGAAATTTCTACAAAGCTACACGGAATGCCAACCCATCTTAACCGGTCTTCTTTCACTGGTACTGGACTCACTCATGCTGACTGCTCACTTCTCTGTCCGGTGTCGACTGGCCACTTGCGTCACCCTTCGCCAACTGCCCTCTCCGAGTTCCTTTGTCCAACCCTCTGACTGGCGTTCCCTTCCTACTTCTGGTCACGTCGAGATCTCGGGTCCAAATCCTTTGTCTGGTTTCGCGCCAAAACAGACAAAGGAATCGTCTGCTTGGCGGACCACCTACATAGTGTTACAACAGAAAGACTGTATGTGTCAAGAAAAAGAAGAGGACTCGCTAACATGGAGGCTTACGTTGGTGCAACAATTTACACACTCGAGAATGTCTCAAAATAGATGCAACCCTATTATTACGATAAGAATTTATTACCGAGACAAGTTCGATGGCGGTCATTTGGAACACTTCCTCTAAAAAATGCAACCGTTGAGCGAGACACATCAAATGAATGTGTTTTTTTAATTGTTATCATCTCAGCTTTCAGGACATGCAATCTTTTTTTGAATTTCTTGTCTCAGTAATAAATCATTATCATATTAATGGTTGCATCTATTTTAAGACAGTTTTGAAAGATTTTGTCACTAAATAAGTCGTGAGGCAAAATATTTTCCCTCTCTTGTCCAAAGCATTGTGATCGAGGATTAATAGCTGTTATAGTATACTATTTTCAAATCTGAAACAAAAAAGAACACATTATTATTAATAGAGTTATGAGCAGTCACATGGGTCCCATGTATATTGAGACACCCTATATTAATGAGTTGTATCTCTTTTAAGACAGTTTTGAATGATTTTGTTTCCAAATAAAAAATGATGCAGTATATTTTTCCTCTCTTGTCCAAGGAATTGTGGTCAAGGATTAATAGTTGTTATAATTTACTATTTTCAAATCTGAAACAAAAAAGAAAACAACATTATTATTAATAGAGTTATGAGTAGTCACATGGGTCCCATGTATGTTGAGACACCATATACAAAAAAAGAGCAAGGACAAACTAATTAGTGTGTCCTCGTGATGTAATGGTTAAAGCGATGGACTGCGGAATCGTAGTAAGTGAGTTCGTACTCCAGTCGGGCTATTAAGTTCACTTTCGGGCAAATACTCTTGGGAAAGGTATGAACCCTCTTATCCTTCCAGCTATGGGTTAAATAGTGCCACTACTGTTCTTCTAGAAGAATGGCTTTGACGTTAAATAACCCACGAAGGTTGATATGCCATTAAACAAAGAAACCAACCAAACAAACAGTTTTCAGAAGCCAACAACAGCAGTTTGAACTCAATTCTAGGACAAACAGAAAAAAAAAAGATCTATAAAACAAAAATGGAAATAAAAATAGCTGTACGGATAATTCAAGTGACAAATTTAGAAGATGCGATGACTTGGACATGGCTAAGAAGTCCAAGTCTGACGAGAGAAACTGAATTTCTTTTAACAGCAGCACAAAATCATTTAATAAAGTTTTTTTTTGTATCGAAGTGAAAATAAATAACATGAAAAAGAATAACAAGTGTAGGTTATGCGGTGAGAGAGATGAAACAGTTAATCACATAATAAGCGAATGCTACAAAGTGGTTAAAAAGGAATGCAAACGTAGGTATGACTGGGCAGGAATGGTGATCCACTGGGAATTGTGCAAGAGACTAAAATTTTACAATACTGACTAATAATATAAGCACAAACCGGAATCCATACTCGAAAATGAAACGCGAGAGATACCAATCGTAGTTAGAGCGCCAGTCATAGTTTTCAAATGCCTAAAACATGGGAACTGGTGATCAGAGGAAGAATGGAGACCATCTAGACCACTGCAGTGATAAAATCAGCTAGAATACTTTGAAGAGTCTTGGAAACTCAATGGAACTTATTATAACTCTGACTCCAGTGTAAATGAGAAATGGAACCCACACACGTACACAGAGTGAAAGCGCGTGTGTGTGTGTGTATGTGTGTGTGTGAGAGAGAGAGAGAGAGAGAGACAGACAGAGACAGAGAGAGAGAGAGAGAGAGAGAGAGAGAGAGAGAGAAAGAGATGTGTCGGTAGATAAGAATATACGGTGATAAGTTTGAGCACATTGATACGAACAGCGTCGATTAAGCATATATCAAAAGATTCTGATAAATATATAGAAACACTTACAGACTGATTGATCATTCTATCGATCGATCGATCGATCGATAAAAAGGTGCTAGATCCTCATATAGGTAATGCTGGTGGAGTGTAGCGAGAAAGGAAACAGGAACAAATCTTTCGGTGTTAAATTAAGTGCAGCTTCGCACCAGGAAGTCCGTCCAAGCAAAGGAAGTACTTACGTAACTCACAACCGGGACTTGGATGGTCACCGGACAAGACTTCCGGTGGCCATTATAATCTGACTTCCGGTCGCTATTAATACCGTACACGTTCAATGAGAAGTTGGCGGATATTTGAAAATGTCGCCCATTGAGTTAGCTTGTGGTATGTAATTGCTTCCTGTGACCGTGTGTACACATACACCATATCGTACGCAGATATACAGGTTGCGCCAGGTATTTGAGAACATGCTTTTGGTAGGTTTTTAAATCGAAGACGACCAGACGTAATGTCACAAAGCATTTGACTGCATTTTATGTGTGCATTTCAAAACCTCATGTCCTTAAAATCAATCAATCAATCAGAAACTATAAGTTAAGCTTAGATTACCTAGTTCTGGCACAAGGCCATGAATATAAAGCACACAGTGAATATCGAATTAATTAGACAAGCTTTCCAATAATTACGCTACGCAACACGCATTATAATCTAAAGTCAAGTCTCCGGTCAAGCAGAGATTAGCCTGGTCATTTCTGAAATGGTTGACCATTTAGAAATGGCAGAATAATGTAGAATCCTCTCACCATTAGCGACCCTGGTACCTGACTATGTCCTTAACTGCAAAACGTAAATCACAGGAATTCTCATCGTGAGTGTAAGAGGTCGTCAGACACGAGACTTGGGATTTTTGAAAAATAACTCATTCAACACTGATATTAAATCTAAGAAAATGAAGTGTTTCTTGATACATTGGCTCTTAAAACATTGATATTGTAATAAGTATTAAGTGGTTACCTCTTTAAAATGTTTTTGAGCTTTTTTGATACATTGGCTCTTAAAACATTGATATTGTAATAAGTATCAAGTGTTTATCTCTTTAAAATGATTTTGAGCTTTCTTGATACGTTGGCTCTTAAAACATTGATATTGTAATAAGTATCAAGTGTTTATCTCTTTAAAATGATTTTGAGCTTTCTTGATACATTGGCTCTTAAAACATTGATATTGTAATAAGTATCAAGTGTTTATCTCTTTAAAATGATTTTGAGCTTTCTTGATACATTGGCTCTTAAAACATTGATATTGTAATAAGTATCAAGTTTTTGTCTCTTTAAAATGATTTTGAGCTTTCTTGATACATTGGCTCTTAAAACATTGATATTGCAACTATTGGCTTTTAAAACATTGATATTACGACTAAGTATGAAGTGTTTATCCTTTTAAAATGATCGCGAACTTTATTAATACATTGGCTTTTAAAAAAGTAAGTAAAGTTGGCGACCTTAGTCGAGGGAGACTTGAAGGCTCCCTTTTCAATAGCTACAACACCGAAGTGTAGGGGAGGGCGGTACTCAATTCCCTGGATCCACTTTATACTTGATTCTTACCTTATAGTGCCGAGTGCTAGGTATCAAGTATCATTATTGAGTCTTTGGTATGACTCGACACGGGATTTAACCCCGGTCTACAGGACCATTCCAAACTTTATTTATTCAATGGCTTTGAAAATATTTTATTGCAAGTAAATATGAAACTTTTATGAGTTTAAAATGATTGTAAACTTTCTGCATTGACTCTTAAATCGTTGGCATTGCAACAATAATTAAAAATAATTAATTGAAACAATACCAATAATTGAAATCAGTTAGCGACAATAGCAAAAATGAAATTATCAACAAACTATTCACTGACGAATTATATATATATATATATATATATATATTTGAATGCTTGCAAACAAATCACAGATGTTAAACTGTTACTTGAAACCATCGAACTGTGTGCAAATAAAACTATTACTGCTAGATAGCAGTACATGAAACCATTTAACTGTGTGCAAATAAAACTATTAGTGCTAGATAGCAGTACATGAAACTATTTAACTATGTGCCAGTAAAACTATTAGTGCTTGAGGGCAATACTTGATGCCATTTAAATGTGTGCAAATAAAACTATTAGTGCTAAATAGCAATACTTGAAACCATTTAACTGTGTGCAAATAGAACTATTAGTGCTAAATAGCAATACTTAAAACAGTTTAACTGTGTGCAAATAGAGCTATTAGTGTTAAATAGCAATACTCGAAACCATTTACCTGTGTGCAAATAGAATTATTAGTGCTAGATAGCAATCCTTGAAACCATTTAACTGTGTGAAAATAAAACTATTATTGCTAGATAGTAATCCTTGAAACCATTTAACTGTGTACAAATAAAACTATTAGTGCTTGATAGCAATACTTGAAACCATTTAGATGTATGCAAATAGAACTATCAGTGTTAGATAGAAATATTCAAAACTATTTAACTGTTTGCAAATAAAACTATTAGTGTTAGATAGCAATCCTTGAAACCATTTAACTGTGTGCAAATAAAACTATTAGTGCTTGATAGCAATACTTGAAACCATTTAAATGTATGCAAATATAACTATCAGTGTTAGATAGAAATATTTAAAACCATTTAACTGTGTGCAAATAAAACCATTAGTGTTAGATTGCAATACATGAAATCAATTAACAGTGTGCAAACAAATGATTGACACTAAATAGAATTATTCGTGTTGGATAGAAATATTTTGAAGCTATTTAACTGTTTGCCAAAAGAAATGCACTCATTCGAAAATGTTATCGACAAAATGCAATTACAAAGGATGTATATTTGATATATATGCATATATGTATAAACAAGATTCGGCATAAAATAATCTTAACGGGTTGATATGCCATAAAACCCAACCAAACGAAACCAATTTATTAATCAAATAAAACCATGTAACTGACTGCAAAAAGAAAAAAATCGACACATTTGGCATAAAGTAACTCAACAAGGGGCTGACATGTAAAACTGTAGCAGAAAGAAACTTAAAATTTTGTTTGGCGCGTAATTTAATTTGACCGTTAGAGTTTCCGAACATTTTCACCCAATCAGGATGACTTGTCCAATTCAGCCCGAACCATATTTCCTAGCAGCACCAAAAATTGAAGAAAGCCCGCCAATCTCTCTCTCGGTCAGAAATCCTCAAAGGGAACGGACGTCTATCCGTCAGTTCCCGAATAGTAGTAGCCTCATCAACCATTATGATGAGAGCCATCTAGTTTATGGATCTCTGCGGTCTATTCTTCTAGACCAAGGGATTCTAGTTAAAAACTAATTAGAGGATACACTCTAACAACTTCCTACATTCTTTCTTTACTACGAGACCTCGCAGTATACCAGCGTAAAACCCTTTACTTCATGCTGCCATTAAACCTTCCTTTAAAACCTAACGACGTTTCGTTCTTCTCCACCACCTTTATTTTCCATCAACATTTAGCGTGGGGATAACTACCAACGACATACCAACACAACCAAAGTAATACCAACAAAACCAACTTAAACCCTAAACCTAAAATCCCAACAATAATAATAATAGTATCCCCATCGCTATAAAACCAAGCAAGCAACCCAACTTAAATCTAGTGACTGATACCAAAGAATTAAATTGAATGGAATTAAGCATGAACAATCTCTTAAAATAATAGTTTTAAAACAATTGTTTTAAAACAGTTTTACTACTGTCCTTCAACAAGATTGACTTGGGCATTGAATAACTTACGAAGGTTGATATGCCATTAAAACAAAGAAACAGAAACCCTGGCCCAGTTGGCTGGCGCCGCAGAATACACCGACTGCACCTCTGCAGAGGGGTAAGACCCCTTACCCACAAGTGTCCTGGATATGACAGAAAACAATCTCATGGTGAGGCTTAAGTAATGCTGGAACTTTAGGGAATGCAGAGTACCCGTTCATTGCTATAACTCCCAGGTCCACTCTTTCCCGGAGTGGTAGCATCTGACTGGTTACTATCTATGGATCAAATAGAACTATTTGACATTTAAAGTGTACTTATGCTAAACTGAATTGCTTGAAAGAGAACTGTTTTTACATTTAATCGGGTGTAAACAACCCCCCCCCAAAAAAAACAACAAAACAAACCCTGTACTCATGCTAGACTGAATTTTTTTTTTAAATAGAACTATTTTAACATTTAAACTGCGTACTTATGCTTAACTGAATTGTTTGAAATAGCACTGTTATGACATTTAACTGTATGTAAACAAAAAACTGTATTTATGCTAAACTGAATTGTTTAAAATCCTATTTTGATATTTCAACTGTGAATTTATACAAAACTGAATCGTTTGAAATAGAATTGTTTTTACAATTAACTATGAGTAAACAAAAAACTGTATTAAACTAAATTGTTTCGAAATAGAATTGTTTATATGTATAAAAATGGATTTGGCATTAAATTACCGACAATGGTTGATATTCCATAAAACCAAAACCAAACCGAACAGAAACCCAACTTAATGAATGAACTAGTGACTCCAAGTAACATCAGAAAAGGAGAGGCCTCGAGCAGAGTTCTACTGGGAATAAGACAAATAAATCGTCACAATTTTATAATTTTGATTCCGTTTCTACATTCAGATAGTCTTCCTTTATTTCATTAATAGTTCTTAAAAACAACGCCATTTTCTTTTTCTAAATGTTTCATTTGAAAAAAAAAATTGATTGCGTTTAAAAAAAGCTTCTTGATGAGAAAATGGGATTCACTTATAAATTTTACAATGACTGTCTACAGTCAAATCGACGAAGAGAAAGACGACAGAAATATATATATATATATATATATATATATATATATATATATATGAATGGTTGGCTGAAACATGTTTTGATTGATTTCTTATACAAATGTTCGAAAATGCCAGACATACGAAGACAAAGAAAAGATTTGAAAGTAGAAAAAAAAAAAATGCAAAAAACAAAAAGTCAAACGAGAAAAGATAAGACAATTAAACATATTGAAAATTGAATTAAATCATGAATCATTTCCGACTTCATTTTCACACATATACATATCTTTTTGTAAGGATATATATATATATATATATATATATATATATATATATAATATATATATATATATATATATATATATATATGTGTGTGTGTGTGTGTGTGTGTGTGTGTGTGTGTGTGTGTGTCTAATTGTGCTCATATGAGTATACACATATATATGAACGTATATACTACTTTCGCATATATATACACACATGTGTGTGTGTGCATATATATATATATATATATATATATATATTTGTGTTTGCCTGTATAGATTTGTACGTAAGTACGTACACACAAGCAGGTATATATATATATATATATATATATATATATATATATATATATATATATATATGTGTGTGTGTGTGTGTGTGTGTGTGTGTGTGTGTGTGAGTGTGTCTGATTATGCTCATATGTATATACATGCATGTATATATATGTATACTTATATATATGAACGTATATGTGTTCGCATATATATACACACGTGTATGTGTTTTTGCGTGCATATATATATATATATATATATATATGTATGTATATATCATATATATATGATTGTATTTTCCAGTATAGATTTGTACATAAGTACGTACACACAAACAGGTATATATATATATATATATATATATATATATATATATATATATATATATATATATATGCATACTAATCTAACATGCATTTACTTTATATATGTATAAACATTAAATAGCCTACAATGGCTGATATGCCACCAAACCAAACCAAACCAAACCAAACCAAACGTACCAATATATATATATATATATATATATATATATATATATATATATATATATATATATATATATATATATATATATATATATATATATGCGTCGTATTTGAATGTATGAGTGCGTGTGTCACCTGGGAGAAATGAAGCTGTTTGAGTGGATGAACCACACGCACATACCCCAGCACGTGCACACAGACACACACATATATGTATATGCATACATATAAATTTAATATGTATATATTTTTATATATGTACGTACACATATTTGACCAGTCAGCTGGGGCTGTAGAATACACTGACTGCACATCTGCTGAGGGGTAGGACCCCCCCCACTGTGAGTCCTGGATATGACACTAAACAGTCTGATGGTGAGGTTCCAGTGATGCTGGTGCCTTGGAGAATACGGAGCACCCCTTCATTGCCATTGCTCCCAGGTTCATTCTGGCCCGGCGTGGTAGCACCTGATAGGGCCCGATGTATGGGTTAAATAGGGCTAAAGGCATACTTATGCTAAACTGAATTGTTTGACTAAACTGAATAGCTTGAAATAGAAATGTTTTTGACAATTAAACCGTACTTACATTTAAACTGCGTGCTTATGCTAAACTGAGTTATTTGAAATAGAACTGTTTTTTGACATTGAAACTGTATTTACACTAAACTGAATTGTTTAACATCGAACTACTTTGACATTTAACTGTGTGTAAAAAAATCTGTACTTATACTAAACTGAATTAGCTGAATTAGAACTGCTTGACTAAACTGAATAGCTTGGAATAGAAATGTTTTTCACAATTAAACTGTACTTACATTAAAACTGCGTGCTCATGCTAAACTGAATTATTTGAAATTGAACTATTTTTGACTTTGAAATGGTAATTACATTAAACTGAATTGTTAAATATAATTGCTTGACTAAACCGAATAGTTTGAAATAGAAATGTTCTTGACAATCTGTGTACTCATGCTAAACTGAATTGTTTGAAATAAAACTGATTATTTACATAAAAATGGATTTGGTGTTAAATAACCTACAAAGGTTGATATGCCATAAAACCAAACGAAACCAAACGAAACCAAACTAAACCAAACGTACACATATATACATAAATATACGTACGAACGTATGTACATACATGCATACATACATACATACATATAAAAAAAGTTATGTTGTCTCCCTTTAGTCGAGGGTGACCCGAAGCCCCTCTTTTCAATAGCTACCGCACTGACGTGTAGGGGATGGTGCTACTCCTTTCCCTGGATTGCTCCACTTTACCCTTGATCTTTACATTATAATGCTGGGTGTTAAGCAAGGCGGCATCAAATACCAATTTTTTAATCTTTGGTATGACTCGACCTGCAAGTGAACCCAGTATATTATCAAATTTCCTTGTCTTCCATATATTAGGGTCTATTTTCTCTAGGTTGGCAGATTTTCTTCTTTGGATTTTTTTTCAGTACCATGTGAAATTTTTCCTACGTGAACTGTCCTAATCTAGTTGACTATAAATAATCTTCTAGTAGATCTATCAGTGACTTTATGAAGGTTTCTAAGCAGATTCTTGAACTTTTCTTTCCACTCCTGAAGTCTTTCTTCTTGGCTGAGAGCTTTTGGTTTCATGCTCACTGTTTGTTTTTCTCTCTCACCTTTTTACTGTCTACGTGATGGTCTATCTTCTACCGAGTTTCTGATTTGTTCTTTTTGGTATATATAAACTAATTCACTCGAGGCTTTCTTAACTTTCTGCGCATTAGCGTTTGTTGTGTTTCTTATATTAATTAAGGGGTTTTTTTTTCATGTCATCTCTGCTATTGACTTCAAGGGAATTCTACATTTGGCTCTTGGTTTGGTTGGTAGGCACTTAGTCGTTGTTTCAGTGTAAGTCGTCACAAAGTTTTTATATTTGTCATTTAGAATATGTTATCAAAAGTCTCCTGAAGTGTACCATACATGTTTTTTTTTATAGTCACACACACACACACACACATACACACACATGCACGAACGTATATATGGAGACATAAAATTTGTACATATGTACCTAGATGCACACACACACACACACACACAGAAAGAACGTAAATGAACAGAAGAAAGAAAGAAAGAAAGAAAGAAAGAAAGAAAGAAGCTAAATGAATATATGACAGAAAACAAGGAAAGAAAAATACAGATAAGAAAGAAAGAAAGAAAGAAAGAAAGAAAGAAAGAAAGAAAGAAAATCGAACGATGTAAGAATGAAAGAACTTAAATGAACAAAAGAAAGAAAGAAAGAAAGAAAAATGAAAGCTAAATGAATATATGAAAGAAAACAAGGAAGGAAAAATACAAAATAAGAAAGAAAGAAAGAAAGAAAGAAAGAAAGAAAGAAGCTAAATGAACATCTGAAAGAAAACAAGGAAGGAAAAAAATACAAAATAAGAAAGAAAGAAAGAAAGAAAGAAAGAAAGAAAGGAGCTAAATGAATATATGACAGAAAACAAGGAAAGAAAAATACAGAAAAGAAAGAAAGAAAGAAAGAAAGAAAAGACATATTCTTTTAAAAAGTGATCCTCCAAAAAACGTGATCTGCGTAGACCTATGTTCATCGTCGGCGATAATGCCAAGTCAATCGTTGTGACTATGGAGAAAACAGTGCTTTTTAGCTGAAAATTTGCTCTATCAAACGGCGTAATTAGGATATCTGTATTTGTAGAAGTTTTTGTGGAAATACATCGAAGGTTTCACTTATTGCAGGCAAAAAGAGTATGAAAATGAAGGTAGCTATGGGGAAAGAGTGTTTTGGAGCTGAAAACTTGCTCTATCAAAATAGGTTTCCTGAACCTATCGCAGTTTCTGTGGAAATAAATTGGACACTTTATTTTTGGAGCGACTCTTCTTCATCGCTGTCAAAAGTGCATCGACAATAGTAGTAACTATGGGAAATCAGTGTTTTGTAGATGAAAACTTGCTTTATCCAACGTTTTTTTTTGGTCTTTCTATATCTCTCGAAGTTTCCTTGAAAATAGGACCCATTTCCTTTTGTACATCTCTACATAGCTTCTTTTATGTTTAAACTATGAAATGATCTACAAAATTCCTTCAATTGCATTAAAAAAACTATTTGCTTTTTGTCTTAATTCAATAACTGTGTTAATATTGAATTCAAATCATTGGATATAAACTTAACTCGAAAAGTTTGATAGGTTAAATTCTAACACAAACGAAGCTGGTTAATCACTTCTGTGTGTTTTGTGGATATAAGGTTAAACTTTTTTTTAAAGCTGTGTTAAAAATATTCTTTCTTTGTTTAAATTTATTTTTTCACAAATGTCTGCTTTCTTTCAATCTCTTCTATTGTTTTTGTATTTCTTTCTCTTTTATTTTCTCCTTTTTTCCGGAAAAAAAAACAAACTTTCTTCGAAAATTTTACCAAACTGAATATCGGCCTCTGGGAAATGATAAAAAGAAAACACTGTGTGAAGCATCGTTTTTTTTTTTCTCTTTTTCCTTTGCAGAGCATTAGACACGAACGCAGAAGTCGGTTTAGCAACGAAAAGATAAGCTTTCATTTTCATTAAATCTTGTTTTGTCAGCGAGACAAATACAAACAAACAAAATGGCCTCTTCGTTAATAAAGCCAGATAGAACAAAAGACATTACTGAAAGGATGTGAGAAAAAAAGATGGGAAAACGTAAAACAAAAAAAAGAATTTTTTTTAAAGAGAACAAAGCTCTGTGTTCTTGTTTGCGCGCGTGTTAGGAACGTTTTTATTTTTGATGATATTTACTTTCGTGTGGAGTCCTCCATAGCGTGGTGGCTAACGAACTGCATTGCAACATCGTCGTAAGAGAGTTCGATCACAAGTCACACTGTTACATACACTTTCGTACTTATACCCCTGGAAAAAGTATAAATCCCCTTACCCCACCATTCCCCATTCGTCTGAATGTGACTACCCGAGTTGGAAATCGTCTACGACAATTTCACAGTTCAGCATGTTAGACAATACGCCTTTTTTCTCTCTAGTTTCCCCTTTTCAGAACCATATTCTGGTCATTATGTATGCAATTTTCTAAATTTGTCGCTTGAAATACGAGAATCATTAAATAAGTTTCCAGACTTTTTTCGTATGTGCACTTTTATTGATAGTACACTCTATTGTACCATGCAGACTTCGAGTGGCATAAGAGATTCAAGGAAGGCAGAGAGTCTTTGAGGGATGATGAGAGGTGTGGGAGGAGTAAGGAAGTCAATACACCAGAGTTGATTAGCCAAAGGGTTAGGGTTAGGGTTACTATGTTGAGGTTTTAAGGGAGTTCAGGAAGAGATTCCTAGGAAAGAGGCCAGCACTCTTCAAATCGGGTCAGTGGTATTTCCACCAGGACAATGCACCAGTCCACAACTGCATCCTTGTCACAGACTATTTGACCAAGATGGGCATCAAGACAGTTCTTCAGCCTCCCTATAGTCCAGACCTTGCTCCCTGTGACTTTTGGTTATTCCCTAAGCTCAGAGGCTGTCGTTATGAGACAATTGAGGAGATGAAAGAGGCTGTGACGAAGGTCATTGACACGCTCACACAAGAGGACCTCCATGGGACCTTGCAGAAGTTGTTGGAACAGTAGAACAAGTGCATTGCAGCCGGAGGAGATTACTTTGAAGGGTACTAGAGTTTCATGTGTGTACTATCAATAAAAGTGGCCATACGAAAAAAGTCTGGAAACTTATTCCATGATCCTCGAATCTCCAAATCACAGAGAACAAAGTACAAATGCTGATCTAACAACATAATCCTTAATTCACGAATCAGGCTTTATTCTTTTTTTCTTTTCTTTTTTTGTGAATTTAACAAAATCGTTTAATCTTCACATTCTTCACAAATTTATTTGTCCTATTTTTATTCCTTGCAATAATAGATAAAAGCATAAAATCAGACTCAGTTTTTTAAGGATTTAGAAGTTAGTAAACGTCATTGAAAGTTTAACGTTTATAGATTTGAACTATAAGCAGGCTATCTCAAAATAGACACAACCCATCAATATGAAAATGATTTATTAGTAAAACAAACGCAACGGCGGTCATTTCGAACACGTCCTGTAAAAATACATTCTTTGAGCTTGACACGTCAAATCAATGTTGTTTTTTAATTCTTATCATATCAGCTTCCAGGACATGCAATCTTTTTTTGAGTTTCTTGTCTCAGTAATAAATCATTATCATATTGATCGTTGCATCTATTTTGAGAATGTTTTGAATGATTTAAGTCGTGAGGCAAAATATTTTTTCCACTTTTGTCGAAGGTATTGTAATCGATTTTTTAAGAAATGGAATAATAGCGCATTGAACTGCGAGGCATACTCCTCATTCGAGGGTGTGTCCTCCGATCATCGAATTGTCACGGCAAAAATACGGCTGAGCCTACGAAAGAATGCGAACTGACCAACAATCACTGTATACTATGACTGGTTCCTGCTTAATAACAGGTATATTAGAGATAGATATGCGTTAACAGTGAGAAACAAATTCGATGCACTAAAGGATAAGACAGAAGCATATACTCCGAATGACGAATATGAGAATTTCGTCAATGCCCACTTGGAAGCGGCAGCAGAATAGATACCAACTAAAGAAAGAACTAAACCCAGAGTCCCATGGAAGACATTAGCGGTTTGGAAGTTAGACGAACCAGACATGTGAGACACGGCTGGAGAAGTAGGGACGAGCTTATAAGTGATGTACTCCTGTGGACCCCTTCACATGGACGAGCAACGACAGGACAACCAGCTAGAACTTATATACAGCACAGCAGCTCTGTGCCAATACAGGATGTAGTCCTGTAGACCTGCCGGAAGCAATGGACGATAGAGAAGAGTAGCGAGAAAGGATCGGGGGGGGGGAATATGCTGATGGCGTGACATGATGATGATGATGATGATGGGGATTGAGGATTAATAGTTGTTACAGTAAACTATTTTCAAATCTGAAACACAAAAGAACAAAACATTATCATTAGTAGTGGTATTAGCAGTCACATGGGCCCCATGTATATTGAGACACCCCCTCTCTCTCTCTCTCTATATATATATATATATACATATTCTGAGATGCCCGTGGTGTAATGGTCACGCGATTTCTTTCGATTACTGGCCATTGGAATGTGTCACTTCCTTCCGGTGCATCACTTTGGAATGGCATGTTTGGCCGGGTTGAAGGTCAATATACAACACAATTTCAGCATACTCTTCTCTATGTCTCTATTATTTTCCATTTTTCTCTACTCTCTTTTTCGGTCTATACTTTTACATTACTGAGGAGGTGCCCGTGGCATAATGGTTATCGTCGCAGGAAATGTACACGGCAACACGAGTTCAAATCCTGGACGAGACTGAGTGCATTTCATGTAGCACTAATATCCTTGGGAAAGGTATGGGTAAATAGTAAGGCAGACAAGGTTCTTCAGCCTTGGTGGGGCAACTAGTCTAGGAGAAGGAAAACTCTGAATTCAAACCTCTTAAACTCCGCTCAAAAAATTGACATTGTGTCATATCCTGCCCGCGCGGAGGGGTTGGGTAAATATGATATATACATATTCTGAGTGAGCAGAAATGATTGGGCAGTCACTTGGGTCCCTTGAATATTGAGACACCCTGTTCATTATTGCCCATAAATAAAATTGCAACATCTCTGTAACCAAAAATAAAATTGCACAAATATACGTGAGACTCCTATTTTTGAAATCTCATTTACCACGGTAGCAATATCTCATTTACTGATACTGATGTCAGCATATGCATAGCAAAGGCGTAGAATACTATCGATAGATTATCGACTCTATGGAACCCTAATCTGTCTAATAATATAAAACGGGAATCCTTCCAAGCTGTTGCCTGTCAGTAATACTGTATGGCTTCACCGACTGGGCTTTAGCAAAATGCAAGCGGAAAAAGCTTGATAGGAACCATACCAGGATATTCCGCGCTTTTTTGAAATTCTAGAAGAAGCACCCTACAAAACAGCGGCTGTATTGCCACTAACCTCTCATCTTACAAACCCTCAAAGTAAAATGACCACAACATATTGGGCGCTGCAGAAGAAGCAGAGACTACCACATAAAGGCACATCATTGCTGGCCGTTCAGCAACGACTGACATTCATCAACTCTGTACGGACACTAGAAGTCAACTAGAGGACCTCCAAAAATCAATGTGCGATAGGGGCTGATGACACGAGAGTTTCAAGGGAATTCGAGTTGTCTCGATGATGATAATATATTAATATATCAAGTTTTGGATGACTTATGAATTGATAAACATCGTTGAGAGATTAATGTTTTGCGTGGTTATTTAGAAAAAAATGATTTAATTTATTGCAAGGTTTTCAGAAAGTAATTATGTTTTTACCAGAGACGATATCAAAACAAATACATATAAAACTTATTGAAATTTTCATTGAAATATAATGATAAAAAACTAAATGCTCATAAAAAACTGCAACAACGACTGTAACCCAACGGGAAGGTAAAGTTTTGATTCTATGTTTAAAGAAATCTGGACTTTTCTAAAAACAAACAAACAAACAGTTTGAATTGTTCTGGGGATTGAAATAAATGAAAATCCGTCGGTGCTACCATTGGTGAGTATGGAGGACGCCCTCGGCTGGGCCACTTTCGGGTGGGCTAACTGCATTGATTGCATAGCATAGCATACGTGCCGGGACTAATGAGTCTAAGTCCAGCAGGGTCAACTGGCTCACATTGCACCTCGTGAGCCAGGTGACCAGCATAGTCCAGGCGTATTTGTTGGCCGTCCCACCATCCGGATGAGTGTGACAAAAGGCCTTTTTTTAAGGTGGATCCGAGCGCAGGGCCGTAGCCCAGATACGCCTGACAATCCCAAAAATGCCTCGGGCCCCGTCGGCATTCCTCTAAAAAGAGACGCCTCAGGCGCCATGTGATAAACCTAACCTCTCCAGTGTCCGGTGACGAGACACACCCAACCAGATTCGTCCACTGACACCATATCCGGTCGACGTGTATCTCATCAACTCGATTCTGGTGATTGATATCAGCGCCGCCTGTCTGACTTCACCTTCCTTTAGAACTAATGAATCAAATAGAAGAAAGAAAGAAAGAAAAAAAGAAAGAAAGAAAGAAATAAGTAAACAAGAAGAAAGAAAACAGAAAGAAAGAAAGAACTAATGAATCAAATAGAAGAAAGAAAGAAAGGAAGAAATAAGTAAACAAGAAGAAAGAAAGAAAGAAAGAATCAAATAGAAGAAAGAAAGAAAGAAGTAAACAAGAAAGAAATCAAATAGAAGAAAGAAAAAAAGAAAGAAAGAAGTAAACAAGAAAGAAAGAAAGAAAGAAAGAAAGAAAGAAAGAAAAAATCAAAAGAAAGAAATATTAAAAGAAAGAAAGAACAAATGAATCAAATAGAAGAAAGAAAGAAAGAAAGAAAGAAAGAAAGAAAGAAGGAAAAAAATCAAAAAAAGAAATATTAAAAGAAAAAAAGAAAGAAATAAAAAATCAAAAGAAAGAAACATTAAAAGAAATCAATCAATCAATCAATAGAAAGAAACATTAAAAGAAAGAAAGAAAGGAAGAAAGAAAGAAAGAAAGAAAGAAAGAAATCGGAAGAAAGAAATATTTAAAGAAAGAAAGAGAGAAAGAACGAATTAATCAAATAGAAAAAAGAAAGAAAGAAAGAAAGAAAGAAATCGGAAGAAAGAAATATTAAAAGAAAGAAAGAAAGAAAGAAAAAATCAAAAGAAAGAAATATTAAAAGAAAGAAAGAAAGAAAGAAAAAAGAAAGAAAAAAATCAAAATAAAGAAATATTAAAAGAAAGAAATAATGAAAGTGAAACAAATAAATTACCAAAATAGATGACGACCACAACAAACACGACGAAGAGACGTGATAAAAATGACCTTATGTCAAGTCCTGTTTGGTGGGAGGCAGAGACAAATATATAGCCTTTTCAGAAAATTCTCTCTGATTTTATTATAAAATATGTGAATGCTGTTCTAACATGTTATTTTAATTGTAACGGTATCAACAATTCACATTTTCAATGATTAAAGTATCTTCTTATCTAAATTTTTATCACTGCTTTCAGGATTTGATGTTGAAAGTTATTTGCCCCGAATCATGAACATGAAAAAAGAAGTGATGCGTTTACTTTACAAATTTGGTCATAATTTTGCTTCTTGACAATTCTCGGCCACATATTACCACGATGACTCTGCACGAGCTGGGGGGTGTCCTTGTGGTGTAATGGTTAAAGCGATAGACTTCGGAATCCTAGTATGCGAGTTCAAACACCAGTCGCGCTATTACGTTCCCTTTCAGGCAAATGCCACTGGGAAAGGTATGAACCCCCTTATCCTCCTAGCTATGGGTTAAATAGCACCACTAATGTTCTTCTAGGAGAATGGCTTTAGCATTAAATAATCTACAAAGGTTGATATGCCATTAAACAAAGAAACCAAACCATCTGCAGAAGCTCACTGACTTGGTATATGAGACTTTGCCACATCCAACTGATCTCTCACCAACTGATTACCATTTTTAAAAGCATCCGGACGAAAGAGAAGTATTAACTTAAACTTTAAAGATTTCTTCTCATCAAAAATTTTAATTTTTGATGGTACAGGGATAAATGACCTTGTTAATCAATGGCAGAAATGCATCGATGATCAGGGATCCTATTTTGATTAATTAAAACACTAATTAATTTCATTGATTCAAGAATAAATGTTGATTCTAAAATCGGACATTATTTCTCGAACAACCGAATCGAAGAACATCTCATTCTTACGATCTTATCTTTTTATAGATTTGTTTTACAGAGAATGCCCTTGAATAATTCTAGACGTAATTTCCTACCATCTAACCCATGGTTCTGCCTTGGTTGGTTGAATCATAATTTATATTAGTAAAATCCGCAACTACATTCCGAACGCCCTTAATATTAAAATTTGTTCCCAATTATCTGGCGTGCTCTGTATCATGCATAAACTGAAATAGAACTTTACAAGTTAAGAGAAGCGAAGCAAAGAGGATAAGCAATTAAGAAAAAAAAGAAGAAAAGAATGGAAAAATCCAGTATCAAAGGAAAAGGAAGAAGAAGAAGAGGATAAGGAAAAAGATAATTCAACAAATATATAATATTAATACCGAAAGATATTCAAGCAAAAAAAGAAAATGGCGGCAACGTCATTCTGTTGCCTCATCATCAAGTACGTTGTAATTACGAATTTGGAGCCTAACCACCGGAAGTTCCAAACCCCAGCGTTCTTTTAAATGAGAGTAGCTTCCGGTGAATACTGTAAACAACAACAAAAATATTTCCCATTCTGCCTTTCCTCTTTTTACCTCGACAGTCCACATCACCACCGTTTGTCCGACCTTCACCGATTCCGCCATTGCTAAAAGTACTCGAAGCTAAAATGGATAACAACAATATGGCGACTGAATATGAAATGAATAATTTGTAGACTAAAAGAAAAAAAAGAATAATTAAAGGAAGGAAGGAAGGAAGGAAGGAAAGAAAGAAAGATGGAGGGAAGGATTTGAAGAAAGAAGTAGAAGAAACAAGGAATCAGACAGAAAACAACGAAAGAGAAAAAAAAAAATGAAGGAGTCTGGAAAGGTGATGCACACAACCTTAAAAGGGAAGAAAATGAGACGAAGAAAGAGGAGGAAGAAAAGTAGGAGGTGGAAGAAGAAGAAGAAGAAGAAGAAGAAGAAGAAGAACTAAGTAAGTAAGCTGGAAATAAAAGAAAAAAGAAAGAAAGAAATATAAGGTCGAATGAATCAAATAGGAGAAAGAAAGAAAGAAGACAGAAAGAAATAAGTAAACAAGAAGAAAGAAAGAAAGAAAGAATGAATGAAAGAAAGAAAGAATCAAATAGAAGAAAGAAAGAAAGAATGATGAAATAACGAAGTGAAAGAAGAAAGATTTTTGAATGGCAGACCCCCCCCACCTCCAATAAATAATTCAATTAAATAAATAATTAAAAAATAAAAGATAAAACAGAACGATTAAAACTATGAAAAAACCCCAAGTTTTTAAGAATCCTTTTGCAGGGGTCTATCAAAAAATAAATCCTCCAATTTATTTACACAGTAACTACAACAGATAAATGGAACACAATTACATCTTTGGATAGAGCAAGTTTTCAGTGACAAAAAACTAGTTATTCTGCATAGTCATCACCGTTGATTACATATTTCAACAGTTCTGAACAAGAGCCAGCATATCGTGAATATAAGAGGGTCGTTCTAAAACTAATGCCTCCTATTTATTACCGCGGGAATTACAAGAGACAAAGGAAACACAATAACACCTTTGGATAGAGCAAGTTTTTAGAGATAAAAAAAAAACTACTTATTTTGCATAGTCATCCTCACTGGCTACATATCTTCATCAGTGATGAACAAGAAAGTGCATATCGTGTTTATAATAGGGTCGTTCTAAAACTAATGCCTCTTATTTATTACCGCGGGAATTAAAACAGACAACTGGAACACAATAACCTTGGGATAGGGCAAGTTTTCTGCTAATAAATATTATTTCTTTTAATAGAGAACTGGTTCAAAATTTTTGCCAGTGATAAATAAGAGACTGAATTGCACGTTCAGAAGTGGGTTGTCTTAAAAGTAAAGGCACCTATACGAGGTGTCTTCAATAAGTTTTCAGACCTTATTCGTGCAGGCATTTAAAATTGTCATGGACTCTTAAAAATGCACTATGTTATTGCTATACATCTTATGAGATGACTGACCAGTTTTTATGATTTCTGGTTCAAATGAACCGCTACAGCAGTAATTGGAATACACCCTACTAAAGCCTGATTTTCACAGCTGGTGAATTGCAAAAATGCTATCTGGACGTGAGGACACATTAGAAGAACGATGTGCAATAAAATTGTGTTTTAAACTTGGAAAAAATGCCACAGAAACGTATGGAATGCTTCAGACTGCTTTTGGGGCATCTTGCATGAATCGAGCATCAGTTTTTGAGTGGCAAAAGAGTTTCAAGAAAGCCAGGGAGTCTGTGAGGGATGATGAGAGGTGTGGGAGGAGTAAGGAAGTCAATATACCAGAGTTGATTGGCCAAAGGTTTGAGGTTTGAAAGGAGTTCAGGAAGAGATTCTGTCAGAATAGGCCAACACTCTTCAAATCGGGTCAGTGGCATTTCCACCAGGACAATACACCAGTCCACAACACAATCCTTGTCACAGACTATTTGACCAAGATGGGCATCAAGACAGTTCCTCAGCCTTCCTATAGTCCAGACTTTGCTCCCTGTGACTTTTGCTTATTCCCTAAGCTCAGAGGCTGTCGTTATGAGAGAATTGAGGAGATGAAAGAGGCTGTGACGGAGATCATTGACACGCTCACACAAGAGGGCCTCCATGGGGCCTTCGAGAAGTTGTTGGAACGATAGAACAAGTGCATTGCAGCCGGAGGAGATTACTTCGAAGGGGACTAGAGTTTCATGTGTGTATTATCAATAAAAGTGCCCATACGAAAACAGTCTGGAAACATATCGAATACACCTCCTATATTTCCACAGAAACCGAAGGTACAGGAGCACTATGAATCGATTAAGGTATCTACTACAAACCACTTTTCCTCCACGTTGTCATCACAACTGGCAATGCACCGTTTTTTTTACTTCCACAAGAGCCTGTATGCCTCCTTCGTAAATAGATTGATCCTAAGATGTAACGGTTATTGTCGTAGGAAATGTACATAGCGACTCGAGTTCAAACCCTGGGTGAGGCTGTTAGCATTTCAAATAGAGACCAAACGGACGTCACGAGTTCATTTTGGTCACATGCAAGGGGACCCAGGGAATCTGCCTATTTAACGAACAGGGCTTTGAGTCGAGCAGTCGTGGTCGTTCATTCCTCCCGGTGAACAAAAGGAGTCTCCCTCGTTTATATTCCAGACCCGAGAAGAGTAAGTAGTTTCCAACTTTTCTGTATGGACTTTTCTGTTTGTCCCTTGAACGCATGTGATTCTTGTATTGTCTGGGGAGGGAACTAAGTTCCCTACTTGTATTGGGTACAATTAAATGTCTTATTATATCAATTGACTTGTTCTGTGTTCTACCGAATATTGTGTTTGGTTATCCTCTTTGGGATAACCTAATACATTATAAGAAATGGAGTGTTAAGAGCTAATATCCGTCATAAAAGTTTGAATCCAACTATTCTCTCTCCATCTATGGGTAAATAGTAAAGCAGATTGTTTTTTTTAACCTTATTGTGGCAACTGGTCTTGGAGAATGAAAAGCCTGAATTCAAACCTGCTTAAAATTGACCTTTTATTGCACCCTGCTCGTACTTAGGGCTTGGTCAGTACATACTCTTAAAATGACTAAGTCAACCTGTATAAAAAATCTTAAAAGAATTTGTCACTATCATCCATCGCTTCCGATAGGTTTTCTAGACTACAACCAGTGTCCGTAAAGAGCTGTTGTAGATAAGTCCTTGTTGGTCGGTCAACACTTGCACGTCTGTGCAAAGGGGTCCATAGGAGAACGTTATGTATGAGTTTTTCCTTACTTCTCTTGCAGTGTCTCGAATGTCTTGTTCGTCTGATTTGGATGGTTTTAGCGATGGGTCGTAGGTGGCCGTACAGCTACTGTTTTGTCGGATGTCTCTTCCAGAAATTGTTCGATAAAGCTCGTAGCACTCTTGTGCCGTTACTGTCTAGCTTTTTCTCTGTACGTTTAGTCAGTCTGGTGCACCCATACAGTAGAACTGATCCAACTGCCGCCTGGAAGAAGTGGTGTTATATATAAATATATATAAGTTGGCGACCGTAGTCGAGGACGATCCGAAGGTTCCCTTTTTATTAGCTTCTACACCAAAGTGTAATGGAGGGTACTACTTTTATTCCCAGGATTCCTCCATTTTACCCTTGATCCGTACCTTATAATGCTGATTGTTAAGAAAGGCGGTATCTAGAACCATTTTTTGAGTCTTTGGTATGACTCAGCTTGGGATTGTAACTCGGTCTCCCGGGCCATAAGTGAACACTCTTCTCATTCGGCCCATGACCTGGTTAAAGTAAAGTTGGTGACTCTAGTCGCAGGTGACCCGAAGGCTCCTCTTCAATATATATATTGTGAATGTAAGAGTTTGCGTTTCAACTGGTATAGTTTTTTAGATTGAACTTTGCCTCCCGCACCGGTCGCTTCCGGGTGGAAGGTGCGAGAGGAACTTCCGGCCTGAACACAAGCAGGCGCGAATTCAGGCTTTTTCAAATTGACCGGCATGCGAGACGGACGTTTTTCTTTGTGGGTCATTAGCAAGGCAAAAAGAGTTTTCACGTTGGAGAATGTATACTTGTTTTTACGCTGAACACGTGCACCAATAAAGATATACATCTTCATCTGTACGAGACTCGTGTCTTTGATTTTTGGCCCCAGTTTCTGTTGTTACATATTTATATATAAAATAAATATGTTAGTTTTTTTAAAAATAAATTTCGAACTCTAATTACATCATTGAGTTTTAAAATAGAACGACGCTAATGGAAAGAGAAAGTTTAAAGCATTCTCAGTTTTTTGTTTCATTTAAAAATTGAGAAAAAATGTTATTTAGATGATATTCAGAAAATACAACATCACATACTTCAACCCACTGTTCAATGTTTAATGTAAAAACAAACGAACAAAAAATAAAACAAAAAATCACCCCCCAAAACAACAAAAAACACGAAATATTCAAAGTTGGCAAAGGATTAAACTATAAATAAAATTATCCTCTAAATACCTTCTGTTTTGTCAAATTATTTATACATGTAACGAGTATATTTTATATATAAATGTTCACATAACTTACATTACTTCATTGGCCCAGTCGGCTGGGGCTGTAGAATACACCGACTGCATCTCTGCTGAGGAGTAAGACTCCCCCAATGAGTGGCCCATATATGTCACTAAACAGTCTGATGATGAGGAGCTTTGGGGGATGCAAATCCAGTCTTCATTGCCATTGCTCCCAGGTCCACTCTGGCCCGGTGTGGTAGCATCTGATAAGGGTTCAATCTATGGACTAAACAGAAGTTTGATATTTAAACTAAGTGCAAACAAATGACTTATAGCTAAATTGAATTGTTTGAAATAAAATTATTTGATCATTTAATTGCGTGTTAACAAACGGCTGATGTTTTAATTGAATTGTTAGTGATACATAGCAATACTTGGAGGTGCCAGTGGTGTAAGGAGGTGCCCGTGGTGTAATGGTTATCGTCGTAGGAAAAAGACACAGCGAAACGAGTTCAAATCCTGGACCAAGCTAATTGCATTTCACATAGTACTAATACTCTTGGGAAAGGTATGAATCCAATTGTTCTCACTCCAGCTATGGGTAAATAGTAGGGCAGACTAGGTTCTTCAGCCTTGGTAAGGCAACTAGTCTAGGAGAAGGAAAACTCGGAATTCAAACCTGTTAAACTCCGCTTAGAAATTGACCTTGTGTCATATCTTGCCCGAGCGGAGGGTTTGGTAAATATGGATACATAGCAACACTTGAAAACATTAAACTGTGAGCAAAGTATCTTGGTCAGTTTACCCACTTTCTAGCCCGCCCTCATATATATATATATATATGTATATATATATATATATATATATATATATATATATATATGATTATGTATATAATTATGTCGTCAATGAGAACATCTTTACTTCAATGAGTGCAACTTTACTTTTTACTTTACACAGTTTAAGTGTCAACACAGTTCTATTTCAAGCAATTCAGTTTAGCTTAAGTACAGAGTTTAGTTCGATTTGACCCATGTTACATATCCATGATACGGATATGTGAAATAGACATAGGGAATCTAAAAACAGGAAATTGGTTCAGGTACGAAACCTTTATTCACCTTTTTGAGTTTAAAGGTTTTTCGACATGAGGAGAGAGAGAGAGTGAGAGACACAATCTTTCTATGCTGACTGCTTTTACATCCTCAGCTCTCAACCCAACCAACACGCGGCGCCCGTAGCGCACTAAGTCGTTTGGCCTCGCCCAGCTCTGAAAGTCAACCTTCTTCTTCCGAGACTGGAACTCAACGAACTCCTTTTTTCTTAAATCTCAGCCCACGCTTCCGGTGCATGACGTCATTCACACCTTCTGGTCTGTTTCCTATCTGGGGTTTTATTTTGACATTTGTGAATGACGCATCCTCCCCGCGCGCGAGTGAACACCTGCGTTAATGTTGCACCTAACTAACCCATGCGCTAAGCGAAAGGTTCTCAGCCTAACTAAACCGAAAGGCAAGATATATCAAACGAAATCCCTCGGCAATTATATTACACATAGATAGGACCCTATCAGGTGCTACCATTCTGGACCACAGTGGACCTGGGAGTCATGGAAATAAAAGGAAACTCTGCATGCTACAAAGCTCCAACTTCCCTGGAGCCTAGTCGTGTCCAGGATACTTGTTGCATTTCTGCAGATAAGTAGTCAGTGTATTCTACAACCCCAACTGAATGGGAAAATTAAATTTCAATACAAAAATTCTTCGGGATGTACTCATTGATGACATAATTATATATATATATATATATATACTTTAAGAAAAACAACAAACCGGTCACATTAGGATTATAAATTTATTTCCATCCTGTTACGCGTTTTTGAAAATTTCAAAAACACGAAAAAAATTTAACAGGACTTCTTCAGGTCCTATGGATAAAAAAAACTAGAATAGGCACAGAAAAGGGGGTGGAAGGGGATAGAAGAGGGGTGAAGAGTTATCTCCTCATTTAGCCCACTTCCGTTTTTATTTCAATTTCGGTTGAAAATGTAGTAAATTTATAAAAAAATTTTTTTAAATTTTTATTTTAATTTTTAAATTCTAATTACATTTTGACTTAAACTACAGATCTAATATTAAATTAGATTTTTAACTTTATTCAATAACTTGACGTAATGATACAGTAATAATTATATTAAATTAAACTCAAGATTTAATTAATTTTAAATTACTTTAAAATTTCAAAACTATTTAGAACCTATTAATCAGTTACACTTTTTATGAGTAGTACGTATATACGATATATTTTTCACAATTTTCTATCTAACATTTTATTTTATTTAATCATTTACATTAATTTTCAGTTTAACTCTATGACTTTTTAAAAAATTTTTAAAGTTAATTATCTATAGTTTAAATTTAGCGCTATGTTTACACCTAGCTATTAATTCACTTCTCTTATTTAATAACTTTTTCGGCTCTGGAAAAAGTAAAATGTGCATTTTTTTTTCTAAACACAGATTGCATCTACTGTCGAAAGACTTTGGAGAGGTGGGTAAACTGACCAAGAATCTTTCATGAAATATGATTAAATGAGGTTTATTTTTCAACATAATCCCTCTTGTGTTCTATACACTACTTCTATCGGTGTTGCAGTGCTTGGGTTCCATTGATCAGGAAAGTAATCAAGAGACAGATATGATGTCATCATGAGTACTTTTCATCCTTTGAACTTTCCTGCCCTCACCTCGTAATCAAGCTAGAATGATTTCGAAAGGAATTGAACTCGTGTTATATAATTGGGGAGGGATTTTCTTTTATATTATCATTTTTTGTTTTATATATCTTACCTTTCGGTTTAGTTAGGCTGACAACCTTTCGGCTTTGTTCATGGGTTAGTTAGATGCACACATTGAGTGCAGGTGTTCACGCGCGCGCGTGGTGGATGTGACAATCACAGATGTCACAATAAAAACCCCAGATCGGAAATAGGACCGGGGACGTGAATGACGTCATGCCCGAAAGCGATGGGCTGAGGATTTTGGAATTTGAAAAAAACAGTGAGTTGAGATTCGACGCTAGAGGAAGGTAGACGATTTTCGGAACTCGCCGAGGCCAGACCAGTAGTTTGCGACGAGGTGCTGCACACAGTGGGATCAGATGGAAAAGTCAGCATAGAAAGAAACTGTGTCTCTCTCTCTTCATGTCGAAAAATCTTAAACTCAAAATGGTAATAAAAAGTTTCGTACCTGAACCAGTTTCGTGTTTTTCGGATTCCTATATGTTTATGAACATTGTGAACGTTTTATGCATGTGAATATCTTGGTCGTATTCTTGGACGTGGATATGTTACACTTCTATCGGTGTTTCTGTGTTTGGTTTCCATTGATCAGGAAAGTAATCAAGAGGCAGATATGATGTCATCATAAATAATTTTCATTCTTTGAACTTTCCTTCCCTCACCTCGTATTCAAGCTAGAATGATTTCGATAGGAATTGAACTCGTTTCTCTTGTTCGCGACTCTTCCATTTTCTTCTCGTGATAAGAAAAAGGAGAAATAAATAAATAAATAGATAATTAAAAAAAAAGAATAATTAAAAGAAAAAGTAGAAAAAAAGAGAAGAATGGATGGGGGTAGGGGTGATGGAAAGGAAGTTATCCAGACTTTTAAATTGGAATTAAAGTCAGTGTGTTAAAAGTTATGGTAATATAATTTATGGAAATTTATCAAGTGAAGCATTATGTAAGTAATCATATCGTTTTTTTTTTGCTTCTTTTTTTATTTGAAAAAAAAAACCCGTCTGTCTTTTTATTTATTTATTTATTCTTTCGGAGTATCGATCGACTTCGTTCTGCAATCTACTTTATTCTTTGTCATAAAAGAATTGGAAGTCTTCGTGCTACTTGTAATATTAATAATGAAAAAGGAAAGAAATTACGAAGAAGAAGAAGAAGATGATGAAGAAGAAAAAGAAGAAGAGATATAGATGGGAATGAAGGATGAGACGTATGGAAGAAGAAGAAGAAGAAGATGTATAAAATTCCCTGCGATTTAGCAATACAAACAGATTACCTAACTCTTCCCAAGAGACTAGACCAAGTGTTAACAACAACAACAACAACAACAAAACCAAACCAAAAAACAAACAATACAAAAGACAGAAACAAAAGAAAAAAGAAAAAAACAACAAAAAACGAAGCTCGCCACCCAGAGAATTTTACCGTTCCGACGGACCACAGAATGAAAACGAAAGATAAACAGATTCTTGGATTTTTTTCAGAGAACTGAACATGAAAGTGACGGTGATACCAATTATAGATGGCACACTTGGAATGGTCTCCAAGAACTTGCGAAAAAAGCAGGAGGATTTGGAAATCAGAGGAAGAATAAAGACCATACAAATGATAGCATTGTTGAGTTGGGTCAGAGTACTGAGCAGAGTCCCGGAGACCCAAGGAAACTTGCCGTGACTCAAACTTCAGTGAAAGACTACTAGCCAGCACTGATGTGAAAGACTTGCAAGGAGTAAAATAATAATAATATGTGCATGAAATTTCAATTCGACCATACAAACAAATGGTATATGCACAACCCAGCACCTGTCCTAGAAAATGACTCGCATAAACTCCTATAGGACTTTAACAAACAAACGGATCACCTAATCCCGGCCAGAAGACCAGACCTCATAATAATCAACAAAAGAAAGAGAATCTGCAAAATTGTTGACTTTGCTGTCCCGGCTGACCACAGAATAAATCTAAAGGAAAGTGAAAAGAAGGATAAGTACCTCGACCTTGCTAGAGAATTGAAAAAACTGTGGAACATGAAAGTAACGATTGTGCCAATTGTGATTGGTGCGTTAGGCACAGTAACTAAAGGATTATTAAAATGCCTGGAGGACTTGGAAGTTGGCGGACGGGTAGAGACTATCCATACGACAGCATGGCTGAGGGCGGCCAGAATATTGAGACGAATCCAGGAAACTTGAGGAGACTTGCTGTAACTCAAACTCCAGTGAAAAACCATCAGCTAACACTGATGTGAAAAACTCTAGAGGAATGATAATAATAATAATAATTATAATAATAATGGAAAAACTATGAGCCATGAAAATAACGGTGATACCGATTGTAATTGGCGCGCTCGGTACAATCACCAAAGAATTATTAAAGAGACTCGAGGACTTGGAGGTTGGAGGACGAGTGGTGACTATCCGAACAATAAGATTGTTGGGATCACTCGGAATACTGAGAAGAGTTCTGGAGACTTTAAGAGACTTGCTGTCGCTTAGACTCCAGTGGAAAACAAACAACTAACACTGGTGTGAAAAAATCTCAAAGGAGATGTGCAAGGAATTTAAATTTGACCATACGAACAAATTGTATTTGTACAAACTAGCAGCTGTCCTGGAGAATGACACACAAAAACTCCTATGGGACTTGGACATATAAACGGATCACCTAATCTCGGCAAGAAGACCAGACCTTATAATAATCAACAATAACAACAACAACAACAGCAAAAAAAGAGAACTTGCAAAATTGTCGACTTTGCTGTCCCGGCTGACCACAGAATAAAACTGAAAGAATGTGAAAAGAAGGATAAGTACCTCGACCTTGCTAGGGAACAGAAAAACTGTGGAACATGAAAGTGACAATTATACCAATCGTGATTGGTGCTCTTGGTACAGTAACTAAAGGATTATTAAAGGGACTGGAGGATTTGGCGATAGGAGGACGAGTGAAGACCATCCTAACTACAGCATCATTGAGAACAGCCAGAATACTGAGAAGAGTCCTGGAGACTTGAGGAGACTTGCTGTCACTCAAACTCCAGTGAAAGTCCATCAGATAACACTGATGTGAAAAACTCTAAAGGAGTAAATAATAATATACCTTGCCATAAAACTAAAAGGTAACTGTGGAACATGAAGGTGACGATGATACAAATGCAGTCGATTTGGTTTGATTTGGTTTTATGGCATATCAACCAGTCTAGGTTATTTAATACCAAATCCTATTTATACATATAAACAGTTGTGTTTCAAACAATTCAGTTTATCATAGATACAGTTTTTTTTACCCACAATTAAATATCTAAACAGTTCTATTTCAAACAATTCAGTTTAGCATAATTACACAGTTTAGTTCTATTTGACCTATAGATAGGAACCAATCAGGTGCTATCATTCCGGGCCTGAGTGGAACTGGGAGTAATGGCAATGAAGAGGTACTCCGCATTACCCATTTCAAGCAATTCAATTTAGCATAAGTCATTTGTTTGCACGCTGTTTAAATGTAGAATTACACTGTTTAAACGTCAAACAGTTCTGATTGATCCATAGATAGGAGCCTGTATGGGGCTTTCACTCCGGGCCAGAGTGGACCAGGGAGCGAAGGCAATGAAACAGAAATAGAACTGTTTTTATGTATAAAAATTGATTTGGCATTAAATAATCTACACTAGTTGATATGCCATAAAGCAAAAGCAAACACAGGAATCGTCTAGAAATACGTAAAAGTCAGGGCAGGTATTTAAAAAGTACATCAAAAGTATTTTGGTGAATTATGACGATTTATTTTAGAGTTAAGCCACTTTAAACTCATGAGTAACACCAGCATATGATAATCCAATCAAAGAGTCTAATCAGATTCTGTTCCTGAATTCTAAAAGTTGGATCAGAGAGTCGCGTATAAAATAAAGAATCACGAACGAAAGCAGCAGACGAAAAAAGAATAAGGATGGAAAAAAAAGGATTCTTTTTCAATAATAATGGAAAGCAAGATTAAGAAAGAAAAAAAAAATCTTTGACGTGAAGATAAAGGAGCAAAGAAAGAAAAAAGAAAGAATGGGTTGTGAATAAGGAAAGTAGGAGAAAGAAAGAAAGAAAGAAAGAAAGAAAAGACATGAAGAATGAAAACAGGAAAGTTAAAGAAAGAAAGAATAGAAAGAAAGAAAGAAAGTTCACCGAGAAAGAGAGAAAGAGAGAAAAGAAAGAGAAAGAAAGAAAGAAAGAAAGAAAGAAAAAAAGTGCATCAAGAATGAAAAAAGGAAAGGTAAAGAAAGAAAGAAAGAAAGAAAGAAAGAAAGAAAGAAAGAAAGAAGTACAAGTAATGAAAGTAGGAAAGAAAGAAAAAAAGAAAGAAAGAGAGAAAAGCAGAAAAAGGAAAATAGTTAGGAAAGTAGGAAAGCTGATAAAGAAAGAAAGAAAGAAAGAAAGAAAGAAAGAAAGAAAGAAAAATAAATTGAAAAAAAGACTGGCCAAAAGAATGAAAAAAGAAATGCTAGATAACGAAAGAAGGCAAAAAGAGAGAAAAAGTAAAAAGAAAGAACAAAGAAGATAACGAACAATGAAAGAAGAAAAAATAAAAAAGAAGAAAGAAGGATAGACACAACAAAAAGAAAGAGAACAGAAAATATAAAGAAATAAATAAAATAAAAACAACAGCAATAAAAGTAGGAAAGCTAAAAGAAAGAAAGAAAGAAAGATCTAAAGAAAGGACGACTAAAACGAAAGAAAAAAAGAAAGAAAGAAAAAAAGAGAGATCTAAAGAAAGAATGACAAAAACGAAAGAAAGAAAGAAAGAAAGAAAGAAAGGAAAATCTAAAGAAAGAACGACTAAAATGAAAGAAAGAAAGAAAGAAAGAAAGATCTAAAGAAAGAACGACTAAAAAGAAAGAAAGAAAGAAAGATCTAAAGAAAGAACGACTAAAAAGAAAGAAAGAAAGAAAGAAAGATCTAAAGAAAGAACGACTAAAACGAAAGAAAGAAAGAAAGATCTAAAGAAAGAGGTATACGCTAAAAATAAGAGAAACAATGAAGGAAAACGAAAGAAAGAATAGAGCACGAAGAAGAAAAAATGAAGACGAAGAAAAGGGAAAAAAAGAAAAGGAAATAGTTTAATGACATGTCAACCCTTGTTGGGTTATTTCATGCCGAGCTCGATAATTTTATTTTTGCGAGCAGTCACATCATCTAATGTAATTTATTAACATTTATATTTCCCAGTCGGCTGGGGCTGTAGAATACACCGACTGCACCTCTTCAGAGGGGTAAGACCCTCCTCCCATTGAGTGTCCTGGATATGACACTAAACAATCTGATGTTGAGATTCCAGTGATGCTGGAGCTTTGGGGAATGCGGAGCACCCCTTCATAGCCATTGCTCCCAGGTCCACTCTGGCCCGGAGTAGTAACACCTGATAGGACCATATATATATGGTTAGATAGAACTAACTGAATACTTATGCTGAATTGAATTGTTTGAATTAGAACTGTTAGACGAAACTGAATAGCTTAAAATAGAAATATTTTTGACAATTAAACTGTACTTACATTTACACTGCGTGTTTATGCAAAACGGAATTGTTCAAAATTGAACAGTTTTTGACATTGAAAATGTACCCATACTAAACTGAATTGTTTAATATAGAACTACACTTGACATTTAACTGTGCGTAAAGAAAATCTGTATTTATCCTAAACTGAATGAGCTGAATTAGAATTGTTTGACAAAATTTATTAACTTGAAATAGAAATGTTTTTGCTAATTAAACTGTGTACTCATGCTAAACTGAATTGCTTGAAATAAAACTGATTATTTGTATAAAAATGGATTTGGCTAACAAAGGTTGATATACCATAAAAATCAACCAACCAACCAACCATAAACATTTATAGGGAATCACAGTCACAAGAAACAATTTTTATGTTAAATAATTTGCACAGTTAAATTGCTTTATATATTCCTCCATGCATATATATAAAACGAATAATTCTGTTCAACATTAGTCATTTGTTTTATACGGTTTCATGATTTCAAGTTTTCTTACCTAAAACAAATAATCTGTACACAATTATGTGGTTTCAAGTATTCCTCCATATATATATATATAGATAGATATGTGTGTGTGTGTGTGTGTGTGTGTGTGTGTGTGTGTGTGTGAGATTTGTAATAGAATATTTTGTAGGTAACATTTATTTTAAATGAATTATTAGAGCTCATTTGTTTGCACACAGTTAAATGGTTTCAAGTATTGCTGACTAACATAAGCTATTCTATTTATGAAATATTCTTATATAATATAGATAACTTTTACGCAGGTTTATAGTTTCAAATAATAATAATAATAATAATAATGTCGTGCCGCCAGCACGGATATCCCTGACCCTCTCTCGCCACTTCTCCCTATCGTTCGTCGCTTCTGGCAGGTCTTCGAGGCTACATCCCGTATCCTCACATAGCTGCTGAATGTATGTTCGAGCTGGTCGTCCTGCTTTTGCCCGGCCATATGTGGGGGTCCATAGGAGTACATCACTTATGAGCTCGTCTCTGCTTATCCAGCAGTGTCCTGCATGTCTGGTTCGTCTAGCTGGGATAGTTTTCGTGATGGGAGGCAGGTGGCCGTATAGTTGGTGCCTTGTGGGGTGTTGCTGCCAGGACTTATTCAATATTGCTCGCAGCATTCTAGTGTAATTGCCGTCTAGCTTCTTCTCCAGTCGTTTAGTCAGCGTCTAAGTAGTGAATCCGTTCAGCAGTATCGATACGACTGTTGCCTGGAAGAAACTGCGTTTCATTTTATCGGTCAGGTCTGATTTCCATATGATCGATAGTCTATCGATAGCTGTCCATGCCTTCGTAAGCCGCGTGTCGATATCCTTTTCGGTTGATGAGACGCTTGATCCATAGATATGACGGTGACTAATACCATCATTGAAGTTAGGGTAGACTTGGGAGTAATGACCATGAAGGAATATTCCACCTTCCCCAAAAGTCCAGGACTGAACCTCACAACCAGATAAAATTTAGTTCCATACCCAAGACACACGTTGTGACGGTGGCTTAACCTCTCTGCAAAGGTGCAGTCAGCGTATTTTACAGTCCATAACGCTAGGATGTCCGTTTTCATGATAATAACGAACGTAATACTCTTTGGGAAGTCCACATCTACGTGAGAGAGTCAAGTAAGCTTGTTCATTAATAAAATGGTAGCACGCCATCGAAGAAGGGATAAAGAGCTCCTCTACCAGATGATGACTACTGTGCAATGATTTGGATTATACGAGTATCATTAAATAACTTTCCAGACTTTTTTCGTATGGGCACTTTTATTGATAGTACACGCATAAAACTCTAGTCCCCTTCGAAGTACTCTCCTCCAGCTGCAATGCACTTGTTTTACCGTTCCAACAACTTCTGCAAGGCCCCATGGAAGCCCTCCTGTATGAGCGTGTCAATGACCTTCGTCACAGCCTCTTTCATCTCCTCAATTCTCTCATAACGACTGCCTCTGAGCTTAGGGAATAAGCAAAAGTCACCGGGAGCTAGGTCTGGACTATAGCGAGGGTGAGGAACTGTTTTGACGCCCATCTTGGGGGGTGTCCTCGTGGTGTACTGGTTAAAGCGATGGACTGCAGAATCGTAGTACGCGAGTTCGTACTCCAGTCGCGTTATTACGTTCACTTTCGGGCAAATACCCTTGGGAAAGGTATGAACCCCCTCATCTCCCTCCAGCTATGGGTAAATAGTAGGGCAGACTAGGTTCTTCAGCCTTGGTTAGGCAACTAGTCTAGGAGAAAGAAAACTCTGAATTAAAACCTGTTAAACTCCGCTTAAAATTTGACCTTGTGTCATATCCTGCCCGAGCGGAGGGGTTGGTAAATAGGATCTTGGTCAAATAGTCCGTGACAAGGATGGAGTTGTGGACTGGTGCATTGTCCTCGTGGAAAAGTCACTGACCCGATTTGAAGAGTGCTGGCCTCTTCCGAGAGAATCTCTTCCTGAACTCCCTTAAAACCGCAACATAGTAACCCTAACCGTTTGGCCAATCAACTCTGGTGTATTGACTTCCTTACTCCTCCCACACCTCTTATCATCCCTCACAGACTCCCTGCCTTCCTTGAATCTCTTATGCCACTCAAAAACTCATGCTCGATTCATGCAATATGGTCGAAAAGCAGTCAGAAGCATTCCATACGTTTCTGTGGCATTTTTTCCAAGTTTAAGACACAATTTTATTGCATATCGTTCTTCTAAAGTGTCCTAACGTCCAGATTGCATTTTTGAAATTCACCACTTGTGACAATCGGGCTTTAGTAGGGTGTATTCCAATTGCTGCTGTAGCTGTTGATTTGAAGCTGAAATCATAAAAACTGGTCAGTCATGTCTTCAGATGTATAGCAATAACATACTCAATTTTCAAGAGTCTGCGACAATTTTAAATGCCTGTACCAAAAAGTCTGGAAACTTATTGAAGACACCATGTAAATAGCGCTCCAATTTTATGGCCTTGTGCTGGACTATTCTAGGGTTATTAATGAAAGGATGATTTTCATGAGTAAATTAAGATTTGAAGAATTTGAAAGTTGTACATTTCTTTGGAAAGAATGTTTCTTTTATTTGTAAAGTGAAGAAGCAAGAATGACCGAAGGCAATTTAAGATATCTTTCAATTAGAACTCTTTGAAACAATTGAGACAAAGGTTTCTGTCTCTTACGTAGAATTAATTGGCTATGAAACGTAGATGGAATCTTTCAATTTTAAGAAGGCTGGAACGTAGGAAGGTAAAGTTTTGGGCCAAAAATGAAGGAGGAAAGAAAGAGAAAGATGTGAGTGTCGAGTAAGAAGTAGAGAGAAAGAAAAAGAAAAAGAAAGAAAAGAAAAGAGTTTGAAATTGAGAAAAATAATTATAAACTGGAAGTCTAATCATGTATTTGTGTTAATATCAAAAATTTCATGTAGAAAAGGCCACTCGATTTCAGATTTAGTAACAGAATCTCCAATGGATTTTCATTGTAAAAATCGTTGGCCTACGCATTTATGTAGTAAAAATCATTTCTAATGTGTTTTGTCAGAAAAAAAAAAAAATTAGCCTATAAACTTTTATTGTAAAAAATCAGATTCAGTGTATTTTTATAGTAAAAATAATTTCTAATACATTTTTATAGTAAAAGTCATTTCCAATGTTTTTTTTTAATAGTAAAATCATTTCTAATGTATTTTTAAGGGAAAAATAATTTCTGATACATTTTTATGGCAAAAACATTTCTAATGCATTTTTATAGTAAAATAATTCCTAGTACATTTTTATAGAAAAATCATTTCTCATGCTTTTTTATAGTAAAAATAATTTCTAGTACATTTTTATAGAAAAATAATTTCTAATGCATTTTTATAGTAAAAATTATTTCCAATACATTTTTATAGTAAAATCATTTCTAGTGCATTTTTATAGTAAAAATAATTTCCAATGCATTTTTATAGTAAAAATTATTTCCAATACATTTTTATAGTAAAATCATTTCTAGTGCATTTTTATAGTAAAAATAATTTCCAATGCATTTTTATAGTAAAAATTATTTCCAATACATTTTTATAGTAAAATCATTTCTAGTGCATTTTTATAGTAAAAATAATTTCTAATGCATTTTTATAGTAAAAATTATTTCCAATACATTTTTATAGTAAAATCATTTCTAGTGCATTTTTATAGTAAAAATAATTTCCAATGCATTTTTACTGTAAAAATTATTTCCAATACATTTTTATAGTAAAATCATTTCTAGTGCATTTTTATAGTAAAAATAATTTCTAATGCATTTTTATAGTAAAAATTATTTCCAATACATTTTTATAGTAAAATCATTTCTAGTGCATTTTTATAGTAAAATCATTTCTAGTGCATTTTTATAGTAAAAATAATTTCTAATGCATTTTTATAGTAAAAATTATTTCCAATACATTTTTATAGTAAAATCATTTCTAATGCATTTTTATAGTAAAAATAATTTCTAATGCATTTTTATAGTAAAAATTATTTCCAATACATTTTTATAGTAAAATCATTTCTAATGCATTTTTATAGTAAAAATAATTTTTGATACATTTTATATGGTTGGTTTGTTTGGTTTTATGGCATATCAACCTTTGTAGGTTATTTAACGCCAAATCCATTTTTATGTAAATAATCTGTTCTATTTAAAACAATTCAGTTTAGCATAAGTACACAGTTTAATGGTCAAAACATTTCCATTTCTAACTATTCAAGCAGTTCTATGTAACAATTCAGTTAAGTGTAAATACAGTTTTAATGTCGAAAAACAGTTCTATTTCAAATAATTCAGTTAAGCATAAGCACGCAGTTTAAATGTAAGTACGGTTTAATTGTAAAAGTCATTTCTATTTCAAACTATTCAGTTTTACTCAAACAATTCATTTTAGCATAAGTATGCTGTTAATTCTATTTAACCCATAGATAGGACCCTTATCAGGTGCTACCACTCCGGGCCAAAGTGGACCTGGGAGCAATGGCAATGAAGGGGTACTCCGCATTCCCCAAAGCTCCAGCATTGCTGGAACATCACCATCAGATTGTTTAGTGTCATATATCAGGATACTCGTTAGGGGGGTCTTACCCCTCTGCAGAGGTACAGTCAGTGTATTCTACAACCACAGCTGACTGGGCAATACACAGTTAAATGTCAAATAGTTTTATTTCAGATAATTCAGTTCAGCATAAGTACACAGTTTAGACGTCAAAAACAGTTCTATTTCGAGCAATTCAGTTCAGCACTAGTACGCAGTTCCAATGTCAAAACAGTTCTATTTTAAACAATTCAGTTTAGCATAAATACGCAGTTTAAATGCAAAAATCAGTATAGTGAAAGAAGCACGTAGTTCTATTTAACCCATAGATAGGACCCTTATCAGGTGCTACCACTCCGGGCCAGAGTGGACCTGGGAGCGATGGTAATGAAGGGGTACTCCGCACTCCCCAAAGCTCCAGCATTGCTGGAACCTCAACATCAGATTGTTTAGTGTCATATCCAGGACACTCTTTGGGGGGGGGGTCTTACCCCTCTGCAGTCGGTGTATTCTACAGCCCCAGCCGACTGGGCAAATACATTTTATAGTAAAACTCATTTCTAATGCATTTTATAGTATAAACATTTCCAATGCATTTTTATTGTTAAAAGAAATTTTAATACATTTCTCTAGTAAAAATCAATTTCAATACATTTTTAAATTAAAAATTATTTCCAATGCATTTTTATCGTAAAAGCATTTCAAATGTATTTTTATGGTAAAAATAATTTCTGATGCATTTTTATTGTTAAAATAAATTCTAATACATTTCTATAGTAAATATCATTTCCAATGCATTTTTATAATAAAAATCATTTCCAATGCATTTTTATAATAAAAATCATTTCCAATGCATTTTTATAGTAAAAATCATTTCCAACGCATTTTTATAGCAAAAATCATTTCCAATGCATTTTTATAGTAAAAAATCACTTGCAATGCATTTTTATAGTAAAAATCATTTCCAACGCATTTTTATAATAAAAATCATTTCCAATGCATTTTTATAGTAAAAATAATTTCCAATGCATTTTTATAGCAAAAATCATTTCCAATGCATTTTTGTAGTAAAAATAATTTCTAATGCATTTTTATAGTAAAAATCATTCCCAATGCATTTTTGTAGTAAAAATAATTTCTAATGCATTTTTATAGTAAAAAGCATTGGCTAATATCATTTCTAATTTATTTTCATTTTCATAGTAAAAATCCTATACAGTTCATTTTTCAGAGTAAAAAAAAAACATTTTCTATATATTTCTTTTCACAATAAATTCATCTAATTTGGAATATTCTATTTTTTTACTTTCTTCATCTTTCTTATAATAAAAATCAGAAATAAGGAGTTTATTATCTCTTGGTAATATGCCTACTTATCACGAACACAGAAGACGAGTACAGTAAAAAAAAACAAAAAAAACAAAAAACAAACTCCCAACAAGTTAAGAAGGTCTCTCATCGTGAGGCGTGTCTCTAACAGTGAGCAATAATCCGCAGAAATCCATGTTGCTGCAAAATGTGAATAATCACAATGGATTCAAATTTCCAAATCGTTTAATAATGAATGAAATCACTTTGTGTGAAACTAAAAGTAGGTAAAATATTCAAATAAACACAGTTCTTTAAAATTCCCCGAAAGCGTTTGAACCCAGTAAAGATCGATAGCAATCAATAGAGATTTTTCTAACGTTACCTGCACCCCATTTTTTCTCGATTTCAAATGAGTCATTTTCGACGCTTATAAATTAAATAGAGGGAAAAATTATGTTTAATTATCTACCGTGTAATTTGTAATCGAAAATTAATTTTAACAAGGTTCAATATTCGATCTGTACATTAGGAATCCGAAATTAAAAAAAGGGATTGTCTTCTCAGTATTAGGTATATATATATATATATATATGCACCAACTGAACGCCAACGAAACGCATGGAGAAAAAGCTAGATGGAAATTATACAAGAATGCTACGTTGTGTTTTGAATAAATCCTTCAAAACGGCAGCTGTACGGCCACTTACTTCCCATCTCACAAACCATCCATATGGGGAGCATATATATTCATTGTGAAGTATATATATATCTATATATATATATATATATAACCATTGCACTGCATATATAAACTCCGCTTAAAAATTGACCTTGTGTCATATCCTGCCCGAGCGGAGGGGTTGGTAAATATATATATCATTCACAGACAGACTATTTTGTTGTATCATAACTCTTCAGTGTGGCTAGACACGCGAGATGCTTCAAACTAGGATCGAAACCCGGCTGACTTTACGACAGTCGGATATCTTATTCCTGACCAATCGGCATTCTCAGAGTACGTGAAGGAATTTCTTAAGTATGTATTTATTACATATACGTTATTGGCTACCGGAGTGGATTTACGCGTATGTGGCAGCCGGCAATTTTTTTTCCCCACTCATATTTATTGTGACGTTGTATCAGTATTAGAACCCCTGCTTAAGATTTTACAAGCATATAAGAAACAAAAAGTACCAGCGAGCGAAAATGCATTTTTTAATTTTTCGTTTTTCAGTTTGTGAGTAAAAAAGAAAAGTATTTTGTCAATATCTATCAGCTAGCTGAAATATATAACTTTCGTCTTCCTGGTTTCAAATTCCCGCCAAAAATGAGTTGTGTAGTCAATACTGTCTGGATTTCTTCCTCTAGCTTTGTCCAAGGTCACCAGACGTAATAACCTGATTTCGTGTACATGTGACCTGTGACGTCAGCAGTGTACATCCACGTAAATCAAACGTATACGCTTACGCAAATCAAATAAAAAAAAGAGAATGACGATAGGTCTGGGGTAAGAGATCCGAATGTCGTAAAGTCAAACACCTGATCAACAGTGTACATCCACGTAAATCAAACGTATACGCTTACGCAAATCAAATAAAAAAAGAGAATGACGATAGGTCTGGGGTAAGAGATCCGAATGTCGTAAAGTCAAACACCTGATCAACAGTGTACATCCACGTAAATCAAACGTATACGCTTATGCAAATCAAATAAAAAAAGAGAATGACGATAGGTCTGGGGTAAGAGATCCGAATGTCGTAAAGTCAAACACCTGATTCCCACGAATCGATCTTTTCTTCAAAAAGAAGAATACCTTAAAAAAGGAAAAAAAAGTTGTATACTACTCGTAGCCATAATCATAATGATCTCAATCCAACGGTACATATAAAAACACAAATACAGGCAGGTAGAATGTACATCACAGGCGGACCCTATTGTTCAGGTACGAACGGTTTTATTAGCTTCTGACTTTGGTTCTTCGACACGAGGAGAGAGACACAATTCTTAAAAAGTCTTTCGAACTATTGTTATATTGTCATCTACAGCATCACAACGACACAATAATTAAACAGACGCACGCAAGAAGACTTCTTTATAAAAATATGTACCTCTCATTTTATTGCAAGGGTTCGAAAAGGGTTACCCAAGGTTTGCGTGTGAGAGGGAGCTGGAGATCGAACATAACTGCAATATTTTGACCCCCAAACTTATGGCCGTCAACGGTGTGTCTTTCTCGATCTCCTGATGCTCAACCGGAGGCCCTGGGGTCCACTCTGCTGGGTGCTGGCTTTCTTTACTGCATCTTATCAGCATCTTCTCTGGACCCAAATTCATCAGGGCCCCAAGCCCCTTCGGCCTGGCGTGGCTTTCCCTACCATATCTTTCCCTTCAACTGGAACTCGAACTCAACTGTCTCAACTGTTGTCTTGACTGCGTTATATAATAGTTCAACGCCCACACGATCGCCCGCTCGATCTTTGAAATCTCATGTTTAATCGTCATCAAGAGGAAATAACTGTCATGCAGTTCACAGGTCACTCTCTTCCGGTGAATCAGTCTATGAGTGTACCATGGGAATTTTAGCTCGTCCCATTTCATCAACCAATTTCCGCCCACGCGATTTCCTCTCATAACTGCCATTAGAATGTGTCACTTCCTTCCAGGGCATCACCTTGGAATGGCATTTTTGGCCGGGTCAAAAGGTCAAAATATAGCACTATACTATGCTAACTATTCCCAACGTTCGGCACATCTCGTGGTGTTTAAGATTTCTGTCTGTAGAGATCCGAAAACCCCAACTCTTCGACTCAATGGCCGAACCCCAACAACTAACTCTCTGCCTCAATGTCAGGAACTCAACTTTCTGCTTAACTGGTCCAATCTCAAAATCCCAACTGATCGACCCCAAGGTCAAATCTCAACTAATGTGTTTTATCAGTTCATCTCTTCTGGGCATGACCTCATCCATACTCCAGCCCATTTCCTGTCTGGGGTTTATTATGACAATGGTGATTGTCATATCCTTTTCGCACAAGCGTAAAACTGTACTCAATGGCTATGCACCTGAACTCTTAACCCGAATAGTTCTTAGCCCAACCAAGCTGAATGATAAAATATAATTAACGAAACCGATTAATATAAAAAAAATTCATTTCTTAATTATATAACAAAAAAGAAAGAAAAAAATCAACAGATGAAGAAAATCCTGTCAACTTGTCGAATAACCGACACACAAAAATGAAATATAAAATTCTCGTATACTGCTGAGTTCATCAATTGCTATCGCCTCATATCAAGGACCATAACCTGATGTCTGCAGCAAAGAAAAAGTTATAAGGACGTCTAAGTTCCATTTATCCTGAAGGAAGATCATGAAGCATCCACCATGAATAAAAGGTCAGAACACTTTTGTCGGGTGCCCATCTGAAAATTGTATGCGTTCACAAATGACTTGAATGCATTATGGTTGCTATGACAACAATGACCGAAAGTCAACGCGTTTTTAAATCACAAACTGCACTAAAATAAAGATGAACGAACGTCCAATGTAATCTCTGCTTTTATTTGATCTGGCGCATATATATATATATATATATATATATATATATATATATATATAGTTCTTTTAAATACCCTGTCCGGTGGCAAAAGCTGCTTCGTAGCGCCAGGAGTGGCAGTACCACCTTGAGCTACCGAAACTGTGTTATTACCGTGGTTGGCGGCTGATGAGGGCAGGATATCGCACGTACTTTCACACGTTGTATGATAAAAAAAATCGTCGTCGTTCATCTAGGAAAATAATTTTCATATATCTTGAACTTTATCCAACCAACTTTGGGTTTACACTTCAAATTCATCCTGCGAAGTATTGTTAGTTAACCCCCACTTTTTTTCTCTCATAAACTGATATTGTCTGTATAACTATCATCTTTACTCGTTGATTGGATATATATACCGGCTTATTGGCTTAGTGGGTAGAGTGTTCGCTAATGGCCCGCGAGACCTGTGTTCAATCCCAGGTGGCGTCATACCAAAGACTTTAAAAATCGTACTTGATACCTCCTTGCTTAACATTCAGCAATAAAAGGTACGTATCAAGGGTAAAGTGGAGCAATCCAGGGAGAGAAGTAGCGCACTCCCCTCCACCTCAGTGTAGAAGCTATTAAAAAGGGAGCCTTCTGGTCTCCCTCGACTAAGGTCGCCAATTTTACTTATATATATATATATATATATATATATATATATATATTATTTTCTCTCACTAAGTTCTATTCTTTTGTTCAAGATTTTCCTTCCTAAATTTATGTAAATAAACTTTTTTTTTATATTTGAAACTTTTAATTTGTGCTGTCTTCTGTATCTTCACAAGGGTTATCTTCCCTTGTTTTTTCTGGCGTCTTGAGTAGGAGTTTCTTTCCCTTGCTATTTTTTAAAAAAATCTTTTTTTTTTCTTTTTCTTTTACTTAAATCTATGATCTCTGAACCATTTTTTTATTCTTGTTCCGTAAGCTTTTTCGCCATCCAAATAATTACACGCACGTAATATATATATATATATATATATATATATGGAGGCGGGTGAGGGTCGTTCAAAAAGTTCTAAGACTCACCCAGGACGAAGAGCCATAGCTGAACATTTTTGTAGTGGCAACAACCTACCAGTTATTACAAAACTAGAAAAAACTAAGTCTGAAACATAATTCATGCGCAGTTGAGGCCCATGCAAAGATGAGAAATGCGGGACAAATCTAAAAAAGGACAAAACAGACGCTTGAGCATGCAGAAAGTATCAGCAAAAGAAGGGTATGTCGCCCAAAGAAACCCACGTGGACATGGATCCCAATAATAATGATGACAGTGCATAAAACGAGAAGAATTAATTTTTCTAAGACGCTTCCGATTCGCTAATTTTAAGAATTTCTATAGTAAATTCACGACTTTGAACTAGAATAAAAGTTTGGTTTGGTTTGGTTTTATAGCATATCAACCATTGTAGGTTATTTAACGCCAAATCCATTTTTATGAAATAATCACTTCTATTTCAAACAATTTAGTTTAGCATGAGTACAGAGTTTAATTGTCAAAAACATTTCTATTTCAAACTATTCAGTTCATTTAAGCAGTTATATATAACAATTCAGTTTAGTGTAAATAGAGTTTCAGTGTAAAAAACAGTTCTATTTCAAATAATTCAGTTTAGCATAAGCACGCAGATTAAATGTAAGTACGGTTTAATTGTAAAAAATATTTCTATTTCAAGCTGTTCAATTTAGTCAAACAATTCTGTTTAGCATAAGTATGCTGTTAGTTCTATTTAACCCATAGATAGGGCCCTATCAGGTTCTACCACTCCGGACCAGAGTGGAACTGGGAGCGATGGCAATGAAGGGGTACTCCGTATTCTCCAAAGCCCCAGCATTACTTGGACCTCACCATCAGACTGTTTAGTGTCATATCTAGGACACTCTTTGGGGGGGGGCGGTCTTACCCTTTTGAAGAGGTGCAGTCGGTGTATTCTACAGCCCCAGCCGACTGGGCAATTCAAAGCAACCAATGGAAACACTCTAGTTCTCCACTCTCAAAGAAATTCAAGCCGGCAGCAACTATTGACAATGTAAAATAATTAGGAGGAGTAAGTGTAATTCCTTGAAAAAGTTATAGACGTACACAGGTGTCGATCAAGATATCAGCTCCTGTAAAAAAAACATTGTGGGCTCAGGAATCCCCAAAATACATAAAATGGATTCTTGTCGTGTCATAAGTGTGATGGAAATTTAATAAAACTAATGATAGAACCGGACATTGGCATAATGGTTCAAATGTTCGCCACCCGGGAGACCGGGGTTCAATCTAAGGTAGAGTCATACCAAAGACTCCCAAAATGGTACTTGATACCTCCTTGCTTAACACTCAGTAATATAAGGTACGTATCGAGAGTAAAGTGGGGCAATCCAGGGAAAGCAGTAGCTTCCTCCCTTACACTTTGATGTAGTAGCTATTGAAAAGGGAGCCTTCTGGTCGCCCTGGACTACGGTCGCCAACAACAATGATGCAATAATTTATTGAGATGACGGCATACCGGGATTTGGATGATGTTAAGATATTTAATTTTAGAATATATGAAAATTGGAGAATTTGAAAGATTTTCAATTCAGTTACAATTGAAAGAGTGACCTGAGGCCAAGTTGGACGGGGCTGTAGAATACACCGACTGCATCTGTGCAGAGGGGTAAGACTCCCCACGAAGTGTCCTGGATATGACACTAAACAATCTGATGGTGAGGCTTCTGTAATGCTGGATCTTTGGGGAATGCGGAGTACTCCTTCATTGCTATTGCTCCCAGGTCCACTCTGACGAGAGTGGTAGCACCTGATAGGGTGCTATGTATGGGTCAAATAGAAATAAACAGTGTACTTATGCTAAACTGAATTGCTTGAAAAAAAAAAACTGTTTTTAAGTTTAATAATGTGTTAAAAAAACTGTACTTATGCTAAACTGAATTCTTTAAAATAAACTTTATTATATTTAATTTGCGTACTCATGCTAAACTGAATTGTTCGAAATTGTTTGAAAAAGAATTGTTTTTAACATTTAAACTGCGTACTTATGTTAAATTGAATTGTTAGAAATAAAACTGTTTTGGCATTTAAACTGCGTACTTATGCTAAACTGAATTGTGCGAAATAGAACTGTTCATGAGTATAAAGGTGGATTAGGCATCAAATAACCTACAATGGTTGATATGTCATAAAACCCAACCCAAGACAATCCAACCCAACCCAACCAAACCAAAACAAACCGAACAAAACCAAAACAAACCAAACCATGTTAGCAAAGCAAAATTGATAAGCAAACTCTCCACGAAATATTACAAGAATATTCTAATAAGGATGTTGAGGATATCGATAGCATCGATACATTATACAGTCATCGGGCCATATATATATATATATATATATATATACGTGTGTGTGTGTGTGTGTGTGTGTGCGCGTTTGTGTGTGTGTGTGGTTAGGTGGTAGCCCTTCACTTAAGCATGTTTGATTAAATAATAAAGACACATTTTCTCATTTAGGCCCGTGGTGTAATTGTTATCGTCGTAGGAAATGAACACGGCGACACGAGTTTAAATCCTGGACGAGACTGATTGCATTTTCACATAGCACTAATACCCCTAGGAAAGGTATGAATCCAATTATTCTCCCTCCAGCTATGGGTAAATAGTAGGACAGACTTCAGCCTTGTTTTGGTAACTAGTCTAGGAGAAGGAAAACTCTGAATTCAAACCTGTTAAACTCCGCTTAAAAATTGACCTTGTGTCATATCCTGCCCGAGCGAAGGCGTTGGTAAATAGGATAAAGACACATTTTCTCTATATAATTTTATTTGGATCCTTTCAAGTTTCCTGTCACTGGTCTCCATGTCAATGCACACAAAACTGAATATATGTGCTTTAATCAAACAGGTGACATTTCCACACTAGAGGGAACCTCTCTGAAATTGGTAGACAAATTCACCTACCAAGGAAGCAGTGTCACATCAACCGAAAAGGACATCGACACGCGGCTAACGAAGGCATGGACAGCTATCGATAAGCTATCGATCATATGGAAGTCAGACCTGACCGATAAAATGAAACGCAGTTTCTTCCAAGCAGTGGTCGTGTCGATACTGCTGTATGGATGCACCACTTGGACGCTAACAAAACGGCTGGAGAAGAAGCTAGACGGCAACTACACAAGAATGTTGAGAGCAATATTAAACAAGTCCTGGCGGCAACACCCCACAAAGCACCAACTATACGGCCACCTGCCTCCCATCACGAAAACTATTCAAGTTAGACGAACCAGACACGCAGGACACTGCTGGAGAAGCAGAGACGAGCTCATAAGTGATGTACTCTTATGGATCCCCACATATGACCGTGCTGTATTTATCCTACGTCCCACCAACGTACGAATATGGCACAAAGCCGTTTTTAAGGTGGGTCCTGTCGCAGGGCCGTAGCCCAACGCGATAGGCAGTTCCAAAAATGCCTCGGACCCCGTCGGAATTCCCCTTTTCGGGGCGCCTCAGGCGCCGGGCGATAAACCCAACCCCTCCGAAGAGGGTTAAAGCCTGGGGGGAAGGCCCCCTGAGGCCAGAGGTGATGTATCCAGTGGTGGAACACACCCGACCGAACCGTGCAGCACGCAACCACAGCCGGTCGAGAGCGCCCCACCACAGGACACAAAAGAACGCTCGCTAGGAGGTGCCACATATGACCGTGCAAAAGCAGGACGACCAGCTCGAACATACATACAGCAGCTATGTGAGGATACGGGATGTAGCCCTGAAGACCTGCCGGAGGCGATGAACAATAGGGAAAAGTGGCGAGAGAGGATCAGGGACATCCGTGCTAGCGGTACTACATGATGATGATGATGATATATATATATATATATATATATATATATATATATATATATATATATAAACAGGTCAATTTAGAAAGATACGTATATGTGAATAATGATACATATGAACAGGATGATATATATATATATATATATATATATATATATATATATATATATATATATATAAGAGAGAGAGAGAAAGAGAGGGAGAGGAAGAGAGGGAGATATATAAACAAACTGAGAAGAAAGATTGATAGATCAATGCCTATAATGAAACTGGAGATAGATAGATTGATAGATATTCATGAATAATACTTTCTATTTAAAGTTGGAATGGTTGGAAAATATTTATTAAAATTCCAACTCAAAAATGCTTCCTAGAAATTTTATTTATAATTTCATATTTTTGTTAAAACAAAAAGAAAAGAAAAAAAAATAACAAGACATATATTAATATCTTTCTAAGACAATATCAGAAACAACGCTACGTTCAATCTATTTCTTCCTTGGAATGCCTCCAAAAAAATCAATTCTAACAGCCGTAAAAAAGAAAAAAAAAAAAAAAAGAAAAAGAAAGAAAAAAAGAAACAAAACCCCCAAATCAAAGGATATTTTAATCAAAAATAAACATTGTTTTTCTTTGCTCTATATTTTTTATGTAAGACTCACGAAAGAAAACAAAGAAAAGATCTCCGCAATGAATAACGTTGATATTCGTGCCGTAATTGAAGATAAAATTGCAAATTAATAAGTGTTGCTACACGTTACCAAGCCTGTCAGTTAGATAGATCGATAGATATCAACCATAGATAGATATGTAGATAGATATCAATAGACTAAGAATAGTGAGAGACAGAGACAGAGACAGAGATACAAGACTGATTAGATAGATAGATAGATAGATAGATATTAACCAACTAAGGATATAGATAAGCATACACAAACTAGATAGATAGATAGATAGATAGATAGATAGATATGGGCACATTGAGATAGATAGATAGATAGATAGATAGATATCAGCACACTGAGAAGATAGATAGATATGGGTACATTGAGATCGATAGATCGATAGATAGATAGATATGGGCATACTGAGATAGATAAATTGATAGATATCAACACACTGGGAAGATAAATCGATAGATAGATAGATAGATAGATATTGATATGGGTACATTGAGATAGATAGATCGATAGATAGATATGGGCATACTGAAATAGATCGATAGATAGATAGATATCAGCACACTGAGGAGGTAGGTAGATAGATAGATAGATATCAACACACTGAGAAGATAGATAGACAGATAGATAGATAGATAGATAGATAGATAGATAGATATGGGCACATTGAGATTGATAGATAGATAGATATGAATGTAATATATCTTGCCAGTTAAGAATTAGTATAGTCTGCACTTAAAAGTTGAATCCATCGCAGACGACGACGACGATGACGACGACGGTTGTTCCATTAAAGGTCTAGCAGCACCATAAGCAATGGAAATGCCAGACAAATATTAATGCCAGGAATGAATCTGCAATGAATCGGTAAAATGAAGATAGGAGGGAAAAAACCCGCAGAAAATATTTGGCATATACGAATGTCGTACTACATTTGCGTTGGTTTCGTTTCGTTTGTTTAATGGCATATAAACTCTTCATGGGTTATTTAATACCGATATTTTATTCATTTGTTTAGCTTGCTTTAGTTTATTTCTTTAATGGCATATAAACTCCTTATGGATTATTTAATGATAACATTTGATTCATTCGTAAATGTTTGGTTTGGTTTGTTTAACGACATATCAATTCCTAATGGGTTATTTTATACCAAAATTTGATTCATTACCAAATGTTTTATTTGTGTTCACGTAGAGTCCAATGCCTCCAGCTGTTTAGTCCAAACTATTCATCAGAGATTCGGCTTGAGTAATTATAGTTGCGAAAAGTACTATATCATCTGCGTTGTCAGAGACTGTCATTGTTTCTGCAGGTTATCGTCTGCGTCTTGTCTTTTTAAAATGTGATACTATTCATTTTCTTTTATTAGATCAGTAGACGTTCGAAGATCGCACTCTAAGCAGATTATAAGAATAAATCGTGCTAATGTGTCTCTTTCCAAGACTCTCGTGACAATGTCGAAAAGTCGGTGTCATAAACAGGCGAGCGAACCATTGCTTTACGAGGGACATTCGATTAATAGAATGAATTGTACGATAAAAAGGCTCCCCTTGAAAAAGGATTAAATATCAAGATAATCTTCATTCTTTGACATAAATTTTTTTCATCGAAAAACAAGGTTTTGTATTGCGTCTGCATCGATATCTTTGGACTGACTTTTTAGTCAGAGGCTCACGGTGTTCTTCACTTCATCATCACTTGAATAGTTTATTCCACAGAGAGATTATTTTGGCCCAGTCGGCTGGGGTTGCTGAATACACCGAATGCATCTCTTCAGAGATGTAAGATTGCTCCAACAAATGAGTGTCCTGCATATGACACTAAACAATCTGATGGTGAGGCTCCAGTATTGCTGGAGCTTTGAGGAATGTGGAGTACCCCTTCATTGCCTTCTCTTCCAGGTCCACACTGGCCCGAAGTGGTAGCTCCTGAATGAATCCTATCTATGGGTCAAATTTGGCATTTAAACTGAGTGCAAACAAATGACTTTATACTAAAATGAATAGTTTGAAATATATTTGATATATATGTATAAAGAGGATTTGGCATTAAATAACCTACTATGGTTGACATGACATAAAACCCAACCCAACCAAATCCTATTCATTTGTTATATATATATATATATAAAGAGGATTTGTCATTAAATAACCTACAATGGTTGATATGCCATAAAACCTAACCTAACCAAATCCTATATATTTAATATATATGTATAAAGAGGATTGGACATTAAATAACCTACAATGGTTGATATGCCATAATACCCAACCAAATCAACTCATATATACGTATAAAGAGGATTTGGCATTAAATAACCTACAACGATTGATATGCCATAAAACCCAACTAACCCAAATTCTATATATTTAGTATATTCGTATTGTGGTCTTCAGATAAGACCGGTGGAAGAACAACTCAAACAACGGGTGATAGGTGAACGTTATTGTATTAGTTAATGGTTGATATGACATAAAACCCAACCAAACCAAATCCTATATATTTAATATCTATGTATAAAGAGGATTTGGCATTAAATAACCTACAATGATTGATATACCCCAAAACCAAACCAAAGAATGAAAAAAAGTAAAAAATCTTTGAGGAGGACAAACAAATGGAAATCAAAATGGGGCCAGAACTGGACGGTTAGGAGGATGTAACAGTTATTCCTAATCAAATTGGTTTCTGCTGTTCTTGTTGCTGTGTCCATGTGTTTTATACAAGAAGGTGTTATCTTCATTTTAATGGGCAAGCTTCTGAAATTAATGGAATAGTTCTTGTGTTTAAGTATCAATATTTTGGCAACCCACCAACGATTGACATCAGAAAACCAAGGTCATCATACAAAATGTTTTGTGCTGTACTCTAAGAAATTCTAAATAGTTCAGAAATGTCTTCGATTGCAAATTCTCTGTTGATGTTGCGTTCTGGTTAGTGAACGCTTGTAATATTAAATAAAGGATAAACCACGATATGAGAGGAAATAGAGATATATTCTCAGGAAAAGGTATATACAATAGAGAGACTATTAGTAGACAAGAACATAGGATTAGTGAACGCTTGTAATATTAAATAAACGACAAACCACGATATAAGAGGAAATAGAGATATATTCTCAGGAAAAGGTATATACAATAGAGAGACTATTAGTAGACAAGAACATAGGATTAGTGAATACAGAATAAAGATATAGTCGAACGATAGTATTGGCTTCCGTTATTACGGTCGCAAGTAAGATCTTCAGTCTCCAACGCTTTAATACTATTCCTATAAGAAGCTACGGTATTTGTTCCACGCCCCACCGAACGTGAAAGTGTGGCACAAGGCCTTTTTTGGTGGGTCCGGGTGCAGGGCCGTAGCCCACACGCGCCCAGCATTTCCCAAAAATGCCTACGGCCCCCTCGGCATTCCCCTCATTAGGGGCGCCTCAGGCGCCAGGCGATCACCCCCCCCCGAAGGGGGTAATAGCCTGGGAGGAAGGCGACCCGACAACTGAATCAGCAAAAAGCTGCTCCGAAAAGAAGCTGCTCTTCACCTTCTAGTCTGCCCTGTTATTAGTAGCTACTGCTATGTATGGCAGATGGACTAGTTCACTGTGTGGAGAAAGTAGGGTGATACCCAACAGTTAACTAAAATGAATACATAAACTGAATTCACTTTTTCAGGTGTGCTCGCTATTGTAAACCTGCCTCGCCAGTCTTCATCGAGGATAGAACTTCGACCTTCATTAGTCCATTTTTTGATTAAAACATACTTCTCCGTATAAATCGCATGTCCTTCTGTAAAATTCACATGGTTTGCACTTCTTAGCCATGAAAAATTTGATGACAGACCTCTGTTCAAGCCTGGAACACTCGGCTTGATTTGCTGCATATTAAATGACCTCAAAAGAAATATTTTGAGATTGAAATAATTTTTATGAACTAATTCCAAACTCTACAGGGTTTATATTTATGGTAAGAATTTATTCTGCTTTAAAAAAAATCCTTTATGTATATATATATATATATATATAGACATGTTTTGTCTACATATTTTTTTGTTAATCCTTTCGAATTGCCGTATTGATCTTATGATATTCGGCGGGAATTGGTTGATAAATCTTCCATAATTAGTTATTTCCAAAGTACTTTCTGCCCAACTTTGGGCCATCATCAGGGGACGATGTATTACAAAGGGTGATGTAACTTTTCTATGTACATTACTACTTTGTAAGAATGAGCGTTTGTACTGTTGTATTGTGTAGCGTTTACTTTTCGAATTTGTTTCTATAAATAGTGTCAGTAGGTAAAGGCATTTAAGTACATTAGCACGGGTTTCAAAATTAATTCTATTAAGTTTGTCTCGTACTTTTTCAATCAAATATGTATAAATGAAAAAATGCTGCCAATATATATATATATATATATATATACAACATGTTAATGTCACGTGTACTTCGATCTTATAATTACGATTGATTAACGACATTTTATTATTTCTGTCTGATGATTGTGCACACAACAAGAAACTTCGAGTTACGGTTCTAATGTTCATTATCATATATTTTAGATATAACTGCTCTACTATAATTTTATCGGGAACTTTTTATGAAAGATTTTCTCATTTGCATTTCTCCTTTATATATATATATATATATTGAATAAAAGACGGACAAGAAAGAAAGAAAAAAAAAGACAAAGACGGAAAGAACTGAAATGGCATGTATAAAAAATGAAGGAAGGAAGGAGGGAAGGAAGAAGGGAAGGAAGAAGGAGGGAAGGTAAAACATTGAAAATGTGCAAGAAGAAAAGAAAACATAAAGAAAGGTGATGGGTTGTGTTTTATGGCATATCAACCCTTGATATGCCCTTATTGTGCCCTTGATATTCAATGCCAAATCTTTTTATATATATATATATATATATATCCCGGCTTCGAGCGTCCTGCGTGTCTAGCCACACTGAAGAGTTCTGATAGAACGAAACAGTCTGTCTGTGGATGACAATATATGCTCCCCGACGGGGGTTGAGCACTCTGGCGAAGGAATTGCCGGCCGCCGCTAGCGTAATGCAAAGCTCTTCGAAAGAATTGAGCACTCTGGTAGCCGATAGGGTATTAAAAAAATGTAAACAAAGGCTGCTGCTGCTGTTTCTAAAAAAAAAAAATACAAAATAAAAGAATACCTTAAAATTCCCTTAGCCAACGTGGTCCGCTTGGTGGACGAGTGGTCTGAAACACAGTCTAACGTGAAGTTGGACGGATTTCGATCCCAGCTTCGAGCGTCCTGCGTGTCTAGCCACACTGAAGAGTTCTGATAGAACGAAACAGTCTGTCTGTGGGTGACTATATATATATATATATATATATGGTTTGCAAGCGAATAGCTTGTAGGTAACATAATTTTAAAACGAGCCAGAGCTTATTTGCTTGCACACAGTTAAATGTTTTCCAATAGTTCAATTTAACAAACATTTGGTTTCACACAGATGAGACCCTAACAGGTACAACCGCTCCAGGACAGAGTGGAACTAGAAGTAATACCAATGAAGGGCCACTGTACATTCACCAAAGCTCTTGGACAGGAATCTTGCCATTAGATGGTTAAGTGTCAAATATAGGACACTGGTTTGCAGAGTGGGGGCGCTGACCTCTGTAGTCAATGCATTCTATAGCCCCAATTGACTGGGAAGAACGAACATAAGGATATATATATATATATATATATATATATATATATATATATATGTGTGTGTGTGTGTGTATATATATATATATAGAAAGTGGGGATTAATAGGGAAACAAAGTCAGTCGACACTATAGCGTTTCGGTTCTGCTGAACCATCATCAGGGCTATGAGGGGTTTTATTAGTGATGTTAAGTGTAGATGGATGTATAAAAAGTGTAAAAATATATAAAAATTTGGAAAAGTTGTACAAGAAAAGTTGGCTGTTTATGACAAGAAGAATTGGCCGTTTGATCAATGAATCAGCGTTCGTTTCTTTAAAATACGTCACGTGACATTAGAAACATTGTGCAGAATCCACGTTCCGTTAGTTCATCGAGAGATTTCGAACCATTCCTCGTTTTCGATGAAATTCAAATCATATAAATCTGTATTTTTTTGAAAATATTAATGTATATGCCTAGGAAAATCCTAAAATATGAATATAAGCTTAAAGGCACAGACTTATGTAATCCAAGAAAATGTTGAGATGAATGAAAAACGCTGGACATTTAGGTCGGTGTGATTTTTCTTGTGTAAAGTTGGTTATAGATGTCTTCTTGTTTTTGAGTAGGTCTCTGCATCTGCGAAACATCTTGATGTTGTTGATGTGTGATATTGGGGTGGGAGAATGGGTCTGGATCTTGTTAGTCAATGGGACAGAATGGAAGAAAATAATGGATAGTAATCCGACACACATATATATATATATATATATATGTATAATAAAACTCAACGTCTGTGTGTGTGTTTGAGTGTATGTGTTTCTAATCTATAGTGCGAAAAAATATAGAAGATACATAAAAACAAAATATGTATTCTTATCTAAAATTTTACGACAAAGCAATGAACTATATTCAATGTACTTTCAAATTCGAAAAGGGGCAAATGGTGAAAATTCATACACCTCCGATTTCGAAGAAAATAAAAACATAGCTACTTGGCTCTAAGTAAAGTCGACTTAAAAAACTTTACCATCTTCAATAATATTCACCTCCCCTCCAAATGTAGTTTTTAACTCAGCGCAGAGCCCCTTTGAAAATGTAAATACATACAATTTTCATGGAAGATTAATAAAAACAATGTATGTATTCTAATATAAAATTTTACTAGAAAAACAATGAACTAAATGAAATTCACCTTTCAGTGCGATTAGGGGGCTTAAAGGGGGTAAACGTCCCCCTTGAAAATTTCAATACCTCTGCTTTTAATGAAATTAAGATCATATTACTGATGTTTACAGGAAGTCAGGATCTTTATCTGAGAATGTATTCTAATTTAATTATTGACTACTGGGAAAAATACTGAATCACATATTTCAAGTGTTAACTGATTTTGTAATATAATGGCCGAGGGATTTCGGTTTATGCCTTTGGGTTTAGTTTGGCTGAGAACCTTTCGGCTCAGCAGATGGGTTAGTTAGGTGCAACATTAACACAGGTGTTCACGCGCGTGCGCGTGGAGCAGACGTGTCACTCAGAGATGTCACAGTAGCCCGAGATGGGAAACGGGGTTACACATTGCAAATGACGTCACACACCGGAAGCGCGCGGAGGATTTTGGGAGATTTTGAAAAAGTCAGTCAGTTGAGATGAGACCTGCCTCGGGGGAAGACGGTTGGTTTTTGCTTGCTGGCGGAGACTTTTGTGGCGGGTGCCACACGTGTTGGGGGAGGGGGCAGATGAAAAAGCCAGATTAGAAAGATTGTGCCTCTCTCCTTGTGTCGAAAAACCTTTAAACTCAAAGGTAATAAAAAGTTTCGTACCTGAACAAAGAAGTCGTAAGTGTTTTTCGTGTTTCGAGATTCCTATGTTCTGTGTTATATATATATATGAACATTATATATCCATTTCACCCATGGCCATATCGGGCTATGGTACTATTTGATAAACGATTATATTTCAGAGTTTTAATCATTTCTGATTTTTTTTTCTAATTGCTTTACTTTCTGTATTTTTAGAAACATATTTATATCTTAATGTAGCCATGTCCTTGATATAAAGTTTGCTAGAATCATACTGGATTCGTTAGGTATCATAAATATTTACAATGAAGATGTTACATTTCTATAATAATATATCTTTCTTAGTATTTGTTGTAATTCTTGAATAAACAGGACAATATTTATGTCTTTATAATTTTCTTCGAGCTTTTATTTCCTTGCATATTACAAACAAAAGGCCGCAGTCGATGTTATGGATGTGGTACTAGAGTAGAAGAAGAAAGAATATCGAGAGAGGACGAGGAAAGAGACCAAGAAGAAACTCAAGACAGGCCAAAGAAGCATCCCTTTCATTCTAGACCCGAGGTATTCCGATCAACCTGCAGACTTTATAAAAATTCAATGTCCCAGACTTTAGAAACATTAGTGTCATACTGACTGCATTTCATCGTTACTCTTCCTCTGTCGACATTCTTTCTTCTTTTTGTCAGGGAAGCAAACATTGTTTGCTTGTTATTTATTTTCTCACAAACGTGTTTCAATAAATAAAAAAAAAAACATCTTTGTTATTTGTTAACAACGGGTTTTCTCTATTCTTTGAGTTGCGAGACAATCTTGCCACTCGTATCACCTGATCGTCAGAAGTAGATCTGGCTGAATTGTGTCAAACATCTTTCAAACACGGCGTGGGCACGGAAGGATTTGACAAAGCAGTCGGAAGTATATGTGGTAGTCACGAACACAGCAGCCACAACAAGTACTGTGAATAGTAGTCACACCACATTGGGTACCGTGACTAGCTTAGGACCGCATATATGCTTCAATTTACAAACGAAAATATTTAGATAAAGTTTGTATGCAACCCTGATTATTTCTGGTTTAAAGGAAGCACCTGTCTTACACAAAATTGGCATTTCTTCCTTTTGTGTTACGAGAATTAATATAGATTTATAATGTATACGATTCTTAACAAAATTTTTATTAGGATAAAAGACTATTGAATTCAATAGTATATTAGACTATATCATCATTCTTTAGCCGAAGCCTGACAATAAGAAATTGCCGCTTCAAAATATTCAATAATATCGAAGCTATAACTTTAAAAAATTAGGGTAAAATTTTTGAAAGCTCCTTCTGAACCCAGTCAACGATGGATCCTTCAGCTTGTATATATATATATATATATATACGTGGTGTATTCAATAAGTTTCCAGACATTTTTGTACAGGCATTTAAAATTGTCGTAGACTCTTGAAAATTCAGTATGCCATAGGGAGGCCGAGGAACTGTTTTGTTACCCATTTTGGTCAAATAGTCTGTGAGAAGGATGGAGTTGTGGACTGGTGTATTGTCCTGGTGGAAATGCCACTGACCCGATTTCAAGAGTGCTGGTCTCTTCAGACGGAATCTCTTCCTGAACTCCCTTAAAACCTCAACATAGTAACCTTAACCCTAATCCTAACCCTTTGGCCAATCAACTCTGTTGTATTGACTTCCTTACTCCTCCCACACCTCTCATCATCCCTCACAGACTCCGTGCCTTCCTTGAATCTCTTATGCCACTCAAAAACTGATGCTCGATTCATGCAAGATGCTCCAAAAGCAGTCAGAAGCATTCAATACATTTCTGTGGCACTTTTAGAACAGAATGTTATTGCATATCGTTCTTCTAAAGTGTCGTCACGTCCAGATTGCATTTTTGAAATTCACCAGCTGTAACAATCAGGTTTTAGTAGGGTGTATTCCAATTGCTGCTATAGCTGTTCATTTGAACCTGAAATAATAATGATTGGTTAGTCATCTCATAAGATGTACAGCAATAGGATACTGAATTTTCAAGAGTCTACGATAATTTTAAATGCTTGTACAAAAAAAATCTGAAACCTTATTGAATGCACCACGTATATAATTTCAATTAGTGTATGTGTAATAGTGTACGCTATGATTTTGCTCATGCTCATCCATATTGCCTCCCTGCAGCCAAGTGGGATTTTCTTTTACATTGCTCTCAATTAATTGGGATATTCTTTTGTATAGATGTTGCTTCTTCAGATCAAAACTATGTTCAGCTCTAGTGGAATTGCCCGGAACTAATTTAATCTATTCTTATTAAATGGTATAGTAAACATAAATTATTCTATATTCATTACCATCATGTCACGGTGCTAGCAAGGATTTCCCTGACCCTCTCTCGGTTCCCCTTCCATATCGTCCATCGCTCCCGGGAGGTCTTCCAGGAAGTACAGAGCTGTTGTATATAGGTTCTAGCTGGTCGTCCTGCCTTTGTTCGTCCATGTGGAGGGATCCGCAGAAGTATTTCACTTATGAGTTCGTCCTTAGTTCTCCGGCAGTCTCCCGCATGTCTGGTTCGTCTAACTTGGATAGTTTTCGTGATGGGTGGTAAGTGGTCGTACAGCTGCTTTTTTTGGGGGTGCTGCCTCCAGGACTTGTTCAATGTTGCTCGCAGCATTCTTGTGTAATTGCCCTCAAGCTTTTTCTCCATGCGTTTAGTTAGCGTCCACGTGGTGCATCCATATAGTAGTACTGACACGACCGCTGCTTGTAAAAAAATGAGTTTTAGTTTGCTGAAAATATGTGGTTTCTTAGTTTAATGACATATCAACTTTTGTAGGTTATTCAATGCCAAAGTCATCTTTATTGAAGAATAGTCGCAAAAAGTAAAAAGTTAGCGACCATAGTCGAGGGTGACCCGAAGGCTCCCTTTTCGATAGCTACTACACCAAGGTGTAGGGGAGGGCGCTACTCCATTCCCAGGATTGCTCCACTTTACCCTTGAACCGTACCTTATAATGCTGAGTGTTAAGCAAGGTGGTATCAAGTTCCATTTTTAAAGTCTTTGGTATGACCGGGCCATTGGCGAACACTCTAACCGCTGGGCCAATGTCCCGGTTTAGTCGTAATACTTTTTAAATCAGCAGTTGATGGGGACAAGGGGTTTCATGCCTTTTTCAAGGGTACTAATCCCAAAGTGATATGGAAAGAGATATGGTTATTCACTTAATAAGCGAATGCAGCAAACAGATTCAAAAGGAGTACATGACTAAGCACGAGTGGGTGGGAAAGGTGATTCACTGGGAATTATGCAAATGATTAAAATTTTACCAACTACCAAATGGTATATGTACAAAGCAGAATCCATCCCAGAAAATAAAACTCATAAAGTTCTCTGGCGTACTGAGATATAAACGGATAATCGAATCTTCCTTCCGGCCAGAAGAACTGACCTAGTGTTATCAAAAAGAAAAGAACTTGTCATAAAGAGTGTATTTACCAACCCCTCTGCTCGGGCAGGATATGACACAAGGTCAATTTTTAAGCGGAGTTTAACAGGTTTGAATTCAGTTTTCCTTCTCCTAGACTAGTTGCCTCACCAAGGCTGAAGAAATCAGTCTGCCCTACTATTTACCCATAGCTGGAGGGAGAATAATTGGATTCATACCTTTCCCAAGGGTATTAGTGCCATGTGAAATGCAATCAGTCTCGTCCAGGATTTGAGCTTGTGTCACCGAGTCCATTTCCTACGACGATAACCATTACACCACCAGCTCCTCCTACACCACGGGTACCTCCTTGTCATGAAGTGGATTATGCTGATACATCAGATCACAGAGTGAATATAAAAAAGATGAGTAGATACTTGGACCATGCTAGAGCACAAAAAAAGAAAAGCAACAAATGTGAAAAATGAAGGTGGCGGTGATACACTCGGAATGGTCTTCAAAGGCTTGGAAAAGAGACAGGAGAAATCGGAAATCAAACGAAGAATTGAGACCATTTAGACCACAACAATGTTAAGATCGGCTAGAATACTGAGAAAAGTCATAGAAACTTGAAGAGACCTGCTATCACTCTGACTTTAAAGAAAGAACAACAAGGAGTTAAAATAATCCTTAATAAACCGTTATATCTTCAAGTATTTATTATGAATACAAGTGCACACATATTTATAGTTTCAAGTATTCCTAATACAAATAATTTTCAAATACTCCGGTTCAGAGTTGATCTTCGAGTAATATCAGCGTTGGGGTGACTTCATATTCGTTAAAGCTCTAAAACAGAAACCTCACCATCGGAAGCAGTTTAATGACATACCGAGGACGACCTTTGCGTGTGTATGTGGGTGGGTACCTCTTTTCGGCTTATTCTAAATTTCAACAACAAAGCGGATTTAGAAACGGAAGTGATGTTGTTGTCCCTTTAACATTGAGTGATGTTGATTGTAAGAAAATGGCAAGATGGCCGCCTTAAAGTAAGAATGGATTTCGACATTGGTTTAATTATCAATTAGTTATGGGCTTGCGGCAAGAAATGAAAGGTAAATATAGACGAGTTATATAAGGAATGAAAATGTTGGGAAAAGAAAAAGGGCGTAGGTAACGAAGAGTAAGGAGGGGAGAAGAAGGAAAGAAAATGTTGGGAAAAGAAAAAGGACGTAGGTAACGAAGAGTAAGGAGGGGAAAAGAAGGAAAGAAAATGTTGGGAAAAGAAAAAGGGCGTAGGTAACGGAGAGTAAGGAGGGGAAAAGAAGGAAAGAAAATGTTGGGAAAAGAAAAAGGGCGTAGGTAACGGAGAGTAAGGAGGGAAGAAGAAGGAGAGAAAATGTTGGGAAAAGAAAAAGGGCGTAGGTAACGGAGAGTAAGGAGGGAAGAAGAAGGAGAGAAAATGTTGGGAAAAGAAAAAGGGCGTATGTAACGGAGAGTAAGGAGGGAAGAAGAAGGAAAGAAAATGTTGGGAAAAGAAAAAGGGCGTAGGTAACGGAGAGTAAGGAGGGAAGAAGAAGGAGAGAAAATGTTGGGAAAAGAAAAAGGGCGTAGGTAACGGAGAGTAAGGAGGGAAGAAGAAGGAAAGAAAATGTTGGGAAAAGAAAAAGGGCGTAGGTAACGGAGAGTAAGGAGGGGAAAAGAAGGAAAGAGAATGTTGGGAAAAGAAAAAGAACGTAGGTAACGAAGAGTAAGGAGGGGAGAAGAAGGAAAGAAAATGTTGGGAAAAGAAAAAGGACGTACGTAACGGAGAGTAAAGAGGGAAGAAGAAGGAAAGAAAATGTTGGGAAAAGAAAAAGGACGTAGGTAACGGAGAGTAAGGAGGGAAGAAGAAGGAAAGAAAATGTTGGGAAAAGAAAAAGGACGTAGGTAACGGAGAGTAAGGAGGGAAGAAGAAGGAGAGAAAATGTTGGGAAAAGAAAAAGGGCGTAGGTAACGAAGAGTAAGGAGGGGAGAAGAAGGAAAGAAAATGTTGGGAAAAGAAAAAGGGCGTAGGTAACGGAGAGTAAGGAGGGAAGAAGAAGGAAAGAAAATGTTGGGAAAAGAAAAAGGACGTAGGTAACGAAGAGTAAGGAGGGAAGAAGAAGGAAAGAAAATGTTGGGAAAAGAAAAAGGGCGTAGGTAACGAAGAGTAAGGAGGGGAGAAGAAGGAAAGAAAATGTTGGGAAAAGAAAAAGGGCGTAGGTAACGGAGAGTAAGGAGGGAAGAAGAAGGAGAGAAAATGTTGGGAAAAGAAAAAGGACGTAGGTAACGAAGAGTAAGGAGGGAAGAAGAAGGAAAGAAAATGTTGGGAAAAGAAAAAGGGCGTAGGTAACGGAGAGTAAGGAGGGAAGAAGAAGAAGAGAAAATGTTGGGAAAAGAAAAAGGACGTAGGTAACGAAGAGTAAGGAGGGGAGAAGAAGGAAAGAAAATGTTGGGAAAAGAAAAAGGACGTAGGTAACGGAGAGTAAGGAGGGGAGAAGAAGGAAAGAAAATGTTGGGAAAAGAAAAAGGACGTAGGTAACGAAGAGTAAGGAGGGGAGAAGAAGGAAAGAGAATGTTGGGAAAAGAAAAAGGACGTAGGTAACGAAGAGTAAGGAGGGGAGAAGAAGGAAAGAAAATGTTGGGAAAAGAAAAAGGACGTAGGTAACGAAGAGTAAGGAGGGGAAAAGAAGGAAAGAAAATGTTGGGAAAAGAAAAAGGACGTAGGTAACGAAGAGTAAGGAGGGGAGAAGAAGGAAAGAAAATGTTGGGAAAAGAAAAAGGACGTAGGTAACGGAGAGTAAGGAGGGAAGAAGAAGGAAAGAAAATGTTGGGAAAAGAAAAAGGACGTAGGTAACGGAGAGTAAGGAGGGAAGAAGAAGGAAAGAAAATGTTGGGAAAAGAAAAAGGACGTAGGTAACGAAGAGTAAGGAGGGGAGAAGAAGGAAAGAGAATGTTGGGAAAAGAATAAGGGCGTAGGTAACGGAGAGTAAGGAGGGAAGAAGAAGGAGAGAAAATGTTGGGAAAAGAAAAAGGACGTAGGTAACGAAGAGTAAGGAGGGAAGAAGAAGGAAAGAAAATGTTGGGAAAAGAAAAAGGGCGTAGGTAACGGAGAGTAAGGAGGGAAGAAGAAGGAAAGAAAATGTTGGGAAAAGAAAAAGGGCGTAGGTAACGAAGAGTAAGGAGGGGAAAAGAAGGAAAGAAAATGTTGGGAAAAGAAAAAGGACGTAGGTAACGAAGAGTAAGGAGGGGAGAAGAAGGAAAGAGAATGTTGGGAAAAGAAAAAGGACGTAGGTAACGAAGAGTAAGGAGGGGAAAAGAAGGAAAGAGAATGTTGGGAAAAGAAAAAGAACGTAGGTAACGAAGAGTAAGGAGGGGAGAAGAAGGAAAGAAAATGTTGGGAAAAGAAAAAGGACGTACGTAACGGAGAGTAAAGAGGGAAGAAGAAGGAAAGAAAATGTTGGGAAAAGAAAAAGGACGTAGGTAACGGAGAGTAAGGAGGGAAGAAGAAGGAAAGAAAATGTTGGGAAAAGAAAAAGGACGTAGGTAACGGAGAGTAAGGAGGGAAGAAGAAGGAGAGAAAATGTTGGGAAAAGAAAAAGGGCGTAGGTAACGAAGAGTAAGGAGGGGAGAAGAAGGAAAGAAAATGTTGGGAAAAGAAAAAGGGCGTAGGTAACGGAGAGTAAGGAGGGAAGAAGAAGGAAAGAAAATGTTGGGAAAAGAAAAAGGACGTAGGTAACGAAGAGTAAGGAGGGAAGAAGAAGGAAAGAAAATGTTGGGAAAAGAAAAAGGGCGTAGGTAACGAAGAGTAAGGAGGGGAGAAGAAGGAAAGAAAATGTTGGGAAAAGAAAAAGGGCGTAGGTAACGGAGAGTAAGGAGGGAAGAAGAAGGAGAGAAAATGTTGGGAAAAGAAAAAGGACGTAGGTAACGAAGAGTAAGGAGGGAAGAAGAAGGAAAGAAAATGTTGGGAAAAGAAAAAGGGCGTAGGTAACGGAGAGTAAGGAGGGAAGAAGAAGAAGAGAAAATGTTGGGAAAAGAAAAAGGACGTAGGTAACGAAGAGTAAGGAGGGGAGAAGAAGGAAAGAAAATGTTGGGAAAAGAAAAAGGACGTAGGTAACGGAGAGTAAGGAGGGGAGAAGAAGGAAAGAAAATGTTGGGAAAAGAAAAAGGACGTAGGTAACGAAGAGTAAGGAGGGGAGAAGAAGGAAAGAGAATGTTGGGAAAAGAAAAAGGACGTAGGTAACGAAGAGTAAGGAGGGGAGAAGAAGGAAAGAAAATGTTGGGAAAAGAAAAAGGACGTAGGTAACGGAGAGTAAGGAGGGGAGAAGAAGGAAAGAAAATGTTGGGAAAAGAAAAAGGACGTAGGTAACGAAGAGTAAGGAGGGGAGAAGAAGGAAAGAAAATGTTGGGAAAAGAAAAAGGACGTAGGTAACGGAGAGTAAGGAGGGAAGAAGAAGGAAAGAAAATGTTGGGAAAAGAAAAAGGACGTAGGTAACGGAGAGTAAGGAGGGAAGAAGAAGGAAAGAAAATGTTGGGAAAAGAAAAAGGACGTAGGTAACGAAGAGTAAGGAGGGGAGAAGAAGGAAAGAGAATGTTGGGAAAAGAATAAGGGCGTAGGTAACGGAGAGTAAGGAGGGAAGAAGAAGGAGAGAAAATGTTGGGAAAAGAAAAAGGACGTAGGTAACGAAGAGTAAGGAGGGAAGAAGAAGGAAAGAAAATGTTGGGAAAAGAAAAAGGGCGTAGGTAACGGAGAGTAAGGAGGGAAGAAGAAGGAAAGAAAATGTTGGGAAAAGAAAAAGGGCGTAGGTAACGAAGAGTAAGGAGGGGAAAAGAAGGAAAGAAAATGTTGGGAAAAGAAAAAGGACGTAGGTAACGAAGAGTAAGGAGGGGAGAAGAAGGAAAGAGAATGTTGGGAAAAGAAAAAGGACGTAGGTAACGAAGAGTAAGGAGGGGAGAAGAAGGAAAGAAAATGTTGGGAAAAGAAAAAGGACGTAGGTAACGGAGAGTAAGGAGGGGAGAAGAAGGAAAGAAAATGTTGGGAAAAGAAAAAGGGCGTAGGTAACGAAGAGTAAGGAGGGAAGAAGAAGGAAAGAAAATGTTGGGAAAAGAAAAAGGGCGTAGGTAACGAAGAGTAAGGAGGGGAAAAGAAGGAAAGAAAATGTTGGGAAAAGAAAAAGGACGTAGGTAACGGAGAGTAAGGAGGGGAGAAGAAGGAAAGAAAATGTTGGGAAAAGAAAAAGGGCGTAGGTAACGAAGAGTAAGGAGGGAAGAAGAAGGAAAGAAAATGTTGGGAAAAGAAAAAGGGCGTAGGTAACGAAGAGTAAGGAGGGGAAAAGAAGGAAAGAAAATGTTGGGAAAAGAAAAAGGACGTAGGTAACGAAGAGTAAGGAGGGGAGAAGAAGGAAAGAGAATGTTGGGAAAAGAAAAAGGACGTAGGTAACGAAGAGTAAGGAGGGGAGAAGAAGGAAAGAAAATGTTGGGAAAAGAAAAAGGACGTAGGTAACGGAGAGTAAGGAGGGGAGAAGAAGGAAAGAAAATGTTGGGAAAAGAAAAAGGACGTAGGTAACGGAGAGTAAGGAGGGGAGAAGAAGGAAAGAGAATGTTGGGAAAAGAAAAAGGGTGTAGGTAACGAAGAGTAAGGAGGGGAGAAGAAGGAAAGAGAATGTTGGGAAAAGAAAAAGGACGTAGGTAACGGAGAGTAAGGAGGGGAGAAGAAGGAAAGAAAATGTTGGGAAAAGAAAAAGGACGTAGGTAACGGAGAGTAAGGAGGGGAGAAGAAGGAAAGAAAATGTTGGGAAAAGAAAAAGGACGTAGGTAACGGAGAGTAAGGAGGGGAGAAGAAGGAAAGAAAATGTTGGGAAAAGAAAAAGGACGTAGGTAACGGAGAGTAAGGAGGGGAGAAGAAGGAAAGAAAATGTTGGGAAAAGAAAAAGGACGTAGGTAACGGAGAGTAAGGAGGGGAGAAGAAGGAAAGAAAATGTTGGGAAAAGAAAAAGGACGTAGGTAACGAAGAGTAAGGAGGGGAGAAGAAGGAAAGAAAATGTTGGGAAAAGAAAAAGGACGTAGGTAACGGAGAGTAAGGAGGGGAGAAGAAGGAAAGAAAATGTTGGGAAAAGAAAAAGGACGTAGGTAACGGAGAGTAAGGAGGGGAGAAGAAGGAAAGAAAATGTTGGGAAAAGAAAAAGGGCGTAGGTAACGAAGAGTAAGGAGGGGAGAAGAAGGAAAGAAAATGTTGGGAAAAGAAAAAGGACGTAGGTAACGGAGAGTAAGGAGGGGAGAAGAAGGAAAGAAAATGTTGGGAAAAGAAAAAGGACGTAGGTAACGGAGAGTAAGGAGGGGAGAAGAAGGAAAGAAAATGTTGGGAAAAGAAAAAGGACGTAGGTAACGAAGAGTAAGGAGGGGAGAAGAAGGAAAGAAAATGTTGGGAAAAGAAAAAGGACGTAGGTAACGGAGAGTAAGGAGGGGAGAAGAAGGAAAGAAAATGTTGGGGAAAGAAAAAGGACGTAGGTAACGGAGAGTAAGGAGGGGAGAAGAAGGAAAGAAAATGTTGGGAAAAGAAAAAGGACGTAGGTAACGGAGAGTAAGGAGGGGAGAAGAAGGAAAGAAAATGTTGGGAAAAGAAAAAGGGCGTAGGTAACGAAGAGTAAGGAGGGGAGAAGAAGGAAAGAAAATGTTGGGAAAAGAAAAAGGACGTAGGTAACGGAGAGTAAGGAGGGGAGAAGAAGGAAAGAAAATGTTGGGAAAAGAAAAAGGACGTAGGTAACGGAGAGTAAGGAGGGGAGAAGAAGGAAAGAAAATGTTGGGAAAAGAAAAAGGACGTAGGTAACGAAGAGTAAGGAGGGGAGAAGAAGGAAAGAAAATGTTGGGAAAAGAAAAAGAACGTAGGTAACGAAGAGTAAGGAGGGAAGAAGAAGGAAAGAAAATGTTGGGAAAAGAAAAAGGGCGTAGGTAACGAAGAGTAAGGAGGGAAGAAGAAGGAAAGAAAATGTTGGGAAAAGAAAAAGGGCGTAGGTAACGAAGAGTAAGGAGGGGAGAAGAAGGAAAGAGAATGTTGGGAAAAGAAAAAGGGCGTAGGTAACGAAGAGTAAGGAGGGAAGAAGAAGGAAAGAAAATGTTGGGAAAAGAAAAA